>CM049806.1:24770219-25517819 GCA_027422405.1 Ptychobarbus kaznakovi | reverse complement strand
ATAACCACAGCACGATCAGCACATCAGTACAATCATGACAGGCCGTTTCACACGCTTCTAACTTCTGCAGATGGACATGGAGCAATATCATTTCAAATTATTTTGGAAGAATCTGCCGCTGTTCTTCCTTATTCTGGAACACGTTAAACCTGGTGAGTGCACAGCTCTTTTTAATTAGTGAAATTATATTTTATGGAATGAGGAACTATTCAGTTCATTTACGTGTTTAAAATCATATGTACTTGTAAATGAAACACTTACAGTGTCATGCAAAGTATAATCAAAAGTTTTAGAAGAATTTATTGAGTGTTATGTCTTATTCTCTTCATATATCAGTGGATCAGGTACTTGAAATGCATATTAATAACTTTTATTTTCCTGCAGTAAAATCTACCTGTATCATATTTAATGTGAGCCTATATTAAGTCCATTGGCAATATTGTAAGCTAAAAATTCAGTGCTTATTCATATATATTAATATCAGTGTACAGTGGGATCTAAAAGTCTCAGACCACATTGCATTAAAGCTCTTTAATTGGAACATTCTTAAATCAAGTGGACATCTTAAATTAATCATTTTAAATTAAACTCAAAAGAATGCAAAATAGTAGCATTTTCAGCTTTTTTGACCCCACTTGAACACACTCTGTGTTTCTGCATCGCACTGGTTGCTGTTCCTGTGTGACTCCAATATGAAGTTTCCACCCTCTAAGAAAAAACATCACAAATCACCGGACGGCTGGATTAATTAGAGCTGACTGCAGTGATTAAGGAACGAATAGTAATTACAGTGAGGAGGAGGCTGCATCTTATTTTACCCAGTCATAACTCAGTTAGTGTGAGTGACCTCAGCTGTGACCTGTTTAGTGCCGTGCATCTTTTCCAAAACATTTATCAGACACTTTGTAATCAATTACAGTGCTCAATTAATCAGTGGTCACTAGGGGTGTGCGGCAGAGCCAATCTGGATCTGTATTCAGATCATGAATCTAAATCTAAAACAGAAATGTATGGACGGTAATTGCAGCACCTTTTTCCCGTGGCAGAAACAAACTTCCATTTCACAGTTATGACTTTTTTCTTGAATTCTGAGAAAAAAATGGCAGAATTATGGCTTTTTTTGTTTCCTTCATGAAATGATCAAATAAAAAGGTAATTGCAACTTTCATCTCACAATTCTGACTTTTGTACATTTATATTTCATAACTGCAAGGGAAAAAGTCATAATTTTGCGATATAAATTGCAAAAAAACAATCGTAATTTTTATTTATAAATGACATTTTTTATTTATTATTAGATATATATATATATTTTTTTTTTATTCCGTGGTGGAAACAAACTTCCATAAAATCTAAACATTAAATAAAAGCACATTTTCTTTCTTTCTTTCTTTTATGTTTTATTATTTTCGCATATCAAGTTTTGTCAGGACAATCATCCACAACATCAAATAAGAGGACTCTATATAAAATAGCTTAGAGAACATAGAAGTTGAAAGAAAATAATTAGTGGCTAAAAACAACTTTTACTATGCCTAATATAAATGCAAATCTGAGCAGATAATAATAAATAGATAAATTACAGACCGACTTCATGACTCTAAGACTGAAAAGCATATTGTGAATCACATTTATACAGACATATCAAACTGTAGAAGATGTGTATGATTCAGTATCTTAACTGACAGTGAAAGCCGCGATGGCACGGAGTAAAATAAATGTGCATGATCAAGTATGAATATGTCTTGCAGCATTATCAGACGGTTGGATCCATGCACATGCAGAGGACAAACTCTTTCAAAAACTCTTCCTCGGTTACAATAAGTGGTCCAGACCCGTGCGGAATATCAGCGATGTTGTTATTGTCAAATTTGGCCTCTCGATCGCCCAGCTTATTGATGTGGTAAGTTGATGTTTTTGATGCTTGCCTTGAAAACATTACAGGAAAGAGTCCTGGGGGTTATAATTGAGTGGAAAACAACACAGTTAAAAGATCATTGCAATAAGACCATCCTGAGTGCATTCAAAATCAGAGAACTGAACAATTATAAATGATGTAAATGAATTATGGGTGGTGCTTCAGCTTGAATCGCTCCAGTGTAAATCTGTGGGATTTATTCATCTACCAGACCATATGTATATATTTTTGATGCTTATTTCCTACTTTGATATTCTACAGGATGAGAAGAATCAAATGATGACCACAAACGTTTGGCTGAAACAGGTGAGAGTCTTAATATTTAACTGTATTTATTAATAAATTATATTGTGGTCAAAGCTCAACTGATATAATTCGGGAACCCTTCAGACAATCATATAGTGAATACAAATGCAATAATTATGTTCTATGTATTATAAAAAGCCCATTAAACCTCAAGAGTAACTTCAGCAGCACTTGCGTACACCAGATGTTACAGGTTTATTCTAAAGATTTTTTACAGAGGGGTTTGTTCATATATCATTTACCTGATTTTATATATTTTTTCACTTGGCTATATATAATTATATGGCCAAATGTGACTGTTTGACCTCTGCAGGAATGGAGCGATTATAAACTGCGCTGGAATCCATCTGAGTTTGATAATGTGACGTCTATTAGAGTCCCGTCAGAGATGATTTGGGTGCCTGATATTGTTTTATACAATAAGTAAGTATTGATGTAAAAGGTTGTAACACACACGACATATGCAGTGATATTGGGTCAAGGTGATCCTGGCTATTTGGACATTAAAGGTTATGATTAAACTAACACAGTGTCCTGTTAAAATGATGGAAGAAAGAGGACGGTCCAAGTCCTAATAGCTCTATTAATATCTGCAGGCCGTAGATCTGATGCTCTGGTGTTTCTGTAACATTAATATGTGAAATCAACCAGACATGGCGTGAAATAAGATGTTAAGCACTGCTGTAGTTGATTAAAAAAGGTGCATGTTTCAATCTCCTAATCAAATGTCAAAGGACTCGTCTATTTTCAGAAACACTAGGTCTGTCTTTATCTTTATCATATTTGATCTCGACAAATGAGAAATTGAGGTCCTCTTGCATCATCAGATACCTGGAGCAAAAAACAGAAAGTGCTGTAGATATTCGAAGTAATTAATGCAATTATCATGGAACATTTTCCTAGAGGCATAAAGGAAGTTTGTAGCCCAGATACATCAAAGACACTTCCTATAATTCATCCATATTTTACAGAAGCGCTTTTTAAAAGGGTCGATCTTTGTGTGTGTGTGTGTGTGTGTGTGTGTGTGTGTGTGTGTGTGTGTGTGTGTGTGCGTGTGCGTGTGTGCGTTGTGCGTGTCGCCGTGCGTTAAATTTTGTAAAATTCAAATAATTTGCCAATCATCAGGAAAAATAACAATTTAAAAAAAAATATATATTATTGTGTTGAAAAAATTTGACATACTAAGTCACAATTTTAAGATTAGTAAATATTATCACTATAAAATATATTACAATGATGAGATTAAAAAAGTCAAAATTATGACAAAGTCATTATTATGAGGTTCAAGTTTTTTTTAGATATGAGTCATATTTATGGCATACTAAGGGAAAACTATGAGATAAAAACTCAGAATTCCGAGAAAAAAGGTCAAAATGATGACATTAAAATTAAAAATATGAAATTAGATAAATCTAAATTATGATATACTAAATCATAACTGAGATAGTCATGAGTTAAAAAGTCAAAATTATGACATTAAACTTTATATAATGAGATAAAAGGTGAAAATGATGATATACTTCATGATATAATTCAATTATGAGATTACTGTAAAAAGCCAAAATTATGACAAAATGTTGAAAATATAAGATAAAAAGTCAAATTTATGACATACTAAGTCATACTTATGAGATTAAAACGTCAAAATTATGACTTTGAAAAGTTAAAATTAGACAAAAAGTCAAAATTATGATATTTTAATTCATACTGTAACTCAGAAAAAAGTCATAATAAAATCATGACGTTAAATTATACATAATTGGATAAGAAGTCAAAATGAAAAATGCAGCCTTGGTGATCATACAAGACTTTCAAAAACATCAAATACAAATCTTACAGAGACCAAACTATTGAATGGTGCTGTAACTTCACGCGGTTTTGTGTACAGTGCGGACGGTGAGTTTGCGGTGACCCACATGACCAAAGCCCACCTCTTCCACACTGGAAAGGTGAGTTGGGTTCCTCCAGCCATCTACAAGAGCTCCTGCAGCATTGACGTCACGTTCTTCCCGTTCGACCAACAAAACTGCAAGATGAAGTTCGGCTCCTGGACCTACGACAAGGCCAAGATAGATCTGGAGCAGATCGAGAGCACCGTGGACCTGAAGGACTACTGGGAGAGCGGCGAATGGGCCATCATCAATGCTGTGGGAACCTACAACACCAAGAAATACGACTGTTGTCATGAGATCTACCCGGACATCACCTACTTCTTCATCATCCGCCGTCTGCCTCTGTTCTACACCATCAACCTCATCATTCCCTGCTTGCTCATTTCGTGTTTGACCGTGCTGGTGTTCTACCTGCCGTCAGACTGCGGAGAGAAGATCACGTTGTGTATTTCCGTCCTCCTTTCCCTCACTGTTTTCCTGTTGCTCATCACCGAAATCATTCCCTCGACGTCTCTGGTCATTCCACTGATTGGAGAGTACCTGCTCTTCACCATGATCTTTGTCACCCTCTCTATAGTCATTACTGTTTTTGTGCTTAACGTGCACCATCGTTCACCAAGCACCCATAAAATGCCCCGTTGGGTCCATTCAGTGTTCCTGGACCTCATTCCCCGCTGGCTCTTCATGAGACGCCCAGAACCTGATCAGAAACGCCGTTATACACCCAACCTCAGCACGTCCAAAAGCTGGCTTCATCATGAGACCGATGTGGACGGGCTGAACTGTCAGGACATGGAGTTCGGGTTAGGGATGGGAGTATCCACGTCCATCTCTTCCCCATCCGCCACGTCTCTGCATCTGTCCGACTCGGAGCCTTTACTCCGGAAGTACGAGCTCCAGCAGTTAGGACACGTGATGAACCTGTGTCAGCGTCCAGCAAAGCTTACAAATCTCGTGTCAGACCCCAGTCTGACCTTCTCGCCGTGTCTCCTACGAGCTCTGGACGGGGTGCGGTACATCGCTGATCACCTGCGTGCTGAGGACCAAGACTTCTCAGTGAGTGACGCAAACACTCAACCCATCGTTTAGGGAATATATTAATCCAATTCCAATACATAAAACATGTATATTGGTAAACCATAATTATGACATTCAAAAGTTGTAATTATACCAAAATTAAATTCAAAATTATGGCAATTTTATTGGATAAATCTAATTTTTACATAAATGAAGAGGTTACAATTATGAGAGAAATAAGATGGATGATATTCTTAGTCATAATTATGAGATACAAGTCAAAATTCTGACAAAAGGTTGAAATTCTGACAAAGTTATATTTACGATATTAAAAAGTGAAAATGATGATACATTAAGTCATAAAAATGAGATAAAACGTACCTAGAGTGAGAACAATTCAAGCATGAGATATGGTCGAAATTATGACATACTACTAAGTATAAATATATATAATTATGAAACAAAAGGATGAATTATGAAACAAAAGGATGAAATCTGACACAAAGTTGTCAAAATTCTATTTTGTGAAATTCTGACACAAATACTGAAGAGACTAAAAAGTCAAAATAATGAGAAGCAAAGTCTTAACTATGAGACAAAACGTACGTATCATGAGATTACAAATTCAATTATGAGATTAAAAAAATCTAAATTATGAGATAAATTGAATTATTACATAAGTCAAATTATATAAATCAAAATAATGAGATAAAACAAATGTATGACATACTGTAAGCCACAATTATGAGATAAAGTAGATATACATTCAAACGTTTAAATTATGACAAGTAATTATTAGTCAAAATAAAAATAAAAGTCAAATTATGAGATATATATACTGTACATACCAAGTCATAATTATGATTAAAAGGTAGATATCATAAGATAAAAGTTTGAAATTGAGATAAATGTCAAAACTGACATATAATCAAAATTATAAGATGAAGTTGACTGACATACTAATTCTGAGATCAAAAAGACAAAATTATGTCAAAATCTTGCATTTATTATATTTATAATTTACATCATAGCTATGCCTATTTATCTAAATTTGTACTTTTATCTCATAATGACTTATACTATTTAATTTGAGTTTAGTTATGAAGTTAAATTGTGAATTATCAAGTTGTACAGTAGTTGTGAAAAATAAAATTACAATGACTAGAGCACACACCAAAATTACTAAAAATAAAGCTAACATTGATTACTGAAAATAAAAAAATCCTAAAATAACCTGCAACACAATGCTGTTCTAAGATATAAAGTTGCTTGAATGCAAAATAAAGCAATGAAGTACATCACAGTAACTGTGAGATACAAAGACATGATTTGGAGTTAGAAATACATTTCAATTATGACAAAAGTCTCTATTATTATAATAAATGTATTAGTGGAAATGGGCTGATGAATAAAATGCTAAACTCTTCGGTGTGATTTTGTATCATGTTTCTTCACTAACTAGACTGACCGTCTACTGTCCCGTTTCATCGTCACTGCCCTCGTTACGCTGTTCACATGACGTTTTCCTGCTCTGACCGCTTTTGAACCACACTGTTTGCTTTTGGACAGGTCAAGGAAGACTGGAAATACGTGGCAATGGTGATCGACCGTATCTTTCTGTGGATGTTCATCATCGTGTGCCTGCTGGGGACGATCGGCCTCTTCTTACCTCCCTGGATATCAGGAATGATCTGAGCGCTCGAGATACAGAGCGACATCAAGAGCTCCGATAAAAAGCCAAGGCCTTTTCCAGGGACCAAACATTTGTTATATGAAAAAAGTCATATTCCATCTCTTCCTTTGATGAGAGATACCCTCTCTTCAGGGATTATTTGAGAATGTGTTTCATTGTTACAACGCAGGAAACACAAGTCACCTCTCGCTGAATGCCTGACATTTACCACTATCAAACTGCACCGAGTCCTGTCTCCATGCATACAGAGCGGGCCGTCAGCACCACAGTATGCTAAATTAACCTTTGGGAAAGAGGCAAAGCTTATGTGACCCTGACGGGCGGCAGTTCACTCTTTACCCTTTATCCAACTGTTCAATGAATCGTAGATTGCATTTTGTGCCGCTTTCAACAGCAATTATCTCCAAGGTCAGAAGGCAACTCCTATTTATTTATACCTGTCTCAAGTCTTTGAAAACGCAATGCTTTTGATATTGCGGAGGTCGTGCAATTATGCAAGTTGGGTCTGTGAACCACGTCAGTGTCAATGACTTTTAAATGGGACCTGAGAGAAAAAAGACATTTACTGCTTGAAACGCCCACTGGACTAAAATAGTGTTTTACCAAACATGAGCAATTAAAGCCAAAATGTTGGATAACCACTAGGATAGGCCTTTATTTGCTGTAATCAAGAATGAATCATTGCATAAAAATGTCTCATTCGGTTTCCCCAGAATGAATAAACGGACTCTTTCTGACACAATATCCCTTAATAGCTTCATTTTACAGCGGTGTAGAAAGTCCTTAACAGACTAACGATGAATGAGACAGTATAAGCGATGTCGCCCTCTGCTGATGGTTGTGAAAAACAACTGTCCAGGATTCACGAAATGTGCAATTATAGCCAATTAAAACATGGCTAAATAAAAGAAAATACATAAAAAATATTAGAATAAAATGTTAACATATAATATTTAAATATAGGTTCACATATAATAATACATTATTGGTCAAAATGTGAGCTCTAAATAAAGTTTCAAAACATAGGCTTAATGAAAATATATTGAATTTTTATTACATTTTAATAAAAATATTGAATTCATAGAGATGCTGAAAAACAAACACTAAATCAATCCAGATTATTTTCTCGCAATTTTGAGTAAAAACAAACTTAATTGCAACTATAAGAAAAAAAAATCTAAAAACAAGAAATTAAACGAGTAATTCAAGCTTATTATCTGACAAATCTGACTTTCTCACAACTACACCTTTATATCTTGCAATTATGACTTTTTTGTAGAATTGTGAGTTTATATCCTAATTAATTTGACACATCTTTATAAATTGACTGGGAATTGTATTTCAGTGGTCAAATGGTGAACTCTCAATGAAATTAAAAAATATTGAAAATATAAAAAAATTTATGTGCAAGATTAATATTTTATATAGGCTCTGAAAACACCAAGCGTTTAAAAGTATGTTTGTGATTCTAAATCAGTTGTACTGTATAGAAATACATATTATATTGATGTTGCATTTATTTTCTTTAAAAACATACTTGTAATAGAGAATTAAATAAGTTACTGCTCTGACATGACGAAACTGCAGAAGTCTGTATTTCCTCACAAACTTTCCTGAGAATAAACATCTTTGAAAACAATTACAAGCACACACTTGTGAAAGTACATCTGCAAACATTCAATGTCGACAGCACTGCTTTCATTCTCACCCAGAAGCATAAATAAAGCAGCTCATTTACAGTTAAACCCATCCTCGGCGCTCTCATTGGATGAAACCGTCTCTCTGAGATCTAGGGTGAGGTGGGTTTGGCCACATTGGCTCGCACTCGGGCCTGGTCCACAGCGTCCAGCAGGTTTTTGGAGTCCATGGCCAGCGAGTGAGCGGCCGTCAGCATCTGTTTCTTACACTCGTCCTTCAGAGACGTGACGGAGTTCTGCTGAGCCAGACGCATCTTACTGATCAGCTCGGCCAGATCCTTATTCAGCAACTTCTGAGTGCCTTCGATCTGACAAACAGAGAACAACACACACTTTATACTTAGATATGTAGGGTGACCAAACGTCCAGTTTTCCCAGGACATGTCCTGGTTTCACGTCCTGTCCTGGCTGTTTTTTATAAAGTGATGAAAATGTCCTGGTTTTCATTATTTTTTATTGGGCCATTAAATTGACCGGCACTAGGGCACTATTTATTTACATAATAAAACATGTTGAGTAACCTCTGAGAAGTATCTTTGAATCAAAGTGTCACAAATTGAATTTGGTTTTGGTTATAGATAGTATTTTGTAATATAACAATTTTCTATCCATACAGAGGAGGCATACTTTAAATGTATTGACATTAATAAGGCATCTTTGAGTAAACTTCGAGTATCATTTGATGGGCCGATGGCATCTCGATGGCGTGTCCTGGTTTTCGGTAATCAAAATATGGTCACCCTATTATAATGTATAGAAATATTATGGATTTCCATCACAGAATACAACAAATAAAGGTAATTATTATTTTTTATCTTGCGATTCTGAGGGGGAAAGAGTCAAGAGTTATGAGATGTTAACGAATATCTAACGATTCTGACTGTTTCCTCGCAATTAAAGTTTGTATCTCACTGTTTTGACTTTTTGTTTATATATAATAAAAGTCTTAATGGTGAGATATAAACTCAGAATTGAGATATACGAACAATTCTCAGGAAAAATGTCAAAACTACACGTTAACTGGTAATTGCGATAAAAAAAATCAAGCTTTTATTGTTGTAAGTTTATATCTCACAATTCTGATTTTTTTTCCTCACAATTCTGAAAAATTAAGTCATGATTACAAGATGTTAACTCACAATTGTGAGGAAAAAAACGTCAAGCTAGTTTCTGGCATGGAATAAAAAAAATAAAACAGTTAAATTGGGAGAAAAAAAAGTCACAGTTGTTAGACAAAAACGTCTCAGGTTACGTATGTAACCATAGTTCCCTGAGAATAGGGAACGAGACACTGCGTCCTCTAGGGGGCGCTATGGGAACGCCTCCAGCGTGACCGGTTACCTGAAGCATGATTATAAACACCCAATGCACTTGACATTGGCAGGTGGACGCCTATGACGCAAGCTAATGAGCGTCTGTGGGTATAAAAGGGGATTTCTTTCTTTGAAAAAAAGAGGATGATGTATGCCACAGGCGCCCTTTTATACCCGCAGACGCTCATTAGCTTGCGTCATAGGCATCCACGCTGGAGGCGTTCCCATAGCGCCCCCTAGAGGACGCAGTGTTGAGTTCTCTTCGGAAGGGAACAAGCAATTTTCCTTTTCTAGTTTTGCAAACAAGCCTAACTCTTTTTCACAATTCAAAGTTAAAATGTCATCATTTATCATTTATGATCTAATTCAAATGATTTGGAAATCGCGCTTGAAAGTCACGATCTGAATCAAATGATTCGCGATCCGATTGGAGCGCTTTGAAACAGTGAATCATTCTACGATGCAATGTTTGAGCTGATTTGGACAGAGTTTAAAAAAAAAGCATTACAAGTGATGTCGGAATTCGAAAATGAATGGCTCTTCTGACCGGTTTTTATCAGTGAATGGAGTTTGAATCAACCGGGGCGGTTCCAGCGTAAATGACTCACTCAACTGAATCATTTAGCCTGTTCCTCCGCTTTTTGCTCCTTCAGCCAGGGCTGCACTTGTAAACTTAGGTAGCTGACTTGCTGCCTCGCTGCCTAATGAGGCAATGACTTTGCAGGCAGCGTTTTTGCACGAAGGCACCTCACGAAACTGATTTCGGACACGCTTCTGAGGCAGCATAACGGTTTAATGATCTACAACAAAATAGAACAAGTTTTGGTGACAACTAAACAAATATTTAGTTACTAAAATACTAATTTCTCGCTATAAATAACATCAGAAGTGCAAAAAGGTAATCAGAAATATACATTTACACACAAAGTAATCACCAAACGCAACTTTCAGACGCCATCTTTATTTTTTAGCTCAACCGTCACGGAATGAAACGCACAGGATTGTGGGATATCAAAGGCAGTGGAGGATACATCTTCAAAAATCGATCAGATGAAGGTATCTCATGAGACAGGAAGTGAAGCTAACTTTGGATTCGGATGTGCCTTGGTGCCCTCCTACCTAGGAACGTGTCCTCCGAAGGCAGCATGTTTCAGTTTTCAGATGCAGCCCATGTTTACACGACACTGTCAGTACTACTACTGGCTTAGCGCGCTAGTCTTATGACATTAAATTCCAAAACTAAAACCCAACACAAATCTATGAGTATGAACATATTCAGGTGAGGTAACCAGCTTACTGCTAACTAGTGAATCATTAACATGACGAGCTGCACCTCAAAATGACAACAACAGCGCTTACATACACATATGTTTAATTGTTTGAATAAAATTATTGCTAGAGACAATCCCTAGTCCCAAGTGTCCCTAACTAAATTCTACGCCCTTGATTGTCAACATTTATCTCACAATTTGAGAGAATCTTACAATTTAACAATCTAATTGAAATAAAAAGTAACACTTACCCTTTTTTTCATTTTTTGGAAATAAGCGTAAGCGTTGATAATGTATAGCTCAAGCTAATCTGACAATAGCTTTTACCTCCATTCTGATGGACTCATGTAGAGTCGAGGACCGTCCACACTGCGGGGAGGACGTCGTCCACACTGCGGGTCAGACTGCGTAACGTCATTCCTACTGCCTGCCAAATAAGACGATAACGACCTTACTGAACACAGAAACACGACTCCATACATTAAGAAATACAATGTTCAAAGTCGTCCTACCTTCACCACAGTGACGTACTCTGAGGCTGGTAACGTGTTGACATCGTTCTTCAGCTGCACCACGACCTTCACCATCTCCATCACGTTATGATAAACCATGTCATCCGTGCGGTCCAGTTCTGCTGTCGGCGCTGGCTGTGATGGACAGAACAAGTCTGTGTTAATACATGCAGCATGCATGTTCATGCATGGATTTCAGTAGAACAAATGAGAATCTTTCTTGCATTGTGATTTTAACCATGTAAGTGTTGCTTCAGTATTAAGATCATTTTCTTAGTTTTTGTTCATAATTAGCTTTTATTTCTATACTTTGTTTTCATTTTAATTTTAGTTAACATTTAAGTCAGTTTGTTGTGTTTAAAAATGTAATTTAAAGCTATATTCAAAGCTACAATAGTACATTAATGTTACTAATATACTAAAAGTGATTAACGCATTTTCTTAAACCGAACTGAAATCAGATTTCAGAGCTTTAGCAGCTTTTATTTTTCATATTTCAATTTTCATTTTAAATTGAGTTACTGATTTAGTCATTTTGTGTATTCATTGTTAAATATTTCTATTAAACTTTAATATTTTTTTAAGTTTTAGTAATTTTCTACTTCAATTTTAACTTATTTCAGTAAGTTGCCAAGACGACATTTCTCATTTTCATTTTTTAAGTTTTCATCTAATATTTATATTTTATTTGAATTTATGTGTTTTAATTAACACATTTTAATATTTAAGTTTTAGTTTTAAGTAATGATAACAACACTGGGGCAAGATAATTTTTTTGGCCCATTCTCTTTTTTTAAGCTGTAAAAATAATTTCAATTATTTAAAGAAAATCTCAACTTTTAGGAGTATTATTAGCATTTTTCTGGCCTTAATTATAACAGACATGGAATAAAAGCAGTTTTTTTTATAATTATTTAAAAAAAAAAAAAAAAGTTTAGTTGGGCGTAAATCCCGGGGGGGAGGAGGGGACATGCCCCCCCATATGTCCCCCCAAAAAAAATAATTAAAAAAATTTTTTGTGAAAAATATATGTATGTATACCTATAATTGTGGTAGAAAAAAAAACTGCAAAATGCTTTCGAAACAGTTTCACAGTGGTTTGGCCCATTTTATCACCTACTTACACACGAGTTTTTTCAGTTTATGTTGAACTCCAGTAAGTCAAGCGATTCTCTTTAATGTAAAAAAATAATATAATGCTGAACCCAGAAATGAATCTGCTATATTAGTTAAAATAACTTATCTAGTTGTTTTAACGTTAGCTTGTTTAAAAGCTTTGTTGCATAGTTGCAACTTATGGGTTTTTTCCACTGACTGGTACCAGCTCGGTTCGGTTTGCTCTGTTTCGGACCTACAGTTTTCCATACAACTGGTTGCTATAGCGACCAAACATTCTGAGAAGCAGCAGCAGAGCGCTTAAGCTGAGGTAAACAACCTGGCACTTACAATCGTCAGCATGGATGAAATAAAAGGGATTTAATGTATTATCTGGTTTGTGGCTGACCTTTGTCAAAGAGAAAAACTAAAATAACTATGACGCAGTCTCGTGCTACAATAATAATGATAGAAGCAAAGTTTTTCACTGTGGGGACATATCTTTATAAGTACATTTGACTGTATTATTTGTGTCCCCTTCAAAAATTGCTCGGAAATTTTATATTTATTGTCCCCCCCTACTGTTAAATGAAATTTACGCCCATGGTTGCTGCTAGTTTTTTTTTCTTCATAGGTTTATTTCTTATTTCATTTTTTATTTTTTTTATAGTTCAAGTAAAAAAAAATATATAATAACCCAGAAGTCTGAAAAAAAAAAAAATTGGCCACTACTCTCATTTGGTGGTGAGAGAATCTCCTTCATCCACGTTCTGCTGAGCCGTTATCAAGGTGAGCTCACAAGGCCCAAAGCTCATCAGGCTTTAGTCACAGAGCTCCCAGTAAAACCATCTGCTCGTCAGGAAACTTCCAAAGGACGGCTGACACCTTTACTGAGCAGCTTCAAAAAGAGATCAGAAGTCTTCAGCCCATCCCTAACCGCATTAAAACCACAATTACCTGAGTGAACACCCGCGGGGGCTTCTCCGGAGGAGCCTGGGAAGGAGCTGAGAGAAACACAGCAAAACACAAAGAAGATGGTATATGGATGTGATCATTAAGATAACAACGGCTACTGACTGAAATAAGAAAGAGTAAAGGAATAGTGCAGTGTTGTTACTGTTAACTAAAACATTAAATACAATTTAATACAATTTAATAAAATGTCAATATTAGAGGAAAAATATAAAAATAGTTAAAAAAATAAAAATGCTGTCTTGGCAAGTAAATTAAATAAGTTTAATTTAATATACTTCAACTGAATAAATAATATTATACATTATATCTAAAATAATAAAAAAAAAAAAAAAAAAAATTATATACAAGAAATGACAAAAGCGCATAAACCAATTAAAAGCTAATGTTAAAAAATAACAGCATACAGGTTTTAATGATGTATGTGAGTAAATGACAAGAGTTGAAACATGGGTGAATCATTGCTTTAATCTGTTTATCGATATTTGCTTATATACAGTAGTTTTAGGAAACGTGTGTGTGCAAATAAACTGACCTTGGCTTGTCTCATTTTCTGACATCTAAAATAAAAAGAGAAAAGGATGTTAATGTTGTATAATAATAATGCATAACAGTGGAAGACAAAAGTCTTGATGGGACAAGATTATAAAAATGAGACTTGTATTTAAATAGAAATATTTCCTATATAGAAGTGTTTTACCACTTTAGCCGTTGTGTCGTCATTGGCAAATGGATCCTGAAAGAGAAACAGAGCAACATAAGGATGAACATAAAGTCAACATTAAATTATGAAACCCATTTTACTCTCATAATGTGACATATTTTCAGACGAACAAGACAAAATATATGATACGATATAAAAATCAGCCAAAAACGAATGTCATTTCACTGGAGGAGCAAGTCATTATTTTTTGATCAAAGATTAGAAAGGCTAATATTGTCTACTTCTAAATAATATGCACTGACTAATTATGTATAATCATAATATAATCAGCAGCCTGTAAATAATATCCATTTGGACTTTATGTTAACTTTAATCTATTCTTATATAGCAGTCTTTTCAAGCTCCAGTCTGCTGAGCAAACGCATTTGAACTCTTACTCTAAACTTGAACTCATTGCAATGATCCCAGCGAGGATTGCACATTGCCACAGTTTTAACGAGAGAGCTACTGATGACTAACCAGAAGCTTCTCTTTTTCCTCCAGCCACTCGTTGTCCTCCAGCATTTCCTGTTTCTGCCTCCTTAAAGTGTCCTGCACGCGCTGCCTCTCCATTTCCCACAGCCGCTGGGCGTCTTCCTTACTGCTGGGCTCCTGCAGACCTCGCTCCTTCACACACACACACACACACACACACACACACACACACACACACACACACACACACACACACACACACACACACACACACACACACACACACACACACACACACACACACACACACACACACACACACACACACACACACACACACACACACAGCACACACACACACACACACACACACACACACACACACACACACACACACACGCACACACACCACACACACACACACACACACACACACACACACACACACACACACACACACACACACACACACACACACACACACACACACACACACACACACACACACACACACACACACACACACACACACACACACACACACACAACACACACACACACACACACACACACACACACACACACACACACACACACACACACACACACACACACACACACACACACACACACACACACACACACACACACACACACACACACACCACCTCATGAAGCTTTTGTTCTTTTAAGTCCATAAATATACTAACAGTACTCTTAAAATATATGCATTTACATCTGACAACCTTTAAAAAGGAAAATGGGCCAAATATTGTGTGGATATCGTTAATTAAACAAACTATTAAACATTTATTTATAAAATATAATATAGATACAAACTTAACCTTAAAAAAACTGTAAATTTTAATAAAGAGGATTGTAATAAATAAATAATAATACAATTACACTGATCAATGCACCAAGTAGTAAAATGACTAAATTGAACATAAATTAAAGCTAAATAGAAAACAGAAAATATAAAAATAAACTAAAATTCAAAATATTAATAAAGACTATAATATAAAATATTAACTCCAACTTAACTAAAGTACCACTGTCTTGCATTACACCAAATTTGGTCAATAACCTGTAGCTCAAACACTAGTTCATGGTGCTAGAAACGTCAAGGTCATGGGTTCGATTCCCAGGGATATATCTTGAATGCAATTGGATAAAAAACCTTTGCCAAATGCATAAATATAAATGCAACTGTAGTGAACCAGAATGTCCCTCTCCATGAATTACAGCAGGTAGCAAGTCATGCTTCGTCTGTGCGTCCTTTGTTGTGGTAACATTCATACTTTATAATTCATCATTTCCTTTCTCAGCCATAAATACATTGTAAAGGATGTCGCTGATATTCATTCATTGCGAACGAGTCTTTTTTCAGCGGTGCAGTAGCTGTCGTTGGGGGTTTTGACAGACTGTGATGTAAAATAATGCTACTTAAAAAAAAAGAGCCCTTTAATATGAACCCACCTGAACTTCTCGTTTCAACAAAAAACACATCACCACAGGAAAGAAAACTCTTTGGGTATTTTTGGACAGTGTTTAGTCTGTGTGCGTGCAGTGCATGTTTCATTGGCTTTTTAAAGACTTAGTTCAAGGAGTAGTTAAGCCAAAAATTATAATTTGCTGAAAATGTACTCAATCTCACCCATTCAAGATGTAAATGACTTTGTTTATTCATCAGAACAGATTTGGAGAAATCTAGCATTCTATCACTTGCTCACCAATAGATTCTCTGTATCTGTTTCTTACAAACATGCAGCTTTTCGCTTCACCAGATGTTACTTGTGGATTATTGTGATGTATTTATCAGCTGTTTGGACTCTCATTCTGACGGCACCCATTCACTGCAGAGGATCCATTGGTGAGCAAGTGATGGAATGCTACCTGTTCAGTTGAAGAAACAAACTCATCTGCATCTCGGATGCCTTGAGGGCGAGTAAATTTTATGCACATTTTCGTTTTTTTTTGGTAAACTACTCCTTTACACACACAGGAGCGTGTTTGCAGTACTGTAGGCAGGTGGCGCTCTTACCATACTGCCACGGCGAGGGGATGGTGGCAGGGTCAGCGTGCAGCCGGACACGAGCCCAGGGCGCCAGTATGGCGGGCTGGCGAGGACTGGTGAACTAACACGCAGAGACTCAGGCAGCTGGAAAGTTGGGCGTGCAAGCAAGTACACACAGACAAGCACAACTAAACCACACGCTAAAACATATTCACACAATGACATTCATAACATGGCGGTTTTGAGCGCAAATGCAGAAAAGCAGGCCGAAACCACAGCTGCTGGAAATGTATGTGACTTGACCTAGATAGACGTGGCCAACATGAAGCTGCTATATACTTTATAGTTACAGTCTACCAATTTTAAATGCATCACCCACTGAGTAAAACACATTGTTCAGAGGTTTCTCTTTCATTGCTCAGGAGACATAATAGAAGTTTCATTTAAATATCAACTTGTTTAATCTTGGGAAAATTTGATGAGAAAGTTCATATGAGCTGATCTATTTATCTCTACAAAGAAGATGCATTTTGTGCAATTAAAGCAACTATAGACTTAATAGGAGGAAAAATCACCTGGAGATGTAGACGTGGATTGAGAGTGCTGAAACCTGAAGGTTTTATTCTTGATGGCTTTTCACAAAACATGAATGAAGATGAACAGAAAAGGAGTGAGTATGATAAACAGTACGAGAGTAACAGTGTGAGATAAACAGAGAGTGCAAAGACAGACACCTTCGGTGGCGCATCGGTAAACGAGGTTATATTTAAGGAGCGAGTTCTGGCTCGCAGCTCATCCACCTCCACCTCTTTCTCCATTTTATGAACATCACTGTGGGAAGCAAATACAAACACTTCATGTTACAGCATTGTTTTTTTAATGTTTTTTGTATTATTTACATTTTTTGTTTTTAATATTTATTTGACTTTAACACATTTTATACGATTGATTTGAATTGTATATTATTATTTACTTTTCTTAATATTTATTTATTTATATTGATTGTACAGTTTTATTATATATTTAAAACAATTCTTATTTTTATGATTTACATATTTATAATTTTGTAATATTAATATTTCCCACAATGTCCACTTACAGTGTTTGTTTTTTTATTATTATAATGCACGTTTATTTTATTTTTGAAATATTTTATTTTGTATAATTTACATCTTTACCTTTATTATTTTTTTATATTTGTTTTATTATTATTTTAAATTTTAACATTTATTTATATTCAATTTTTAATTTTGATTTTATTTTTCATATATTCACCTTTCCCTCAAAAACCACTTACATTCTTAGTCAGTTTGCAGTTATTTAATATTATTATTAATATTTATTTTTTATGTTTTTATTATATTTACATTTTTATTTTATTATTTTTACATTTTTATTTTATGTTGGTTATCATTTAAATTTAAAATAGACCAGTTGTAATGTTTTTTTTTTCTCCTTAATGTCCAATTACAGTATTAGTCAAGATGATAATTAGTTTTTTAGTGATGAGTTTCTGATGAGTCAAAAGGTACCGTTGATGTGAACTGTGGGTAATTTGTGTAAATACATATTAAACACTCTATTTTAGGTTAGGGTTAGGGCTCTGAAATGCATTCTTATGACTCGTTTAATGGTTGAAACTGACAGCCCTTTACGTCTCTGACGACCAGGGCAGCGGTGACGTACCTCAGCTTGCACACGAGCTCTGCGAAGCTGGGTCTCTCGCCGGGGCTGTAGGCCCAGCACCGGGTCATGAGGGAGTAGAGGGTCGGCGGGCACCGCTCAGGTTTGGGCAGACGGACGCCCTGCTCCAGCTGGTTTATCACATCCTTGTTCTCCAGCCAGAAGAACGGCTGCTGACCTCCACTTATGACCTCCCACATGCACACAGCTGAAAGGAGAAGCACAGGAAACCGCCAAGAATCAGGAACCATAAACTGCTTCAGAAATTCATTGCAAAACGCATGGCATTGTGAAAGATGTGGCTCTTCACAGGAACCGGCTTTGAATCAACAAGACTGGCAACAGGAAATAGGAATTCACATCATTATGACGGCTTGATAAATCCTCACGTTTACGTTGATCTGCTGCCTAATGTGGTCAGAACAGTGATTGAGCTTTGAAAAGACTGCATTACGCTTTGTAGAATTGACATAACGCGCCGTGCATGTTTAACTGCATTGATCTCATGTCACGCCTCAAAGTCACTAACCAAACATCCAGACATCACTCGCCGAGGTAAAGCGTCTGAAGTTGATGGACTCCGGCGCCATCCATTTGATAGGTAATCGACTCACGGAGGCTTCAGAGAGAAACAGTGTCATTTGACAGCATTAGGCAGAAGAAACGAGAGTGGAATATTATTAAGTTTAAACAGACTAGTCAGCCTTGGTCTTACCTTTATAATACTCCTCCTCTTCTATGTATCGGGACAAGCCGAAGTCTCCCAGCTTCACACAGTCTGGTTTGGCGACCAGCACGTTTCTCACAGCAATGTCCCTGATGGAAAAACATTGAACTGAATACCTTGATTATGCACCACTAAAATAGGTTCTGTACAACAATCACACACATTATCAATTATCATGAAAGAGATGTGAAGACACCAACAAGCAAATGCGGTTTCACTTTTAATGCATGTGTGTTGTAGGAGGGCAATTCATAATTGTGTATCCTAAATTTAATATAAAGCATGTGTGTATATTTTGGGGTCAATATGATTATTTATTTTATTAAATAAATAAAAATATTCAGCAAAGATATTTATAATCTGATTTCTTTTTCAAATAAATTATGTTCTAACTTTCTATCAAAAAAATAGCATCAAATCATCATATCAGAATGATTTCTGAAGATCATGTGACACTGAAGACTGGAGTAATGATGCTGAAAATACAGCTTTGCATCACATGAATAAATTACATTTTAAAATATATTCACATAGAAAACATTTATTTTGAAATGTAATAATATTTCACAATTTTTAGTTTTTACTGTTTTTTAAATCATATAAATGCAGTCTTGCTGAGCACAAGAGACTTTTTCAAAAAATGAATAAAACCTAAATTTAAACATCATTCATTGACTGAACATTTAATGGTGTGTGCCTTTTCCCCAAGGGGGGGGGGGGGGATTACATGCATTTAGTATGCCTAAAAGTTTAGCTACGAAATCTGCAAAATAAAGGCGTCAGCCACTTTAATCCAAAAATATTTAAAATGCTATTAAACAACATACAATCTAAGATGAAGCGGAAATGCTCTTGAAGTTGCAGAAAAACAAAAATATGATTCTGTCATAATGCATAATGTACGTCCATTATTGCACATTGTTAGTGAACACATAACATTTGAGTCAAATGCTTTATAATTCAGATTATAATTTACAGCATGCATTTCTCTACAGGAACAAGATTCCCCATAGCTGAAGAAACACTAGACGTAGACGTACAATGCAATCATATGCCTCATATAATGTTCTCTACCTATGACCTTGATTTTTGACCTTCTGCTTCAGCTAAACTTTTACCCATAAGAGTGTCTGACACTCTTCTGAACCTGAGACAAAGTTAAAGTCAAGAGGAAGAGATGTTTATAAACAGCCTTCCTGTTTCTTCATACTTTTAAAGATATGACCAACCCAGACCAAATCCTTAACATTTCAAACCAAGCAGGTAATGATTATTCACAGTAATTTCATAAACTGTAGGTCAGAAGGTGTATTGATGTACCTGTGTACCATGTTAATGCCCTCTAGGTAAGCAAGAGCTTTACTGATCTGAAGACTGTACAGGATCAGCGTGACACTGGTTAATTTGTGCTTGTTCTCCACCAGGTAATTTCCTAGCTGAAGAAAAACAGAGAAACCAGGATGATAATAAAGTCTGATTAACAATATTACATAATGTACTAATATGAATCGGATTGTGACACAGGCAAGAGTGATTGTTAAAGGAATAGTTCATCTAAAAATGCTAATTAGCTAATAATGTACTCACCCTCGGGCCAGCCAAGATGTAGATGAGTTGGTTTCTTCATCAGATTTGGAGAAATGCAGCACTGCATCACTTTCTCAGAAGTAGATCCTCTGAAGTGAATGGGTGCCGTCAGAATGACAGTCCAAAACAGCTGATTAAAACATCAGTAGTAACCCACGCCACTATCAGTTAACATCGTGTGAAGCCAAAAGCTGCATTTTTGTAAGAAATAAACCCATCATTACTTAATTTAACTTTAAACTGATGCTTCAGTCTAAAATACTAGTCCTCTATCCATAATGCTTTCTTTAGTAAAAAAGTCATCTGGTCTGAATCAGGAGAGAATCGTGGATAGGTCAAATGTCATTTATACGCAAAAACGGATCAATATATGTGGGTTAATTTTGATGTGAGAAGACAACAGAGGATAAACTTTCACTGGAGGAAGCGTTTTTATGAATTACAGACTCATATGCAAGTCGGAAGTGGCGGCTTGAGGTTAAAAACCTTAATGATGGTTCTGCTTGTTACAAACATGCAGCATTGGACTGGAGTGGTGTGGATTACTTGTGGATTATTGTGATGTTTTTATCAGCTGTTTGGACTCTCATTATGACGGCACCCATTCACTGCAGAGGATCCACTGGTGAGCAAGTGATGTAATGCTAGATTTCTCCAAATCGGATGAAGAAACCAACTCATCTACATCTTGGATTACTTGAGGGTGAGTGCTTTAATAGACACAAAAAAATCACTATTCTTATTTCTTGAGATATGACCAAACCAAGACAAGCTTGAAATCATTCAAATGAAATAATCTCACCTCTCCAAATTGGTAAAGCTCCATGACAATCCACACGGGATCCTCTTCAATAATTCCTACAAGTCTCACAATGTGCGGATGGTCCAGTTTCTTCATGATCACTGCATGAAAACAATGATTTTGATCATTCTATTCAGGCATGTATTGGATTCTACAGGTGGAAGATGAATCATCTTACAAGCTTCACTCATGAACTTCTCCTTTACATCAGCTGAGCAGTCCTTGCATGTCTTTACAGCCACATTCACTCGCTCTCCTGTCTGGAAGAAGACACGAGATTCATGAGGGTTCTGTCCTGAAAGCTGAACCTGAATAGGTTTCTAGTGATTTCTACTCAATCCGTGTGATCCGTTTCGCTGAATATTTGGGCCTGTAGGTGTGTGACTGATGCACTAACCTTGCTTTTATAGATCCCATCATGCACCTCACCAAAGAAACCTTCACCCAGAATCCGGCCTAGCACAATGTTGTTTCTCGAGATGCTGAAATTACATGCTGGAAAACAAGTGTTTGAGATAAAAATGACAAATAATTTGATAAATGACAATTCATCTGGCTCTTAAAATATCATTTGGTTCTTACTTGGAACTGGTGTATTCTCTGGTATCTCTGCATAAATATCTGAATCTGTGGGAGAAAAAACATAGTGGAATAACATTATGTTGATTAACATATCTTCTATAAAAAGAGTGTATATTACAGGCAGTATTTCTGCAATATATATTTTACTTTACATACTTTTGCTTTCCATTCCAGATCTGCTGTTTTCCATACTGTTTTGCAATATAATATCAGACAGGGTCAATAAGACAGAACCATCTAAATTATCATAGATGTGTGTGTGTGTGTGTGTGTGTGTGTGTGTGTGTGTGTGTGTGTGTGTGTGTGTGTGTGTGTGTGTGTGTGTGTGTGTGGGGATGTTTATGTGGTTTATGAGGACACAAATTTGTATAATGACATGGGTATGACATAGGTATTACAAGGAGAAGGTGATTTATGAGGACATTTTCAGTGTCCCCATAATTTAAAACGCTTATAAATCATACAGAGTGAGTTTTTTTGAGGGAAAATAGAAATGCACCGTCTCCTGTGAGGGCTAAGTTTAGGTGTAGGGTAGGTGTAGGGCAATAGCACATACGGTTTGTACAGTATAAAAACCATTACGCCTATGGAAAGTCCCCGTAAACCATAAAAACCAACATGTGTGTGTGTGTGTGTGTGTGTGTGTGTGTGTGTGTGTGTGTGTGTGTGTGTGTGTGTGTGTGTGTGTGTGTGTGTGTGTGTGTGTGTGTGTGTGTGTGTGTGTGTGTGTGTGTGTGTGAAAATACTATTTTTCATCAAATCAGCATATTAAAATGATTTCTGAAGGATCATGTGACTCTGAACACTGGAGTAATGATGCTGAAAATTCAGCTTTGATCACAAGAATAATTTACATTTTTAAATTGTATATATATATAAGTGATTCCTATATATATATATATATATGAAAGAGAGTGCAGAAAAGCTAAACATCAGTGCTCACCTGCTGGGTAAAGGAGGTAGAGAGATTCTAGCTTCTCTGTCTGGTGAACATAAGCAGTAGTTTGTTATTCGTATGCTGGTAATCACAGCACACACAGTGTTTCTACACTAGTAATGGAGGTCAAGCACTAATAAGGCAAGTCAAAAACCAGAGGCAGAGGAAGTACCTGAATTGGTTTCATTAGTGGAAACTAATTTAAGATACATTATGATGTTGGTTTCATGACCTAGTAATACAAAATAATAATACCCACACACCTTTGGCCAGTACTATTAAAGTTGTCTCATTTCCATACTCCAAACGACAGTAGCCATCAATTAAATCGACTATGTTCTCTGCGATGGCCAGAGAGGCTGTGCTGATGGACAAAGGCTGAAAATGACAACAGAAAGATCAAATCTTTTAACATGCATCATTATAATCTTCGTGGGAAAAGGTAAACTGGTGTTATATAGTAATCAAGCATTCATTTCAAGAAGATGTGTGGATCCATTTACCTGTTTAGCTCCGTCTATATCTATATGCAGCAGCGTCGTCCCCTCATTCTGAGGCATGCATTTAATACTTCGAATTTGTGCAAATGTGGCCAGACAGACCGGCTAATGAGGACATATATATATATATACAAAATAACCATGTTAATATACATAAACACATAACAGGGTTATCATATTTAAGTAAAACTGAATTATTATAAAGTATATGTATTTCATGTAAAACACTCCAATATTCTTAGTTTAGCATAATGTATTTAAATAACCAACACTAAAACTGGAATAAAAATGAATAAACACTATATAGACATATTAAAAACACTGAAAATAAAAAACTAACATTAAAATGAAAACAGAAAATATAAGAATTAATACTAATTCTAAATATTAATACAAACAATAATGTATCTCAATGATACTAAAATAACACGGATGCATGATTTCTCACTACATCTATTGGCGGATGCAAAAATGTTCCATTGTGGTTAATCGACAAAATAGAAATGGTTATTGAGTGCTGCGTTTTAGGTCGAGCGGTGGGATGTACGTATGTGAGGGGATCTTCTTACCACAGAGCTTTTGTCTGTACGTTGCCGAATACCTTTGGGCCCGATGACCAGATCCACAGAGACGCTCCATCCTTGCTACAGAAGAATATACTGTTACACTGAGCAACAATTGCAGCTTTTACACAACAACTGCTGCTTGATGAACATCTGTAGTACACACTTAAACCACACTCATATCAATGTCACGTACTAGATAACAAAATAGCAAGCCACATGCTATCTATGCTGCAGAAAGATAACACAAGCGTGAATTTCAAGTAAAACACTTAGTAAAAGACGATTTTATATGATGGAAAACATACAGATATAGTACTGAAAATGAAGACAAAAAGTGCTGAGCTTGGGACTTCATAGTTACAGGAAGGGTTTTTGCTGGATTTAACTGCTAATGGCAAATGCTTCTAAACTCTTATCTAATGCAGTGACTTTCACACGTTTGCATACATGCCCACGGTGTCTAAAGATATTTCGGGGCCACTGAATTTATCTGTCCACCCACAACTAGTTCTCACACTACTTCAGAGAGTGAAGGACACACAACGAGCATCAGTGAAGGTTTAGTTCACCCAAAATGTTACATTTGCTGAAAATATGAGAATGTGTGCAATAAAAAACATCACAATAATCCACCCGACCCCAGTCCATCAATTAACGAAAACCTGCATGTTTAAGAAACAAATCCATAATTATGGCATTTTTACTTTAAATCATCTCTTCTATGCTAAATATGTGTCCATAATCCATAACAACGTTTCCTGCAGTGGAAAAAGTCCATTCACGGTTGTCTCTCACATCAAAATCCACCCACATATAAACTGTTTTGGACTGTTTTGACTTGTAAATGGTGCTTGATCTGTGCAGATTTCTCTGCTGATTCAGATGAGATGACCTCTTTGATGGAAAAAGCAATTATGGATTTGTTTCATGTAAACATGCAGCTTTTCATTTCACTAGACGGTAACTGATGGACTGGAGTGGTGTGGATTATTGTGATGTTTTTATCACCGA
The DNA here is from genome assembly GCA_027422405.1 of Ptychobarbus kaznakovi. Lineage (NCBI taxonomy): Eukaryota > Metazoa > Chordata > Actinopteri > Cypriniformes > Cyprinidae > Ptychobarbus > Ptychobarbus kaznakovi. The sequence continues at coordinate 25,492,583 of CM049806.1, read as the reverse complement.
TTTGGACTCTAATTCTGACGGCACCCATTCACTGCATAGGATCCATTGGTGAGCAAGTGATCCTTAATTTCCTTCAAATCTGTTCCCATTAAGAAATCAACACATCAACATCTTTGATGGCCTGGAGGTGAGTAAATTTCAGCAACTTTTCATTTTTGGGTCAACTATTGCTTTAACATGACTGTAACTTAAAAACATCATGATGGGATCTTACCACCAGCTCACAAGGAAAAACCTCTTCATCAAAACTGGAAAAGACAGATAATGTCTCAAAGAACTTGACGATGCACTGCTCTTCCTTCAGAAACGCAAACTGCTGGAACGTTTGCTGGATCAGTTTCCGCAGCTGCTTCGGCTGTTTCACACCAGACATATATGAACAATATTTCATCATCATTTACAAAAGCTGTTAGTGTGTATTGGATTGCTATGCTGCTTTATTCTCAAAGAGGTCAAGAAAATGTTTTCACCTTCATACTGTTGATCAATTCTTGAGGAAAGAACAAATCCAGACCAACATCTTTCCTGAAAGGAGCAGAAATGCCATCAATGCATTGTGTATATTCTTGAGTAGGTCTATCTAAAGCACCACACAAACTACTTACTCCAGCAGATCGAAGTTAGATTTTTTCTCCAGGCCGTTGGTATTCATGTCTTTATAGAACCTCCTGTTACAATAGAAAAAAATTAAAGGCATGTCATTTGAAAATAATTTTTGAAGCATTCTTTGTAGTGTTTACAGACATATTATGCTGACTTTTATTGTTACTCGGTTTGAATATACATTTTTTTGTCATGCATTTTATGTTTACCACCTATTTATATTCGAATTTATCAATTAGGTTTCTTTTTAAAGAAATCTAAGATGTAGATGAGTTTTATTTTCCAACAGATTTGGATACATTTTGTATTGTATCCCCTGCTCACCAGGGGATCCTCTGCAGTGAATGGGTGCCGTCAGAATGAGATCTGATAAAAACATCACAATAATCCACAAGTCACTTCAGTCCGTCAGTTAACATCTTGTGAAGCCAAAAGTGTGTTTGTAAGAATTTTTTTAGAGAGAAATGTGCATAGGTCAAGCTTTGTTTATATGCAAAAACAGATAAAGTTAATTTTTATGTTAGAGGACAACAGGAGATGAACTTTCATTGGAGGAAGCGTTATTATGGATTACAGACTTATATTTTAGTCAGAAGTGGCGGCTTGAAGTTAAAAACCTTAATTATGGATTTGCTTGTTACAAACATGCAGCATTTCACTTCACAGTGTGTTAAATGATGGACTGATGGAGTGGTGTGGATTACTTGTGGATTATTGTGATGTAATGAGCTGTTTGGACTCTCATTCTGACGGCACCCATTCACTGCAGAGGATCCATTGGTGAGCAAGTGATGGAACGCTACATTTATCCACAAATCTGTTCTGATGAAGAAACAAACTCATCTACATATTGGATGGCCTTAAGTACATTTTCATTTTTGTTTAATTAATTATGTTATTTTTACTTCATGTGAAAGACTTGGTGCTTACTGTAATGCTTTTTAATTATAAAACAACTTGAGCTGCATGTCTTGTAAGGTGCTATACAAACAAATGTTATTATTATTATCAGTTCATCTGTATTAATATACCTAATCTCCAGACAGCCCAACTGCACCGCCATCCCGTCACTAACTCTCCTCGCGCTGTGCTGCATGTAGTCACTGCGAACCTGCATAACAACAGCAATAACACTCCTTCATTCGCCTTTTAGATGTGCAAACCACAAAAAACACTTCAGCGCTACATCAAACATCCACAATGCTTCAGTGCAAATGGCGTGACTCATGTTTCCTTCACTTTTCTGTGTGCTGTTTCAGGATATGGAGTGGTAAATGTGAAGAAACACTCCCTACGGGACAGGTAATGACCTGCTGGTAGAAGTAGATCATTGTAGTTCTGTCATCCTTTAACTTCTCCAGGAAATCAGGAGGAATGTAACGGATCCTCAAGTCATATCTGATCATGACGGCAAAACAAAAGCAGGATTAGTGATTTCCAGCACTGTAAGAAGCCCATGAACTGTAAGGCAAAAAATATATTCTGGGAAAAATATAGTTCAAATGTGATATCTTCAAAAAGAAACCGAACAGGTAATGGTAGGAGTATTTTTTCCGTTCTATAGAAGTCAATGGCTACCGTCAACTTTTTAGTTACCAACATTCTTCAAAATATCTTCTTTTGATCTCAACAGAATAAAAAAACTTTTGGAAAAACTTGAATTTTTTTCCAGTAAATGATGACAGAATTTAAATTTGGGGGTAAATTATCCCTTCAAATATCAATTTCAAATGGAAAATATATTTTATTTTTACCTTCAAATGCCAAAGTATATTACAAAATGTACTTGAAGTGGCAAGAAAATGTATTACCAGTCTTAAAATACTTAGATGCAGTTTTCTCAATCATATTAAGAAGCACAACTGTTTTTAACACTGATAATAATGTTTCTTGAGCAGCAAATCAGAATATTAGAATGATTTCTGAAGATCATGTGACTCTGAAGACTGGAGTAATGATGCTGAAAATACAGCTGCGCATCACAGAATTAAATTACATTTTAGAATATTTTCAAATACAAAATGGTTATTTTAAATTGCAATAATATTTAGCAATTTTACTGTTTTTTGATTAAGCAAAATACAGCCTTAATGAGCAGAAGAGACTTCTTTCAAAAACACTTAAAAAAACTATACTAAAAATGGCCAAAACATAGTGTGAGCAATATGAGAATAATAATAATCTATTACTGCAAATTTAGCTTAAAATTAGCAATACGTTTAAAAAAAATATTTTTGCCATGTGGGACACACACACACACACACACACACACACACACACACACACACACACACACACACACACACACACACACACACACACACACACACACACACACACACACACACACACACACACACACACTCACACACACACGCACGCACGCACACACACACACACACACACACACACACACACACACACGCACACACACACACACACACACACACACACACACACACACACACACACACACACACACACACACACACACTCACACACACACACACGCACACACACACACACACACACACACACACACACACACACACACACACACACACACACACACACACACACACACACACACACACACACACACACACACACACACACACACCTCCACTCCGCCTCGACGTGCTGCTGTTCATATCTCTTCTCCACCTCTGCTACGGTGAGGTTCGGGTGCAGCCAGTGAACCTCGTCTGATTTCAGGTGTTTGAGCAGCAGACCGTAGCATTCTGAGAACTTGATGTTCGGACCGAGTCGTCCGCTGTTCAGGATGGACTGAATAATACTCTGCAGAATGAAATCATCATTCAAATCAAACATTTATACATTTGTGGGTTTTATTATATGTTTAGAAACTACATGTTTAGAGCTTTTTGCATTAGTTTAATTTTACTTATCATTGTCATGAAAGGAATGTCTTACTAATAAAAGAACATAATTTTCTCCATTATGACATTTTGATTTCATTTAACATTCATCATGAAATCAATACAAAAAATCTTAATGCTCAAAGTGATCCTTCATTATAACAACAGGAAGTTATGCTGCTGGGCACGATAACGTGCTTCATATTGCAGTCATGATTAATGTGTAACAATGCACGTTCATCTTCTCACCCTGATATTCCAGGAGCTTTCACATTTGACCAGTTTGAAGTTCTTGCCCAGGTTGGCACTGTTGCTGATGAAGCACACTTTGAGGATTTTCACCAGCCCCGTGCATTTATTCTCGACGGCACCGGCGGGCGCCTGCGGTGGACCGGGAAGAGGCGGTTTCCATGATAACCTCCTGGAGTCACCTGACATCTCTACAAAGGCTGTCTTGAGATGGATCTCCTCAGCTGACTATTATCTGTGTGGTGAGACGGAGGAGAAATAATACATTCAAGTTCAGGCAGGAACGTTACGCAGCCAAAGGAAATCAATGAGTGACTCAATAATAAACTATGAGAACGTGAAAATTGGGAATTCTAGGGATGAATCCTTTCCTGATATACGGTAATCAAAGTCAGAGAACAGAATCAGGATTTTTTTTGTTTTTACATTTGGTAATATTCAAAAATAGGAGTTTGAATATTTTTAAAACAAAGAAATGTTATGAAGTAAAAGTAATTTTAATGCTCAGCAGACTCTAACATAAAATGTTATATATATATTATAATAATATGGGATTAATTATTATTATTCTTAGACTGCGTGGCATTCAAATCAGAATTAATGTATAATAACTAATATTATATAAATACTATCTGACACTAAGCTTAACTGTTTTAAAAACAGCTTAAATGTAGTTTTGGTAAAGATGTTAAAACAAAAAGTATGAATAAATATAATAAATTATTATATAAATACTAGTACTGTCTGAAAGTACAGTTAAAAACTAATACAATTTCTCAAGTAAATACATTTGTAATAATAATAATAATAATAACCTGCATTCAATTATTATTATTATTATTATTTCGTTGATCACTAAACAATTCCAAGTATTAAAAAATATATAATTATATACATTTATCTGACTGTAGGCATAAGTGTCTTGAGAACCACTTAAATGTAGTTTTATTCAAAACATTCAGAGCTTTTATCAGTTTTAAAATAGCATTCGTTCACATTTCATGCAGCGATTCTCATATTCCAGACAGCAGTAATAAAAGCACATGACATTCATGACCAAACACACTATATTTCAACATGTCAGCACACGAGAGACTAATGCAACATCCTACCTGGCCGTGCTCCATGAATGATGTGTGAACCAGTTTACTCCTGTGTTACCGTATGATCTCCGGGTCACAGGACAGGCAACATGACAGGCTAAAATAATGACGGGATTCACAGAAATGTTGTCAAGCACAAGCAATGGTCTTTTTCAATATCTCAAAGAAAATAGGAAGTGAAATGCAGCTGGGTTAAGCTCCGCTAAGAGAATTCCACTAGAAAATGTTTGACTATCAACTACTATACGTCTCTTAAATGCATCAAAACCATCCACCACAACTTTGGTTTCCTGTCATGTGGAATCAGGCTCTGAGATGTTACAGCATGTGTTGGAAATTGTGAAGGTGTTAAACATTCACGTTTTGCAATGCTACAAAAAATGATTTGAAGAGGAAACAAGTGATGTTGCGGTTTATTAAACTACTAAAACATTTAGTTGGAATCAAATATTGTGACCATGTTATTATGGTATCAGCTCAATATTCATGAATCACGATCACAGCATCCATACAAATGCAAATCACCCGATCACAATCATACGTTTGACTCTTTCTGCAAACACCACCATTAAAATGAAGCCAAATGAAAAATGGAAACATCTAATGATTTTTGCAACACATCAGCATCTACTGAACTTCCTTTTTAATGCTACACTGACTTCAAGGTTTGAAATGGTCAAAATCTCTAATTGAAATAAGAAAATGTAAATGTGTCACAGACCTGAGCATGAGCTGATGTTCAGTGCAGATTTCTCTCGCTCTCTCTCGTCCGGTGTTGGATTAATTCACTCGAATCCAAACTGACAGTGTGAGAGCTGAAGTCCTGACGTGAGTGTTTTGGACACACCCCACGCATGTCACTGACTTCCTCAAACTTCACAGCACTTCACCAGAGCTGCTGCTGCTGCACGCACGCACACACGCACACACACACGCACACACGCACACACGCACGCACGCACACGCACGCACGCACACACACACGCACACACACACACACACACACACACACACACACACACACGCACACACACACACACACACACACACACACACACACACACACACACACACAGAGAGAGAGCACAGAAACTACATTACAAACACCTCCTTCCTTGAATGTCCTTGAAAGTTCTTTCAACATTTTACTATATTTGTGAAGATATTTTATCCTCACAAATGTCCTCAAAAGTTGGTTTTCAACATTTTACTAAATTGTGAAGATATTTTTGTCATGAATGTCCTCAAAAGTTAGTTTTCACATCAAACTATTTGTGAAGATATTTTATCATGAATGTCCTCAAAAGTTGGTTTTCATTATTTTACTATATTTGTAAGATATTTTTCCTCACAAATGTCCTCAAAAGTTGGTTTTCAACATTTTACTATATTTGTGAAGATATTTTTTTGTCATGAATGTCCTCAAAATTAGTTTTCATTATTTTACTATATTTGTAAGGATATTTTATCCTCACAAATGTCCTCAAATTTGGTTTTCAACATTTTACTATTTGTCCTCACAAATGTCCTCAAAAGTTGGTTTTCAGTGAAGATATTTTTTGAACAACATTTTACTACAATTGTGAAGATATATTTTGTCATGAATGTCCTCAAAAGTTGGTTTTCAATATTGTACTATATTTGTGAGGATATTTTGTCCCCATAAATGTCCTCAAACGTTGGTTTTCAACATTTTACTATATTTGTGAAGATATCTTTTCCTCACAAATGTCCTCAAAAGTTGTTTTCCAACATTTTACTGTAATTGTGAGGGTATTATGTCATGAATGTCCTCAAAAGTTGGTTTCCAACATTTTTTCTCAGGAATGTCTTCAAACGTTTGTTTTTAACATTTTACTATATTTTCTCCTACTGAATATCCTCAAAGACTGATTTTCATAATTTGACCCCACTAAACATGTCATATCAAATACAAAAAAAGTTTCTTTGACTGAAATCCTGAAACTTTTCATGAATGATTGAGTTACATATTAGAGGGAAATATGTTTTAAAATGCTGTCACCTTATATTTTATAATTTAACATTGTACTGTTTTGTATGAGAACTAAATGAAATATGCAAATTGAGGTAATGAATATAACGAGCATAATAATAATAATAATAACATATTTTAATATATGGATTTCCTCTATTATTATTATTATTTTGCTGAAAAGAGAACTTTTGTATAAAGTAAAAACAATCAAATAAACTCTTATGTTAAAGTTTGGTGGTTTTAATCAGAAAAGGTGTCAATGTGTCATAGTGAAAGCGTGTTTAGAGGATGTTGATACGGAAGTGTGTTTTACAGCAGAGGGCACTGCTGACGTTCACTGCGGATCTCTTCACAGAATTACAGATTTACATATGGATTTTAGCTCTTTGAAACAGAGCTGCTATTTGGAAACATAAAAACGTTTTTAGAGCTGATGTGTGTGTGTGTGTGTGTGTGTGTGTGTGTCATGTGAACATTGGATCCTTCACCTGAAAGATGAAGCATGAACTTTATTCAGAGCGTCGTCATGTCTCCTTTCACTTTCTAAAATGGTGAGTACTTTTCATTTCTACAGCAGTTTTTGTAAACACTATATTTAACGATGCTCAAAAATGAAAGCAGGTTAGTATACTGATTTAAATCTCCTTCAGGCTCATACAAAATATAATTGTATAACCTTCGCTCTGATTAGTGTTCTGAAATAATTCAGCAAATGCTATTCCTTCCTGTAATGTTATATTATTAATGAACTATTTCCTATATTTAAACTTCTAATTGACACCGATCTGCAGTAGTTTGTGTATTTAACTGCAGATAGAAACAGAAGTTTTCAGGTAACAGGTGCAACTTTATGATCAGATAAAATGTTGATGATGAAAACCCCACTGCAAGTAAAAAGTGTTTCATTATTTTGAAGTTGAAGACAAATGTTTTAATTAATGAGGCCTAGTAGTGGAATCTAAGGTAAGAAGTCAAATCTAACTGAAAACATTGGAAGACATGACAAGACAGGAAATAGAAAATAGCTGAGAACTAATGACACTTGTAGCTAATTGTGAATTGAACAGAGAGCTTGTTTGCATGCACATAATTTGCACATTATAGCAAACGGGTTGCTTACAAAATCATATTATGACTTAATTCTGATTGATATTGGAAAACTCTTATGCATGCTATTGCTAACACAGCCAGTGCCTGTTTAATTAATGCCACTTTTTATAACACAAATGGCTCTCGACCATATATAAATTAGACCGTGCATGCAAGATCACTTTTGCCATCAGTTACAGACGAATGTGGTGGGTATTTATCTAAAGATTTTATACTTATGCATTGCATATTTTTAACCTAGTGGTTTGATATGGAGATTAGTAAGACAGCACCGCAAGTCTACTGTTCTCTGGACATCAACAAGTCTTCAAGGAAGCACAAACATAAGAAAAAAATAATATTAACTTTATATTCAGTTATACATACATGATTTATTCACATTTAAAGCACACATAATTATTTAAATTAAATTAAATAATAATTTATCCAACAATGAAAATCAAGAGTTTGCTTCTTCATCCGAATTGGAGAAATGTCGCATTACATCACTTGCTCACCAACGGATCCTGCAGTGAATGGGTGCCGTCAGAATGAGAGTCCAAACATCACAATAATCCACACCACTCCAGTCCATCAGGTACTATTGTGAAGTGAAAAGCCGTGTGCTTGTAAGCAGTGTTGGGGAAAGTTACTTTTAAAAGTAATGCATTACAATATTGCGTTACTCCCTAAAAAAGTAACTAATTACGTTACTTAGTTACTTTTCATGGAAAGTAATGCGTTACATTACTTTTGCGTTACTTTTGCGTTACTTTTTAAATATGAGCAGGGCTTGATTGTTTGTTTTTAATACAATAAGTTATATTTATAGCAAATGTAAAAGCCTTTCACACCAAAAAGTGTAATGAATAAACCTCAGACTGAAGGACGAGTAAATCACGTCTGTACAGAAGAACACAGGAGAAGAAGTTCAACACTCTTCAGCAATAAAAAAAAACAACGAAGCACAATTGTTAGTTTATCTAAAGTAATTTTTGATATTAGTATGGTTGAACTGGATCATCAAAGGTCAGCAGCAAACACATCGGTTAATAAAATGAGATTAGATATATTTGTGTTGTTTAACATATTTAATTATTGCAGGTTTGCGTCATATTCTGAGTTTGCATTTCACTGTTTTAATTAATTTTGATGAATACTGAATCTGTTTTTTGCGAGTGGGATGAATTAATACACATTCATATTTAGTCTAGATTAGATCTACAGTAAGATCATGTTCACACAGCGCACTGTCATCAATAAATGGAAAAAAGTAACTCAGATATTTTCTAGTAAATTAAAAAGTAATGCGCTACTTTACTAGTTACTTGAAAAAAGTAATATTATTACGTAACTCGCGTTACTTGTAATGCGTTACCCCCAACACTGCTTGTAAGAAACAAATCCATCAAGATGTTTGAACTACTGTATAAACCATCGCTTCTGGCCAAAATATGAGTCCATAATCCATTATAACACTTCCTCCAGTTCATCCCTGATGTCCACACACATCAAAATTCATCCACATATTTGTTTAGAACTGAGCTCTCCTGATTCAGAGAAGACGACTATTTCACGGGAGAAAGAAATAGTAGGGATCGAGGACTCATATTTTAGATGGAAGCAAGGGTTTAAAGTAAAAACGTCTTAATGATAGATTTCTTTCTTATAACCATGCAGCTTTTCACTTCATAAGATGTTAACTGATGGACTGGAGTGGTGTGGATTATTGTGATGTTTTTAATCAGCTGTTTGGACTCTCATTCTGACGGCACCCATTCACTGCAGAGGATCCATTGGTAAGCAAGTGATGGAATGCTACATTTCTCCAAATCTGATGAAGAAACAAACTCATCTACATCTTGGATGGCCTGAGGGTGAGTTCATTTCAGCAAATCTTCATTTTTGGGTGAACTATTCCTTTAAAGGAGACTATGACTTCCTATCATACTATTATTCACTATATGAAACTGTTGATGGCAGCAAATCTCTACCAGTATACGTTCACCACAGCACAGCACACATTCACAGAAACGGTCACCTTTCTCAACACGTGTGAAAGAAGAATTGTGGCCAAGCTGACAATACATGCTAAAACAAGAATAAGGCAACCATAATGTACATTTACATTTGATTGAGTTGAAAGACGCACACAGTGCAGTATGCCACGTACAACAACACTGTCATTTGTTACATCTGACAGTACTAATGTAGATTTCTATGCAAAGCTTTACACTGAAAAACTCTTTTTATCCTCCTTCAGTTTACAGCTAACAAATGTATGAGACAAAAAAGATCAGGTTGAGAAAATAGCTTGTGGTTAAACACCGGAAGTCTCTCGGCTTAAAGAGAAAGATGACATTTCCTGAACTTCCTTGAACGCTCTCAGGCCTTTAGACACTTGCTGTAGCTATAAGAGGACACAGGCCGAATTCCTTAGTCAGCGTATGAACTGAACTTACTTCCTATTTCTGATGTGCCTTTGAGTTATTTTTTTTATCTGGTGCAGTTTGACTCGTCTATGTTTGTTATGATATCCAGAGCGTCTTGCATGGTATTCTGTGCATCCTAATGGGTCAGTTTGAGAGGGCGGCCTTTTCTAATAAAAGTGCATTACGGATATAAAGAAATGAGTGAGGTAAGCATTGCTATTTGTAATTATCACACTTTCAATCACAAAAAGCATGCAGCATGCGCATCTTCTAAAGATGTCAAGACTAATTTATATACAGACTGCAAATTGAATGAAATGTCATACTGTCAGTCTATATGATGTTGCATGCATTGACCTCCGTGGGGTTGCGGATTGATGTTGCAAGCTTTGATTGTGTTATATGTACAGATATGGTTTAAAGAACTCAACCATTGCGCAGACGGACATGGTAATGAGTCTCTTTTGAGCCATATATGCAAGCTGCAGTTTCTAAAAATGGTTGTAACTGAAAACACATCAACCGAGTTTTTAAAAGCCGACTGAACTGTTATGAACACTAGGTAAGCTGGGTTTACCTCAAGAGTGGATAAAGTTCAGATAGCTCGTAAATGAAACCATTGAGATGCAACTCAACATGTTGCTCAACTGATGTTGAAAAGAAACAAATAACAGTCATATATGTCATAAAAACAGATATTATTTTTGTCATCTCATTTGTGCCTGGGCACACACAGGAATTGACACAATTTAAATTTCATGCAAAGTATTCTTATATGAAAATGTCTAATTAAAAATGTTGTAATAATAATGCAGATGTCAGGATAATTGTGAAAAGTCACCCATAATTTTATGCTTAGAAAAAGGCAATAGCAAATATCACTTTTGAACTGTAATAATAATTTGATACTGCTGTAGAATTTTCTTCATCATGATAAATTCCAACATTCCACGACAACAATTTGACAGAGAACAAATTCCAACTGGACTCAAAACTAAAGACTAACAACTCTAACCGTGCCACAGTAAACGTGAGATGCTGCTCCACTACTGAATCCAAAGGATCTTCATAATGGACACTATCATGCAATGAGGTTGAATGTGTTACACCAAGAAAAAAGGGAGCAAAAAGCATAAATAAATAAATTCAATGGAAAAAATAAAAATAAGAAACTGAAAAAATATAAAATGTAATTAAATTAAATATAAAATTAATTAAATTTCATACATTAATTTGCAAGTGATTATCCTCATTTGTAAGTAGCTTTGGACAAAAGCCTCTTCTAAATAAATAAATGCAATTGTAAATGTAATTGGCACTAATTCAAAGGCTGATTAGCTAATCATTTAAAAACAACAGATGAGTTGATGTTGTGCCTCAGTAGTGTTATTTTTCGAGATGGTACAGATCTTTTTTTGTCGCTACATACACGCATTGCTTTTAAGTTTATTTCTAAAGGTCTAACAGTCGGCTTGTTCCACTCACCGGTCAGAGTCGGACGGCTTCACACACTCAGTAAACAGACTAAAGCGAAGATGGAAACTTTTGAAACCACAAAGCGCACTTGAGCCTTTGACACTGAGATGCTGTGTTAATCAATGATCTGTGTGTAGACTTTTTTCGTGAACAACACTTGGCCTTTCTAAAGCACACATGGGTAAACGTACATGCACGTGTTTTTCTGTGCATTTTTGCATACTGTTTTGGAAAACAAACCTCAGATTGGTAATACTTTAGAGGTGGAAAATGTTTTTGCAAGTACATTTTTAAGGCATTTAAACACTATAGTCTTGCTTTGAGATATATTCAATTTATGAGAAAACGTTTCTTCATGAAAATGATTTTTAGGACAGCAACATCTTTCAAAGAGCTTAGATACTGATCAAACTGCCGTCCTATGTTCTAGGCAAACCATGTGACAGGAAGTGATAAGATGGTGTCTGAACTTCATATTCTAGATGTGAGAGGAAGCCTCAGACTGAGTCATGGTGTGAATTTACTGTATCTGCTGTGGGTGGAAAAATAAGATATTATTAGCTATCTAAAGACAGATTCCTTTTTGTTTGAAAAATGAACTAATTCATTTTAGACACGATCTAGACTTTGACAAGTGTTTGAAAAAAATTAATTGCAATAAATTGTGAACAATTTATTTTAAAGTGAACATAAAATACACATTTCTGCTTAAAAGTTTGGGGTTGGTACGACTTTTAAAATGATTTTGAAAGAAGTATTTTGTGCTCACTAAGGCTGCATTTATTTCATCAAAAATACAGCATAAAAGATGATATCGTGAAATATTGTTGGAAATGAAAATAACTATTCTATTGTAATATACTGTAAAATGTAATTTATTCATGTGATGCAAAGCTGAGTTTTCAGCATCATTACTCCAGTCTTCAGTGTCACATGATCTTCAGAAATCATTCTAATATGCTGATTTAATGCTCAAGAAACATTTCTGATTATTATCAGTTATTTATATGATCAATGATTAAAATAGACATGCTGCTTAACATTTTTTGTCAAAACGCTAATATTTTTTTAGAAACGAATTTTTTTCTTTCTATTTCTTTGAAATATAAATCTTTTTTAACATTATAAATGTATTTATACATTTGTCACCTTTGATCAATTTAATGCACCCTCGCTGGATAAAACTATTAATATCTTACCAACCTCAAACTTTTGAATGACAGCATACATCTTAACACAGGTTTCTAGACTTATTGTGCACATTTAAATGGTGCAGGTCATTCCTAAAAGACACAAATGATTGTCTTTGAAAATGTTCAACAAAATATAACAACTTGCTCTCTCGTTTTACAGGAAAAACCTATTCTTGAAATCAGCCGAACAATTTGAGAGACTAAACAACGAATGACGGAAAAAGCATTCAACTCTTTTATAGTGACATTCAAACCAGTATGTAATCACGTGCCCTCAAGCCATTAGTTTAACAATACAGAAGTGTCATTTTAATCTTTCTGAAGATGACAGAAAACCTGTATGAGACGAATCAGTTCACAAACCACTCCAACGGGACCTATTTGTTCCAGCACAGCCCAAGTACACTGGGTGCACCTCACTATGGTGTACCAAACATAAACTCGATCCAATCATCTCCAATGTCTCCTCCACTCAACCACGAGCAGCTAACATCTCCTGGCACTCCAGGACATGAACTTTCTCCAATGCTTGAGATGCCAAACAGTGGAGGGACTTGGGAATATAATCAGTTTGGAAGGACATCATCATGGGGATCTTCTCCTCACGAAGAACTACCCGAGACGTCTCGAATCTATCCGTTTAACATCGCGTGTCAGAACAACTCATCGATGACCTGCAAAGACAGCGGCAGTGTTTCTCATGCTCAAAGGCTGGACTCGTTCTCAAAGGCCTTCCCTACAAAAAACATTGAACTTCTCTTTGGCGATAGCTACAGGACAGATGATAAGCACCCAGAAAATCACATTTCAGGGGTTTTGCACATGCCTCAAAGTCTCCCAGAAGGATCAGACAGGCAAACTTTGGAGTCTCCAGTTTTTAACCCAATGGTCATTCAAGGTCAATGCAATCAGACCGGCTTCCATCCATCAGAAAGCCAAAACTCAATGCACGGCCTTTACCAAAACCATCAACAGTTTCACTATGGATACCAGCAACACGAACAGAAATTAAACAACATGGAGCAAGTAAACAGGAGTCTCCAAAAACCACAGAGCTCTTGGCATGGCTATCAAAGTCACCCAACGCCATATCAGATGGCCTTGAATCAACAACAAAGAGGGATTTATGCACACAAAACTCATCTGGATTCTCATGAACCCGCTCAATCGCCAACCTATGACCACCGTCAAGACTTCAAAGTTCCAGAGCAGCAGATCTTCCATTACCAAGACCAACAACATCTCCGTTTGCTTTCCCAACCCGGCAATCCTTACCTCGCGCAAGATCACGTGCAATCGATCCCTGCAAAGCAAAACAACATGTTTAACGATGCTCGTCACTCGGCACCCAACACACCCGTGTTCACTAGTCCCAAAGAAGATCAATCTGGTTTCAACTTCCCTCGCCGAAGGGAAGACCTCTGCAGTCCACTCTACCAAAACAAGAGCTCAGGGGTCTGTAAAACTCTTCCACAGATGACTACGAGGGGAGATCTTTTTCATCATCTCACAGCACATGCTCCTCAGTGGGCACAGGTACTGTATTTTTGATTTCATTACTTCATTATAGACTTATTTGCATTTAAGTTAAAGGTTTCTCATGAATACCTTGCAGGCACCTTCACCAGATATTCAAGATGAGGCCATTTCACCTCATTTCAGGTTTGACTTCAACCCTACTTCTATCATTTAGTCAAATCAAACGTATTTGTATAGAGCGTGTTCTAAATACAGATTTCAAAGCAGCTTTACAGAAAATCGTGACGTTAATGTTGATAATGTCAGTACATTAATGCCTTATAATCACATTTAGCAGATTAGAGCTGGGTGATAACATAGTTTACATTTATATATATATATATATACCCTACTTTATATAAAGAACTGGATATTAATATAGTTACATTTCATGACAAAAAGTTGGATATAATATATAAAGTAATGTAAAGGTTGGGTATACTTAAACTTTACTTAAAGCCTTTATGTATAATGCATTATAAAGTGTTATTAATGTGCATTGTAATACATTACACATACCTTGTCGTAAATAATTATTACCGAATTTAAAATACATAGTGTAACAATTAAATTGATAAGTGTTACAATGAGGAACTATGGTTACAATTATTCACTTTACAATTACAAGGCATAATTAAAGCATTAAACTACTTTTATAATGCATTATACATAAAGGCTTTACGTGTTACTGTAACTGTATAATTCATTATTAATTCGTCATCTGGTGATATTGAGAATTATGAAAGCTAAGGTCTTGTTATTCAATTGTTATTGGGTTTATAACAACTTGGTGTAGTGACAACCATAATTACTATTTGGTCATGTGTAGCAGTGGATTACTGGAGTATGTTTAATAAAATACAATTTCAGTTTCAAAATTTCACTTGTGTCACTTGATGCCTTTTGTATTTATTTATTAGCAGTGCCTGAGTGAAAACTGTTTCCACACCATTGTTTTTTTTGTGTGTAATACATAATATCTCTAGTCCTCTAGTATGCAAGCAAATGCAACTGTGGCAAAAAATGAACAACTCAATGCTCCACTCATATTATTGATATATCATATAGTATGTGGATTTGGATTTCTGTAGAGCAGAACCTGAGTTGTCGAGAGAGGACGGATCTCATGCAAAGATGAGATGCACTGTTTGTCACAGAGAGTTCAAAAGTCTCCCCGCTCTGAACGGTCACATGCGCTCACATGGAGGTCTGCGGACACACCCCACATCCCTCAAAATGGTATGAACCAGAGTCATTTTGATCATCAGTGGATTGTGAAAACTTGCATGCTGATTTGCCCTATTGCTTGGTATTTCTTTCTCTGTTTTAACAGAAAAACGGGCACATTCATCTGTCTGAGGCTGCTCAAAGCAACCCCATCGTCTTACCTGTGTCAATACCTGTCAAGGACTACCAGACCCCAACCAAGCTCACGCTCAGCCTTCTGTACCAGCAGGAAGATGAGGAACAAAGCGGTTTAATTAAGTCTGGTGCACAGTCACCCCTCCCGTCGGTACGAAACCACCCTTCCTGTGTGACTTTCTGGCATTCATAGTTATTTTTAAAAGCTGTTTAGAAAATTAAAAGCTTTAACAATGAGATCTGAAACATCACTTCGACAGCCTAAGAATTTATAGCCTGCTGATGCTCAAAATGTTTTTTAAATGTAAAACTTCATTCTTATGAAGACTTTTTGAATCTTACAAGGGGCACATGAATGCTGCAATATGTATGGATAAATAATTTACAATAAATACAACAATATTCCATAAAAAAACAAGAGCTGTAAATTGAATATAGCTTTAATATATCCTGCCCAGCTCTGTTTTAATAGGAAATGCGTATTAAAAGAAAAATGAAATGACTTGGTATTTGACTACTGCCTCCAATTCAAGTAGTCAAATACTGAAACATGGGACTACAAACACTGTCCAATTCCATCATATTATTTGTGATTAGATCTACACAGCAAAATTATATTTCTATTCTAAACTTTATTTATGTGCATTCAGTTCATGTAAACCTCTAAAATGTGCAATCTACCAGCTTGAATTAAGCAGGGCGAATGTGAACCAGCGCTGAACTGAAACTGTATGCTTTGCATAGCATTTAATGGAGAGTAGAATGAGTTAATCTTTATTTTAAGGTGTCCTTGTTACAATGTTATTATACATTTAAGTACTGAGTAATATTACTTAACTACTTACTATATGATTAGGGTTAGGATTAGGCTTTGGTTTAGGGTTACTTGCATGTATTTATGCATCATTTATTGTTATTATAATAGTAGGTACATGTAACGTGTAACAAGGACACCTTAATGTTGAAATTAAGTATTATTTTTTGTATTTTTGAACAAAATGACAACAGGAGAGGCTTGATAGTGTTTAAGGTTCAAAATAAATTTTAACACTTTTATCCAAAGCGACTTACTAATGAGGACAATAGAAGCAATCAAAATCAACAAAACAGCATCGATATGCAAGTGCTATGACAAGTCTCAGTTAGCTTAACAGTACACGTGCCAAGGTTTCTTTTTTTATTATATAATAAATAAAAAGAAAACAAATAGATAGTATACAACAAGATTTTTTTCTAATGTTAGTGTTAGTTTTTTTTAAGAAAACAAATGAATTGTATGAATTTATTTTAAATATTTTTAATTAAATTTAGAACTGTTTTAATTAGAGTGGGTTACCATTTTGGTGGAGATTTGGAGCAGACTTTAGCATGCTAAAATGTGCTATAGCTTGTAAACGATTTGCTTGCTAGCACTAGCGTATAATTCAGCGATATGACTAAATATATATATAAAATTAAATAACCTTAAATGATTAGTTCACTTTCAAATGAAAAGTTCCTGATAATTTACTCACCCCCATCTCATCCAAGATGTTTATGTATTTCTTTCTTCAGTCGAAAAGAAATTATGGTTTTTGATGAGAATATTCCAGGATTTGTCTCCATATACTGTAACTTCAATGGACTCCAAACGGTTGACGGTCAAAATGATAGTTTCAGTGCCGCTTCAAAGGGCTATAAACGATACCAGACGATGAATAAGGGTCTTATCTAGCAGAACGATTGGTCATTGATAAAAAACGAAATATAAATGTATATGCTTTATAAACACACAAATGCTCGCCTGTTCTGCGATGCGCGTCCCAGACTTCACGTAATTACGCTGAAAAGGTCACGCTTGACGTAGCCTCCATCTCATCTTCTCCTCAAAGTTCAAAATCGTCCCGACATCGTTGAGTTGTAACTCCCTTTTTTTGTAAACGGCGTTTGACTTAGTATTTGCACGTTCAACTTTTCAGCGTAATTACGTATTACATGACGTCATGAACGCGCATCACAGAACAGGCGAGCATTTGTGTTTATAAAGCATATCCATTTGATTTTTTTTTCATCAAAAACCTTAATTTATTTTCGACTAAAGAAAGAAATACATACATCTTGGATGACATGAGGGTGAGTAAATTATAAGGACATTTTTATTTAAAAGGGAACTAATCCTTTAACTCTCATGGAACCACTTTGAATTTACTTAATTTGGTCACTTCAAAACAACTTAACTCGATGATGTAGAAGTTATGAGAACAAATTATGTTTGTGTTTCTTAAAGGGATAGTTCACCCAAAAATGAAAATCCTGTCATCATTTACTCACCCCCCATAGCCAATGACTTTTATAGTATTTTTGTTCAGTACTACTGAAGTCAATGGCTACCAGCAATTGTTTGGTTACCAACTTTCCTTTGTTCATTTTCATTTTTGGGTGACTCATGTAAATCTGACAGATTTTAATGTTAACTAAACCCCCCCCCCCCCCACATAACACATTCTAGATAAAGAGATCTCTCTCAGATGGAGAATGTGCACCAAAGCAGGTGAAAAAGAGGTACCGCCACTGTCTGGTCCCATTGATGATTCCTCCGCCCAGCGCCGGTCAGCAGTCCAGAGGTGCTGTGCTCTTCTGCAGTCAGCTCAGGACGGCGAGCAGCATGGGGGACGATGTGCCTTACACCCCTCCACCCATGCTCAGCCCCGTACGCCCGGGATCAGGTCTCTTCAGCGCCATCAGTGGAAGAGGCAAGAGCAGCGGGGTCGAGTCTGCTGCAGATGGGGCTGGTTAGTTAATGCAGTCAAACTTATCAGCGTGATATCTAAATATTTTATGACAATAGTGAAGATTAAATTATCTGAATTATTTTAGATGCATTGTTACAGTAGCTGTATTTGTCTAATTATAATATGCATTCTCCATGTTTGTCTATAACAGGTCATATGGATGACTGTGGTGAGACTGCAAGAGAGAAAGTGGTTAACGTAACACCGTAAGCATTTTAATGTTTTTAATTAAGGATTTAAGTGTAAATTCAATGTTACTAGCGAAACCTGAACATAAGTGGTGGCCATGACAAAAGTTACCGGGTTGTGGTGTTGTGGTCTGTTGCCAGGGCGTTGCTTTGAAGTTGGCATGGTGTTCATACTGTAGGTAGTTGTTTAATGGCAAAATATTGAAAAAATCTTATTGAAAAAAATATGAACTGGAATAAAAATGTATATTTCAATGCTTTTGTTCTCCCGAGAAAGTTTGCATTTGCTTGAAAAATGTTGTGTTTGGCACAATACTTTTACCAATGAATGCAGGTTCTTGGAGGAATTTTTTCCAGCAAATGAAAAAGCTTTGAAATACCGTTTTCCCTCACATTTCATTTTTTAAAAGTGAGTTTATTCACTAAAGTAATATCACACATCCTCTCAATAAAACCACATGATCTGAGGTTTCATTTTCACAAAAGCGTTTTGAAACTAAGCTACACCAGCAAAACAACGTGTAACTGCACATCATTGTACTGCCAACTGTTTAAAAATACAATAAATCAATAACTGTATATTATATGTTCTTTGTAGATTCATGTTGATTTATTAATTCAGAATGTTCAAATATAAAATGAATAATCAATAACTGTATTCATGTTCTTTATAGTCGGATAAATGTTGGCGAGGAATTTCAAGCAAAGATCCCAGACATTAAGAGTCAAACCCTCACAGCGGAAGATACCCATAATGCTGTTCTTCTGTGGTCGACTACCCAAGACCTAGAAACCCCTGATAACCAGCAGAAAGGTAACCAAACTCACATTGAGTTAAATGCAGCAACTAGGACACATGCGGTGATTTTATAATGCAGAACGGGTATTCTTAGGCATGCTGCAAAGCAAAACATTATAAAATCATTCTTCAGTCAAGTAATTGAGTTCATTGCACTGGGAAAAAAATATTTGAAAAATTATTTGAGTATGTTTTGCAAAAAAATGCTATTTGATTCTCTCTACTACAAAATTTCATGTTTAATTCAACGTGTACTCTTCTCTTCTGAGTAAATTTATTTTCAATTTCTGAGTCTAAATAGTTTCTACAACACTTGCTAACAATGCTACACAAAATAGAAATGCACCCCATTACTATGATATGCAAGTTTTAGAGTCTAAAATATCAATTTTTAGATGGTTACTTTATTTTTGTGCACATTAAGGGAAAAGAAAGCAGCGATATCTGATTACTGTTGATTCTTCCCTCTGTTAGTGGACAATCTTCTGAAAATGGCTTGCTCTAGTGTGCTACCCGGCGGCGGAGCAAACACAGAATATGTCCTGCACTGTCTTTTTGAGTGCAGAGGAGATTTTATGGTTAGTATTTTGCGTGTTATCGGATCCTGGCACTAAAACTCGTTCTCTAAAAAGCCTTAAAATAACTATCATGTTCCAGAATACCCTTGAAAAGCTTCTCCTGCCAACGCCGCCGAGAAACACATCCAGCCCCAAAACAGACTATCATTACGCAGGTGCGTTATTTTTATTTACCCTCAAAAAATACTATTTTTGTCTCTCTTTTTACTGTGTTATTCTTATATGCAAGTATTCCTTCCTGAGGAAATACTAAATTATATATAGAAGACTGCAAACTAAGGGCCAGATTTATTAACAGCTTGCACCAACGCAATCAAACCCTCTTTTGGCATTTCAAACTTTTTTCTAAAGACGCGCAGTGAAAGATTAGCGCTGAAAAGATGTGGACACAGATATGTTTGTGGCTGATCTTATTGCATATGCATTTGTAGGAGTTTCCATTTCAGATGTTAACTTCATGAG
Organism: Ptychobarbus kaznakovi; assembly: GCA_027422405.1. Taxonomy (NCBI): domain Eukaryota; kingdom Metazoa; phylum Chordata; class Actinopteri; order Cypriniformes; family Cyprinidae; genus Ptychobarbus; species Ptychobarbus kaznakovi. The sequence goes on along the minus strand of CM049806.1, from coordinate 25,471,885 downwards.
AGGAAAGTATTTAAATGACTCACACAATGTGATTTACTAATATTTGTGCCAGTCAATTTACTGGTATTTGCGCTATTGTTTCCCGCCTCCCAAAAAGCATGTCTTAAACCAGACACATAATTTGCTGTTCATGGTAGATTGCATTGGTCATTACAGAAAAGACCTGTCTTGTCTGTGTTCTTTAATCTGCGCGCTGTCAGTAGATCAGCCGCAGAACTTTCCACTCCTATCGGTGCTTTTATATGTTTGCGCTCTCATGCAATAACTTGACCCGTTTAGTAAATCTGGCCCTAAACACATGCATTTCTGAATGCACCACATTACAGCTTTTCTTCTCCTCTTCTCATCAACTAGGATCAGACAGATGGACGCTTCAGGAAAAACGCCAGCTGAACAAAGCTCTTTTAAGTCATCCCAAAGATTTCTATCTTTTCCAGAAAATGGTATTTGTGGTCAATTAATATTAAAAGGTTTGTGCAGGTTTCTGAAGGTACTTATGAAGACTTTTTCAAGAAAATGTAAGGAATAAATTGAATGGAACATAATGCGGCAATACTTTATGTTCTCTAAATGTAAATGTCTCATATTAGCAACACTTCAAAACAGATCTCCATTACTTTTTAATTCATATTACAAAGAAATACGGTACCACTTTATTTTAAGGTGTCCTTGTTACACGTTACATGTACTTACTATTATATTAATAGTACATGCATAATTACATGCATGTAACCCTAACCATATAGTAAGTACATGTAGTTAATTAATATTACTCAATACTTAAATGTATAATTACACTGTAACAAGCACACCTTAAAATAAAGTGTAACCAGAATACCTCAAGTCTTGAATAGCTCTGCTAATCCACAGGAATATGGAAATAGCTTTTACCAATCTCAGAGCAAAAAAAGTATTTTGATCTTGTTTTCCAGTGCACAAGATTCTTAAATCAAGATACATTCATTTCCTTGTCAACTACTCATCAAAATAAAGTGAGTTGACGATTAAAATACCAAGAATCTGCCAACGGGCTCAGAAAAATCAGCTTAATTCAAAAGGGAAACTTTTCATACCTCACTGACAGATATTTGTTATTGTTTTAAGCATAAACCCACTTAATATTTCCAACATTTCTAACACTGCACCAAATGTTGAGATATTTGTCTAGGACGAATATTAGTAGACGGACATATAAAGACTTTTTAAGACCTGCAGAAACCTTGCATTAATTTAATCTTTTGTTCTCCATAAATGATTTAAGAATAATCTGTGACCCTGTAGTGTAGTGACTGTGAGATTGTATTTTTTAGGTCAAGACAAAGTCAGTGTCTCAGTGTGTCGAATACTATTACACATGGAAAAAGCGTTTGCGCTTGGGTACGAGAGTCAGTACGGCTCTGTCTACACCTGTTCGAGACCAGCGGGTGAGTTACAGCACAGTTTTACTGCTCATACTCATCTGAATCTCATGTCACCGCTTTCACCTGACAGTATTTGAACAATTAAGACACTGCATTGCATTAGAAAAGAAAATATTATTTAAAAAAAGAGTGCAAATGACACATCTAATTGAATGACATTCAGGCTTTTTTCGTTGTGATTTAGGCGTACACATACTTTCCATGGTCACGCTTAGTACATTATATTGTGACTTTCAAATATGTTTTCATGCATAGTCTATATATTTCATGAATTAGGGAGGTTGGCTGATAAACACCACTGCAGAGCCAAATAAAGAAGCCAACAGAAAACCCAGGGAGCCTGAAATATCAGAAAGCTCCAGTGCCGTGTTTGTCAGTGAAGAGTCAAACTCTCACTCTGTGAGTATGTGAGCGGGTGTGCATACTGAAACCTCTAGGTGCTTTCTCCACTTCCTGTCATTTACTAGTAGGCTCACACCTTTTCTCTCAAATACGCTGTTTACTGCCTCTGCATTCTGTCAAACCTGTACTGTGTATTAATCTAGGTAGTGTGATTGTGTAGCAATATGTATACACAGTAGCCTAATAAAGTCTTCATTATTAGAAACATGTTACAAAAGCCAATGTGACATGTTTCTAATAATGGAGAAGACGCTATGCTAACTATATACTGTAATTGATATTCAGTTTAGGATTCAAACTCTTAAAAAATGTATTAAAAAGCATCCCTACAAAAGATGATTTGACAATAATAATCCAAAATGGCATCCTATCTTTATTTATTATTATTTACTCACCGTCAAGATGTTTCAAATCCATATGCAGTTCTGTGGAGCACAAAATAAGACATTTTAAAGATTTTGTCACACAGGTCACTTCTGAAAAACAAGTGTGCTTACAGGTACTGGATGTACACTTGCAGTGTACTTTACATTTTTTAAATATATTTATATTCAAAAAAACTGTACTTGCAGATGATATAAATTACATAAAAGACCACTTAAGTGTACTTTAAGAGACACTTTCATAACTATGTTTCTTAACACATTTAAGTACACTTTAAGAAGTGCACTTTATAATAATGTCAAATGATTATGTTCTAATAATCTTTTTCACTTGATTATAATAAAAAATGTATTCTGTTATTTATATTGCATTTAAAGTTAACACATTTTAATTGAAACTTGAAATTAAAGTATATTTTAACTTACCATAAACGCTTGTCAGAAACCATATACTATAAAAAATACCATATATAATAAACCAAACTAATAAATTAGTTATAAAAATTACAAACAAAGATGTACTTAAGTTCTACTTAAGTGTGTCACAAAACACTCTTAATGTCAAATTATTGCATTTAAAATCAATTAAAACTATAATACATTTTAATTTATTGTAACTTAACATGCCATTAAGTGTCTGAACATTACATTCAGTTAACACTCAAATGTAGCCTTATAAAAAAAATATTTCCATAATAAGTACTCATTTTTGGAAGGTATTCTAAAGTGTACTTTTCCATACAACGATTTCTGTCAATCTCCAAAAACATTAAAAACAAAAACACGTTAAAAGCACCAGTTCCAACATATAATCTTCCAGGTTCAATTCATTAAAATTACAATTTTAGTCTGTAACTCAGACCGAGCTATCATATGACTTTGGAAGACTTGGAATGTAGCGCATGAGTTGCATGGAGGTTAAGATTTATGGTGTTTGCTTGGCCATTTTGCTAATTATTAACTGCTGTCTTATGGAAAAAATGGATTTGGAACAAGTATGTAATTACAGACCATTTGTTTTGGGGTAAAATGACTGTTTCTCACAGCAGATGAATGAAGAAACGTGGACCCAGGCCAATCTCCGGCTGCTCTGTAGCTCTCCGGCTGAAAACAGAGCGTCCACGCTGACCCTGCCTTTGGGTTCGGCTTCTGTGAGAAGTTCTCCCTCCAGCACCACCAGTGGAGATACTGATTCAGCTGTCATCTTTCCCTGCAACGAGTGTGGAAAGTAAGCCATCTCCTGAGTCAAACACAGAAACATCTTCATACGGTTATGAATCACAGTGGTTGCGGTCTGATTCACGATTGCCTCGTTTCATAGGGTGTTTTTGAAGGTGAAAAGTCGAAATGCCCACATGAAGACACACCGGCAGCAGGAGGACACACAGTTGTGGCACTTCTCCAGGGTTCCTGAGCAGGATCGTGTGATGGTGACACCAGAATGTCCTGTTACACCACTAAAACCACACATAAGCCTTCATTCTTTAAAATGTGGCAGAACTGCGGAGGTGAAAGCATCCATAAATGACATGTGCAGTGAGTCAGTGCTGGAAATCGATTGTCCTCTGAAGACACGTGCCTGTCCTACAGAGTCCACTGGACTATATTCCAAGTTAGAAGACGAATAAGTACATTCTTTGTAGACTATAATTGTCTCCTTCATGTAAATGGCACAGATTTATGTATATTAAAACTAAGGCCAAGGCACAATTTGTGTAAAAAGTATGTAATGTTCTTTGTTTTATCTGCATCTGTATCATATTTCTTTTGTAATAAACAACCTGGTTGGTCAGTGATTATCAAACACTCACATTCATGACAGATTAAATTCACAATGCAATCGACTTTACAAAACCGCTTTTCATCAGCGGTGTGACTCTACCAATGTTCACTAAACGTTCAAAGCATCCAGGATTAAAAATTCGTTTTCACGGTTATGAGAATGTTAAAGGGACAGTTCACCCAAAAATGAAACTTTTTCATCATTTACTCACCCTCATCTTGTTCCAAACTTGTATGAATTACTTTATTTCTGTTGAAGACAAAAGAAGATACTTTGAAGAATGTTGTTAACCATTAAATTCCATAATATTTTCCATACTAAGGAAAGTCAATGGCTACCAGTAAACATGGGAATGTTACTTTTGAAGTAGTAACATTAAAAATAAATAAATAAAAACTAAAACTAAAACGTCTTAGGTAAAAACATTCAAAATTATGTATAATGTTTCTGAGCAAATGTTTTGACAACATTAGGTGCATCCTAATTTGTGTACTTGTGCACTATTATATGCCAGTGTGAGTAGTGTTAACACTGAACATTTCTAAAAGAAAAGGGGAACTGTACATATCTGGATTATGTAATTAACCGGAAAAAGGGTGGAATGTTGGACACTTCATGCACTCAACTGTCGCAGCTGTAGTTATGTAGCGGAGGGGGAGGGGCTATCAGAATCTGATTATGAATAACAATAACATTATAAAATGCATATACTACACAGTAGGGTAAATCGATTCACATATGAATCGCGACTCAGTTTTCTAGCAATTAGCATCAATTCACAAATTTCCAAAATCGATTTTCTAGTTAATATAATAATAATAATTACATAAGGATGGAGGTGGAAAAATAAATATTGCCCTAGTTTCAGCAAGGGCCACCGAAGTGTTTGGAAAAATATTATCTTAATTATTGATCTTTTGTTATTATGGGAAGTGTAAAATATTTTTGATTTATTAGGAAGTTAATAGTTAATAAGAAACACTGATTACTTGAGTCAGGACTACCCATACTATAGACTGGTGTGTTTTTGTATCAACATACTGGTGCGATCCGTGTGTGCGATTGACGTCCAGTGGACACCAAAATTGATGAAAAATGGCGTATCGATTTTTAAGCAAATCATGACCCCAAGAATCAATATGAAGCGAAATGTGAGGTTTCCACCTCTACTACACAGTTGAGTGCATAAGTGCTTCATTTGGAATGCTAAAACTAGATATGTATACATATCTCTGTTGTTAAAAACCAGATAACTTTGAACAAACATTCTAATAATATCAAAACTTTGAGAGAATACCAGAACGCTAGTCAAAGTTCTGAAAACATTCCCTGCTAACTGAGAAACCGCTGCAGCATCCGGATGATCTGTAACTACTCCGAAATATGCAGAGATTCCGAAAAGCAAAGCTGCAGCCAATCATCAAAGAGAGTTCAATGACGTTTGACCAATTACAGCTCAGAGAACACTGGAAGGGGTGTTAGTGAGACCAGCAGGGGGTGCTCACCCTGTGGTCTGTGTGGGTCCTAACGCCCCAGTATAGTGACGGGGACACTATACTGTCAAAAAAGCACCGTCTTTCGGATGAGACATTAAACCGAGGTCCTGACTCTCTGTGGTCATTAAAAATCCCATGGCACTTCTCGTAAAGAGTAGGGGTGTAACCCCGGTGTCCTGGCCAAATTCCCACCACTGGCCCTTGTCAATCATGGCCTCCTAATAATCCCCATCCACTTGATTGTCTCTATGACTCTCTCTCCTCTCCACCTGTAGCTGGTGTGTGGTGAGCGCATACACTTGATTGGCTCTATGACTCTCTCTCCTCTCCACCTGTAGCTGGTGTGTGGTGAGCGCATACACTTGATTGGCTCTATGACTCTCTCTCCTCTCCACCTGTAGCTGGTGTGTGGTGAGCGCATACACTTGATTGGCTCTATGACTCTCTCTCCTCTCCACCTGTAGCTGGTGTGTGGTGAGCGCATACACTTGATTGGCTCTATGACTCTCTCTCCTCTCCACCTGTAGCTGGTGTGTGGTGAGAGCATACACTTGATTGGCTCTATGACTCTCTCTCCTCTCCACCTGTAGCTGGTGTGTGGTGAGCGCATACACTTGATTGGCTCTATGACTCTCTCTCCTCTCCACCTGTAGCTGGTGTGTGGTGAGCGCATACACTTGATTGTCTCTATGACTCTCTCTCCTCTCCACCTGTAGCTGGTGTGTGGTGAGCGCATACACTTGATTGGCTCTATGACTCTCTCTCCTCTCCACCTGTAGCTGGTGTGTGGTGAGCGCATACACTTGATTGCTCTATGACTCTCTCTCCTCTCCACCTGTAGCTGGTGTGTGGTGAGAGCATACACTTGATTGGCTCTATGACTCTCTCTCCTCTCCACCTGTAGCTGGTGTGTGGTGAGCGCATACACTTGATTGGCTCTATCACCTGTAGCTGGTGTGTGGTGAGCGCAAAGCCACTGGTGGTGGTTGAGGAGAGACATGATTGTAAAGTGCTTTGGGTGTACAGCAATACACAATAAAGCGCTATATAAATGCATCATTCATTCACTGCAAGCAAAGTTGCATGTTTCCACTCACACTACTAAGCAGTATGTGTTTGGCTTGTTTGGTTAAAGGGATAGTTCACCCAAAAATGAAACTTATGTCATTAATTACTCAGCCTCATGTTGTTCCAAACCCATAAGACCTTCGTTCATCTTCGGAACACAAATTAAGATATTTTTAGATGAAATCCAACACAACGTAAAACGGAAGCAAGCGCATGTGTCATAATAATACTCTTTCCAAAAAGCAAACGGGATGAGGAGTTGAAGAATTGTTGAATAAGTCTTTATTTTTGTATTCTTTACTCACAAAAAGTCTTCTCGAAGCTTCATAAAATAGCAGTTGAACCCCTGATGTCGCATGGACTATTTTACCAATCTACTTGCTGCGTTTCTGGACCTGGGAACATTGCAGTTGTGTTGCTGTCTATGGAGGATCTGACTAGCTCTTGGATTTCATTAAAAATACCTTAATTTATGTTCTGAAGATGAACGGGTTTGGAACGAGATGAGGGTAAGTATGACAGAGTTTTCAATTTTGGGTGAACCAACCCTTTAATCTGTGATTGTATCTAGTCTTACAACTAAATTTTTTAATACTATGGAAACCCATATGCAATAATATATTTGATTTTTCAAGCAGAAATATCTGACACGTTTGTCTTATGAGCTGACTGCACCTGTTTAATATGCACAGTACGCATGCTGCGTGTTGCAATAGTACACACAGTATGCTGTTTCTGAACATATGCGAGACTTTTGTGGCTGCACACTGAAAATATGAGCTTAACACAGGATCACCTGCACAAAAACGATGTGCTTGTCAGAAGTGGGATTCGAACCCACGCCTCCAGAGGAGACTGCGACCTGAACGCTACCTGACAAAGGATCGTCCGACAATATTTCGGAAATGTCAAGCAATGTCGAACTGCACAGCCAATCGCGCGAAGCAGTATGACCCAATCGCGTCGACATGCTCAATTCTTAGTGACATTTGATTGTCTATCATATTTAATTTATTGTTGTTTGAAAACTTATTCATTTAATTTATTTAATGCTCATTACTGTTCTGTTATGGCAAATGCTGTACACTACATTCTTGTCAGACAACATTAAAAATAACAGATGTGTCTTGTATGAATGTAACGCTTAATCATAATAAATAATAATACAACTACAAATAACAATAATATGCTTAATCAGAATAAACAATGATATACTTTAATTTTCATGTCAATAATATCAAACAAAGTACATGAAAATACATTATTTAATGAAATTAACAGTATTACAAAAAGTTGTCTTTAGCTGGATTCGAACCCACGTCTCGGTGAGCACCTGCAATAAACAGTGTAATATAAATGCGCGGTTTTCCCGCGCGAAGAAACCGGAAATTGTATCACTGCGCGGCATGCTAAAGAAGAACTGTCTTTGAACGTCATATTTCACCCTTTCTTTTCTTCATTTTTCTTTTCTCTTCTTCCCTTTCTCTTTTCTTCCTTCTTCCCCGCCTTTGACGGACTATTGTTCCCCAGCTTGAACGCAGCGCCTTAGACCGCTCGGCCATCCTGACATGCTAAAGCTAGTTTTATGCTAGTTGTGTGATATTCTGAGCATTGTGACATAAAACATTTAATAATACTTCACACATTGAAGCGCATGTATTGTGTTTTTAGTGCATTGTATCAATGCTACAAACCTTTTCTGACACGATCGTCTTTGATCGCCCTGGTGAAAAGAACGTTAAACCACAGAAATACACAGCGACGTAGTATTAGCAGTTAGCACGAGACGCTCTGTCAAAAAAAAAATCGACGTTTAGTAATGTTGTCAGGTACTACAAGTCTAAAGATAGATTCCCCTATTTTAGCTTGTCGAATTTATTTCGAATTCAATGACTGTTAAAGTTTCCCTGCGTCGTTTATCAAGCGTAAAGTATTTTCCAGCAAAGTCTGTCACGTGGTAAACGTTACTTCACTTTGCACTGGTCAAAATGAGCCAATCACAATCGTTTATGATTAAAGCAAAATTATTTTCATTTATAATTTTACAGATACTATAGCGTCGATTTTTTTTAAACATATCAACAGCAAGTAGTTGCAATTAATATGTTTAAAATATTTAATAAAAAAAAGCTGTTTCCACTAAGATAAATCACTCGCTCTGATTTCACCGTGTTTCAAGTGAATACGTGTTTATGGCCTTTGTGCGCCCCCTGGAGGAAGAGCTGCACGTAACACAGGCTGCAGTGATGAGTTAGTATCGCGTGCCACCCAACGGTCAAACTCGACAGCTGCTTGAGTTCCGACTGAACAGCATGTACCGAACCGCCGTCTTCAGTTCCAGAGCTCGCATAAATATCCGACATTTTATTAGCTACCTACAATAATAATATATTAATGAATACATGTGTATTTAGAAAAAGGGAGCAGTGTGTGATTTTCAGGGTGTTCAGAAGAGAACCGTTTAGTGCTGATATGGACCACGCCGAGTAAACACTGAACTAAACAAGGTAACGTTACAGAGCAAATTACTTGTATTTGCAATCAATATGCTTGATTAATTTACCCCATACAATGTAGACCACAAACATAATATAATGTTGTTTTTTAAACCCAGTGATATTTTAGTATAATGTATATACTTTTATTTGTTCATATTTTATTTGAGAAAATGTACTGTATTTTTTATTTTAAAGTTTTAGTAATTTTTTTGCATTTTGTAGTTTTGATTTGTTTTAGCATTTAAATTTTACAATATAAAAACAAAATATTTTCATACATAGCTTTATATTTTATTATAGTTGACATTTATTTAAAGTAACAGTTGTTTATTTATTTATGAACTGTATATATATATATATATATATATTTTCCTATTTTAAACTGTTTTAAATTAATTTTAAATAAAAAATTTTTTTAATTCCTTTTTTATTGGTGTGTATAAGTAAAGATTATTTTACTTCCGTTTATGTAAATCATTTTGCATTGTGCATGAAATGTGCTATATAAATAAACTTGCCTTGCCTATTTATTTTTAATTGTTTTTAAATTATATTATATTCATAAACTTTAGTAAATATTAGATAGTTGCAGAAATGCTGTTGTTTACTGGTAAACAATGTTTTAATGTTACTCACAAATCAGGAAAATGATGTCTTCGGCACAACCTCCAAACTTCTCGTGGGTAGACCCTGGTAAGGTTTCAGGCCTGGCAATGCCCCGAATGACGGCCCACTATCAGTACCTGCTGAACAACGGCATCAAACATCTGGTGACCCTGAGCGAGCGCAAACCTCCTTACCATGACACCTGTCCAGACCTGACCCTTCATCACATCAGCATTCACGACTTCTGCGCGCCTACCTTTGATCAGATCAACAGATTCCTGTCCATAGTGGAGGAGGCCAATGCCAGAGGACAGGTAAAACAGGCCAATTCATTATGCATATCTTTATGCATATCTTTATGCATATAGCATGTTTTTCAAATCTTTATTAAAGCTACATAATCGCAGCTAACATATATATGTTCTAAGAATGTTTTGATAACTTTCCTGTTATGAAAACATTGCTTGTGAATGTTTCAATTTTTTTTCTTGGTTATGCAACCATTGAGGAACATTCCATTTGATCATTTTGCAAATATTATGGGAATGTTACTTTTGAAAGGTCTCGAAACGTTCTGAAACGAGTAGTAACATTTAAAAAAATGTTAGACAAATGTTCAACTAAAAAGTTTCAAAATCCATGAACCGTGTATAAATAATGTTTTAAGTTAAAAAAAGGAACCAAATGTAAATAATGAGCGAGTACATCACAAAAACCATCTTCCAAACTGTGTTTTTGCCGTACCCTAAATCACTATGGTAAGTTACACTCATTTATAGAGTTGTCGGGACAGATTTCCCAGGAAATTGCATGCTTTTATCATTCGTCTGCACATAATAACATCATATCTGATTAATTAATTAAAGCATTATTAATAAGAAGGCCAGGCTCAAGGGCGTTTGGTGGAGACATAACAGCAGACAACAACCTTCTCTTGCATTTATGATCTGACCACATTCTGATTATGATTTGACCACAGTTTCATGTCATCTAAAGTCTTTATTTATAGTTATGGCAGCTAATATACTCATAATTCATAACGAGAGCTTTTAATGTTAGCATATTCATCAGATAATAAATACACAATTTTGATTATGTAAAACCAACATTACAGCAGCATTTTTAAATGTTTTCGGTGTATTGTTTGAATACTCAAAAGAGAGTACAGCAAAATATAATAATTAATTTGTGTGAACACAATACTATATGCAGTGAGTATCTTCAAGCGACTGAACCTCGAACCGAAAGCAAAAAGTGAATGTCGGAGAGTACCTGTAATAAAACACGAACCAACAGTTTGCATCACATTTTTCTGTACACTGACTAGGTTCACACGTTGGTTAAAAGCGGATCTCTAAACCAGTTACTACTTCGGTCTGTTGGCCTATAAATAGCCTCGGCAAGATATAGTTTCCACCGCCATCAGATAATAATAGCAACAATTCTGATGTCAGCGTTTCCAAACATGTGTAAAGCTATTTTAAAACGACTGATTTGAACAACAACAGCAAATAAGCTACTTTCCTGATCATAAGACATCATTTCGTAGAGTTTTAATGTTATTAGTGATATTCACACACGATATTCTTCAGCCTGTAGTTTTATGCTTTAACCGCTAGATAGCCAAAAGTTACACAGTGGAGCTCTTGAAGCATGTCTGTGCTGAAGTGTTTGTCTTTGACAGGCTGTTGCGGTGCACTGTTTGCATGGTTTTGGGCGGACGGGGACGATGCTCGCCTGTTACCTGGTGAAGAGCAGGAAGATCACCGGAATCGATGCCATTAATGAGATAAGAAGCATACGCCGAGGGTCCATTGAAACCAGAGAGCAGGAGCAAATGGTGGTGCAGTTTTATCAACAAAATAAGGTGTAAAATAAGAAACATTTATTTTTATGACGCAGATGTTTATGAATGATGTTATGCAAAGAAATAAAGAATTGTTTATGTTTTTATTTTGAAGACTTGAAGGCTGTATAGGTTGCTATCACCTAAATATCTTGTAAAGTCACTACAACATCCCTGTTTCCAACATCAATACATTCCTAGAGTATTATTTTTGTATGACCCCGTGTGAACCATACTGGTGAATTCAGATAAAGCGGGTCATCTTTAGTCACAGAAATGAAAAAGTGACTCCCCAGACAGCAAGCAGTGCCGGCCCACATCTGACCCACATGGATTTCACACGGGCCGGATCTGGGCAAACACTATGTTGCTGTCTGGATCAGTTTATACACTGCCCGTCCAAAAAAAAAAGTCACACACACTAATATTTCATTGGACCGCCTTGAGCTTTGATTACGGCAAGCATTCGCCGTGGCATCATTTCAATAAGCTTCTGCATATGCAATGTCACAACATTTATTCCCGTCCAGAGTTGCATTAATTATTCGCCAAGACCTTGTATTGATGATGGTAGAGTCGGACCACTGCACAAAGTCTACTCCAGCACATCCCAAAGTTTCTCGACGGGGTTAAGGTCTGGCTCTGGACTCTGTGGTGGTCAGTCCATGTGTGGAAATGACGTCTCATGCTCCCTGAACCACTCTTTCATAATTTGAGCCCGATGAATCCTGGCATTATCATCTTGGAATATGTCCGTGCCATCAGGGAAATATGGAGTAACCTGGTCATTCAGTATATTCAGGTCAGCTGACCTCATTCTTCGGGCACATAACAATCATCCATGCAGTAATTATCCAATGGGAGGATCTTACCTATTTGCTTAGTTAAATCCAGGTGGTGACTTTTTTTTTTTGGACGGGCAGTATATGAATTTATCTTATGTGTAAACAATTTTTCAATGTAGAAACAAATCATGAAATATTCCACCTTGTTTATCCTTTAAGACACTATTGTCTGAATGATTGACCGTCTCCGAGGCTTGGACTTTACTTGAAGTGACCATTGCCAAAGAAAACAGCTGCTGACGCTCCTTAAAGCTCAGATTCTCTGGGGATCGTCGTGTTTTGAAGCTTTTGTGATCTACTTTACTGTAAGAATATATATACAAAACACCAACAAACATTAAGACAACAGTGAGCAATATAATAAATATTAGACAGAATTGAACTAGGTTCTACAATAATAATATCGCAGAAGCCCTTCAGCGTCTTGATGGGTGCCTTCGGTTTATATATATGTATATACAGTATAAATATTACATTAAAACAAATTATGAAGATAATATAATATAGAATTCATTAAAGCATTTATTGGCTAATCCATTAATCATCTAGTATGTGCTTCAAAATTGCTTATGTAGTTAAATTGAGCTGAAAAGCCATTAAAATGCCATTTAAACTTAGTATAAGCTGAAGTTAAATTTGATAAATCCCCAATCTAAATGTGTTAAATGTGATAAATCCCTATTCTGGAGAGTTAAAACACAGAACTGGTGTAAATAATTATGCATTCATAGTTGAGACTCACCTAGAACAGAACTTCTCAGATGACATTTTGTCACGTCCTGTAGATTCACATTTGACTCGTTAGACAAATTGATCAAGTCTGAGATAATATTAATCAGCGATTGATTATGAAATATTCTCCAGTACCTTTCAAACTGGGTTCTTTAGTGAAGGGGCTTTCCTTTTGCTGGTCTGCAGGCGTTTCAGTGTTTTCACATTTCTGCTAGAATGATAAAATTATATTCTAAAAGCTCATGCATACAAGAGATCATTGTGAGATTTCAGTGCACACTTAACAACTCACCACTACATCACTTCCTGTCTGAAACCACGTCCGTTCTGCCCTCGAATCGCTCTCGTCATCCTCATTCTGCTGGAACTCCTCCAGTCTCCTCTGGAACTGCAGCTCTAGAGAGAGTCTGCGCAGACGTTCACTCTCCTCTATGCTGTGCTGCACTTTGGCCTGCAGCTGTTTCACTTCCTGTTGCAGCAGGTCTGCAGTCTGCTGCTTATCCTGAGCATCCCGCTTCCATGAATCTCCAACAGAGATCTTATCGGGCCCTTTCTGCTGAGGGTTCGCACTTAGACATGCGGCTGAGCTCTTCTGCAATGTCTGCGTAGATGACTGGAAGACGACACTGTTTTTCTTGAGGACCTGCTGTGGTCTGTGAGACGGTGCTGCAGTGCTCTGTTTTTGATACCGATGGTGTGCTGGAGATGTAATTTGGGTCTCCACAGGCTGGCGGAACGTACTGAATGAAAGACTGTTGGCTTGTGGTGTATATGGGACGTCCATTCGTTTCGGCTGTGATAGAGGCACGGTCTGGGTGGTTGTCGGGATCTTCCAGGGTCCGTTTCTGTGTCCCAGGCTGGATAAACTGGAATCCATTGGGCTTATGGTTGCAATGCTGTTCCATTTGCTCAGATCTGGCTGCTTCTTTAAATACCTCGGTCTGTCCCCTAGAGGACCTCCTTTCTCTTCACTCCAGAGATTGTCTTGAGAAAGTGCCTGTTTCTATGAGATGCATTAGAATTTGTACATACACACACACACACACACACACACACGCACACACACGCGCACACACACACGCGCACACACACACACACACACACACACACACACACACACACACACACACACACACACACACACACACACACACACACACACACACACACACACACACACACACACACACACACACACACACACACACACACACACACACACACACACACCACACACACACACACACACACACACACACACACACAGAGAGTTATACATTAAAAAGAAAGCATATAACGCCATTTAATATATTTTTTATACAAAATGTGATCTTAGTCTTATCCTAGACTAAGATGGAATAAAAAAATACAAATTTGTCAAGATCTTAATGCTCCATGGGGCCTGTAAATATTATGAATACATTTATAGTCAATAAGATCTTAAAAATGCATTTCATTTAGTTAATTTAAACCATTATTTACTGTATTTTACTGCTAATTCTATATGAATTATACTGTACATTTATATTCTAAATTTAGACATAAAAATTTGAATGATTACATTCTTGTTCAAAAATCCCTCCTCTGATTTTTGACAAATCGCATGATAATAATATGTATTATTATAGGCAAAAAAATTTTAAGATGGTTTTGTATAAATCTGTTTATTACCGTTTCCAGATTTTAAGGGCGAAGAATAACAGTGGACGTGTTCACAGGCTTTTTTCTGTCAAGACTTAAATGTTTGTGTCTTGAGAAATATTCAGTGGATTAAAATGCGTGACAACTAACCCCGGCTTCCCCTGTTTGGCAGCTTTCAAACAAACTCATGCAAAGCTTATGGAAGCAAAAATATCAAACACGGCAATAAAACAGACAGGAAATGCAACACACAAATACCATAACGTTGATCTTTTGCTGATCCCTGGAGGATGGAGCAATATGTGGAGGATGTTCGGTAGTTCTTGGTGTTTTATTGCTGCGCGGTTTGGATGTTGGCAGGGTCAGATATTCTCTGTGAAAGGTCTCAGCGTTTCTTTGTTTCCCCTGGAGTGACAAGTGAAATAATGAGGTCAATAGTAAAAAAACATGGGTATGATCGGGTGAAAAAAACCCGGTCTGTACTTACAGAATCCATGAGATTTTCACTGGAGAAGGATAATGTCATCTTTTCAGGAGGAACTGAATCAGCAGGCATTCCCTGGTTATCTGAAGAGATCGAATTAAAAAGAGCTTAAACCATAAACAAACAGAATGAGGTGTAAATATGAACACTCACATGCCAGGCTGGGATTGGAACGATAATCCAGTTTCTGGTTTGGGTTTGTGTTCACTCTGCTGATTGTGTGCTGGTTTCTAAAGGTTTCTAATGGTCTTGATGGAGCAGAAACAGATGGTTCGGCACTGTCATGAAGATCAGAGACACTGGACTTCTGCTTGGATGGTCCATCGTTATCAGGATCTAACAAATGTGAAACCAGCATTCAGGATCAAAGCCATGGATTATATATTGGCTATACAAACATTGAGTGAATTTGAGTATTTCACACTGCAAAATAGGATTTTCTTACTCAATATTTTGTCTTTTTTTTCAGTGCAAATATCGAAAGATTCTAAAATCAAAACACGTGAACTTAAGTAGCGAAATTACTTAAGATATTAAGTCTTGTTTTCCAAAAATATATCAAAATGAAGTGAGATTGAGCTTAAAGCAAGAAAAAATATCTGCCAGCGGGATTAATTCAAATGGAAAAGCAGTTTTTTCTTACTGCATTAGCAGATATTTAAGCTTAATTTCACTTCATTTTGATCCATTTTTCAGAAAACAAGATTTACTATCTTATCATTTTGCTTCTCAAGCTAATTTATCTTGATTGAATTAGATATTTGTACTGGAAAACTGTAGTAATTTCTGTAGTGCAGTGCAATGCGTATTATAATGTAGTTTGCTCAGCATACCTTTACAGGTTGTTTGTGGCGACTGGTTAAACACTCCCTCAAAACCATAATATACAGCTGCGAACTTGACCATTTCCAGCGATACAACCGACCCAGTGTGCATCATTATCTCTGCAGCCCTGAATACGATCATTAAAATCCGTTTTACTTCCAAACATGCAACAGATCTAGTCATGCCTACCACATTAGAGGCTCAAAACACGAAATGACTCAATTATATCACCTTTCCTGTGACACTCCCACAAGACTTTTGCCATCCACACTCAGTAACTGATCTCCTGGATTCAGTCTGCCGTCCTTCATCAAAACACAACAGTGAATGATGCAAACAGGCACATTATGATTTTTGTTATTTGCGCGATGATACTGACCACATTTGCTGCTCCTCCCTGGACGACAGATTTGATAAAAATGCCAAGCTTATCGTGTCCAGCCCCCTGAAAGATATAATAAATCATTTTTATTTTAATCACAGACAATTGCGAAATAAGTTCTGAAATTGTATTATTATAAAATTACACTAACACTTTACCAGGTCTAATTTGTTAATGTATAAGCTAATACAAACAAAAAAAAAATGTGTGGTATATTTCTTGCAGCATTTATTAATCTTTGTTAATGTTAGTTAAAAATACAGTTGTTCATTATTTGTTTGATAGTGCATTAAACAATATTAAAACAACTTTTGATTTTGAAAATGAATTAAATGCTGAAATTCACTAAGACTACTAAATGCTGTAGAAGTATTCTTCATCGTAAGCTCATGTTAACTAATGTAATTAAATGCTGTAGAAGTATTCTTCATCGTAAGCTCATGTTAACTAATGTAATTAAATGAAACCCACTGGTTTTACCTTGGCAGCTACAATGCTCAATCCCATTCCACCATGCACAGGTTTCTTTAGAGTTATTTTCATTGGTTCAGGTTTCTGTGTTGATAAAATAAAACCACGGTTGTGTTCAGTGTTAAAACATGTATAAAGAGAATGAATTCAGAAGAGCTTCAATAGTCAAATGTTACTACTTCGTATAGTGTTAAGTCTTGGCTGTTTTATGGGAATGAGTAACTTTAATGTCATCAGTAAATCAGCACATACCCAAGTTGAACCCTTGGTGGGGTGATCCGATGGGCTAAAGAAAATGGTCCAAGTCCCAACGCAGTTAGAATGGGGAATTAATTTACAGAGACCTGGAGAATTACAGATAAATGTATCTTTAACCATTGATTTAGTCTATATGTTGACTTTACTCTATCACAAGAGGAACAGGTAATGCTACAGTACCCTTGCGACAGATGGGCTCTAAAAACTCCTGAAATCCTTTAGGAATGCCACGCATGGAATCAGTTGAATATCCGTCCTCAGGCAACAGGAACGGCAGGTGGAGGTCCAGTTCTTCTTCCAGTCGGATTTCTCCACCCTCTCCTCTCAGAACATCTGTTGTAGCTTCTGCCAAAGCGGCTACACGCTCTATTAGTGCCTATGAATGACACCATCTTTCAGTAGGGGCTACAGAACAATTATGCCTACACTGCTAAATATGATTTTTTTTACAGCACAAATATCTAAACATTCTTAAATCAAGATGCACATACTTAAGAAACTATAGGATAGTATTAAGTCTTGTTCTCTGAAAAATGTATCAAAATGAAGCAAGCTTAAATGAGAATAAAATATCTGCCAATGGGGTAAGAAAATAATCTGACCATATATTTCCTTTTTTATTTAAAAGGTTTTTACACTTTTGATTTTTATACATTTTTCAGAAAACAAGATTCAAGTCATTTTGTTTCTCAAGTTAATGTAGATTCAAGAATGTTTAGATATTTGTTCTGGAAAATAAGACAAAAACACTGTCTAAACAATCTTAAATCAAGATACAGTTACTTAAGCAAAATGACAGAATATCATTGCTTGTTTTCTAAAAAACAATGTAATGTGTTAAAATATTTAAGCCTAAAATAAGAAAAAACATCTGGGGTAAGAAAAATAGGAAAACCAGCAATATTTTTTTTTAAAGTTAAAACTCACTTAATTTTAAAAATCAAGAATTAATACTTTGCCATTCAGGTTAATGTTTCTTGATTTTAGAATGTTTAGATATTTTTACTGGACAAAAGACAAAAATATTAAGTTAAATATTATGAAAATATTTTCAGTAAATTGAACTCGGGGAAAACAAGTTATTTTTTTGGAGCATATCTATCATGTTGTTTTCTTGTTTTAAGCTTAAACTCACTTCATTTTAAAACATTTTAAAGAAAAACAAGACTTCATATCTTACGTCATTTTGCTATCTTTATATAAGAATGTTTCGATATTTGCACTGGATGATAAGACAAACATACTTTTTAAGAAAATAGTTTGTTGCAGTTTTGATTTTGGTGAGCGTTCATTCTTCTTCATGCACTTACGGCTGAAACGTGTGCTTGATTCGGGCTGTAGTGATATTTGCTGATCAGTGCTCTCAGCTGCAGCGAGTTCAGCTTGTAGCATGTGGACTGAATCATCTGGGCGTCCCGTGTAGAGTAAGAGGTCATGGTTAGAAGCATCGTCGCCTGAAGGGAGACACATTTTTAAGGAAATAACCACAGATGGGTCAGATCTTTTGATGTTGATAAAGATCTAAATAATATTGCTCAATATCATGATTTTTCATGCTGTATTTCTGATCATCTTCTTTTTAGATACACTACCTGGATTATACGACTGAGATGGCAGTCAACGGCCAGCTCCAGCCCTTGTCTTTCTGCCCAGGCCTCCACGTGCATCAGACGCTGCCGTAGAGTTTTGCCCCAGTAGTCCGAGCACAGCGTGGATCCCGGCGCGGTGAGCCGGTTCAAGATCCAAGCCCCCATGAAGTGAAAGAGCTGAGAAAAAAGCTGGATGCTCAGAGCAGGGTTGACCCGACACCTTCGGAGCAAACTCATGGTCTTTATGAGAGTGTTCAAGACGCCTTCTAAGAAACACATTCAGAATCACAGAATACACACACGTCACCATCTTTAGATGTTTTATCATCAGAAACTATTTAAAGGAATAGTTCATGCTAAAATGAACATTTGCTGAACATTGACTCACTCTCTGGCCATCCAAGATGCAGATGAGTTTGTTTCTTTATGGAAACAGATTTGGAGAAATGTAGCATTCCATCACTTGTTTATTTGCATCACTTACATTACAATAATCCACACCACTCCAGTCCAGTCCATCATTTAACATCTTAGAGAGCTGCTCTCTCTGCTGCCCTCAGGGAGACGTCTCCGCAGCATCCGATCCCGCACTAGCCGACTGAAGGACAGCTTTTTCCCTCAGGCTATCAGGCTAATGAACAGTCAGAAATGACCCACCCTACAACACACTCCCACTCACACAACATGCCATGCACTGCACTTTAACACAGTTCTACCGGACTACACGCACACACTGCACTAACACATCTGCTATCACTGGACACCATACAAAGCACATCCACGACACTGCATATGTATAATCTGTTGCACCTTGCACATCTATCTGTTGCACAACCAATCTGATGTAAATTTATAATCTGTTGCACCTTCACATATTACTATGTATAGATGTGTACATAATGCAGACGTGTACATACGGTATATAATGTGTATTGGTAACTAAGTATGTCTTTATAGTACACTGTGTGTACTGAGTATATGTATGTGTATTTTGCACATTGTCTTCACATTTTGCACATGTGTTTTTGCACATTGTCTTCTGTACAGTCTGTAAATATGTACTGTCCATATGTAAATTGTTTTGTTTTTTTGCACTGTCTGGAGCACGCTCGTAAGAATTTCACTCACCAAGGCACTTGTGCTGTGGTGATGTGACAATAAAAGTGATTTGATTTGATCTTGTGACAGCTCCATATTTGTTAGAAAAAAATCCATAACTACAACGTTAACTTTAAACCATTGCTTTTGGTCTAAATATGAGAACATCATTTATAATAATGCTTCATCCAGTGATGATGATGGATTTTTTTTCTTACAAACACATCTTTTGGCTTCTCAAGATGTTAACTGATGGACTGGAGTGTTGTGGATTATTGTGATGTTTTTATCAGCTGTTTGGACTCTCATTCTGACGGCACCCATTCACTGCAGAGGATCCATTGCTGAGCAAGAGATGCAGTGCTACATTTCTCCAAACCTTTCCCATAAAGAAACAAACTCATTTACATTTTGGATGAGCCGAGGATGAGCAATTTAACAAAAAATTATTTAAGGCTGCGTTTTTAGTTTGTTTTTGCTCAAATGCACAATGATAAAAGTTTACTGATCATCATTTGTGGGTTTGAACCGTAGACCCAAACATAAAATCTGATCCATCTGCACTGCAACAAATGATTTTCTTACTTAGTATTTAGTCTTGTTCTCCAATACAAACAAGTTTCAAACAAACAAAAAAATTAATGATTATGCTTAAAACAAGAAAAATGTCTTCAGATGGGGTTAGAAAATTAAACTGAATTCAAAGGGAAACAAAGTAATTTTTCTGACCCCACTGGACGATATTTTCTTCTTGTTTTAAGCATAAACTTAATTTTATACATTTTTCAGAAAACAAGACCTTCTCAATTTAACATATCTTGATTTAAGAATGTTTAGATATTTGTACTGGAAAACTATTTTTTTTGCCGTTAATGTTGACGTAATGAAATTATTTCTTTTCACATGCCATTTAATTCGGGTAAATCTTAATTAGATGTAGTAGATCATTAAAATGCATTCTAAATACCTCACAGCAGTCAGTGTGAACCGTTATACAGAAAACACTGAAAATATTTAGCAATTACTAAACATTTTACCTATTTCTTTTGCCTGAGCCATTTCCTTTTTTACATCAGCAAAGAATGCAGGTAATTGATTTTCAAGATCTACCTGAAGCCGATGTGACAGGTACCTGAGGAAACATGAACGCCTCATTAAACACTCAAAATGCATCGCCCTTCCTGCACACATCTCAATGCAATCATGCTTTTGTCATACCTGAAAGCCTGCTGCACAAGTCGAGTGAGAGTATTTTGAGCCTGGAGCGTGATGGGACACAGATCTCTGTCCCGTCTGATGAAGTTCAGAAGCTCAGATGTGTTGGCCATCCAGAAGGCAAGAGCCCCTGCGATGTTCCTCTGTTTCTAAATGAAACACAGACCCAAGAAAATGATCAGGGAATTAACTTGTGATTTCCAGGCCATATATTAAATCTTAAATACATTTTTCTAATTACAGTTTTTCTACCTGAGTGACGCCTTGAATCAAGTGCACGATCTTGTCAAATATCATACAGACGTTCTGTTCAGTCTGCATAGGTTTATAGCTGATTAAAAATCGCCCGAGCAGATAAAACACATACGCAGGCGAGAGCTTAAAGTGAATCGTGGAGCTGTTAATGTCATTTATCACAGCAAGCAAGAAAGAATCCTCATCTGAAACAGAAATCACAGACGAATGTAAATGAGCTAAGAGCAGAGAGAACGGTATAATTGTGCAGATGATTTTATTAAGCTTGTACCTTTTTCCTTTAAAGAAATGCTGAGCGGGAGATTACATTTTACTTCCAAGTAGTTTTGTGTCACGCTGTAATAAGGAGAAAAATACACTTCTTATTATTTAATAAATATTCAAATACAAAATATAATTTTATTTGGTATACTAAATGTAGCTTTGTATAGCATGCATATATTTAGAAAATAGTTTGGAAGATTTACTGATTTCAGCAAATGCCAAATTCTGCCCAAAAAACAATGAATGTATTAATTAGTTATGATTTTATATGACCTTCAACTATGACATGAACATGTTCAAGTTACCGTGTACTTGTATTGTTTTATTACATGCAGACAGCTAAATATAGGTTTTTTTTCTATTATATATATTTTTTCTTTACACCAGCTATTCTATACTGCAGCTTTTAGAGCTCCGAACCAATTAAAATAAACATTAAAGTTGCTGTGACATTTTCACTGGTGTCTACATAACTTTTATTTGCACGCTCAAAGATGCCTGGTTTTCTTTTTAAAATAGATGGTTTAAGTCACAATAAATCATTTAGGTTTTTAGATATAGAAAACTCTCTTTAATGAATACAAGTCTTTCCTCACGGACTCCTGGGCACAAACATCGTCTTTCTATGTCCATTAAAAAGTGATAACCTACCTGTTTGTTTTACTGCCGGAGACACTGTTCTCTGACATGTGACTGCTAGAAACAGTTTTTCTTCTCTTTCTTTTTCTTCTCTTTCTTTGATAATGTCCTCTTGAAATGTTCAAGTACTCCAACTTTTTCCTTATTTTCCAAACAGCCATCCTAAAAAAAATTGATAGTTCACTCAAAATTCTTATATTTAACTGATATAACAACTAATAATAGTAGAATGATAGGGACGTCACACACCTGTAAAGTTACACAACTATCATTCCTCAAGACAAATGTGCCATCTGTGTCTTTATTCCAGTTGAGCTGAACCACCAGGGGCTTTTCTGACAGGTCCAGTTTTCTTTCTTCTGAAAGGCAAAAACACAGAACATTAAGTCAATTCTAACAAGGACCGAGAACAGAGGTGTGTCTGCAAACACAAGTTAAATTCAGTCCTGCTGTCACCTTGATTGTTTAAGACCTCATACAGGAATATGAGCGAGGCTGTGGGGTCCCGTCATGTTGAAACTTCTCCTGCAGGGTTTCAATGACCTCTTGTGTGGTAGAAGCGCTTGAGATACAAATGCATTTGGTGGCACAGTTCTCTGAAATATGGTCTTGGAGGTGGAAACGAATAACTCCATGAAATACAGAATCCTAAAGAATAAAAAAACATATTCAATAGCAAATACAGAAAGAAGCAAGCTATTTAAAAAACAACTCAATTCAGCTACCAGCAATGAGATTAAATAGAAATGTAAAGTGCAAACTGAATTAAATAAAAAAAACACATGACATTTCTTTTATATATATATTTTTTGCTAGACAGCAATGATATTAAAAGGAAACATTAAATGCGAACTAAATTTCAAAATTGTTAAAACATTCTTTAATATCTCAATTTTGAATTCTAGACAGCAATGAGATTAAATGGAAAATGTAAACAAAGTAAATTAAATTAAAAATAAGTATAAATAAATTTAATTTCCTTCATATCTCAATTTTTATACTAGTGGCATTAGGATGGAAAACATAAAGTAAAACCTAAATTAAATTAAAAAAATAAATAAACCATGCAATACATTTCTGTCACAACGCAATTATGTATCTAAGAAAGCAATGAGATTCCATTGAAAAAAAAAATTATTTATTCTAGCAATTATATTTAAAAAAAATCACAAATGAAATTTCTTTATCTCAATTATTTATCCAAGACAGCGATACTAGTTCTTCTTTTTCTCTGATTTTTCTCCAAAGAAAAAGACTAATCAAAATGTGCTCAGGTTTGCCAAGAGACCGAAGTCTTTAGTCGAAAGTCAAAGATCTTTGTATGAAGCATCAAATTCTTCAAATGCTGAATTATCTGAAAATGTCAAACTGTAGTTCTAACATTACTAAACCTGTTTGTAAAAGTCTAATCTTTCAAAGGAAGAGTTCACCTCATCAGGTTCAGTGATCTCAAACAGACTGAGTCGGCTTGAATTCCACCGCCGGACGTGTTCCTGAAGTCTCCTGCGCTCCTCTGGATTCGTCTCAGCATCATGACCCAAATCAATAGCATTTCCTTGTTTTTGCTTCATATCTTGATGAGCTTATATTGATGTTTTTTTAATAATCAACCAGCTTGGTATCAAAATGAATCAGTCAGAGCTGCTGAGGCTGTCTAAACTTCACGTTATTCTCACGTCAAATGCCTGGCACTGATTTTTTCCAGCCTGTCTAGCATTCAGACCGATGGTTGATTGTTTGAGTTTGTTTGACCCATTAACACACAGCAGTTGAAAGGCGAACCTCATTTCCCATGATGTCCTAATGAATCGGGCCACAGTAACAAGGGATGAAATAGGGAGGGCCCTAATTTGCCCATTCAAGCCTAATTTAAAGGAAATGCTCTACTTTTAGAGGCCATTTGATTGTAAACTGTTTTGTGTGTGTGTGTGTGTGTGTGTGTGTGTGTGTCTGTGTGTGTGTGTGTGTGTCTGTCTGTGTGTGTGTGTGTGTGTCTGTCTGTGTGTGTGTGTCTGTGTGTGTGTGTGTGTGTGTCTGTCTGTGTGTGTGTGTGTCTGTGTGTGTGTCTGTGTGTGTGTGTGTGTGTGTGTGTGTGTCTGTGTGTGTGTGTGTGTCTGTCTGTGTCTGTGTGTGTGTCTGTCTGTGTGTGTGTGTGTGTGTGTGTGTGTCTGTCTGTGTGTGTGTGTGTGTCTGTGTGTGTGTGTGTGTGTGTGTGTCTGTGTGTGTGTCTGTCTGTGTGTGTGTGTGTGTGTGTGTGATATATTCAGTAAACGATCTGCTCTGCTGATCTAGAATGACTAGATGGGGTGTTGCTGAATGTGCCCAAAATAAGGAATTTACCCTTTTGTTCAGACTCAGACACTAACGTATAACATAATAAAAGAGAATTTACAGGTCACCACACGTTAATTAACATAAACTATTGTGTGTCAATAAAAGCATTTCTTCATTAAAAGTGAGTTTCATGGATGGCTGGATGTGAGTTATGACCATGAATATAAAACAGGCTACACCACCCAGAACGTGAACAATGAAAAAATACATAGACAAATTAGATATTAAATATGAAGAGACACATTTAATGAATATAAGAAATATAGCCAGCAAATAAAGCATTAAAAGTTTGGGAATATGTCATTTAAAATGTCTAAAATCATCTGAACACACATATACTGTCAGTTCTTCTTTTGGATGCATATTGCATATATGATATTATATTACAGTACTGGACATGCCATCAACAATAAATGTTCTAATAACATTTATTGTTAGCAAATAATTTCTAGGATGTTCTCTCAGTTGCTTTCATTGGAACAATGTTTATTTCAGGAAACTGGGGCCCATCTTTTGCCTTGTGTTTGTGCCTGCAAAAGAACATATGACAGACTAAATTAACAACTATATTATATATTGTGAACTAAAAACAAAAAACTGAACCTACCATCTCATATTTTCCACATCATCCACAGTTTCTGGCAGATCAACACCTCTCATTTCTGGTAAAAGCATCACAAGTCCACTGTACAGAACTGACATGACCCCTGTATATGGAGGACAGAGAGAAACATGAGTCGACAAGAAACACAGGAAGATTATGTGTTTCTATTTCTGCAATTGAAATGACTTCTCACCATAGACGAGGAGGGGAAGCTCTTGCCAAATACTAGCTAATCTGTACAGAATAAACGGAGCAACAACTGCCCCAATGTCACTGGCTGAGGAGCACACAGAGACGCCTAAGTTTCTGCAATACACAAGAAAATAAGTGAATTACTCAAAAAAGAGAAACACTACCTAGATACAGAAATACTAATCTAGAAGAGGAAGACAAACTCAATTGTTTTAAACATTAATATAGATATAGATATGCATATAGAGTTTGAAAACGTTTATGCATTGCTATGTGGTGTGAGCAGTTGTTAATGTATTGCTGAGTAATTGCTATGGTATTAATAGATAGATATTCAATTGCCCTTTAATTAAACACCTTAAGACTGTTCACTTATAGAAGGTAAAGTATCCCTAATCAGAAATGGGGACTTCACACACTCTCTGTTTCATATTCATTGATAAAAGACTGATAAATACCTGAGCGGTGTTGGATACAGTTCTGTATTAGCAAAATTCACCGTTTCATTCCCAACAGCAACAGCCAGTCTTCCAATTATCGCAATGGTTCTTTTCAGCCATGAAATATCTTGAACAATAGATTGATGGAAAATGAAACATTTAAACAAAAACTAAATTCCAAAACATGTCAGGGGTGTGGCTTACTCAGTGGAATAAACGGCACAGCCAAACAAGCAGCCCCTCCAATAAAATTGACTGTTGCCATGAGAGGGCGTCTGCCAATACGGTCAACTAAGACATAAAATATCATTCCAGTTGGAAGCTCCACCACAGCGGAGATGAGAAAATCCAGGAAAACATTATCTCCTGTGATTCCTAAACGTAACACCAAACCCTGGAACACCACTGCACCGGTAAACCTGCAGGAAGAGGATGCAACAAAATCAATAAGCAGCACACTGCGTATATGTGCATTGATCGAATCAGGTTATAGTGCTTTTGATTACTTTGCATACTATTTAGTGACACATAAAGAAAGCTCACCATGCATATATCAAGACGAGGGTGTGTTTCCTCATTTTAGGAGTCTTGAATAAATCTTTATATGAAGGGCGAACAATTTCCTCTTGTTTTTCAATCAGAAGATCCATCTAAAAAATCAATACAAAATACTTTTTAATACATAATAAAAGTGTTTTTCGTAGTTCTGGTGTAGAAGACTTATTTGAGACATATTGTTATACACAGACACAACACGCACTAATCCCTGATGTGAACTGAAACAAAGAGCAAAAGGGACATTCCAGTTCTTCTGTATCACCACAATGTTATTTTAGTGGAAAAAAATAATAATGGAAAAAATTATTGTCTGGAAGGCATTTCAAGTACAGAATCATATGTGTCAAAATTAGATTTGAATTGTGAATATTGACAATAGAGTTTGGTTTGTACATATTTTGGCATACTGTTGATTTTCATTAAAAATACTTTCAGTTTATTCTGTTTATAAAGCCACAAGTCTTCCACAACAAAAAAACCTTTTGCAAAATTGTCTATGGCAGCGTGTAAATTATAAAAATAAATATTTTAGCATTAATATCAACACTAAATCCAAAAACAACGGAATGTGTAATTTAACGTAAAACCTTAATATTATATATATATATATATGATTTATTTATATTTAAATCTTGAATGTATGTAATTTTGTATTATGGCTTCCAAACTCATATGTAAGAACTTCCCAGAAGGACTTAAAGGCAGTAAAAACAAACAAACATTGGTTATACTACAGCAACGAGTTTGATAAATAATTAATTACCTCTTGAAAGTCTTCAGGAAGTGATCTTTTATTGCACTTGGCGATGCTCTCCACAATTTTTACAGCTTCTTTTGTCTTCCTTTGTGACAGCAACCATCTGGGAGACTCTGGAATAACCCTGTTATAACATTAATGTCTGCCATATCCAGCAAATGATATATGATAGAATCTTATATAACGATAACTCTAACTTATGTAAAATCACTAAAGAGAACCTTCATTTCAAATGTGAATAAAAATCAATCATAAATATGTTATCGTTCCATTGCAAGCAATTACCAGTGATAGATCAGAAAGATGAATGTTGGTAGGGTCATTGCCAGCTGTAGGGTTTTCCATGAAGGAATGTAATACGCCAGAGCAGGAAGAAGCACCAAACCCAACGAGTACAGAGTACGGGACATAACGGAGACAAATTTCCTGTTGTTTGATCCAAAGAATTCGATAACTGTTTCGAAAAAGGAAAATATATCAAGAAAACACAATTCTGTGCACGTGCATCTCGCACGGCAAAGCATGGTGCTAGCAACTCCAAGATCATTAGTTCGGTTCCCAACGAATAAAACGCATAACTTGTATGCAATGCAAAAGTGTCTGGCAAATGCATGAATATACGTAACACAAGTTTGCAATCTTAAAGCTCTGAAGCTTAAACCACTTGAAGCTCAAAACTGGATTGGCGTTACAAGAAATATATTTGCTTTAAAAATTTGAAATGACCAAGTAGTTATATTAAACTGGTTTAGAGCTCTAGTCTGATGTTAATTCATGTACTCAACAAATAACAGCTATAGTATGGCATCTTATGTACCCACCCAACACATATATGGCGGTCCACGCTCCTTTGGCGAAAAAGCCTTGCAAACATCGGAAGAACAGGAAGAGGGGGTAATATGGTGAAAAAATAATGCATATCCCAGAAACTGCAAGGCCAAATATTGACGCAATAAAACAAGATTTTCTCCCAAACCTGTAAAGAAAAATTGTTATTATTGTCATGCTCATGTCTGGAATGTGTTTATACCATGATAGTAAATGCCACTCGATTTTTTTGATGAACTTTGAATATAACATGCTGATACATGAAAGATGAAAAATACCTGTCAGCTAGGTATCCAGTCACTAGGGCACCTATAAAAAACCCTCCAGCTAAGAATACCTGGTTCAGGTCTGCAAGCCAAGAGTCTTCACAAACCAATGAAAACTGGGATACATGAGGACAACATTCAGACTAGGCTAAGTAAACAATGATCTGACTGCAAAACCAATTAAAAAGTGCATGCAAGTATCTACATGTCACTACATCAAGGAGTAGTGCTGTTAAACAATTAATCACATCCAATATACGTTTTTGTTTACATGATATATGTGTATTGTGTATATTTATTATGTACATATAAATAAGCACACATATGGTATATATATTTTGAAAATGTTTACATGTATTTACATGTTTATATTATATTCATATAATTTATATAATATAAATATATTTAATATATAGATATTTTTTCTTAAATATATACATGCATGCATGTGTGTATATATATATATATATACACACAATAAATATACTCAGTAAACATACATATATGTGAACAAAAACTTGAATGTGATTAATCGTTTGACAGCACTAGAGCTGTGCTCAAGTTTAAAACCAATCAGTTACATTTTAAAGCATGCAAATGCAAAGCAAGCAAATGCATGTTAATGATTTGTTACTTTCACTTCAGTCTGAAGTCAATTATTAAGCAAAGCTGGTAACTCTCACCTCTGTTACAACGGTGCTCCGGTTCTCATTAAATGTCCACCCTTCAGTACAAGAGGTTAGATGTGTGCTGTTGGTGGTGAAAACGGACCGGTCGATGGAGATATTACATGTAAGCGCGCTCCTGTTCCAAAGCGCGTCAAACTTGACACATTTACTGAACGCGCCGCGCGACCCCGTGCGGGGAACCGTCAGATCGCGGACCTGCTCCTCTGAGAAAGCGCATTTCTCCTGGAGACCCGCGGTTTTACACCAGTGCTCTGGTGTGTATCCTAAGAACACAACTCCTATCAGCACAAATGCGAGTAACGAAATAGGCAAAGACCCTAAGAGAGAGATTCTCTTCTGATACAAGCCGAAGTCCCCAGCGTGTTGCAGAAGTTCGTCGAAATTCGACATCTTTATGAGGGTTGGTGGAAGCGGTTTCTATAGTAAGCCCTGTTTTATCGTACAGTCTTGTTGTTGACACTTCGGTTTGGTGTGGTTTACCACAGATACTCCAGAGTAAGTCACGCACGAGCATTTAAAGGGCTGCGGAGGTGGAGTTAAGAAACCGTAAGAACCTGTTCAAAGTTCCTCCGCGTCAGTCATGTCAGAATCGATTTGAGAAGTCTGAGACCTGTGTAAAGTGTTAAAGAAAGGCGATGTATGAGATTTTTTAAATATATATATATATATATAATATGCCTTTTACCTGACAGATATTAATCAAACTGTTGTGGTGAGGAATCAGCTGACTCTGTGTTACGACAGACTCTGGATACAGAGCAGCGGCCCGCGTTTTTTAGCGAATCACAAGAACGCGTTTGCTGTGATCTGATTGGCTGGCATATGTTTGGAGGCGGGGCTTTGGAAGAAATGGCGTGTAATTGGCTGAAAATGAGACTGTAAAATAAATACATATAGCTAAAAATTGCCAAGATACTTTTGCATTCTTAACCACTTTTTAGACCATATGT
Organism: Ptychobarbus kaznakovi; assembly: GCA_027422405.1. NCBI lineage: Eukaryota > Metazoa > Chordata > Actinopteri > Cypriniformes > Cyprinidae > Ptychobarbus > Ptychobarbus kaznakovi. The sequence goes on along the minus strand of CM049806.1, from coordinate 25,442,066 downwards.
GCCACTCCCAAAAAAGCAATTAAGTAACCTTCCATTACAAAATGGAATTACATAATTTGGGAATCTAGTAAACCCAGTTAAACTGTAGTTGTTTGTAGTTTCACCAGACCAACACCCACAATAATCACAATGAATCATTAATTCAAACTGTCAAATCCTGAGGTGATTCTCCCCTGTTTTTAGCTACACACTTCTTTAGATAGGCTATGGAAACAGTGAAATGAAGACATCTAGACATCTGCTTTGGTCCTAATACTTTGTTACTGGTTCTTGTAACCTAATCTGTACTTCACATGGGTTTCTAATTATACTCTCCAATGTTCATCCACAGGTTCTAATCAGCCAACTCCAAAAAATAATTTCACAAAAATATGGTGAAACTGGAAATAATTGGCTGTAGGCTTTAGCTTGAGTAATTAATACTATATCAAAAATAAAAAGCATCTAATTTCCAAAAGTTGCAATAAAGTTTCTCCAAATGCATGCTCCATATATACAATTTTTTTGTATAATCTCAAGTCTTTTATAATGACATGTATCATAAAATACATACTACATGAATGCATGGTGTCAAAGGTCAAACAAGCACGATACACATGGATGTAGTTGTATAAAGTTTATTTGTGAATGTGACAAACTGACATTGAGATACGTCTGTCTAATCAACCGACTGCATGTCTTTGTCTCTGAGAGCTTGTTGTTCTTCAGACAGTGTGTCTGTGACGGTCTCCTCTGTGAAGTTGAACTCGGTGTCAACCTGTTGCTCCACCTGAGCCTCGTCTGCGCTCTCAATGCAGCTGTTCGTGTCCTCGTAGGCCTCTGGCGGCAGGTGGCGGTGGATGGTGAACGCCGTCGAGAGTTCCTGTAGCCGAGCTTTCTCTGCCTTCAGGTTGGCGAGCTCTTTGGTCAGCAGCGTCGCTTCTGCAGGAGACTTACAGGTTGGTTCAATGGGGGTGTCTGCATCTTGAGTGACCGCTTCTGTTGAGACTGTCACTTCCTCTTTAGTTACTGCCACTTCCTCTGTAGTTTCCTCAGTAGTGATTGGCTCAGGAGCAGCTGAGTCTTCGGCTCCAGGCTGTTGGGACCCGTGGAGCTTGTGATACAGGGTCTTCCTCTCGTCCTGAAGCGCTCTACACAGATTCTCCAGTTTCTGGGTCTTCAGGGTGATGAGTTCAAACTCCTTCTCCTTCAGCGCTTTCTGCGTGAGAAAATCTTGATCGGATTAATCTGTATCTACTATAAAGACTCAGCAGCACTATTTGGGTGAAGATTCATTCTCTTAATTCTCATTGTACAGATGTTGATAAATTCTTAAAAATGAAGGTTCATTGTTGGCATCTATGGTTCAATGAAGAACCTTTAACATCCATGGAACCATTGTACGAAAATATATTTACAGTGGAAAAAGTTTCTTTAGATTATTAAATGGTTAAAAGGGGTTATTTTTAAGAACTATTTACTAAAAGGTTCTTTGGAGAACCTGATATGGTTAACTGCATTCTACAATATTGATGTATGATATATGACCTGAGTAACTTACATCTGCAACCATATCAATGAGACCTTTATTGCAGCCATCAAAACGGGATTTCCAGGCCCCTGCCTCCTTCTCCAACTTCTTCATCTTCTTTGCCATCTATAAGACAAATCAGCATCTTACCATGTACATCAGACAGACAGCAAGCTGCTTAGTGTTTTTTATTCATTCTTATCCAGTCAAGTCACCTTTATTTATATTAATGCTTTTAACAATACAGATTGTGTCAAAGCAGCGTTACAGTATTACATAGGAAGAATAGTGTGTAATAATACAAAAGGACAACAGTAAACTAATTTCAGTTAAAGCTAGTTCATTATCTTTGTAGTATCATACATATTTTCACATTTTACATCATATTTTTATTCATATTTTGAATTGGATTTATTTTAAAATTTCTGTTTTCTTTTTAATTTTAGGTTAGTTTCTGGATGTTTGTTGTGTGCTTTTGTCATATTATTATTATTATTTTAAATATTACTGTTTAGGTTTAATTTCATTTTTAATTCGGTTATAGTTTCGTTTTAGTCTTTATTCATTTCCAGTTAGTAATTTTAGTGCTTCAGCTTAAACGTATAGGCAACATTTCTCATTTGTGTTTAGTTTTAAGTTTTTTACCTAATTTATTTCAGATTTATTTTAGTTTATTTCTTTTAATTAACAGAATTCAGAATTAAACTTTTTTAAATAACAGAAAGAGTTTTATTTTATTTTTTTTTTTAAATATTGCTCTTTAGGTTTAATTTATTTCTATTTCAGTTTTAGTTTCAGTTTTAGATTTATTCATTTCCAGTTAGTAATCTTACTGTTTCAACTTAAACCTCTTTTAGTTAGTTGCCAGACAGTCCAGCATTTCTCATTTTCCTTTAGTTTAATTTTCAGCAAATTTGTTTTCAGATTGATTTCAGTTAACAGAAATGTTTTTAATAGTGTAAGCCTTAGTCACCAATAATAACCCTGATTAAACATGCTAGAAATGAACCCTATGTTCTGTTCAGGGACTCAGAGACACACTAAACATTGATGCATTTGAGACTCTAAACCAGTTTTGACAAGTTTGAAAAGTTTTCCTTATTGGACCTAACCACATATCTCATTTCTGAAAAGCATATGCTAAAGCTTCAATACATATTTTTTTCTGGTGTATGAGGAAGGTATCAAAAATGTGAAGAAAATATGAATAATTTCAGAGACACACACCTTGTCCATGTCCTGTTTGAAGCTGGCATACACATTGTGGCTCTTAGACACCGTTCCTTGGAATTCATCAAACTTCTCAGAATATACAGAAAGCTGACAGAAAAGACATTAGTTAATTTCTGAACAAATATGATCTGAGAGAACAATAGTAATGTGTATTATTTGCAGTAAATGTACCTGAGCCTTCATGTCAGTCTCTTGTTCTTTCAGAAGTTTAACCTGTATTTTGGCCTCTGCGGTATGCTTCAGTAACTGGAGAAAAAAATATAGATCCCAGAAAACAACAGTAAACATATTTCAGGAGTTACCCTGCATTGCACAATGGCAGGAACACATTGTTTATACTTCACTGGACTCTATCTAGCAGAAATGTAATATATTTAATTATATGAAATCTTGAGATGTTTTACTCACATGTTCCTTCTCCAGCTTGTGTTTCATCTCCGCTTCTTTGAGTATCATGTTGGCCTGTGTGAGTTTTGTCTCCAGTAATTTCTGCTGCAGGTCTCTGTGTTTGAACACTTTTTCAAGATTCTGCACGAAGGCCAAAAACACAACCTCTCAGTCTTTATCAAATGTTTTTATTGCTATCCGCATTCTGTTTAAAGCAATAGTTCATGCCACAATTTAAATTTGAGTAATAAAAAATGTACTCACTCTCAGGCTATCCAAGATGTAGATTAATTTGTTTCTTCAACAGAATAGATGTGGGAAAATGTAGCATTACATCACCTACTTACTAGTGGATCCTCTGCAGTGAATGGGTGCCGTCAGAATGAGAGTCCAAACAGCTGATAAAAACAGCACAATAATCCACAAGTAATCGACACCACTCCGGTCCATCAATATATGTCGTGTGAAGCAAAAAGCTGAGTGTTTGTGAGAAACAGATCAATCAAGACGAATCATCAAGGAATTTTAACTTTAAAACGTTGCTTATGGCCAAAATATTAGTCCATAATCCATAATAATGCTTCCTCCAGTGAAAAAGTCTTCCCCTGTTCTTCTCTCACATCAAAATCCACCCATATGTGTTTAGACTGGTGTTGGGCTGTTTTCTCTTGTAAACAGTGCTTGCCTTGATCTGTGCATATTTCTCTCCTGATTCATTGGTTTGAAGTTAAAAATGTCTTAATGATGGGTTTGTTTCCAGAAAAACAGATGCAGCTTTTCGCTTCTAAAGATGTTCATTGGTGGACTGGAGAGGTGTGGATTATTGTGATGTTTTTATCCACTGTTTGCACTCTTGGTAAGTGATGCTACATTTATCCAAATATCATCCGATAAAGAAACACACTCATCTGCATCTTGGACAAATATAATTTTGTTTACCCTCATGTGATAAAATAACTAACACCGAAATAAAAATGAATATAAAACTATATGGAATTATAAAAAAGAAAAGAAAAACTTAAATAAAATAAATAAATACAAATGTTTTTTAAATAATAATAATAATAAATGCTTTAAGTGATGTGATCTCAGGTCAAACCAGACTGATGATCTCACCGCCTCTCGCTGGTCATATTTAGATATGAGGTCCTTGAGTTTCTCAGCCAGGCCGCTGTTCTCCTGGCACAGTTTGTTGTTTCGGCTGCTGTGCTCCTCGATCTGGGCCTGGATGTCCGTCAGCGTGCTCTGGAAATGTGTGGTGATTTCCTTGCGCTTCAGGTCATCTTCACGGCACCGCTGTAGAGTTTCCTCCTGCACCAAAAGTGTGATGGTGGATATGAGTTGTGTGTCAATGTTTTATAGTTTTAGTAAAAATAACTTTATCATTTACTTAAAGTCTTTTTGTTATTAGAGTATGAAGTCTTTCTACTTCAACATTTCATGTGAAAATGGTTTTAAGGTAAACCCTACAACATTTTATTCAGTGTACTGTGATTTTGTATAGTAAAAACTGTGGTTTCAGTGCAACTTTTGGTAACACTGTATTTTAAGGTGTCCATAATACAGAGTAATTGTAGTTAAGTACTTAGTTGTAGCTGTTGTACTTACAAAAACATCTTACAGTATAAGTTACAGTTTGTAATTATAACAGCCACCAGTACACAGCTAAAATACATGTAATTCATTTCTAATTACATTACAATTACAGAATATTACACATACATAAGCTACTTAAAATAAAGTGTATCAAGATTGTACTTAAGTGTACTTCATGTGTATCTATACTGTACACCTTATCCAGCTGCACCTTTGATTTAACCCACCAGTACACAGCTAAAATACATGTAATTCATTTCTAATTACATTACAATTACAGAATATTACACAGACATAAGCTACTTAAAATAAAGTGTATCAAGATTGTACTTAAGTGTACTTCATGTGTATCTATACTGTACACCTTATCCAGCTGCACCTTTGATTAACCCACCAGTACACAGCTAAAATACATGTAATTAATTTCTAATTACATTACAATTACAGAATATTACACAGACATAAGCTACTTAAAATAAAGTGTATCAAGATTGTACTTAAGTGTACTAATAGCTGTGTAACAGACTGAAACACTGTTCCATAACTTAGTTATATGGTAAGTACATTTTGTTTCATGTAAGTACTTATCCACTAAGTACTTAATTAGCACCTTAAAATAAAGTGTTACCAAACTTTTTAACACTGATAGAATGTTTAAAATCGAAGAACGTTTCAAAATGGAAAACGCAGTACACACTTTTGCTTTTTAAAATATTGATGTAATTTTGATTTGTGCATTAGAGATATTACACAGACATAAGCACCTTTATATTGTCACCTTTAGCGTCTTGTTGTGTCTTTGCAGCTCTCTGCACAGGCCTTCTAGTTTGCTGCGGGCCAGAACGGCTCGGCTGTGTTCGCTCTGAAGCTGATCCTTCTCCTTCAGCACCTGGAGAAGTTTCTTCTGCAGGACCTTCAGCTGTTTCTGGTCCGAGCGGTGCTCCTCCAACTGCAGGTTACATCATTACAATATAATTATGATCTCTTTCATTTAAGAGAAAGCCGTTTTAAAACAGCCATTTCATCTAAACTGAAAAAAACAGATTAGAGAAAGTTTTTTAAAACTACTTTTACTACTTTCATTTGTGTTTGTTTTATTATTTATTAATTTTACTATTATTTCAATATTTATTTAAGTTTATTTTTATTTTATTATTGTATTTTAAGTTGCAAGGGTAAAAAAGTTAATTTTTTATGAAAACAAAGGCAGAACATTGTTGATTATTGTCTTTAATAGTTAAGTGTGTTTTTAGTGAGAGCCTCAGCTATTTATTTATTTATTTTTAATTAAATGTAAATGTACAATACAAGACAGCCTAATATAGGACAACCCTAAACAAAACTGAGCTGAAATAAAATATATTTTACATAGAATGCAAAGTCTTTCTGTTATTTAATATGCGTAATATAGTTAAAATTAGTTAGTGAGTTAGTCGCTGTAAGTCGCTTTGGATAAAAGCGTCTGCTAAATGCATAAATGTAAATGTAAAATTACACTTAACGCTATATTAAGTCACAAACGTACATTTATTTTTTGCTCAATATTTAAACTACTGTACTATATAAATAAATAGTATTTGTAATATACTTATATATTTTTAAAATACAGTTTTTTATATACTTAAAATGTTTTTCAAAGTCAATTTATTTTTCAAATGCACCTTTTTTTCTTTAGTTCATATAGTATAATTTCATTTTCGTATAGTACAAATGTCATTTGTTTTTATGTTTCAAAGGCAGAATATTGTTGATGACTGTACTCACCAGTTCAGCGTGTTTTTTAATGAGAGCCTCCAGTTTCTGCACAGGGCTTCCGAGTTTATTCAGGCTCTGCATGAGCAGCATGGCTTCCTTCCCTGTGATTATTGACACAATGTGCTTTGGTCACACAGTCTGATAGCATTAGTAGGAAAATAATTGGATTTAGTTGATCACTAATGACATTTCAAATAGAGTGACAAGGGGTTAAATATCTTGCATGTGACTCACCGAGGCCTTTCAGCATCTTCTTCTCCATTTTCTGGTCTTTGGTCTTGTCTTTGTCTGGAACGGCCTCTTCCTCAGCATCCTCGGCCTCACCTGGCTGGTCGGTGACCTGATAGGTGCTGATGATGTCCTCCAGCTGCTGACTCAGATCCTCGGTGAGGTCATGGCTCACTTCAGCCTTGGTGTCATCGTCGGTAGACTGGGAACAGCTCTCCATTCTGATGGAAATCTGCTGTTGAGAAAGGACAGTCAGTCAGAGATGACGAGATGCTTTTAGATTGAACAACAGAGCCGGTCACATCACAGGTTTTGATTCAGATGAAATGTTGTTATTAGTATTTTCACTCAGAAATTGCTAGTAAATTTCACAAACAATTAAAGAAACAGCAAGTAACACATTGAAATAACGAGAAATTTGAACTAGAATGATTGAAATAGAGTTTTCTGAAATTACTCCAGTAATCTTTAATTTATTTGAACTTTGAAAAATAATACAGTTTATACAGTGTGCGTGAAATTATACAAAATTAAAAAAACTGTATATATTGTTCAATGTGATGATAATGATTTTTCTGTTTGGATAATTTTTTTTATATTTTTATTTAGAAGTCAGTCTACTTTGATTCATAAGATACAAATAAATACATATTTTCAATATTTTTGTGAATTAATTAATTATAGAAATTCTTACTTTTAATATTTTTTGTAAAAATGAAACCATTTTGTAAAATGATCCCAGCTGAAAAAACAATTCTGGACATGTTTAAGTTGTGAAAAAAGTATTTGTAAATGTTCTCTGGACATTCAAAACATTCAGTTTAAAAAAAAAATTATTAATGTTTTTTCATAGTTATGCAAATGTTAACAAACATTCCGTTTGATCATTTTGGACAAATTATGAGGATGCTATGTTTGAATGTGAATCTGAACATTCTGAAACAAGTAATAACATTTAAAAAATGAAAGATGAACATCCTACTAAAACATTTTAGAAAAAAAAAGATTTGATGAATGTAAATTGAGTTTTTGTGCTACGTTTGAAAACATTATTAAAGACACATAACTTTGAATGAACATTATATTAATGTTCCTGGAAGAACGTTTGTTCATATCTTTGAGAGGCCCTTGCTGGAACTTTATGAGAACGTTCTCTGTTATAGATGGGATATTAAAGACATGCAACAGCAGGGACAGCAATTTTTGGTTCTAAAATAAAGAACACATTTTTATTAAATAAATACTCAAAGATATTGTGAAGATTGTATCACTATTCATGAATAAATAAAACTAAACATACCCATACCCATTAGAATCACCCATACTTGTTTAAAAGTGCACACAGTCAAACCAGATCATGAAGTGCGTCGACTGCTTGTGTATTTGCTCTTAGTTATTGTAAAGAGATGTTTGTGGTTGTTTGTCCTCTGACTGTCTGTTTGCCCGGTTCATCTGGTTAAATTTAGCCGCTCTGTCCAGGCTGATAGCTCCCCCTTTCACAAGAACGGCACATGGCACCTGTTCATGGCCTGCAGTCTATTTCAAGAGACTCTTAATATGGTCAACTTGTCTGCTTATTCTCCAGCATGTCAGCGTTCACAAGTGTTCAAATGATATGTTGTAAAACTGCATTGCACTTTTAATAATAAAAAATATTTTTTTAATGCCTTCCAATTGACCTACACTGAACCTTCATGCATTTGAATGTATTTCCAGTCCTCTTGCTCTTGATATATTCAAGGGTTAGATATTCAGAACAGACACACAAGACTTTAACACAGAAATTCAGTCTAAAAACACATGCTGCGTTACACTGAAAAATGATTTTCATGCTGAACACATCTATATATTTTTACCTTTACCGTCTGTCAATCAAACATGCAGTCAAAGCTGTTCACGTTTTAAAAGCGATGAAGACAGCGCATGAGATATTGAGTAAAGTTGAGGAGACGTGAGGAAACACTTACCAGCAGGAGCAGTGAGGAGTGAGTGAGTGAGAGAGAGAGAGAGTGAGAGAGAGAGAGAGAGAGAGAGAGAGAGAGAGAGAGAGAGAGAGAGAGAGAGAGAGAGAGAGAGAGAGAGAGAGAGAGAGAGAGAGAGAGAGAGAGAGAGAGAGAGAGAGAGAGAGAGAGAGAGAGGAGCAGAGCTCTGAGAGCGGCTGACAGCTGCGGGAGGCAGGGGCGGACTTAGACAAGGCAAAGGTAGGCGACTGCCTTGGGCCCCCAAAAGCCAAGGGCCCCCTAAAATGCTTTTCATATACAAGATGCGCATTGAGCGCGGACACGCGAACGGTTGCTGTTTACGTGTTTATTAGCACGACAAGCGTCTGCATGTCCGAGTTGAACGTGCTTCTTGTCTATCCTGCTTATAGCAAATTAAAATATTATGCATCTGAAGATGCTGACTGCCGCGAGAGCACGAGGTCTCTCTTTCCCAGCGCACGCACCTCTCTCTCTCTCTCTCTCTCTCTCTCTCTCTCTCTCTCTCTCTCTCTGCATCTGTTCTTTTCCGCGAGCAGCGCTTTCCGCTTTCAGTTAAAAGCTATGTCGCTTCTCTAATTTGACATGCAAGTATAGCCGAAATCACAGCACAGCTATTGTCTTTATCTTATGTATATATATTTGATTTTATCAGACGACGGCTCGATTATAAATCAGGAGTTTTGTGCAGATTAACGTCTTGGAAGTGAGAGCTGGTTGTATTTATGTAGTCTTAATGGATCGCGTTTCAGTCACTATTTCATATTCAATTCCATTGTCTGACAATAGAAACAGAAACATATACCAATGAAAACTGTTTTATTGAGAATTTAGCTGCATCAAAATACAGTATGTGGCACAGAGAGGCAAACAAATGTAATAATAAATGATAACTATACATTTGTCCTGTTCAGAAGAAGAGCTGCCCTGTCATGCAGAGATGTAAACAGGTTTGTGTCAGTAAACTGCTCAGTGCAGAGAAAGAGAAGAAGTGATGGGAACCTGGTGTTTCTTTTTTCATTTCTATTCTACTAGACACGAACAAGTCCTTTGAAAAACATCTATGATCTTTGAAACATGTCTAGTCTGCATGCTCTGTTGACTATGGTTTCACTAATAAAAACATATATTGCATAAAGCATCCATATTTGTCCATGCCCATGTTGATTAGAGTATAAAAACATGAAAAGTATTGATTTAAGGTGCATTTCAAACAGATAAAAATGTGTGATTAAGTTGTGATTATTCGCGAGTTAACTCATGACAATCATGCGATTTAATCACGATTAAATATTTTAATCGATTGACAGCCCTACGTTAAAATGACTAGTAGAAAATTAAATGTAGGCTTACGCTCTTCATATAGATAGGCTATATTTTTCACACTAATTCAAGTTTTATAAGAATGAACCTCTGAAGGGAACCAATTATCTTCAGAAAAGTTTGTATGGCATTTCCATTTTACCTGATCAAGTATGATTTATGAGCGGAGCGCTGCTTTGTTTACAGCCGTTACCGAGGAAACCGCTATATTTCTGACATTCCAAAAGCACCTCCTGCTGGCAGAGAATGAATGTGCATTTCAATAATCCAGTCTGCAGTTTCAATAATCCAGTCTGCAAAAAATCCACCCGATAAACCAAAATTTATATAATAATTATACCTGATTCATCCCAGTCTTTCATTTGTATTCAGGTTAGTAGTTTAATCAATGTAGTTTAGTAAGTTTTTAGTCTTAGTAAATCAAATGAAGTAATGAAATAATAAAAGTGTCTTCTAAAAAAAAAATGAAAGAATCCCATTATAACATGTACATGAAAGATGTAGAAAGTTGTCACACAAAGTACACACAGCAGCAAGCATCAGAAGAACGAAGAAGAAGATAGAACTAAGAAGCAATGGTGGACCCTAAGTAAGGGCCCCCGGCCAGTGGTGAAGTGTGTGTGTGTGTGTGTGTGTGTGTGTGTGTGTGTGTGTGTGTGTGTGTGTGTGTGTGTGTGTGTGTGTGTGTGTGTGTGTGTGTGTGTGTGTGTGTGTGTGTGTGTGTGTGTGTGTGTGTGTGTGTGTGTGTGTGTGTGTGTGTGTGTGTGTGTGTGTGTGTGTGTGTGTGTGTGCGTGTGTGTGTGTGTGTGTGTGTGTGTGTGGTTGATTGTTGGTTGGTTGGTTGGTTAGTTGCATTTGTGGTTGTTTTTTTATTTTTTATTATTATACCAGAAAAACACATACAAAGACATAATTAAAAAAGAATATTAATATTGTTAGGATCACAATATTGTTACCAGACAGGTACTGTATGCTATTAAAACGTATGCAAACTAAATTCTTTAATTTCACAAATGTTTTTGTTTTCCCTTTGTTTTAACAAGAACTATATACAACATTATTTAGTTACAGTTAATTATAACTTATCATTTATGCTTATTTCAAATTATATTATAATATGAAATTGTGAATCTCAAGAAATACCAATAATGTCATATTTCACTTCATTGGTTTTGTATTGAGGGATTTGTTTCATGACAACTAAGGATATTCCATTATTGTCATGTAATAAAAACAAGTTCTCATGAATTAATCATAGAAGAAATATAATAATATTATTTAAATTGTATAAAAAGTATCTGTGCGGCATGTTTGTATTCATGGTAATTACTACCTTCAGTCTATGCTGATTTAAAATAAAAAATTACTATGTGCTTAATTATGATGAAATAATGTAATAAATGCAAAATCTTTATTATTATTATTATTATTTGTTTCATATATTTTAAAAAGACCAAATAATTTGGAAAGCACAGTAAGCATAACTCCAACATTTGCTTCAAAGTTCCTCATTATACAGTCGACTGCAGCTCTATAACAATGCTCTGAGCAGCCCAGATATTCTGACCAAGCCTCCGTTCAGTCTATCAGCAGAGCGCCATGTTTTCAGTATGAGCCTCTGTTTGCATGGATCGCACAGATCGCATATGACAGCCACATGGAGAAGTGCTGATCTTTGAATTAGTGACTTCATCAGCTTTGATATGTGACAGCGCTGGGACAGACTATTCAGTTGCTTGGTTAAATGAGGAGGACAAACTGTCCACTTGGGATCAGGCTGGTAAGTTTACAAAATATAATCAAAATTAATGCATTTTTTGTTTGTTCATTCTGTGATGCTTTTTAAATCAAACTTGAAAATGCTACATGCTCAAATGACTGCATGCATGCATGTTTGCATATGCGTGCAACTTTTGAAAAAGGCATAAACAATATGGTAAAAAATTACAAGCTTGTTTTGAAAACACATCAGCTGATGCATTTGTTTTATTTCCATGTCTACATTTCTTTCATTTCACTTTAAGACTTACATTTGTTGTATTTTTGTCAGCTGTTCCCCCATTATGCCTCAAAGGCCTGTTTTTTCTGCTGACGTCGTTGAATGGGGATAATGTGTGGACCACGTGTCCAGTCCTTTTGTTTTCCCCTCTTTGCTGTATTTTTGTACCTCATGGGTAAATGGAGGAAGGTTGAGCAGATGAAAGGGAAATATTCAGCACAGGTCAACAGTAGCAGCAGTGTTTGAGCTGGAGCTCAGCAGAAGGCAACAGGTCTGAAATGAGGGCCAAGCATTACAGAGTAATTCAACTTAAAGAAAACAGACTTTATCATGTCCTTAAACTACATCAAGAACTTCTATGAGGGATGTGTAAGTAAGACGATGTGTGTCCGTGTCATTTGTATTTAATTTTTTCTGATGTTTCGTTATTTTTGTGGCAAAATCCAGAAATCACATTATTACACTGTGAAAAGTGATGCTGACTTAACTTAAAAAAATTAGGAAACCCGTTGCCTTAAAATCATTAAGTAAATAATAATTGGACAAAAAAGTTGTGACAATTGACAATTCACTTAACTTATACTTTATTATTATTATTATTATTACTTAATAATTTTAAGGCAACCGGTTTCCTAAATTTGTTTAAGTTAAGTCAACATCACTTTTCACAATGATAAGAAGCCTATTTATGAAATATTATGTCATCAAGCAGCACGCAGACTCAACCTGAGTAAAACAAGCAAAGTTTCACAAAAGTAAAATATTTCATTGTGTTTGGGGCAAATATCTGCACTCAACAAAAAAAAATTAGTTTTTTCATCTTAAAATAATTTGTTTCGCTGACTTAAATTTTTTAGTTTAGTCAACTAAAATATTCCAGTTGTCCCTTATCTTACAATTTAAAGTTGACAAAAAAAAAATTATGTCATTGGAGTCACAAACTATTCTAAGTTTAAACAACTTTTTGATTTTTTTACAGTATAGGTTTTCTGCATTTTAAAATATTTCGTAGGATGCTTCATACTAACGACAAAATTAAGTAAACCGATATTTGTAATGTTTTAGAGAACATTTGATTCCAACAGTGTCAGTTGTGCTTTAAAGCATTGTATGATTTTGATTCATTTTTGAGACTTTAAAGCCCCCTAAAGTTGAGTGTAATTCATTGGTGTACAATCATTTTTTATTTATGCACATGCGCACTTTTCAAAAATGTGCCGCTTACAATGGACGTGCAAAAATGGGAAAAACAAAGCTCTTTGAATCAATTGAACCAGTTACTTCGCAAACCGACTCACCTTCTCGCAGTGCTTGAAACACAAAACGCAAGTGACGCATGCTGGTCAAAAGTGTGTACGCAACAAAAACTCATGCCAAAACATGCATAAAAGCAGCTTATTAAAAAAACCCATTGCAAATGTTTTATTAAAAGTGTAATCTATTAAATGCAACTAATAAATGACCATAGAGTCTGTATAATGTGTGTGCATATGGTTAATCAGAGACTACTCTTCCTTGTTATTATACAGATGTGTCATGTGGGTCATTAAAAATGTATACAAAACTATTAAATCATATATCTAAAGAAACTAAGGTGAGTTCAAGCGGCGCCGAAACGATGCTAACTCGCTGATTAACCACCATAGTATTATTGTTTTGGAAATGAACTAGCTAGAGCTGTAGTTCAAACCACAGGAAGTTTGTGACGCTGATTGCGAATGTTTAACATTTTTTTGTTTGAATGTTTGATTCTCGCAGGTTCCCTCTTACATCATACTCCAGGTTTCATTTATGGGCGCAAAAAATGGTGCACAATGGACGAAAAATCGTTGAACTATTCTGGTAACGATTTAAGCCCATATATCTAACTAACAAGAAACGAACTTGCGACCATAGTTGGCTAGTCTCCGCCTCAGACATCACGCCCACGGACCGTTGGCTAAACGTCTGATGCATATGGTACACTTATCTGGAAACACTTCAGGAGTGTCGAAGTCGTCGTCGGATTGGTTGAATTATACAGGATTTCCGGGAGACGTGTGTGTCGCGTTCTTTAACGTTCCGCCTGGAAACAAAGATGCCGTGACGCCAAACCCCCTCACGAAAGAAGAAAGCCGTCGTGTTTACAAATGTGACGGCGAACGCTTATCAGGGTCAACTAAACGCTGGATTTTCAAAAGTATGTGAACTATTTAAAGTTTGCGGCGTATAGTTTTTAAAATACATCTGAGAGTCTGTTATTGTGGCAAAATTTCCACGCCCCGAAACGTGACGCTGAACGAAACGAACTGTGATTGGTTGTTTGACATGGGCGGCCCTTGACCAATGAAGCCTGTCATCTATTCCAGATCTTCAGCCGTCAGTCTGAAGGTCTGGCTATGCGAGACTAATAGTTGGCTAACGATGCTTTTGGGAAACGCACCCCAGAATGATCAGTGTATGACATCACAGTACCGCGAGAGCGATAAGAGAGCAGACGGATCCTATGCTTTCCAATCACTCTCGCGGTACTTTGATGTCATACACTGATCATTCTGCGCAGTGCCGCTTCAAGTCGAACAAGCCCTTTGATATGTGCTCCGATTCGAAACAAATGAGTCACAAAGGTTTCGAAGCCTCACAAATTAGTGATTTAAAATCGCTGGGGTAGCGTGGGAAAGACTCGCTTTCACGCTTTGTGAATTTTTGAAACTGATATTTTAAGGTAAAAAAATACATATGCAGTTGCTTTAAATTATATTTTTGTAGGCTATGCATGTTCTGACATACTTTTTTTAATCTTGTTTGATTCGCTGTGTTTTTGTAGCTCCGGCCTCCGACTGTGATTGGTCAGTTCCACACCCTGTTTTTTGGCTCCGTGCGCATGTTCTTCCTGGGCGTTCTGGGATTTGCGGTTTACGGGAACGAGGCCCTTCATTTCAGCTGCGACCCCGACAGGAGGGAGCTCAACCTCTTCTGTTACAATCAGTTCAGACCTGTAACCCCGCAGGTAATATTGCAAAAACAGATGGAAAGCTTTAATTTAGTGTGAGATAAAAAAAAAAACTACAGTTTTGGGTCAAGAAAGATTGAACGATGTTCTCAGAGTTTTACATACAGTTTAAATGTTGTAATTGTTAAAACTATTTGTACAAACATTTTATGGTTTTATTTTATTTTAAACTTAAACATAAAAAAATATTATTTAGTGACAGATTCCACATGCTCCATTATTGGGATATTTTATTTAGGAAACGGTAATATTATATTATAAAACGGTAATATTATGAAATATTATCACATTTAAAAAATAGTTTTCTATTTGAACATATTTTAAAATGTAATTTATCCCTGTTATGCAAAGATAATTTTCAGCATCATTACTCCAATCTTAAGTGCATAATATTTGTAATTTGATTTCTTAATATTTTTATGGAAATCATGATACATTACCATTCAAAAGTTTGGGGTATAAGTAAGATTTAAAAAATATTTTATTCAGCAAGGATGCAATTAATTGATCAAAAGACAGAGTATATTAATTTTAAATGTATTAATAAATAAATAAATGTTATAATTTTTTTACATTTAAATGTAAAATAAATAAATAAATGCATTAAACATTTATAATATTACAAAATATTTCTGGTTATTTATTTTTTGTTTATTCTCTTTCTCTTTTTTTTTTTTTGCAAGAACGATTTACAAAACTATTTACAAAAATGAACCTTCCATACAAAATACTCATTGTGGAAAACGTTTGTTCTGGCAGGTGTTTTGGGCCCTGCAGCTAGTGACGGTTCTTGTTCCAGGGGCCGTATTCCATCTGTATGCAGCATATAAAAACATAGCCCAAGAGGATATTCTGGAACGACCAACATACACAGTGTTCTACATCATCTCTGTACTGTTACGGATCGTCCTGGAGGTGGCAGCATTCTGGCTCCAGAGTCGTCTCTTTGGATTCCTGGTTCATTCGCTGTACTTCTGCGATTCCAGTTCACTGGACAAGACATTCAACTTCACCAAGTGCATGGTACCTGAGCACTTTGAAAAGACCATCTTCCTCAGTGCAATGTACATTTTCACCATTATCACCATGATCTTGTGTATGGCTGAGGTTTTTGAAATCCTCTGCAGAAGGCTGGGCTATTTAACACATCAGCGACAATCACCAGCTTGAAAATAGCACACAAAAAAATGCTAATGTATAATTTCATAGAATCAAACTGCACGATTGCATGCCTTCCATCCAGGTATTTTGACTTTTTTTTCTACCTCACTGTGAAACACTGTAAGAGGCAGAAATACGTGTTTGTAAAGATTTTGCAGAATTATAATCTACTGTTCATTTTACTTATTCTCTAAAATAATCAATGGCTTGTGTTGTAATGAAACGTCACCGTCTTGTGTATTATTGTAGATGTGTGTTTCATTACAAATATTAAATGTCCAATTAAACTTTTCACTGAAATCGTTATGCTTATTATATAATTAGTGATTAGAAAAATACAAAATAATGCTAAAAGAAGCATATGATTATGTGCTAAATAATCTGGATATTTAAAAACAGAGATGACAATATATTTACTTCTCTGGTTTGTTTATTATTATTAATATGCATATTTCTTTGAGGTAAGAACACTGTCAACAGGTTTTTTAATATAACTTTAATTTCAGTTTTTTCTAAAGGACATCTTGTAATCAGAATAAAACAAAAACAATTCAATAAGAAATCAGCTGCCTTTATGGGCAAAACAAAATAAATATTCATGAACTTCTATAAAGATGACCATGTACCAGTCCGTAAGATAAATAACAGTTGTAATTTCTAAAATGCCATAAATTCAACCTAGATACCTCAAAATCTTTAATATGTAATACTGTAAACATGACATGAAATTCCTTCAGTATAAACTCAGTTTAACTTAATCTCAGCATTTTTCAAATACTCAAGACTATTAATATAAATACCATAAACTGACTGCTATTTCATATGATATCCGTAGGTTTATTATGAGACTTATACCTTCTTTAAAGACATTTAAAATGACTTAGGCTAAAAATTCATACATTCAAACAGTCAGACAATTTCACCAGACAAGATCCCTTCATCTGAGGGCAAGTAAAACCTGAAAAAGCAACTATCCCTTCAAATATACAATTCATTTTTGTTTACTTCAACACAAACCACTCTTCAAAAGTAATTACAGTACATAATAGTGTGTGTGTGTGTGTGTGTGTGTGTGTGTGTGTGTGTGTGTGTGTGTGTGTGTGGTGTGTGTGTGTGTGTGTGTGTGTGTGTGTGAACACGTACATATGTATGTACACATATAATTGACTTAACAGTGACTGGAATGTTGTGCCATATGATTAATTCAATGAAAAATCATTTAAAAGAGCTTCAATATTGATGACACGGCATTCAGTCTATCAGCTCGCTAGAAAGTGCTTCGTATAGTCATCTTAATGCACGATACTTACTGCTTTTTATATAATAATATGATGTCATATGCAGGTCTATATTAAAAATGCCTTGTAATGACATTTCTTTGCTTAAGTGCAGAAAAATCTAAAGATTAAATAAGGAAACGAGGTATGATACATTTAGAAAAATACTATACGGTGGAGAAGGTTTAAACTGTTTAAAGAATGTATCAACACTTTTGGGTTCATAATCTTGAACGCACATAATGCGGTTAAGTTATAAAGGTGCCAGCAAAAATATACAACAGCATACAAGGCAATGTCATAACACAGCTTAATGCAAAAGTTTACGTACGTAATAAATGCAATCTCAAAAAGCAACCACGGTACCTCATATTAGTTCAATTTAAAGACCACCACTATTGTTAAGTGCATAAACAGGGTACATCGAATGACTTTCATCGAGGGATATGCAAACATCTTTAAAAGGCACAAGCAAAAAGACAATTTCAGTAAGAACGGCGACTGGCTTTTTGTATACTTGGGATGCAAATGATGCACTTCCAGTCCTGTGAAACTTTTTTTTTTGCATGTATTGTTGTAAATATGCAGCTTGTACATGTTTATGGTTGTAATTGATATGGCAGGAGAATATGGCATGTGCATTGAACATAAATGCAAGATGTTGTGCATATTCTGTGTATTATGTTTCTGCCTACGATACCAAAACTCCTTGGTCAGACTCGTAATGCCAAAAACACACTCTAAGCAAGTTTGATTTTGTGCATCTTTGTCTTCTGAAATGTGTCAGACTGCAAGGGGGCGCTAAAGGTCAACTACGGAGCAAGTTAGTTTAAGTTTGTTAAACTTGGCATGTTTACAGCAGCTAGGCTACCTAAAGAATAAAACATCTGGGTTAATGGCACAGACACTTAAAGGTAACTCTATCGCCCCCTTGAGTACAGAAGTTTGCTACCGCCAGTGCAACAAGAACCCACATAATGTATGTTGAACGCAACCACTGAATACTTGCATAAAATATGTTTCTGGTCTGAGCTTGAATTTTAGTTTTACTTCTGAATGCTTACAAAGTCAGCTTTTGGGTGGTTTATCGGTGGCATCTTCAGATGTGATTCTGAGGGACGCAATAGCTTTTGCACAGATGTAGACGCTCTCCTCCTTCTTATTGTCTTTGCTAGGAAGTCCAGTGGAAGAGGTTGCTATTTCATCACTGTAGGCCACTCCAGGATCTAGGACAGGGGCTGAGGTCTGGCTAGAACTAGCTGTTTCTAATATGTTCCCCTGTGGATTTGACGGGAGAACATTTCTCTCCCCAGCAGCACCAGATGTCGACATGGTGGGCATTCTTAACCCCCCAATAGGGATCATTGGAACAGGCGTTGACACCTGTCCTTGAGAGTGCAAAGGCAAATGGCTGAAGATGTCTAGCTGCAAGGCTGTGGACAGATCTTGACTGCTGCATAGGCCGACAGGAACATACAGATTCTGAGGGGTATCCCCTTGATCCTAAAAAAAGTGATGTTGATCATAATGCTGACCAATTCATTCTGATGTGTAAACTATTATCAGAGAATTAAATAAAGGCATCGAACTTGGTGTAGATTTGGTTTGAATTTTTTTCTGGCTTGGCACCAGATTTGACTGTATAGCAATATTTTACCCAAAAATGCTGGCGTGTTATTCTGGCATTACATCCTTTATGCAGATTTTATTCTATCATAAAGATTTGTATTCAACAAAAAAGTTTATAAAGACCATGGGTGTCAGAAAGAACCAAAAACACTTAAAAATGATAAAAAAAATTGGTGCCAAGTTTGATATCATTGATGCCAAAAGGTTTCAATATGAATACAATGATATATCAACAGTTAATAGTTTACAACTTATAAGGTACACTTTGTCTCCAATAGCAACGTGTAAAATGCAACATGCTTTCCTGTGTGTAAATCAGTAGAGCATGGTGCTAGCAAAACGAAGGTAATAGGTTCACTTCCCAAAGAAAGCAATAATTGATTGTGTACCTTGAATGCAATATATGTCGCATTGGATAAAAACATGCATAAATGTAAATCTTAAAGCATACCATTCTGGTGTCTGTTTGCACTCCGATGACTGGTCGAAGGGGAGAAGCTTGAAATCTCACACTCCTTCCCGGATCCATGAGGGTCCTGTGCTGATAAGACCCCCTCCGTGGGGACATGGCCCTGAGCACCCCTTTTTGTCGACCCAGCGGAGACTGTGCTCGTTGCCCCGTTGGGTCCGAACCTCTAGGCCTTACAGGTGACAGCTGCCGGATTGGTGAATAATCCCCTCTGATGCTCAGATCTCTCTTTGGAGAAACGGCCCTTAAAGGAGATGAATCACAGCTTGACAACAGGTGACGTTGTGGTGAGAGATCTCCTCTCGGGGACATGTACCTCTGGCGAGGTGAATCCCAGCAAGGCGACAGCAGCTGAGGTGGGCAAGGCTCAGAGGAACTGCTTAACTGCTCAAAGGTCAGATCATCATCAATACTCGGAGAAGAAACTCCGAGCTGTTCCTTCAGTGGATTGCAGCTTGGGTCAAAGTGTTTAGGGAGACAGCCAGACAGACATGGCTTGTTGACTGCATAGGACTGAGGACTTGTGCTTCTGGACAATGTTTTTGGTGTAGAATCACCATCACATTCATCATCTTCTTCATCATCTGGTTCATCCTCATCGAAGCCATCGGAATCTTCTGCATCTGAGAACTGATGTTTAATGGTTGTTTCCACTGGCATGATGCCTAAGGACTTCTGTGTGTCATCTACACAGGCAGTAAGAGAAGAAAATTAAATTAGTGTTTCTAACATTCTCCTAACATTTAGAACAATGTTGGAACTAGTTTGAGGCCTTAAGTCTCTTAAAAATGAACTAAGCTAGACTGAAACCTATCTTTTACATCTGCATGAAAAAGTAGTGGAAAAAATGTCTTACCAGCATCCTCTGTACTGTCCGTGGCTGTGGGTGAAACTCCAAGTTCAAGGCATTTTTTCATGTGAGCTTTTGACTTCATATGCTTGGTGAGATTCCCTAATAAAACAGGGGTTATTTTTTCTATCCCAATCTTTTGCAATCATGCTTGAATGTGAATGTGGTAAAACCAACCTTTAGTTTTGAAAGCAAAGTTGCAGCACTTGCAGATGTAGGGTCTCACATCAGTGTGCGTTCGTATGTGTTTCTTGAGCATGCTTGGCTTCTTACAACGAATACCACACTCTTCACATATATACTTTCCCCGACCACGGCCTCTCACATACACATATTCTTCATTGGACTTATACCTGATAGAGAAAAAAACCCAGAACCTTTTCATTTTGATGCATTACTACAGTCACATATGAACATCAGCATGATCAAATTACAAATTCATACCCTCCTTCAAAAATCTTCACACGGACTGGTTCTGCTTGCCGTATGGTGGATGCCACATCTTCTCGTAAAGATTTGCACCTCTGGCTAATGTCTCTTAGCTTCACATCTTGTTTTGTATCTTCCTCTTTGTAGTCCAGTTTTACCTGCATTAGTGCAACAGACCTTATGGACAGATGGCTAAATAACGTACAGGTAAATATAGCACAGCAGCAAGTAGCAAATCAGCAAAAACCAACAACAGATAACATACTTGTTCTTGCTTCGGTCTCCAGGGGGTGGAGGTCACTAGTAGTCCAGGTTGATACATGCTAGCGATTGAATAAATAGCATCCTGCCTCCTCTGTTTGGATCGGAGAAGAGCAAGAACCATCCCAGTGCAAAGATCAGGTGGGTTAGGGTTACGGCATTTCACAAACCACGAGGCATACTCTGAAAAATTTGCAGCTGTTTGGGTACGATTTGGCTTAGTGGAGTTGAGATAGCACCAGCTCACACAAGTAGTAGTGTGAAGACCTGCAAACTTGGAGAACAGTAAAGCACAAGTAATTGCCGAGGGCACTGCACCTAAACCAGAACCAGGACGATTACTAGCCAATGTGAGTTCAGGTGTTGGTTTTTGTTCCATCATAGCAGCATTTTGAGGAATTCTGGCAGGAGATTGTAACTCTGGATTGCTGTAAAAGTCTCGGCTGGGCTCGTACATATCTACCTCCTCCGTGAGCTCACAGGTCTCGGAGGTGCTTCCCGATTTGAAAGATTTCTTGGGACTTTCTTTTTCACCTTCTATATTTCCTAACTCCACAGCACTAAGCTCTTCAACAATCTGGCCATAAATGTTCTCATCTTTGACTCGTTTTTGCTGCTTCGCTTCGATGAAAAGTTCAATGCTACTTGCAGGTGAGAGCATGCGCTTGTTTACTCCACCGCTGGGGGCCTCTGTAGTTGAGATGGTTTTGGAGGTCAAGGATAGAGGTATGCCTGTATTTAGCTTTGCTGGTGATGCCTGTGGGCTGCTCAGTAGTTGCCTAGGATGCCCTGATACTGGAGATTGTTCACAATCTGCATTATTTTGTGGCATGACTATGGCAAGACTTTGACAGGAGGATGTTTTGTGTTCTATGTGCGACATAGTATTCTGTGTTTGAGAATCCAGAATATGAGATATACTCGTGTATGTTACGTTCCCGTAAGATGGTACTTGCATCTGAATTCTAACAGGAACTAGCAAACCGGACATATTTTGACTGGCTAATGCTTGCTGAGCTTGCGAAAGCACTGCTATCGTTGACAAAACATTGCCTAAACTCTGGGAACAATCTTCTTGGGGTTTTCTTAAGCTAATATAAGATTCAGCTACCTTGGATTCTTCAGGTTCCTTCTTTATAAAACGCATTACGCTATCCATGTCATAAACATTGCAAACATTGGGTTTAGCATACTGAGATGAGGCATGCACTGCGCTGTATTGTTTGTGTTGGGGAGAAGGACCACCAGAAATAAAAGAATACCTCATTTTCTCAATGGATCCCTCAAGTGTAAACGGTTTGCTTTGTGAGGTTGTTCTCTTGCTCATTTCATCTGAGACTGTGCCGCCTTGCATCTCAGGTTCACCACTTAATGATGCCTGCCTAACCAAGAAGGCCCTTCTACGCTCTTTAACCTCGTCTAGCCTAGATGTAGATGAAGGAGAAAGGCTACCATAATCGAAAGACTTGCTTCGATATCCTGGAACCTCTGAGGGTAAATTATAAGGTGCTTGCTCTGAAGCAGAACGTCTCATCTCTCGGTGATGACTCTGTGAACTTCCTGGTACAGACAAGAACTCCAGTGGCTTATTAAACTCATCTGGGTTGGTTTGAGACACAAGGTTAATGGTCTCCTCTCTGTCAAGGGACTGGAAACAACTTGAGCTGTGAGACAAATTGCTATCTTGACTTGGGCTTCTGGAGAGACTTGTGCAAGCAGACTCAAAACTAGATTCCCCAGAAGAGCATTCCATCTCTGCTAATCTCAAGCGTTTCTTTTTGGGTGGTAGCTTTTCCATTGGAAACTGTGATAGGGTCTCACTCCTCTGTGGCCACTGGAACTCTTCAGCATGCTTTTCCCTTTGCTTGACCCCTACTTCCGGAACTTTTTCCGGCCTGTCTGGCTCCACAGTTACTCTAATCTCTGGAACTTGGATACTAGGTTGAGATGTTGGCTGCTTACTCATATGAAGTTTATGGTGCAGAAAACCACTGCATCCCCATCGACAGTCTGCTCCTTCTGTTCTGTGACCCTCCATGCTATGCTCTTTTTCCTTGAATCTGTAAATGCCAATTTTGTCTAAGGGATATGATCTAGCATCACTTGACTTTTCTGAAGAGTTTAGTCGGTTTAATGAATTTGTGTGCTGAATGACAGAGATAACATTGCTGCCAGCCCTTCTCTCAGTGTCAGAAAAGGCAATATCTAAAGTAGTTGGCTTTGTCTCAGCATCCTCGGAGTGTCCAGAAGGCTTGTCTTGCACATGAAAGTCATCTTCCTCCATGACATTTTTGTCTTTTCTTCGTTTCCTTGTGGAAGTTTCTGACAAATGGCTTGGAAAAATGGAACACAACTCAGTTTCTTGATAGTTTTCAGCACCCATTTTGGAATCATCTATGCTATGAATTTTCAAGTCTGATTTTAAGCTACAAGCCAGATGAGCGTAGCAGTCTGATTCAGTGTGTCCTTCGGCAGCGGTGTGCTCAAACGCAGCTTGCCGCATGAGTCTTCTCATACCCATTGCGCCCCGGTAGGTGACATCAGCCCCTGTCATTCTCTCATCAAATGAGTTACTGCTTCTTAGCCCTTGTGGTGCATTCAGATTCGAATTAGATGAGGTTGGAAGAGAATTACTGCGCAAGAATACACTACTCTCTGAAGCCGTTTCCAGAAGTTCAGAGCTAGCGATCTGACATTCTTGGTAATCTTCCTCTTGGAAGGACTCCGAATCAATTTTTATTGATCGCACTAGATCTTTTTTGCTTCTGTGAATGGAGGAGTCGGTGTCACCTGGCATTATGCCTTTGTTCAATGTAATCATGAAGCTAGATGTGGCTTCATTTATGTCTGTCATGCATGTTTGTACAGTGATTGATTGCTTTCGCCTGGTTGTTGGCCTATAACATTTCCCGAACATAATTTCTTGATACGATTTGGCACTTTCACTCGACTGGTTGAACTGTTGCTCGGCACTCTCAGAACGTGAGAAGTATCCTGAATCAGTGCTGCCTTTACTGTATGAGCTGGGCAGAGAAAGAGACTGATCAGAGTCTTGACTTTTCTTCTCCGAAAGCCGAAGTGACAGTCTTTGCTTGATGGAGGAGAAATCAACCATTTGGTCCACCTGAGCAATAGCTGCAGGTGCCATCATTTCCCGGAATTGCCATAAAGATACTTTTCCTGATGACCCCGATTCCTTTTTGAGTGAAGTTTGAGCATATAAAGTGGCATCCTTTTTTGCCAATACACTCCCTTTTTCTTGCACAAAACCCTCTGTTTCTTTGATATAGCTTGTTGTATTCAAGGACAAGTTTTCCACAACTTCTTCATCAGTCTCACTACTCTGCTCAGCATCAGAATGCATTTCGCCTTCTGCCACCGCCAACTCCTCATCCATATGCTTGCTGTCTTGTTCTGAAAATGAAACCAATCCTGCTTTCACCGCATGGGTGTGAGATTTTCTGTGTTTGTACAGGTTACTCTTAGTTTTAAATGAGAAACCACAAGGAATACACGGATATGGTCGTTCGCCAGTATGAGAACGGATGTGCTTCTTCAGCACACTGGGTTTGGCACAAGCTCTGCCACAATACTGGCATACATACTTCCCAGTCTTAACCAACTTCTGCTCCTTTTTGAGAAGGCCCTCTGACAGCAGCTCATATTCTGATTGAAGATATCGTTTGTTTGGGAGAGGAACGTTCTTCCTCCTGAGCTGGACGTGACACTGTTCTCTAGATTTTGAGGTAAGGATATTTCCTGAAGCAAGGACCTGTGACTCCATACCAAGAGATGGACTTACAGCTGGGGTCTGGGGTTGCTCCGCAAGTCTTATTTTGTCCTCTGTGCCAGAAGATTGGCCTCTATGGGTCATCTCGGATGGCAGGTGTTTTTCGTCATCTTTGAAACCGATAATCTGTTTGGATCGCTCTGCGTCACCTGAGGTTTTAGCAGCCTCCATGATAAGAATTTGCTATCTACAGTTGCTACATTGCCCTTGGTTTTGTCACAATGAACATTGTCTTACTTCAATGAAAGTTTCTCTTTTAACGTGGAGGGTTAATCCTTCAGTGCTTTAAACAGTTTCCTGTGATTGTACAGCAGTCAGTCCAACAGCATCATTTTCAAAATGATGAAGTAATAATTTCCATATGTTCAGTCAGTGCATGTTCAGTCAAATTCTTTATAAATGGTCTCCATCCCTATATACATTTAAGCCTGGTCACCAAATCCAAATTGTCTGCAAACAGAAAAAACACATTGTCAGTAAACAAATTCAAAATGTTTTAAGCATAGTGAAGAATAACTTGAAGAGTATAATAAAATTCTGAGACAATTATTTAAGTACAAAAGCCAACTTCAAGCCAAAATGGCCCATAAACTCACCATGCCCTGAGTAGAGTGTTTCTGAAGGCAGTCTGCCAGCACCATCTCTTTGTCTTTCTGAAGTTTGTGATTGATGTGAAGGTCGTCTTAAACTGTAAGGTCAGGAATTCCTCCATTAGAGAATTAGCCAAACTACAAGTACAACTAGTACACGGCTGTGCAAGCATAATGAGGGGGGGGGGGGGGGGGGGGGGGGACAATGCAATTTAGCTCTGTAACACCATCAATCATTCTGCACTCTAATCTCTATTTGGAATGTTTTTGCTATTCAAAGGAAAACCCTTGCATTTAAAACAATATATATATACACTAGGGATGTGCATCTCCATAACTGAGGCCGATTCGATACGCATATCGATTCATAGCCAACGATACGATAGATTGAAGATACATATGAAGCAGCTAGCGATGCGTTACGATTCACCCCTGTTACGATGCAGTGTGATTCGATTTCGATTCGATTCAATACAATGCGATTCGATGCCATACAATGCCACTCGCAAAAAAACTGATTCAGTATTCATCAAAATTATTAAAACAGTGACATGCAAACTCAGAATATGACGCAAACCTGCAATAATTAAATACGTTAAACAACACAAATATATCTAATCTCATTTTATTAACTGATGTGTTTGCTGCTGACCTTGAATGAAGATCAACTGAATAATATAGACTACCATTCAAAAGTTTGGAGTCATCATATTAAAAACAACAACAACTTTTATTTAGCAAGGATGCATTAAATTGAAAGTGACAGTAAGACATTTACAATGTTACAAAATAACTGTTTTTAACATTAATAAACTGTTTTTAACATTAATAATAATAAAAAAAATTCTTGCGCACCAAATCAGCATTTTACAATGATTTCTGAAGATCATGTGACACTGGAGTAATGATGCTGAAAATTCAGCTTTGCCACGACCCGAAATAAACTATATTTTAAAATACATTAATAGAACAGTTATTTTAAATGGTTATAATTTTTCACAATATTGCTGTTTTACTGTATTTTTGATTAAACAAAAACCATCCTTTGTGAGCTTTTAAGACTTATAATATTGACGTATCGACCCCAAGTTATTGAATCTTGTTTCATCTTCAGAAGAACAATAAATCACATTCACACTTATGTTTTTTCTTAGTGCATTACAAAAGTTACAAAATGAAGAAAAACTTGAATCTGCACACACAAAAAAACAAACAAACAGGAAAATAAAAGGGCAAATTCTTCTAAATGATTTCATACTGGGTCTCTGCCACTGAAAAACCTCATCAACAAAACAAATACATGTCAGGTACCTTTAAAGTAAAATACCCTGTAAAGAGAGTCTAAAGTCTAGTGAATGGAAATGAATCTACAACAAATGTGTGACCAATTACATTAAAGTTTAAATTGCATTGGTCAAATGAGTCAATAGGTAGTGCAACAATATTAAACAATACTATTGCAACTGACACCACATCTGCCTGCATTCTTTGAATAGACGTGCAAATATAATTACCATCTGCATACATCAGAGTTTGTATAATGAGGTTACATAAGGTTATCTGGTTCAAACCTCTTAACTAGGACAGTCAAACTCTGCAAGCAATCAGAGAAGAAATATCAAGCTCTGCCAGGCTATAACATCTCAAACCAAATCTTGACATGGTCTACAATGAAGTCAAGGTTTCCCACGGGTCGAGTTAGTATCTAAACAGCCTGTCTGTCTGGAGATAGCGAGCAGAGAGAGTTGATGTAGGAATGACAAATCACAGAGATCAGATGTGCTTTTTTCAAGGTCAATTTCAATCCTGCGCTGTCCTCAACACATTGGAGGAGAAATATGGTGGATAAACCTGCCAGAGGCTAAATGCACCTTTAAAAACTGGGCTGACGAGTTAAATGTGTCAGCGGTGTTCGGCAATAATCGCATCAGATCTGTCCAAGTGACATGATGCGATTTCATCGTTTAAGAACAACATCGAAAGTCTGCGAGTGTCCAAAGATTGACATTCGACCAGACAAGCATCTGCTTTAACGCATCTACAACAACCGGCGCAACATGTCAAAGCCAGCGGCGGGAAAATATGACCAGACTCGAGAGAATGTCATTACGTCATATATCACCCCCCCCCCCCCCCCCCTTGACATCACTACCCGGAGGATGCCTGGCATCTCGTGAAATACAGCGGTGTTGCATCTTAAAACTACAGAAGGAACAAAATGTTCTCAGAAGAGCTTATTGTGCTTCAAAAAAGCAGAGCAGTCAAGGACTGACTTTAACGAGTCATCTGCTTTTGAGTCCCAGTAAGACGTACAACAGTGATTGCCATCAATCTACAAACCTGGTGTCCAAATTCAGCCTTGTCCAATGTGTCCAGTCAAATGCAGATGTTCTCATAATTCCTGCTTCCCGTGTTGCTGTACATCACCTTCACACATAGACAAATGTGCCAGGAATAAGTCTCAACAGCCATCCATGTCTTGCTCAATGAGAGTACATTAGAAGAGCTACAGATGTAAGCGAGTCACCACAGAAAATACCTCACTGAGACGCATATCCAGGAACCAAAATAGAAAAGGGGCCCTGCGAAGGGTTATGCAATGGCCCACATTCGAGGCCACTTTTGCATCAGCGCAGGGAGAAGTACATGGCCATGCTGCTTGTGAAAAGAGATGGAATAAGGAAGGTTTAGCATAGAATGAAGCATAAAACCTAAACTGCGCTGAAATAAATGATTCAAGCTGTGTATAGAATTGCGATATACAGCAGAAATAGCAAGTAGTGTTATAATAGTATGCTATTCTGAACACAGCGTTAGATTGGGACTGAAAGAAAGTTCACATATTAGTCATGTAGCTCATGGGTGTGATAAATTATCAGCAGCATATTAAAAGCAACATGAAATTTAAAATGCATGTTACGGGGATTATTTTGCACGATTTAGTGATGCACATTATTCCAGAACAAAGTTTGTGCTTTCATCAAAACATAATCAGGTGCCACTTTTTCAGCAGCGCTGGTTCCAGAAGTATTTTTCCCATAGGGATTTTTAAAGTTTAGTTTGAGAGTTATAAGCCACGAATCAAACCAAACCGCTACGAGGAGAACCACAACATAAACTTTGATTTGAAGCAAAAATATATGAAAATTCAGACAAAGGTACAAGACTCTGAGCTTAACGGCTTTAATGAGCAGATTCACTACAATCCCATAAAGCATTGCAAATGACAGAATCAAATAAAAACAATGGTCAAATAATTGATTTACAGATGTTGATTTTATATTGAAACAATGCGTTATAGTTTTGCGTTGTTTTGTTATTAAAGTGATTTGAGAGCTTATGTCATTCACAATTCTTCATGGAAGTGGGCGGTTCTTTTGCTTGCCGAGATTCTCTGATTGGTGGAGATTTCTTTGCAGAATCATGGGTATTGTAGTTTTCACAAAAATTAAGATGTTTAATGATTATTGTAAAAATTAGTTGGTATATCGAATAACAATGTCATGTGCAACTTTTTCCCCTTAAATTATCCTTAAATAATAAATAATCCTCTTAAATAATACATTCAATATTTCTGTGAAGGATATATCTCGTACACAAACACGTGGATGTTGACATTTTACTATACCATTTTTTAAGTAAACAAGTAACTGAAATCAAGCCCCGTTCAGGGTGGTAAATCCTCACTTCTTCTCAATTGGCCTGTAACCTTGACCTTTCAACACAATACAATTTACACGGCTAAAAATATTTGACCTGCTGTGACCATCATCTTAAGTTACAGTGGGGAAGACAACTGGGTGCTGCATTAGAGGTCAGGATAACATGATACAGTACAGTACAGTCTGTGTGTTGTAGTAGTCTGTTAAGTAACATTAGAGCCCTCCAGTATTACAAAAGCAAGCGAGCGTCACTATTACTACTGCTCATATTGCTCAGGGCTTGCCATCTGATCAAACCCTAAACCCGAAGCATTACATTTGGCAAGCTACTCAGTTTGATTCCTCAAATCTTGAATCTTAATAATTGACTTAAATTGTAATACAATTTTTGCCTTGTTTTCCAGTGCAAATATCACATTCTTAAATCAAGATGCATTTAATTAAGAAGCACATATGACATATTGTTTGTCTTACAACAAATTAGTTTGGGCTTAAATCAAGGAAAACATACTTACCAATTGGGTAAGAAAAGTATTTGCTTTCCCTTTGAATTAGGTTTGACCCCTTTGGCAAATATGTTTCTCTTTTTATAAGCTTAAATGCACTTCATTATGATCCTTTTTTTCTTTTGAAGCAAAATGACGAGAGCTAAAGACATGAATGTAACTCAAATCTTGACGTAAGAAGAAAAATTACAAACTTTTCTTGAAAATTTAAGTAATTGTGTCTTGATTTAAGAAAGTAATGTATAGATATTTGTATAGGGAAACAAGACAAAAAACTTGCTAAGAAAGCACTGTACAGTTGTCATCTGGTGGATAATAAAACAATGTAAATAAATCCCATAGACTCGGATTGAAGAAAGAAACCAAGCTATAGAAACTTGCTAAAACTCCCCCAGAATCTGTCAGAAACAGCACAGAGACACACAAGCAGTAGTGCAGCATGTTTTGCACGGGCAACTACCACTCTGCGCTTGAATAATTATATATTGCTGAGTCAGGAAAGCTGTGTGGACGTCTAGTTAAAAGTACAGAAGCAGTCCTGGAGATCAGTTTATTTACTTTCACAGAATGCAGTAATGCATCTTAGTGACACGAGCAGCCAGCGGCGGAGGAACGCTTGCACGCTATCAAATCACATGCAAATGTGCAGATTTCCGCTGGTCAGCAAACACGCGCGTGTGCCTTAGACAGTGGAAAAGCCGAAGCAGCGGTATGGAGCACCCGCTGGGACAGACCATCATATTTATAGAGAGATGAGAGACTTGACCTTCAATGCTTGTGGAGGATCAGCCATTTCAGGGCCGTTCCACAGTATACTTAATTCAGAATACAGAAAGCTGTGCTCTATATATATATATATACGGCCTGTCTGTGCTTGTCAGAGTCTGGTATGGGAGTCATAAACCAGAGGATTGACCCCTGTGTTTACTTTACCATTAGTTTGCATTGTTGTGCTTGTTAACTATGACAGTGTTTTGGTCGAACTGGTCTTTTAGCTTGAAGGTCAAAAGGTAGACAATAGACAAGATAGACTAGACCATGACATTAAATACGTTGTTGGGATCTGTAACAAACATTTTTCATGTTTTTTCACATTTAAAGTTTCACCAAGGCTGCGTTTATTGGTTTAAAAAAACACAGTAAAAACAGTAATGCGGAGAAATATTATTACAATTTAAAATAATTGTTTTCCATTTGATTGCGTATCAAACTGTAATTTATTCCTGTGATCAAAGCTGAATTTTCTGCATCATTACTCTAGTCTTCACATGACCCTTCAGAAATCATTCTAATATGCTGATATGCTCATTTATATTTATTATCAATGATGAAAACAGATATGCTGCTTAATATCTTTTTGGAAGCCATGATTCATATTTTTCAGGAATCCTTGATGAATAGAAAGTTCAGAAGAACAGCATTTATTTGAAATCTTTTGTAATAGTATTAATCTTTGCTGTCACTTTTGAATAATTGAATGCATCCTTATTGAATAACAATCATATGTATATGATTTATTTACACCAAGATACTTACATATATAAAAATATAATATCCTGTAACTAACTGACTAATCATCATGATTATCAGGATGTGCAGATTTCTGTTAGACAGGTTTGATAATGGCACTAAAAGTGTGCCGTATGCAAATGGCCTTGATCTGGAAATGATACTGTAAATGCCACTCACCACGCATGTGCTGTGCAGAAATGAGGAATGTTCCCATGGCAACCAAACCACTATTCCTGCTGCGTTCACGTTCTTTGTCTCACATAAGTGGATATTGAATAGGCCAACAGGCATCCTCAAGTAACCCTCCTGCACCGGTGACATCACATGCTCCGGGACACCTTAAAGTAGTCCATATCTGTATCATATCTGTAGTCCATCTGAATCTCCCAGATCTCAAAACAACACATATTATGATTGACCAGTTTAGCTTTGTGGATTGGATTATACATTAATTAACTAAAAAGACTTGAGTACATTGAGTCAAATAAAACATTGGACTCTGGTACTGTGTAACTTCAGAAAAATACACTGTACAAATTATTTTTCAAGGTCGTATATAAAACAAAGATAACTGGATTATGTTTTACAATAAAATATTATCTAAATATTTCCACATCGAAGTCTCACTTTAACATGTCTTTGCATTAACTGTGAAATGAACTAGCAATTTGTGAATGAAAATTGTTTTCTACAGTGTAAAAAATATTTTTTAAAGATGCAAATAAAACAAAGATTATTGTGGTATGCTTTAAAAGAAAATACTTTTTCAGTATGTCAAAATTTCATGTTTATTTCAGTGTACTACTTGAAGATTCTATAATTATTTCTGAAATTTACTAGCAATTTCTGAGTGAAAATTGTTTATACACCAAATTTTTGTTTTCAGTGTACACAGTAAAATGATTTTTAATATGTTTTATATATGTTTATCCACTTGATTATCTCTATGACTCTCTCTCCTCTCCACCTGTAGCTGGTGTGTGGTGAGCGCATACACTTGATTGGCTCTATGACTCTCTCTCCTCTCCACCTGTAGCTGGTGTGTGGTGAGCGCATACACTTGATTGGCTCTATGACTCTCTCTCCTCTCCACCTGTAGCTGGTGTGTGGTGAGCGCATACACTTGATTGGCTCTATGACTCTCTCTCCTCTCCACCTGTAGCTGGTGTGTGGTGAGCGCATACACTTGATTGTCTCTATGACTCTCTCTCCTCTCCACCTGTAGCTGGTGTGTGGTGAGCGCATACACTTGATTGTCTCTATGACTCTCTCTCCTCTCCACCTGTAGCTGGTGTGTGGTGAGCGCATACACTTGATTGGCTCTATGACTCTCTCTCCTCTCCACCTGTAGCTGGTGTGTGGTGAGCGCATACACTTGATTGGCTCTATGACTCTCTCTCCTCTCCACCTGTAGCTGGTGTGTGGTGAGCGCATACACTTGATTGGCTCTATGACTCTCTCTCCTCTCCACCTGTAGCTGGTGTGTGGTGAGCGCATACACTTGATTGGCTCTATGACTCTCTCTCCTCTCCTCCTCTCCACCTGTAGCTGGTGTGTGGTGAGCGCATACACTTGATTGTCTCTATGACTCTCTCTCCTCTCCACCTGTAGCTGGTGTGTGGTGAGAGCATACACTTGATTGGCTCTATGACTCTCTCTCCTCTCCACCTGTAGCTGGTGTGTGGTGAGCGCATACACTTGATTGGCTCTATGACTCTCTCTCCTCTCCACCTGTAGCTGGTGTGTGGTGAGCGCATACACTTGATTGGCTCTATGACTCTCTCTCCTCTCCACCTGTAGCTGGTGTGTGGTGAGCGCATACACTTGATTGGCTCTATGACTCTCTCTCCTCTCCACCTGTAGCTGGTGTGTGGTGAGCGCATACACTTGATTGGCTCTATGACTCTCTCTCCTCTCCACCTGTAGCTGGTGTGTGGTGAGCGCATACACTTGATTGGCTCTATGACTCTCTCTCCTCTCCACCTGTAGCTGGTGTGTGGTGAGCGCATACACTTGATTGGCTCTATGACTCTCTCTCCTCTCCACCTGTAGCTGGTGTGTGGTGAGCGCATACACTTGATTGGCTCTATGACTCTCTCTCCTCTCCACCTGTAGCTGGTGTGTGGTGAGCGCATACACTTGATTGGCTCTATGACTCTCTCTCCTCTCCACCTGTAGCTGGTGTGTGGTGAGCGCATACACTTGATTGTCTCTATGACTCTCTCTCCTCTCCACCTGTAGCTGGTGTGTGGTGAGCGCATACACTTGATTGGCTCTATGACTCTCTCTCCTCTCCACCTGTAGCTGGTGTGTGGTGAGCGCATACACTTGATTGGCTCTATGACTCTCTCTCCTCTCCACCTGTAGCTGGTGTGTGGTGAGCGCATACACTTGATTGGCTCTATGACTCTCTCTCCTCTCCACCTGTAGCTGGTGTGTGGTGAGCGCATACACTTGATTGGCTCTATGACTCTCTCTCCTCTCCACCTGTAGCTGGTGTGTGGTGAGCGCATACACTTGATTGGCTCTATGACTCTCTCTCCTCTCCACCTGTAGCTGGTGTGTGGTGAGCGCATACACTTGATTGGCTCTATGACTCTCTCTCCTCTCCACCTGTAGCTGGTGTGTGGTGAGCGCATACACTTGATTGGCTCTATGACTCTCTCTCCTCTCCACCTGTAGCTGGTGTGTGGTGAGCGCATACACTTGATTGTCTCTATGACTCTCTCTCCTCTCCACCTGTAGCTGGTGTGTGGTGAGCGCATACACTTGATTGGCTCTATGACTCTCTCTCCTCTCCACCTGTAGCTGGTGTGTGGTGAGCGCATACACTTGATTGGCTCTATGACTCTCTCTCCTCTCCACCTGTAGCTGGTGTGTGGTGAGCGCATACACTTGATTGTCTCTATGACTCTCTCTCCTCTCCACCTGTAGCTGGTGTGTGGTGAGCGCATACACTTGATTGGCTCTATGACTCTCTCTCCTCTCCACCTGTAGCTGGTGTGTGGTGAGCGCATACACTTGATTGGCTCTATGACTCTCTCTCCTCTCCACCTGTAGCTGGTGTGTGGTGAGCGCATACACTTGATTGGCTCTATGACTCTCTCTCCTCTCCACCTGTAGCTGGTGTGTGGTGAGCGCATACACTTGATTGGCTCTATGACTCTCTCTCCTCTCCACCTGTAGCTGGTGTGTGGTGAGCGCATACACTTGATTGCTCTATGACTCTCTCTCCTCTCCACCTGTAGCTGGTGTGTGGTGAGCGCATACACTTGATTGGCTCTATGACTCTCTCTCCTCTCCACCTGTAGCTGGTGTGTGGTGAGCGCATACACTTGATTGGCTCTATGACTCTCTCTCCTCTCCACCTGTAGCTGGTGTGTGGTGAGCGCATACACTTGATTGGCTCTATGACTCTCTCTCCTCTCCACCTGTAGCTGGTGTGTGGTGAGCGCATACACTTGATTGGCTCTATGACTCTCTCTCCTCTCCACCTGTAGCTGGTGTGTGGTGAGCGCATACACTTGATTGTCTCTATGACTCTCTCTCCTCTCCACCTGTAGCTGGTGTGTGGTGAGCGCATACACTTGATTGGCTCTATGACTCTCTCTCCTCTCCACCTGTAGCTGGTGTGTGGTGAGCGCATACACTTGATTGGCTCTATGACTACCTGTAGCTGGTGTGTGGTGAGCGCACTACACTTGATACATTTATGTACAACATTTCATTTTTAATTGTATGTATTACTTGCAGATTCTTTGTAATAATTTATGAAATGTACTATTTAATTTCTGCATGACAACACTTTCTACACCAAATGTTTCTCAGTGTAAAGTGCACAAGTCATATAGACTACAGTTATGATTCTATAATGGTGATTTTGGTTTGTTTTACAGGTTTGGAGCAAATGTCAGGATATTTGTGTGCTCGGTTTCTAAAATGTAACAACTGTGCACTTCAGTTCTCACTGTGTGCATCTTCCCACTCTTTCTCCGACTAGAGAAGGTCACGAGCTTCAGATTTAAAATAAATGCCTTGAGTTTCTCAGTGTTAGATGAACGGTGTTCTCTGATCACCATGGCAACACATTCTAAGAGCTATTTCACAGTGAAAACTAACAATGAATACGCTTTAATTCAAGTGTGCGAGAAAGACTAAAATCACTAGGACTCATGATCAGAAGCATTATAACATGTCTGGCTAGAGTTCACGCATGTTCAAACATGCCCATACACGCTCTGCTGACCAATGCTAACTCCAGTGACCAGTATATATATAATATACTTAAAATTCACTATGAATATAGATACACAAAATCTAAAGGCGGCCGGTGGATTTCGGACAGTTTTGGCTTATACTACACTCTTAAAAATAGAGAGTTTTAACATCAGTTTCATAGAAGAATCATTTTGCATTCCCTAAAGAACCTTTCAGTAAATAGTTCTTAAAATAAAAAATTTCCTAGTATAAAGAACAAATTTATAATATTCTAAAACACTTTTTGTGGAATGGGAAGGTTCCATGGATTTTAAAGGGATAGTTCTCCCAAAAATGAACATTCTGTCATCATTTACTCACCCTACTGTTGTTCCAAAGCAATAATTAATTTCTTTCTTCTGTTGAACACATAAGAATTATTTTGAAGAATGCTCTCAGAAAAAAAAAGCTGTCACTGGGCCGGTACCTTTTCAAAAGATACACCTTTGTACCTAAATTGTCCATATTACCTTAGAGGAACACATTAGTACCTCAAGTGCACATAATAATACCTAAAACATACATTAAACCTTTTGAAAAAATACTGCCCCAGTGACAGCTTTTGTACTTTTTCTTTCTAAGAGTGCATAGTATGACAAAAAATGACTTATGGACATCGATGGCTACCAGCAACTTCTAGGTTATCAACATTCTTCAAAATAACTTATTTTTTTGTTTAACAGAAATTCATTAAGGCGAGTAAATGATGACAGAATTTGCATTTTTGGGTGAACTATCCCTTTAAAGTTTCAATAATTCCAATGAAGAACTCTTCATTTTAAGAATGTAACCGGCTCAAAATTGCTGCATGGTGCTCAATATATCAGAATTTGGGCAAACTGTTGGCTTAAAGACAACTATGAGAGAGATGTTTACAAAAAAAGGTCCAATACTCTTCTACAAGATCTCCAGAGCATCACTAACAAGGATGTGACCACCAAATACAACCAAAAGACCAATCCTAACCACATGCCAGGATGAAACGCCTTCAAGCTGCCATTACATTACCATGTTCAGATCATAGTTTACATCAAACTCTCTCACCTGGCCAGATCTTCTCATTGAACGTCACTGCTCTCCTTCAGGTCAGTTAAACAGTGCAGTTCCCATCCTCACTGTGTGACTGTCAAAACTCCATTTTACACCGACTTCTCTCCAGTAGGCACAGCTACAGCACCTTACTTACTCACACGAGCAGTGGGAAGTACGTGGAAAATGATCATGTTTCTTGGCATAAACACGTGCGTGTTGATTGGCTGATAGCTGATGTCCATCACTGTGACAACACCATGCTGCTGGCGACGGCAGCAGCGGGAGAGGAATATACACATCGACAGAAATAGATTCCTGCTCACTCCGGAGCGCCTCGATCCCAGCGCAGAGGAAGGGAGGGAAAGCCGGAGGGAATCTGAGACGGAAGATGAACACAGACATAAGAAAGCAAGGACATTAGCTTCGAATATCACACCTGCAGAGCACATACTGCTCAATGTGAACGACCTAAACAAAGTATGAAGGATAAACTAGATGTGTGCTTGCATGTGAAGAAAAATGCTGTTAAAGCTACTAAATGATCTAAAAACTGTTGTTCACAGTCTACTACACGCCTTCTGTCATCTGAATTGATGGTTCACGTGTTTTTAGCAAGTAAAAGGCCTTTTAGTATAATTGTAAAAGCTTCTCGCTTCAGCTTGGGTCTTTATTCTGTGAAATCTGATTTTTATAAAGTAAATGTAAGAATGATTTTTACATTTTAAGATGAACACTTACTGGACTGAAGCAACTTAGGTTTACTTGATTATACATATTTTTTTTTTTTAGAAAAATCATGTTCAAATGCGAGTATCAAATATGATCAATCATGCTTTTGAAGAACATTTATTTGCTCATCTTTCAATCATCATTGGATTGCATTGCATTATGTTTTTTAATCATAACACTAAGCATTTATAATATCATGTTACTAAGATATATTATTGGAGATATAGAGTGACAACTGATATTTATATGATTTTATAGTATACTGTAATAAAGATCTCAGTGATTTACAATATAAGCTATCATAATTTAATTAAAATATCAGCATCAGCAACACTGGCCAGTTTTGATTATCCATAACGGACAAAACTGTACGTTCATCAATAAGCTACTAACACTTATTCTATTGTTGAATTTTAAGTTGTGATAACTAATCACAGATTTACAAATAATTATAAATGGCATGCATCACACTGAATCAAACATAACATTTTAAAGCAGCAAAACTGAAATAGTATTTCCTTCTAAAACATAACTTTGATAAGCTTAACTTATAACTTTGAAAAATCAGTATAAAGGTGTATTGAGTTTATCTACACCTGCATTTCAATGATCATCTTTCTTCAGGTCACAGGGAGCAACAGCAGTGGTTTAATGGTCACGGTCATAATTCAGCGCATTGTCTGCCATCCTGTGATTTGTTGAAGGTCTAAACGGCGTGACATTGCTTTACAGCCGATAGATACAGAGCTGCAGCTTCTGTGCATCTGAAGGGAACACATATTTCTGAGTGAGGCAGGGTATGCATGTAAATATCAAGCCTTGATGTTGCTGTTACGTGTCAGAATGGAGTGAGGACTAGTTGGAAAAAAGAGATAATGTTTTTATTATTTCAGAGACAGAACAAGTTCATTGTATAAATGCTGCTGCGATTAGTTATAACAATTCAAAATGTGTTGAGATAATATCTAACTTAACTAAACTTATACTTAAATTTGAAACAATGCACTATTACTTACCATTTTAATGTTGAATTTTAAGTTGTGATGATAACTAATCGCAGTAATTTTTTTTCAATGTTTCGGTTATAAAGGTTATGACAATTATTTTATACTTTACAGGAACATTTAAAAAAAATTGTGTTGACTTTAGAGGCGTTTTTAAATAAAATTAAAAAATGTCTTGGCATCGTTTTAAAACATCTTATCAATGTTTTTTAATTATCATTGATATACTATAGTTTTTGTTAATGTTTAGAATTAATTTTTATATATTTTTTTGTCATTTTTATTAGTTTTTGTTTTTTACATGTCTATATAGTTTTTACTTTTATTCATTTGAATTTAGATTTAATTATTTTAGTAATTCAAGCTAAACTAAAAAAAAATGTGAAGCGTTGCCTTTGCTGAAATATAATGATTTTTTCTCTTTCATTTTGTTTTCATTATTCGTTTTATTTCACAATTTTTGTTTTAGCTAAATTAGCTTAGTTTCCAATTGCAATCAAATAATTAAAGGAATAAAGGAATAGTCATGGTGAGTAACTATAAAGACTAAAAATAAAAATTATGTAAGGCTGAACTTTAAAAATAATGCATAATGCATCCCGTTATGAACATATTATATGATTTGTTAAGCAACCAGAATGACATTTCTGTAAATCTAATAATGTCACTGCA
This sequence comes from Ptychobarbus kaznakovi, assembly GCA_027422405.1. NCBI lineage: Eukaryota > Metazoa > Chordata > Actinopteri > Cypriniformes > Cyprinidae > Ptychobarbus > Ptychobarbus kaznakovi. Next base: position 25,403,234 of record CM049806.1, on the reverse strand, counting down.
TCTAATTGTGTTATGCACAGAAAAACTGGGGTGTGTGGGGGGGCTTTCAAAAGTTAAGAATATTAACTTTTAAAAAGTATTAATATGTACCATTGAGGAGTAAATAAAGTACAAAGATGTACCTTTTAGCCTTTGATATTTGGGATAACAGGCCTAGTGACAGCTTTGTACCTTTTTTTCCGAGAGTGATGCACATGTAGTGCACATGCTAAAAAGCAGGACGAAACCCCCTCGCAGACCCCCTCATTCTGTCGTACCATATGTAATGGAAGATTGGCTCTGGAAGCCCAAAGGTCCTTCCTTTACCTCCCAGCGGCAGGCTCACCCCGCTCAAACCAGACACCTGCCAAAACACACACACACACACACACACACACACACACACACACACACTCACCCAGACACACACACTCACCCAGACACACACACACACGCACACACACACGCACACACACACCCACACACACACACTCACCCAGACACACGCACACACTCACCCAGACACACGCACACACACTCACCAGACACACGCACACACACTCACCCAGACACACACACGCACGCACGCGCACACACGCACACACCACACACACACACACATGATGAAAGATGGAAAACACACCAAAAAGGGAATCTCACACATGTGAGGAACCTTGTGTTGCTAATAGTGAATTTGCCCCTGCAGAATGAGTGAGTTAAAGCGGCTTTGATGTTCATAAACAGTGCAGGACTATTCTTGGCACAGCTGCCCTGAATAACTCAGATAGGGAGTTTCTGATATGGGAGCAGTGGCACGTGTGTCTGAATGCAGCATGTGATGCTCTCCGCTTCCAAAGGCGGCCATGAGCAGAGCATTATGGGTAACTCGGGCTGCCACACACTGCTCTACTCAAACAAACATGTCTCTGTGTCAAATCTAATTCAAAAGACAGAACACATTTCATTTCCTTTACATTTGATGTCATTTTATCTTAAATGTCAATAAGCTAGTAAAGTAAGACTTTTAAAGTTAACTACTGTTAACAAAAACTAATTTTAAAATGTTGTACATTTAAATAAAGCTGAAATCAAATATAAAAAATAGATTCAAATTAGATAGAAATGTTGCTTTGACAACAAACTGAAACAAAATAAACTGAAGTACTACATTTCCGCAAAATTACACGAAAATAAAACAAATAAAAGATAAACAGAAATGTAAAGAAAAAAGTACATACAATTATTAGAACTTAAACTAAAACAGAAAATATTAAATACAATTTAATATTTATAAAATAATCAAAATATTAATAAACACTTTAATGGTATGCAAGTAATCATGTAATAAATAATAATATCTTTACTTTAAGAAACTAGCAGAACATTTTGTTTGACGTATATTATTTTAACAATATATATTATACATTTATTTAAACCTTTTGCTCACCTGTTTGTGTGGACGTTTTGGAACAAAAAAAATATGCAATCTAAATTTCATTTAAATGTTTATTCATTTCAGAAAATAATTTTGCAAACAAACAAAATATCAGTTTAATACATCTGGCTTCACATGAAGACCTTTCATTTTTTTAACACAGTGCATGTTTAAGGTGTTTTATTTGCAAGTATATTTTTGATTATAAATATCATTAATGCAAAAAAAAGTGTTGATTTAAAAATTCCAAATGTAACAGAATAAAAAATGTGCTGCAAAAACAGTAGTTCTGATTCATAAGAAAACATTATACTTGTGCAAAAGTCACCATCATGATAGCAGGTGGTTAACAGAGTGCTGCCATTTGGTTGATGAGGTGTTTTTTTTTTACAGTGGTTTTAATATCTGCCAGGCAAAAACGGTCAATTATGATCATTTATCAAAGTAGCAGCACACTCTCCAGTTTGCGTCCCTATCAGCAGACACTATGCAACAGTTAAACATTGGAATTCATTCATAAAGCTGTCACTCATCTTAGTTCATCGCAATCTCAAAATATTCATTTATAATTTGCACATGGTTTGTTTATAAGCATATGAAAAACACCAGACAGACATGTAAACAAAGTTAAAAACTTGATTGTCACCACAGGTAGTCTTTAAAAGTAAAAAGTGTGTATAAAAACCCCATAGTGCCGTCAATCATGTACTTCACTATTTCTAAAGGCAACAGCTAACGGTGGCGCCATCCTCTGGCTACCCCGCACCAGTCAGTCGCAGGGTCCAAGCCCAGGAGCAAGGCATCTGACCGGGGCCCAGTTGGGGCAGATGAACCTTTAGACCAGTGGGTTTCATGGACTCCCACTTGAGGGACTGATATCCAAGCAGCACCACCTGATACAGAAAATAGGTTTGAAACAAGAAAAATGTGCTGAAACTTCTGCATAAACCAGTTCTGAATAATTATTCAACCTGAACCCTTCACTAAGCTCTGCCCCTCTGGTTAAAGGTAGGGAATGTCATCTTTCAAAAACATTGTAGAAAACTGAGCCGGGGGCCGAGTACCAAAACAAGCTCGTAGCCAATCAGCAGTAAGGGGCGTGTCTACTCATGATATTGAGGCGAGAGCGTTTAGTGAACTTCCGAGCCGAGTGACAGAAAGATAGAGATGGTGGATAAAAAACAAAAGAGGAAAACGACTGCGGAACGATAAGGCAAGAAGGACTCATGTAAATATCGGATCAGCTTTCCAGCGCTGGAGAGAACTCAAGGAGCGGAAGGCTTGCGATCGGACGCCGAGGTTGCTTTGATTCTTCCCGATATTAACGAGTAACACAGTGTCTACACCGCACCGCAACAGCTAAAGCCTGCCTACACTAGACACGTGTATTTCAGGCGAGAATGTAGTTGTTTAAAACTCAAATCTGCCGTTTATTTATAAAAACAGCGCCTATTTGAAAATGTGCTTCGCCGAATTCGGAGACGTGAGGCTGAGCTCAACGCGATCACCGGGCACTCAATGCTCATGTATCCCGAAGAGAGGAGCATAACCTCGGCTAGTCCTTCCGACATTTACCGCTGGCTCTGATGTCTCTGTAATGGTTAAAAATAAGATTTAATTTATTTAGGGTAAATCTAACAGGTAATCTTGGGTCTTTATTCTACTGTTCTATTGAGATTTTAAAATGAAAATAGGCAATGTTTGATATAATATTTAATTTAATTTTAATGTATGTACGTTCCATGAACTACGTTTCTGCCGCCATTTATATGTTCAAATGAAAACGAAAAGAGGCAGTGGGGTTTGATATATTTGGTCTGTAAATACAGTGAGGAAGATTGCAGTAGCCGAGGCGAGCTGACTGACGTTATCGAGTACGCTGCTCTTTGCAGAATTACCGGACTTGCGTCCTCCCGTCCGCGGGAGCTCACACTACCGAGTCTAACATGTGAAGTCCGAACTAACGAGGATGCAAGTCCGAAATTTGAGAAACGCATGTAGACCTAACGTTACGTCACCAGACTATTTGCCTAATTTTCTCGGTACTTTAGACCGCGATGGAAACGCAGACAACAACAGGTCTAGGGGGGGAAAAAGTTCCTGGGACATATTGTTCCTGGTAATTCCAGTGGAAAAGCGCCTTATGTTTAACAGAACTAATCGTTGCCTGGGTTGCGTAGGCTAGGTATATGTGGGGCGGATCTATCAAAATAGGGGCGAGACCCTTTTGGGGTAGGGGCGTGTTTGTTTTGGTGATTTCAAACATCAACATCGGCTTCCAGAAATTGTTTACCCTGCATTTAATACAGATATCACTAGAATGCCCCATAGGTTGGCTGCATTTAAATGTATTGCCATATGAGCTTCACATGCTATTACAGATACAAATTCAACAATATCATATTATAAATACAATTACAATAAATACAAATATTTTTAAGAATTCAGCATAGAAAAAGTTATATATAGAACTCTATAAAAGATATCTTAAATGTAAGTTTGCCCTAACAAAAATCTTTGCAATAGAAATGAAATTAAGATTTCGGTGAACAGCAGTAAAAAGTACTGTGTAAAAAAATACATAAAATGCATATGAATTTGATACAAACTGTGAGACTGAGTCAGAATCAGGACAAACACTTCTCAAATTTATACTACCATTAAAAAAATTTGGGTTGAGAAGATTTTTCAATGTTTCAGGATTTTTTTCATGCACAGAAAGTAAAAAAAAAAAAAAACTGCAGTTATTTGAAATAGAAATCTTGTTATATTATACATTTTAAATTAAATTGAATGCGTCTTGCTGAATAAAAGTAATAATTTCTTTAAAAAAACTGTTGCTAAGGTGGGGCTGATTGCTAATATTTTACAGCAGGGCTTAGTCAACAATCAATTATTCAATAAGAATTGATTTGTAATCATATTAATATCCATACCTGCGTCTTGGATGATGATACAACTGGGTCGCTCAGAACAATATAGCCATCAGCGGGCCATGAAAGGAAAATAGCATAGATCGCGTTCTTCTGATTCCACGTATACCTGTTAGGACAAAACAAAAGCATACTTTTATGTAAAAGCAAATAAAGGTGAAAAAGATAAAGCATGAAATGAAACAAGGCTTTGGCAGACAGACCTTTGCTCAGTATGTAACAGTACATGAAAGAGAATTGATAATGTAACTGACCAGACTCCAGGAGTGACAGTGTCGTTCTGAACTCTCCATGCGCTGCTGTTGTAAATGCCCTCTCCGTTCACCTTGAGCCACTGGCCCATCTGTCGCAGACGCTCCTCAAAGATGGGCATGATGCGGCCGTCGTGTGTGGGACCCACGTTCAACAGCAAATTCCCCCCGCAGGACACGGTCTCAACCAGAGACTGGAAGACAAACAGAGGACTTCTCAAAGCTCAGGATGTGCATAAATACAGTACAGTTTAAAGCTTTGGGATCAGAGAGACTTATTTTTAGGAAATAAATACTATAATACAGTAAAGTGAAAGTAAAGACATTCATAACGTTCTATTTTTTGAATTTCATCAAAGAATCCTGAAACTGTATCAGATATTATTAAGCAGCACGACTATATGTTGAACAGCAAATCAGCATATTATAATGATTTCTGAAGGATCATGTGACACTGAAGACTGAAGTAATGATGCTGAAAATTCAGCTTTACATCACAGGAATAAAATTCTAAATTTATTTCACAATATTACTGTTTTACAGTATTTTTGATCAAATAAATGCAGCCTTGGTGAACAAAAACAGACCCAAAGCTTTGAACATTAGCGTATTTTCTAAACTATGTGAATTCACTTTCTAACATTTATTTCATTTTAAAATCATATAAAAAAAATTTATATTTGTCATAATAGATAAAACCATGCCACACGAGTCTTAATGATATTTTGATACCCACAATATACTCACAAGCCGTTTGAAGTATAAGCAATAATAACGATGTTGCTTATGGTTTATAATAATAATCACACATTTGACTTTCGTATTGTCCTTGTAGTGCCTCTTACAGCATGTTACAGAAGATGACCTGAACTGTACTAACTCATTTCCTCAATACATCACAATTACAAACGGATCCAGGCATTAAACATTCAAATGTACTGTAGATCAAGAAAGACACTGCTTGCTGCAGCATTCTTCATGTGTAAGTCACTCGCTCGCAAGCGTCTAAATGAATGTAAACGTAAACTCACTGCTATCAGCTGTTCAACATTGAGGTAATCGCTGAGTTTGGCTTCTCTCCTGTAGCCCCATGACTTCTGGTCAATGGACATGCAGTTCTCCCACTTGTGTTTCAGCAGGTGTCCGGGGTTGTAGCGATCGGCGCAGGTGTAATATCCACCATGGTTACATATAGTGCCATATCCCCAGCGGTCATTGGTCACAACAGTGTCACGCACAGGGCTGAAAACACACACTGGCCATCAGTTAAGCTACATGACAGCAAAGTCACTCTCACTCAGAAAGTTCTAGTATTTACAAAGCAAGATCCAAGATAAATTCACAATTGAGGATCTTTTAGTTTAGTTTCCAGTTCATCTACATGCTAGTGTTGTATTGTTGACTAGCTTGCTGTAACTACACTATTCTGCATTGTGCTCCAAAAACAGCCATGAATTCTAACGAAATAATAATAAAAAAGGAATCACAAGCAGCATATAAATCACAAAACATAATGATTTTATAGTAGATGTTTTATCAATTTTACATTATAAGTAGTATTAAAATTGTTGACTTTTGTGGCACTTTCTTTATGAATAAAAAAATAAAAGTAAAAGGCTAAATGGTCTTGAAATAAAATGAGAAATTAATGCAAAATACAAAAATAGTAGTCTTTGATTAATGTCTAAATATATATCCAAATGTAATGCACAACATAATAAAATGAATTCTAACGTTACACATATTTCATAGGGCCATACAGGCATCTAGAGGTTATACCACATTATTACATATGATTTTATTTATTTTATTCCCATTAATCTGCTTTCAATGCAATGGATGCTCCCTATTTTTAACTTAAACACTGTATTAATTCAAAATAATATTCAATTTGTTTTCTAATATTTGTATTATTTTATATAGAAATAAATGGTGCATAATTTAGAGGTGAATATCATCCAGTACCATGAAATCCTCTCAAAAATGTTCCACTTATTGTCTAAGGCAGGGGTAGGCAACGTCGGTCCTGGAGTGCCACTGTCCTGTAGAGTTTAAATCCAACCCTAATCAAACACACCTGAACAAGCTAATCAAGGTCTTCAGGATTACTAGGCTACAGGCAGGTGAGGTTTTTTTCAGGGTTGGAGCTAAACTCTGCAGGACATCGGCACTCCAGGACCGATGTTGCCTACCCCTGGTCTATGGTCTGTTTTGACCACTAGGGTCACAATTACACCAGAATAGTGAGTTAAAGGAATGAAATAGACTTTGAATTGGATATTATTTTTCTCTATCGGTTGGCTTCTCTGTTTCAACCTCACTGCGTAGCCACAACACTTCTGTACATGTGGCCTTACCTCTGGTTATAAAGCCAGGCGAGGAAGCCTGTGCTGTTCCAGTAAGAGTCAGGTGCATCTCCATCACCATCAGACCACAGCAGCTCAGGCTTGTACTTGTTGACGATCTCGTACAGCTCAGGCAGGGTCTTTGTCATAGGAAACACATTGGTTTTGTAGTGGTTGTCAGCATCTGCTCTGTAGAGAGGGTTAAACCACTCAAATAAAGAGTGGTAGAGACCCAGACGCAGATCACTGTGTGCCCGCAGAGCTGTGGCGATCTCATCCACCAGATCCCGCTTCGGCCCGACCTCCACTGCGTTCCACATCCACGAGTACTTCGAGCCCCATAGAGTAAAACCTGAGGAATTGAGACATGTTTGTGAGTGAATCTCACAAAACCATGCTAAATTAATAAATGTAAACGTTTGAGTTATATCTGTCAAAAAGCATTTCATATTTTTCAATTTAAGAAGATTTTAGCATTGTTATAATATTTAGCATTTATTACAAAAATTATGCATCTTCACTCTATATATTTTCTTATTATTACTATTTGATTTGTCCAGAGATGATTCCTTGGAATGTCAGTAAGTTTTCAGTAAATTGTATAATTCATAATTCGTAGTGCTTACTTCCAAAAAACTAAAAATGTGACAGAATTTGAATAAAATAGTATAGAATGTAATGTTAAACTATTTACTGTACAACAATTTTCTTTGCCCAGGTGAAAAACAAGTGCACTTCCATAATGTACTTAAAGTGCTCTATTTTCACGCACTAATTTTGTACTTAATATATTAAAAGAGATTATTTAGTACTTTCTAAAATAAATTTAAGATAATCTAAGTGTACTCAACTGTGCTATTTTGAGACACCATGAATATGAACTAATAAGTGATTTTAACACTATCTCTGTATTTAAAAAAAATTACTTAGTGACCTCTTGAAGTACACTTGAACCCATCTTTCATACACTAGTACACTCAAGTGTACTACAAGTGGTAACTAAATAGTTTTTTAAAATACAGAGATAGTATGTTAAAAGCACATTTTAGTTCATATTCATGGTGTCTCAAAATAGCACAGTTGAGTACACTTAGATGATCTTAAGAAGTACTAAATAATCTCTTTTAATATATTAAGTTCAAAATTAGTGCGCGAAAAATAGAGCACCATTATGGAAGTGTACTTGTTTTTCACTGGGGTGTATATGGTAAATTTTGGTTGTTTTCTGACGAACCTTACAGTATTTTTCTTAAAAACATTATTACAGTGTAACTATGTAAACTAATAACAGTTGACAGATGAGCAAAAATAAATTGCATTGCAGTTGGTGCAGCAATTTCTCACAAACCTTCATGATGTTTGGTTGTGAGGACAATATATTTGGCTCCAGACGAGGCAAAAATATCGACCCACTCTTTCGGATCAAAGAATTCAGCCTGGAACTGAGGAGCGAAGTCCGCATAGGTGAAGCCGGGAGGGTAATTCTGCTCCATAAACTTCACATAGGACGGGAATTTCTGGCCCTGCCAGTACCACCTGTTGGAAAACAAAACTATTAAGTACAATTAACCTCAAATATATAAACACAAAACCACTGACAAAGTGACCAACCTTCACTGAAACGGCTCATTCTTATAATGTGCACCTGTCAAGGCTATTTAACTGAATTAACTAGGAAAACTATAGTTTGATTACAGTTCCTGGCTGCTGGAATGAACTTCCCATCCCCCATCCGGAATACTGAGTCCCTGATCATTTTCAAGCGACACCTGAAAACTCATCTCTTCCGCCTTCACTTGACTTCTGCTTCATTAAAATAAAAAATACACCTTTGCTCTCTTTCCTTCACCTCTTCCTGTCTAGCTGGTTTTTGCTCTGAACAATGAAATGTTGTATACAAGCTCTTCATGAGACTGTTTGCCTCTTTATAATGAACGCTTATTGTATTCCTCAACTGTAAGTCGCTTTGAATAAAAGCGTCTGCTCAATGAATAAATGTAAATGTACAGAAAACAAAGCTTACTTTGTAGGGCCATTTGGATGTTTTGCATTCTGATATTATTTTTATGAATTTTATGCACAATGTAAAGCATACAATCTATTTTTTACTACTGTAACAAGGACAAACATATTTCACACATCAATGGTATTTTGATAACTTTTTAAATAGTGTATTAGTTTTTTGCAAAAATCGAAAGTAAAATGTCTACAAGGGCATGTGGAAATGTTTAACTTCTCATTGTCACAATGAGATACATTTCTTATATTTTATTTCGTTTGATTTAGTGGTGAATCTAATTCATGTTTTTCACTCAAACCTTTTATTGTTCTCCTTACAAAATAGCACAGTACAATTAAATATCAGATGGTAAAACCTAATATACACCATGTTGTAGCTGATTGAATGATACGCATATTTTCATTTACACAGTAATCAAGTGTATTTCAAACAGAACATGTGTTGTTTGTTTCTGGTGCTTTTTGTTAGTGTCAGTCACATTGTATTCGTGCTAATGCATTTTTTTTTTGCAGACTTACCAGAACCATTCACTGCCATAGCTGGGAACTGAAAACACTCCCCAGTGAATGAATATGCCGAATTTGGCTTGATCGAACCATTCCGGTAGAGGTCTTGAATCAATGGATTCCCACGTAGGCTCGTATTGAGCTAATGTTACACAGCTGCCAATCAAGAGTAAATAAAGAGGGAGAACACTCCACTGATACATCGTGCTTCTACGGTCCCTTATTCACAGTAATCATATGAGAGTTGTTTCAAATCACATGATTATCTACACAAACACGTGATTGATTACATATTTACCACATGACAAAAAAAATAAAAAACGAAACAAACAAACCTGCGCCGACGCCACTACGGCGAAGGCTTGGTTTATGAATGTTAATGACGTACCACGACGTTCACCGAGTAGTTCTAAATGATTGGCTGATGACCTAATTAATATTCATGACTTACTTACACCAGGGAAACAAACATCGCCGTAGTGGCACATTCGTAAGAGCGTCATCCGACGCAGTTCCATATCAGCTGATTTTCATGCGCACATCGTAGTTAAACCGATCTAAATCCAAAAACGATCTAAATAATATAAACCCATGCAAGGATATATCGACTGTCACTGTCATATATCTGCCGAGGACTTTGACAGCGTAAGAGATATAGGTGCAAGGTTCATTCAGTAATACTATGAAGCAAACCATCTGAGGAGTGCTTTAATGATTGTGTTTTATATTTTAGGACATTGATGATGTTATTCAGGAGTCTAAAAAGGTAGCTCTGTTAATCTGCATTCCCTTTCAGGATATTAAGAGTGCAATAATACTGATTGTTTGATTTTTAGGCCGGGCTTGTTGCCCTTCTTGCGGTAGCAGAGCATGCTGGAGAATTTGAGAAAATTATACAGCTCTCACAAAGGTATGTCTGATATCTTATTACATATTGTTTGCAAACTAAATATTAAATAGCTGTAATGTTCTGTAGGTTCCCAGGATTTGTTATGCCATGTCTTGGAGTTCATCCTGTCCAAGATCCAGCACATCCCAGGGGTGCCTTACCTGAGGTCTGAAATATGTGCATATAAAGATATGTTTCTTTCATTTACTGTCTTAGAGCTGACACTGTTCCCTTCTTTTCTGCCCCACAGGATCTAGACGCGGCATTGCCACTGATCGACAAATACAAAGAGCATATTGTGGCTATTGGTGAGGTTAGACATGTATTGTATCTCTAACTAGTTGTTCTTGTGGGTTATATGTAGAGAATGGACTGTAGATCAGGGCTATATACAGCTATGTGCCATGTGGATTTAATCCCTTAAAGGAATAGTTCACCAAAAAATTACAATTTGCTGACAGTTCACTCTCAGGCCATCCAAGATGTACAGTAGATGATGAGTTTTCCTTCATTCAGATACATTTAGCATTACATCACTTCCTCACCAATGGATCCTCTACAGCATGGATACTCAAATCTGGCTCGTGAGATCCACTTTCCTGCAGAGTTTAGCTCGAACCCTTATCAAACACACCTGAGCATGCTAATCAGTGTCTTCAGGATCATTAGAAAATCACAGGTAGGTGAGTTTGATCAGGGTTGGAGCTAAACTCTGCAGGAAAGTGGATCTCGTGAGCCAGATTCGAGTATCACCGCTCTACTGTCAGTCCAGATTATTAGTATTATGAAGTCTTCTTGATGAATGTGTATCACATACAGGTCGGTCTGGATTTCACACCACGTGTAGTCAACAATGATGCTGGGAAAGACGCTCAGAGACAGGTGCTCATTCGACAGGCTGAGATCGCTAAACAGTTGAATCTGCCTCTGTATGTGTCGCACTTCCTGATTTGTATTTTTGTGCTAATAATATTATGATCTTTCATATAGCACTGCATTTTGTCTATTAGGAATGTACACTCAAGATCTGCTGGAAGACCAACCATCCATCTTCTGAAGGAGTTGGGTATGCAAACAGTAACAACGCATGCATTGACAGTGTTTATTCATAAATTGATTTCTTTTCATGATTATGCCATTTCAATCAGGCGTAGAGAATGCACTTCTTCATGCATTTGACGGAAAACCTTCGGTTGCGATGGAGGGTGTAAAAGCTGGGTTATTTTTTCTCAATACCTCCATCCATTGTCAGAAGTGATCAGGTAAATCTAACCTACGTTTAATAACATTTGACTTCTCATGCCAGTTTGTGCAAGGTCTGTTTACAGTATGTGCTCCATTAACAGTCATTCTACCAATCAGATATAAACTATATCAAATTAAAACTCTTACATTTGAGCTTCTTCTACTTCAGACATTCTCTCAACCGCATTCATAAGGTTTTTGATTTAGTTTGGTTAATTAGTGCACATATGTACACAAAATGTTTGTCTACAAACTGATTTAAAAAGGAGCTTTTACAAGAACATCTTCTGATAAAGTGTGTCCAAACTCGTAACTGGGAGTGTATATCTGTTTGTGTAAAATCTACACAATGTATTAGTCACACATCACATGTTTGTGCACCTTTTATAAGAAGCAGAAGCTGGTGAAGCAGGTTCCTCTGGAGAGCATGTGTTTAGAGACGGATGCTCCTGCGCTCGGGCCTGAAAAACAGGTGCAGTGGCTTTCTGTTTTTGTCATAAACATGGCATGTTTCTGAACTTTATTTACATCTGTGTTTTTACTTTAGGTGAGGAATGTGCCAAGGAATATCAGCATCAGTGCAGAATATATTGCCAAAATCAAAGGTGTTCCCTTGGAGAAGGTCATTGAGGTCACTACCCAGAATGCCCTGCGCCTCTTCCCCAAATTAAAAACATTTATCAAAGCTTGACATTTAAAAGGGACTTCTGCAAAGCTGCTGTTTTTAAAAAATGTGTTTTGTTGTGCCACATATTGTGATAAATAAAAAATTTTTTTTTAATAGAGCATCATGTATGCTGGGATTGAAAATGATTTTTGTCAGCGTTCGTTTCAATTTGTACTAGAGATCGACCGATATATCGATTTACCGATATTTAGGCATTTTACCATTATCGGTTTTGTAATATCAGATTCACCTATAAATAACGCCATCTAGTGTTTTTTTTGAGAATTGCACACGATCGCTATTACAGCGCGTCTGAGGGGAGACGACAACAACAACAGCGGCGTGCACAGGTACTTGATTTGTTGTAGTTAGTAAACTTTATTTAACATAACAGCCATTAATGCACACATTGGATGTATTACATAAATGCTTGTTATGTAGTTAATGCAGCTTGGCTCTAAGAAATAGAGACGAACTCTCTCTTGTAACTGCATGAATTAAATACAGCCATGAATTAGGGCATGTTGGAAATAAGTGCTGAATTTAATTCTCTCTGTGTTGTATATCTTTAGTCTCGTGAAGCCGCTTGCATATTGCTGTTCAGTGGTTGATGCTCAGGAGAAGCTCCAGCACGACCACCACATGTAACTTTTAACAAGATTAATTTGTTTAAAACACACTAAATTATATTAACATTTACTATAACCATTATTTCGCCAATAAACATCTATACATCTCTATAGAATATAGTTCTGTGTAAATGCATAGATAAACCACGCTATCAGCAGGCATTTCATAATCTAGAATGACAAAAATATTTTAATAATTCTGATATAACATGCCAGTTGAGAAATGCAATAAAATACGATGTTTTGTTTGTTATAGCTTATTTCAATATTCCAGAGAATATTATCCAGTGAATTATTCTTCACTCTTTAGTCTATTAAACAGCGTTTAAACCTAAAACTGTAGTTTAAAATGAAGTTGATATGACTTCTGTCCTTTATTTTCTCCATTTGAAAACATTAGAAATTATTTTGCTTATTGTTAATATCAGTGTTGCTGATGATACTTTTTATAAAAAAAAAATTTGTAATTTGAAGATAAAATTTAACATGAAAATGTTAATTTTCAACAGTTGTTTGTTGTTGTTAAGATGACTGAAAGGAGGAAAAACCAAAGCGAAGAATGGACTTCACTCAGTTATTTATTTACTTTATAACAGTAAATAAATATTGGTTCTGCATATCGGTTATCGGGTACATAAACTTACAAATAATCGGTATCGGTTATTAAAAAAATCAATATTGGTCGATCCCTAATTTTGACCAGAGTGTTTGATAAATAATATTCTGACAAATGTCACAGCTTATCTAAAAATAGCATCTGTTCTTAGATACAACATTGCTTTTTGAACACTTCATAATCGTGTCATGCACAAAATGTGTGCCAAAAAACTATGTTCTGAAGTTTATATTCATACACACAGTACATTCAACCTGTATAGATTAATATAACGAGAAGCTAAAATCCCATGTCAGTCCATCGGGTCCTGGCACTGCAAGCAACAAGCCACGTCGTCTGTGTGCGTCTCTGTCTGAATGGAGATATTGCTGAAGTAGTCTGGTCATGTCCATCAGTACAGTCTGTGGGTTGGTTTGCTCATCTGGAAAATAAACCATTCATTTGGGTTCAAACTACAGAGGAAGCGGACCAGAATTTCCTAGTTCAGTGGTCAAAATATTGAGATTTTAATTTGTATTATCTATGATCTATATTTTATTATGATATTTTCAGTGAAATGGACCCCAACAAGTTTTAATACAATTGACCAAAATAACACTAATAGTACATAGGGTTACACTTTACTTGAAGGGGTGTGCATAAGACTGACATGACACCTTCATAATCATAAAGTATATTCATAAGTCATGAATATTAAGGTTTTTTATGACAACGGTCATTAAGTGTCATTCGCTCAGTTATGTAGTTTTTATGGCAATGATGACATTGTTTGAGATGTATTTGTTATGGGTTAGGTCAAATATTATCATCTTTGCATTCAAAATGACATAACCGAGCGAATGACACTTAATGACAGTTGTCATAAACATGCATAAAACCTCGTTCATATTCATGACATGTGCCATGTTATGATTATCAATGGGTCATGTCAGTCTTATGCACACCCCTTCAAGTAAAGTGTAACCGTACATAGTAACCGCTGCAAATGGCAAACAGATCAAAACTGTAATAGCCTATATAATGGCAAAATCATAACTTTACCAAAATAAAATAAATATGGAACACATAAACGGTAACTAATTTTCACAAACTGTGAATATACTGTAGGCCTATTTAGTCATTTCTTTTATAGTATTTTTCCCCCTAAATGTTTGTTCTTTTGGAAATAGGCTAGATCTTTAATATGCCTTATTAGGTTTATTATTTAGCATTTTAGGCTCATTTTGAGCACAAAATATGTACTTTCTGCAAATGCTGTTGTTGCAGGTGTAATTATTATTTATTCATGGCAGAGTATACTTTCACCCACGTGGTATAGTTGTATAGAAGTGTGAAGGAAATCCTGCGACGGGAATGTTTTAAAACTGCAAATCAAACCCTCATCTTGTTCAGGCCCTGTTATTATAGTGCATGCAAACAGTATTACTTTAATTGAACACAAATAGTTAGCTTGTGTTAACCTTGAAACCCATAAGGGTTCATTAATCTGGTGCACGACCAAGAAAGTGTAGCTCGCAGCACCCTTTGTTTGGTGAAAACATTCACTACATGATTACTCTGGTAAAAAGTTATGTTGGTCTGAGTATTTTCAGGGTGTTTTGAATGTGCTGTATTTCCTGCAAAAACTGGGACAGGTCACCCAGTGCCATTTGTGTGAGCATTTAAATGTGACTTTAACCCACCTATGACCGCGTGGACGGAGAGCTGGGTTTCTCTGGTGGTGAGAGACCACATGTGCAGACTGTGTGTAGATTTGACTCCGCTCACCGATAGCAGAACGTCTTTCTTTCACAGAGTCAAAGTCAACACCACACGGGACTCCTTCAGATAAAACAACAACTGATTAAGCTGATCAACCTGATTACTCCATGAGTATTTTGAAGATGTCTTTCAGGATGGTGAATAATGTTCCAAGCACAAATAATGAAACCGAATAGGGTAATAGGATCTGCTATTTTCCATTCAGGCTGTTGGTTTGGAGAGAGAAACAAACATAAGCTGCATTCAAAAATGTAAACATGTCATTGCATTAGATCAGGGTTATGGAAGCCAGTTTTCTGCTACATAATACAAAATAAACGTAGGCTAATTGGGACTTTTTATCACTGTTCTATTTTTGTCTCGCAATTCTGAGTTTGTCTTAGAAATTTTACTTCTTGCAAATCTGAGAAAAGAAAACAAATAACAGAACTTTGCATTATGAGAATTCTGAGTTTGCATTACTCTGTTCTAACTTTTGTCTCTGAATTCTGAGTTTGAATCGTGCAATTATATATTTTTTTTCCAGCCACGGAATTCAGACTTTTTTTTTCCCCTCAGAATTGCAAGAAAGTCAGAATTGTGAAATAAAAAAGCTGCAGTTCTGTTTTTATTTATTATTATTATTATTATTATTATTATTATTATGTGGTGAAAACTAGTTCCCCTTGCTTCCCAAACTGATGTTAGCTTATAAAAAGCTAATAATTAAATAATAAAAATGTCAAAATGATATATACTGTATACCAAAATATATATATATATATACATACACACACACATACACACGTATATTAAAAAAACTAAAACAAAAAGATGAAATATTTTATTTGTTTAGCTGCATGTCATGTAGGCTAATTCACATCAGAGAACCATGAACATGTGAATGTGTTAAATTATTAAAATATTAACATCAAATCTTAAGTGTTGCTTCAAGTAAATGTTTTACATTAAAGATAAATTAAAGTTTGGGAATCCCTGTATTAAATAATGAAATATAACGGTAATGTACAAGCGTTGAAGTAGATGATGGAGGCAGCCAGCAGCACACCTAAACTCTGCAGTAAATCTCCCAGCACGTGAATGAACGCGGTGCTCCTGTGCTCTTCTGTGAGGCCGTGACAAACTAATGGAAACACACATGAAGCATGAACAACAAGATGCCATTTCCCAACAAACACCACTAATGAAATCAAACAGCATCACTCGCAAGACGTTGAGTGCTACAGCACCTGCAGCTGTGATCATCATGACGTCACCATGCATCTCATAACATCACTGATGCTCCTCTGACCAGCAAACAGAACAAGAGCCAGCGTCACAGTCCAGATGGACAGAACCGACAGAACAAACGACACAAACACTGTGGAACACTGGCAAAGGTTTGAATCATTACGATTTTTTTTCAGTGGCTGAAATTATTTGATCAAACATACCAGTAATTTTGTAAAACATTTCAACAATTTAAAACTGTTTTCTATGTGTATATTTTTTTAAATAACATTTATTTTGGCATTTTTGGTAGCCATTACTTCAGTGTCCCACGATCCTTCAGAAATCATTCTAATATACTGATTCGCAGCACAATAAACATTTCTGATTATTAACAATGTTGAAAATAGTGCTGCTTCATTTTTTGTTGAACCATTTATACAGAATAAAAACAAACGTTTACTTAGCAAGGACAGATTTAATAGATAAAAGTGATAGGAAAGACATTGATGATGTTACAACAGAATTATATGCTGTTCTTTTAAACTTTATATTAATCAAAGAATCATGAAAAAAAAAACTAACTATCACCGTTTCCCAAAAATATTAAACAACAAAAACACATAATAATGTTTCTTGAGCAGCAAATCAGCATATTAGAATGATTTCTGAATCATGTGAAACAAAAGACTGGAGTAACGATGCTGAAAATTCAGCTTTGTATCACAATAATACATTTAATTTTAAATTCTAATTGCACAATTTTACTGTTTTTACTGCATTTTTAATCAAATAAATGCAGCCTTGGTGAGCATAAAAGTCTTCTTACATACACACCTGAACGATGCATCCAAAGGTCAGACGTTTGGACGGTGGCCTAGAGGAAATCCACAGCGAGAACAGACCGATCGAAATGCCACCAAAGTCAGTGAGAAGATGCAGCATCGGTCATTATAGCGAGACTGTGAGCAGCGTAACCACCTGCAAGAGCAGAACGTCAACACACAAGTCTCAAATGCATCTCAGCAGGTTATACCTTTAAACAGAGCATGCACTTTTATTCTCACCACTGACTTCCCCGCTCATGAAGATCAAGCACACACACGGCACATGTGTTGAGTAACTTCCTCCGGGCCTGTGTTTTGCCCTGCTGCTTTTCTTTCAGGTTGAGACAATGAAACGCTTGCGTGTCATGTTTACACTCAAACGGAGCGCTGGGGCGTTCATCCTCTGAATTATCCAGAAGACTAAAAGAAAGAAATCAATTCAAGATTATTTGTATAGCGCTTTTTACGATACAATCGTTGCAAAGCAGCTTTACAGGAAATTAAGTTTTACAATAGATTTATATATTGTAGAAACTTATTATATTTAACTTATGGCAACATTTGGTTAATTCAGTATATTGTCTGATGGTTGGCTTCGTCTGAGGTCCTCCGAGGGGTCGTCATCATCTCTTCTCAGGTGTTCGGTCATCTCAGATCATTTAAGGGTTGGATCCAGACTGAAGCTTGTGTAATTATGGGATGTCAATCAGAAACAGAGAAACAAATAGAGACATAATTAGCATAGCTGTTGTTCCATCCAGGCAAAAATTATTTGTTCAACCCAAGCTAAAGCATAATAATAATGTGCGATTGATCAGATATAACTGCAGTACAAGATTATGTATTATTAAATCCAGATCAAACACTTCAAACATGTCAGATTGATTAACTGAAATTGAGAGACTTACCCCAAAAGTTCAAGCGAGTCCGTCAAGGTCTTGTCCTGCTTGTTCTCCAAATTCATCATGGAGACAATTTACTGAAAAATCCTTTCAATAGATAGTGTTCGTAATTAAAGGACAGATTATATTCTCAAGATGTTTTGAGGAGTGAGAGTTAAAATTTCTAGAAAGTTTTGTAGATAAACTAATATGAAACGTCAAGTGTGCGGTGAATGTAAAGCCATATGCGGCTATAACACGGCAGAAAGGTGTGTCGGTGCAGTGAAACCATGTTTAGATTTCAACAAGGCCACATTCTAAAACTAGAGATGAAGAAAGAAAAAAACTGGAGGGTTTGGAAAAATATATGCTCACATTTGCACATCTCAGCTAACAGGGAACCGTCTCAGAACAGGCATGGCATCAGAACGGGGAAGAAAGGGGATTTAAGTGACTTTGAACGTGGAATGGTTGTTGGTGCCAGACGGGCTGGTCTGAGTATTTCAGAAACTGCTGATCTACTGGGATTTTCACACACAACCATCTCTAGGGTTTACAGAGAATGGTCCGAAAAAGAGAAAATATCCAGTGAGCGGCAGTTGTGTGGATGAAAATGCCTTGTTGATGTCAGAGGTCAGAGGAGAATGGACAGACTGGTTAGAGATGATAGAAAGACAACAGTAACTCAAATAACCACTCGTTACAACCAAGATCTGCAGAATACCATCTCTGAACACACAACACGTCGAACCCTGAAGCAGATGGGCTCCAGCAGCAGAAGACCACACCGGGTGCCGCTCCTGTCAGCTAAGAACAGGACACGGAGGATACAATTCACACAGGATCACCAAAACCGGACAATAGAAGATTGGAAAACGTTGCCTGGTCTGATGAGTCTCGATTTCTGCTGCGACATTCAGATGGTAGGGTCAGAATTTGGTGTAAAGAACATGAAAGCATGGATCCATCCTGCCTTGTCTCAACGGTTCAGGCTGGTGGTGGTGGTGTAATGGTGTGGGGGATATTTTCTTGGCACACTTTGGGTCCATTAGTACCAATTGAGCATCGTTTAAACGCCACAGTCTACCTGAGTATTGTTGCTGACCATGTCCATCCCTTTATGACTACAGTGTACCCATCTTCTGATGTACTTCCAGCAGGATAATGCACCATGTCACAAAGCTCAAATCATCTCAGACTGGTTTCTTGAACATGACAATGAGTTCACTTTACTCAAATGGCCTCCACAGTCACCAGATCTCAATCCAATAGAGCACCTTTGGGATGTGGTGGAACGGGAGATTCACATCATGGATGTGCAGCCGACAAATCTGCAGCAACTGCGTGATGCTATCATGTCAATATGGACCAAAATCTCTGAGGAATGTTTCCAACACCTTGTTGAATCTATGCCACGAAGAATTAAGGCAGTTTTGAAGGCAAAAGTACTAGCAAGGTGTACCTAATAAAGTGGCCAGTGAGTGTATGTCTTATGTTTTTTAAACGTTACTACTTGTAACAGATGGTTCAGACAACATTCAAAAGTAACATTCCTGTAATGTTTGCAAAATAAAATGGAAATGTTCTTTTTAACATTCACATAACTAAGAAAAAACCTTTTGAACAATCTGAGAACATTCAGAAATAACGTTTTCAGAACGTTAGCAAAACACTTCATGCATATTTTGTTTTGCTTGCATTTCACGAGTTCACACTTACATATAATACATAGAATAAAGTTTATGCGTATTTGGCGTGCTGTCCAAGGGGAGGGCTACGAGCTCTGAATTTTGGCCCGAACTCAGAGTACCCCCCCCCCCCCCTACAGGTTAGGACAGGGATAGTTGTAAGTGTGGAGAAGGGGTGGCGGAGGGATGCTGGAAAACTGCCAATGAACAGAGGTACGTCTGCTGTGTATATACACACGCCTCTTATCTTGTTAACTGGGTTGATTACTCATTGATCTCCTCTCGTGTTAATTAGATTAATTATCTGAACATGCTCCTCCCGAACTTTGTTAATAAAACATCATACAATCAATTTTACTACTGTACAGATTGATATAAACTGACATAAAAAGCTAGAGTAGATACAGAAATCAACTATATTTATTAATCTTTTATAATTCCACACTGAAATCATACAATTTCAATTATAAACAAAATTTTCTTATCTCAGACAAAACCATCCCTGAGGCTGTGCAATATTACCACAATTAACAAAACATTCACCTGCAAATGACCAGCTTTATCACCAATGAGACTCGATTTCAGCGTACCTTTAAACTCTGAACCCCTGCCTTAGTTATAATATTGCATAATGTTCATTATGTATATACATTCATTAGAATCTTCTGAAAATTAACATCATATCAAATTATCATGCGTCATAAAATAGTTGTTCCACAGAGGTTATTTCAAGGTTTGCTCGCAACGGTGGCAAAATAAACCTCATATTGTTGTCTGTTAGATAAAATATCAATGTTTATGTGCATATACAGATAATAAAAGACTGTTGGACTTATTCATTATCATGTATTGAAGCCTTAACAACTTCACATTGTACAAATGCTGTATTAATAATAAAAAACTTAATGTTCTTAAGAATTACTGAGACGTAAAGCACACAAAGTGCACATAATAGGTTTCGCTGGAAAAGCATGGTGTACTATATATACACAATGTGAAAGATGATTAATACAAAAATCAAGCAAATGAATTATTCTTGTGTTGTTATAAACAGACCATATTTATAGTATTACTTCAGGTTGACTTTGTTGTGCGAGATATTAATTGTGCTTTCATTTAAAGCAACTGTATGTCTTTTTACCTTGAAAGGCCTTTTTTTAAATGGATGTCAATGGAGGACAGGCTTCACTACGCTGAATAAACAGCTTTTTAGAGGAAACAGCTCATCATTTAATGAATCGACAGCCTATCGGCTAATCTTAAACATGTTTTACACTTAATACTTTTGGATTGAACTTTTTTTAGAGTTTAAGTCACTGAATTTTTGCGACAGGTGGGATTCAGCTTATGGCACTTTTCATTCATTCCTATGGTATCTGTAAATGGAGATTGAGCGTCGCACAACTCTAACTGATTTCTATGACTTCAAGGCTGTAATGTGATTGGTTACTAAGGCACACATGATCCAAGTTGACTGTTACGCTTTCTCCAATAGTAATACAGACCCTTTCATCTCCCTAAAACTACATACAGCTGCTTTAAATGCATCAATGACGCATTACAAAATAAAGTGTTTCTGCAATAAAGTCATGAGACATTCGAGCAACCAAAAGGCAATTATAAAATTATGTAAACAAAAATATCATTATGTGTGGAGATCAAATGAGCCACACTAACCGCACAGGCACTGAAATACAAAGCACTGATGCTCAGACGCATTTCTACAGCCAGAAACAAGGATCTTCTTCTTCTCTGGTCTTCTCAGTCTGGGGGGTTTTGTTTGCTCTACTCATGTGCCACATGTGAGTCTGGAGTGATCAGAAAAGAAGTGTCTCCATATGCAAGAAAACACAGCAAAATAACCCTCAGAATCTGAATTTTAATGCATTTTGCTGTCAAAAAATACATCGCATCACACGGAATATAACATGCTAATGCTAATAACTGATATTCACCTGAGTGTGGAGGAATGGGCATTCCCACAATCACAGTGCTTCCTGTTAAACAAAACAAAGAAAGTAATAGTTAACGGGATAGTTCACCCAAAAACTAAAAATCTGTCATCATTTACTCATCCTGAAGTAGTTCCAAACCTGTATGAATGTCTTTGTTCTGCCGAACACAAAGGAAGATGTTGTGAAGAAAGTTTGTAACCAGGCTGCTTTGGGGCACCATTGACTTCCACAGTAGGAAAACAAATACTATAGAAGTCAATGGTGCCCCAGAACGGCTCTGTTTGCCCACATTCTTCAGAATATCTTCCTTTGTGTTCAGCAGAACAAAGTCATTCATACAGGTTTGGAACTACTGGGTGAGTAAATGATGACAGATTTTTTGTTTTGGGGTGAACTATCCCTTTAATTAATAGAAACAAAATAAGAACAGTTAGCAATATTAGCAAGACCGTCACTTCAATGACCAACGAGTGTTTCATAATTAATTAATTTGACCATTTATATGATAATTCCACTATTTTTATATTCTATCATTTGGGGGTTATGCTCACCAAGGCTGCATTTATTTGATTAAAAATACATTAAATGTACGGATAAAAACAGTAATATTATGGAAAAATATTACAATTTAAAAGTACTGTTTTCTATTTAAATATAATTTAAAATGTAATTTTTTCCTGTCAATCAAAGTTGAATTTTCAAATGTCTTTACCCTCAATGTTGATCAATTTAATGTGTCCTTGCTGAATAAAATCTATCTATCACACAATAATGCATCTGTTGTTCACCTGAACTTCCAGGTGCTGGGCTGGGAATAGGCTGTCCTGTTATTACGGTGTCATTGCCTGTAAATCACAACACAATACAGTGATTGTATGGTTTACAGTGCTCTCTTCTTTAGTAACAGGCACGGGCAGAATCTGGTAATCTTATGTTTGCAGTCTCCAGAGCTTCCTCACCTCTGTTCTGCTCCTCTGACATCTCCGCCTCCAGCTCATCTGGATCCATATACTGAAAATTGTCTTCGCTCTCTGAACCGCCACATTTACCGCAACAGAAACAGCAGCAGCAAAAGCAGCAGCAGCATGTGCAGATCATTCCCAATGCCATGAGAGTCTGAACCGAAACAATAAAACAATTAAGTGCTTACACCACTCGTCATCATATTCGCTGAATCAAACCCAATACTTGTTTCTTACTAATATAGAGCTGCTGATACCAAAATAGGGCCTGTTTTAAGAATGTCACACTTTCTTCCAAAATAAGATGCATTTAAAAGCATTTCAGAAACCTGCCACAAAAACACAATTCCGGTCTTCCTCTGGAACGGTTTACAACTACTTGTTTAATTTTCAGCTATTTTCACACGTATGAATGATTCTGAAGATATTTTATGCCTAATCTTGTTTTCAAGATTCAAATTAATGGCCAGTGACAGAAGCAAACGCAAATATTAGGCTAAAATTCGGTTTTCGGCTACATCTGCGGATAATTACTGCATCCAAACAGCAACAGAAAATGACCGATTTTGTGAAAAAGGAGCTTTTTCAGCAAAGTTCTTTGACATTAAATGGAGCATGTGAACATATTTTTCCACTCCTTTCCAGACTGAGAAATTAATTGATACATTATGTCAAAACGTTTCATATTTGACTGCTTTTGTTATTTTAATAAGTGCATTAAAGCAGATACATACTTATATATAATCAGAAAAAATTTATTCTTATTTTGTCAAAGAAAAAAAGTGATGTAATATTTTTATTGATGTTTTGCAACTCAGCATCATCAAATCATGTAATACTGTATTAGGCCTGTTTTGCAAATCAGCAGATTTTTTATAATTTTTTTCAAATATGCAGGGCTGTAATTATAGTGAGCATTTCACCCTGTCAGGAGCTTCATTATTTACATTGCATACAAAAGTAAAAGTAAAAATAAAAACAATGAAGGAACATGCACACAAGCTACTCACCTTAAACCAGCATTTGGACATGAGGAAGTAGTATTTAACGCTCTCTTCTCCGAACTGGTCTGCGATGTAGAGGCCCATGGAGCCGTACTCGTCGTAGATCTGTCGTTTGGTGTCGTCGTTGAGGATGGTGTTGGCATTGTTGATCTCTTTGAACTTCTCTGCCGCTTCAGGGTTGTTGGGGTTCTTGTCTGGGTGATACTTCAGTGCCAGTTTCCTTATGGTGGGGGATTTAGAAAACAAAGCCTTTAGAAGGATGTTGCATTAGTGATTTCTTGATTAATATAAGCTATAAACCAGCATACCTGTATGCTTTCTTAATTTCTTCAGATTTAGCTCCTTTCGCCAAGCCTAATGTCTGGTATAAACCCTCTCCAGCTCGGGACAGCTTGCGCTGAGGGCGGCTTGTATCTGCCATCGTCAAATTCAGCTAAAAACACTAAAGATGGAGATATGACATCTTTTCAAAATATTTTCTATGCTTTTATAAAAGTATTTGGACACTTGTGCCTAATTAAAAATGGATGCCATTGCATTAGATAACATATCAAAGCAAAATGGACAACATGTGAAGAAAAATTATACATCCACTAATAATCACCAAATCGCCTGATTAAAAGACATTGAGTAATTGTAATAAAAACAAATAACAATGATATTCATAAATATAAAGTGTGTCCTTAAGAGTCCAGATAGGGCATGCATGTGCACAGTGGCGTTGCGAGGGGGGGGGGGGGGTTGTTTTGCCTAAAGCCCCTGATCTTTTTGAAGATGGACCATTCACTTCACAAATATATGTTTTATACATTTTAATTTGTTCTCCAAGTACTACAAATCCATCTGTCCGTGATGAAAAGCAGTCTGCACTGCTGGCTGTAGTAGATTATTACGTGTTCATTCCCCTAAACAAGGCTTTAAAGCCCTTGTTTTATGTTTTGAATATTGAAATAGCCAGATCGCGAACAGATTCAATCACGCACGATTCAGCTATGTCTACTAAATCCTTAAATGAGACTGTAACATTCAAATATGTGTTCGCGCTGCCGCAGACCCAGAAAGGGCAGTTAATGTATGTGTATGGCAAGCCCTTTTAACTTTTATTCATTCTCAGGATATGAATTCTTGATATCAACAATTCAGTTTTTACTAGTTAAAATGTTCATTCTTGAGATCAGTAATTAGATTTCTACTAGTAACAATGGCTATTTTGTATATTAGCAATTACATTTACACTTGTAACAATGTTAATTCTTGATTAACTAAACAAGAAATAACGTAATATTATTAATATTCCTTATACTAATACATTTAAAATGATATTGAGTGTAAAGACATATCCAGAGTTAATAATTCATACACAAAACACCCACATGACTAATGTTTCGTTTACAGAAAATATTTCCGCTTTTATTACGAACTATATTACATTTGTATTTTCAGTAGACTGGCGCTGATTTGAGCTCAGGCCTGTTAGAGATTATCACCTGACTGACAACTTATAATCAGTGAAATCAATGACTTACCGCTTATGAGAAATGAAGTAGTCGATTTTTAATAAAGTTACATTTTTACTCATATTTAAAGCGTTTAAACGGCGCAACATGAAGTGGAGCCATTAATCTTGAGCAGAGTTTAGACCAGGAAGTAGGAAATAAAGTTCCTGCGTCAAGTACGAGAGAGAGAGAGAGAGAGAGAGAGAGAGAGAGAGAGAGAGCGGAGCGCGCGAGAGAGAGAGAGAGAGAGAGAGAGAGAGAGAGAGGAGAGAGAGAGCGAGAGAGAGAGAGAGAGAGAGAGAGAGAGAGAGAGAGAGAGAGAGAGAGAGAGAGAGAGAGAGAGAGAGAGAGAGAGAGAGAGAGAGAGAGAGAGAGAGAGAGATATGAAAGAGACCCAGAGAGAACTACATAAAGAGAGAGTTATATTCCATCCAAAAAAATTTTGAAAAAAGATTTGAAAATTTAAAAACACTTCAAATTTTAAATTTTGCTCAAAAAATTATCAGAATATCAAAATGAGAAAATAACGATATATCAGAAGCGAGTCCCCGTGAAATGCAATCAATGTATTATAAATGTTAGTTAGATTTTAAAACGAGAGAGATATGAAGATGTCTTCAAATCGAGCGAGATCAGCAGCTTTCATTCACATGATCCATGTGATCAAGAACAGAGAGAGGAGAGAGAGACAGAGAGAGAGAGAGAGAGAGAATGACCCAAATCACGTGCAGCAGAGAGAGAGAGAGAGAGAGAGAGAGAGCGAGAGATGCGAGACTTAGAGGACCTTGAGAGAGCAGAGAGATGAGAGAGAGAGATAGTCATCTGCAGAGCCCGAGAGAGATAGGAGATTGAGAGAGAGAGAGAGAGAGAGAGAGAGAGATATGAAGATTTAAACCAGTTACAAAATTTGATCTCATTAATCCAATCTTCTTCACAGGCAGAAAATACCTTTGTTCACCCTAAAGCAGTATGCTTTCCTCTCATAAACTTCTTTAAGGTATTTCTTTATGTGAAATCTTTTTATGCAACATTTAACATGAATAGATTTTGTAAGTGGTCTTAAAAATGATTTACTCCATTCCGAATTATTACAATATCAGTCTTATGTCATAATTGCAAATTAAACACATTTGCTATTGTTTTATTTCTGGTGTTTTGTCTTTATTGTGATATGACCGTGGAGAGCAGACCAAGCGAAGCGGGAGAGAGAGGGGGGGGGGGGGGGTAGAGAAAGGTCCTCGAGTCGGGATTCAAACTCGGGATGCCCATAATGCAATGGTGTTATATGTTGGCACACTTGCCCGCTAGGTTATTAGCGCTGGCGGTCTACGCTGATTATTGTATATGATCAAGTGTTTCCAATTTTGAGGATTATTTTCCCAATATTTTTGTTGGCCTCCATTCGTTGATGAGCCATTTCAACATCCTCCATGTTGAACATGCTGTCTATCACAGGCCACAAGGGAGGATCTGTTGACTGGAAGTGCGGCAAAACCTGCTCTGTGAAACTCCGGACCAGCTCTGCTTTATACTGGAAATAAAACACAATCATAAATGCAAAGTGCAGAACGTTTAATGCTACAGAAACTGAGTCTATTCCTGAGTCTAACCTGTAAACTTCTTGATCTGAGGAGACTGCAAAGAAGATTGCCTCTTTTCCTCAAAAGCTTGCCAAGCAAGTCTCCATCAGCCGTTTTACCTCCCAACATGCCATAAAGCACCCAGCGTCCATCTACTTGCAAGGCTACAAATGTTCTTCTCCCAAAAAGATCCACCAACACAGTCCAGAATTACATCAGCTCCCTTGCCTGCACAAAGCCACACACACTTTAAATCAAATGTGTTCATTTTAATATTGATATTTAATATAGAATTTACTATTATAAACACATTCAGAACACTACAAATACTGACCTTCAGTGAACTGCAGAACGTTTTGAGAAAAATCCTCCTCTTTGTAATTGATTCCCGCAGCTGCTCCCATCTGCTCTGCACATTTTAACTTCTCCGGACTCCCTGCGGTTACGACTGGAATCGCACGGCTCAAGCGAACCAGCTGAATAGCAGCGGTGCCGATTCCACTCGCTCCAGCATGAATCAACACGGTCTCGTTCGGCTTCACTTTGGCTATAAAAGACAGCAGCATATGGGAATATAAAGGCCTTAAAATGCATTTGGATGCTTAAAATAAATAGTTCATCAAAACATTTAAGTTTGCTGAAAATGTACTCATCCTCAGGCCATACAATGTTTCTTGAACAGAACAGATTTGTAGAAATAAAGCACTGCATCACTTGCTCACCAATGGATCCTCTGCAGTGAATGGGTGCCGTCAGAATGAGAGTCCAAACAGCTGATAAAAACATCACAATAATGCACAAGTAATCCACACCACTCCAGTCCATCAGTTAACATCTTGTGAAGCTAAAAGCTGTGAGTTTGTAAGAAACAAATCCATCATTAAGGAGATATAACTTTAAGTTGCTTATGGGCAACATGCAGGTCTATAATCTGTAATAACACTTCTTTCAGTGAAAAAGTCCATCCCCTGTTGTCCCCTGACATCAAAATCCATGCACATATTTGTTTAGAACAGTTTTTGCTTGTAAATGGTGCTTGATCTGTGCATATTCAAGAAAACAATATTATGAACAGAGGACTCGTATTTTAGCATAAAGCAAAGGTCAAAGTCTCTTAATTACAAACATGCAGCTTTTCTCTTCACAAGATGTTATTTGATGGACTGGAGTGGTGTGGATTATTGTGATGTTTTAATCAGCTGTTTGGACTCTCATTCTGACGGCACCCATTCACTGCAGAGGATCCATTGGTGAGCAAGTGATGGAATGCTACATTTCTCCAAATCTGATGAAGAAACACTCATCTACATCTTGGATGGCTTGAGAGTGAATACATGTTCAGCTAATTTTCATTTTTGGTTAAAAAGTCATATTTAAAGGAAATAAAACACAAAGCAAGCTGATGTCATGGTACCTATGAAGTGCAGAAGTTGGTAGGCAGTCAACCAGGCCTCAGGAAGAGCAGCAGCTTGATAAAGAGTGAGGGGTGATGGGACGGGCATGACGTGTTCTTCTGGAACAGCAACATATTCTGCATAGCCTCCTCCTCCGAGTAAAGCCATTACTTTACTTCCAAGTGTCCATTTCCCTTTGACCCCAGGACCGATGTCAGCGACCACACCGCTGGCCTCCAGACCCAAGATCTCACTCTCTCCAGGAGGAGGAGGGTAAAGACCCCTTTTCTGTCCATTAAAACAAGCCATCAATGAGATTCAGTTAATCCAAGGCACAAACACTAGCAGGATTGTGTGGTTTACCTGTAGCAGGTCAGCTCTGTTTAAAGCGGCTGCGGTGACTCTGATGAGCAGCTGGCCATCTTTGGGTTCAGGTCGTGGAATATGTCTCAAACCCAGCTTCCCTGATTCATCAACACACACTGCCTGCATGGACTAGAAATGAAGAATACAATCAGTCTGCCATGCTTCTTAGCTCTAATTTGCCTTTTATCAAGTTGTTTGTTTTCCCCTGCAATACATTGACAATGTGACTATAAATATAAAAATGGACTTTAAAGTAATTTGATGATAAAACTTTGACAATTATTATTAAATTATTAATAAAGACGAGACTTTTTTTACTCACCGTTTTCTCTTCTTGCATTTGTTGCTTTGACATTTAAATGCGATCTAAAACAAACTGGACATAAGATTACTTTAA
Organism: Ptychobarbus kaznakovi; assembly: GCA_027422405.1. Classification (NCBI taxonomy): domain Eukaryota; kingdom Metazoa; phylum Chordata; class Actinopteri; order Cypriniformes; family Cyprinidae; genus Ptychobarbus; species Ptychobarbus kaznakovi. Next base: position 25,374,199 of record CM049806.1, on the reverse strand, counting down.
AAGCTCAAATTAAAATAAGAAATTTAAATGAAGCTTCATATGACAAAAATACTACACTGTTGCAACTCAACTTGACATACACATGCACTAAAACAAGTGAACTACATAAGAAATAACTTTTATTATAGCAAAACTCGGATAAACATACAGGGAAGCGAGATATGAAATCAGCGTTTGCTTTTCTGCGCAATTTCAACGCACACATGACGTCAAAGATTCTGCCAGGATCATTAAAAACAAAGCACATCATTAAGATCAGCGCAAAAGAGCTTGTTTTTGCAGGAATGACACACATTATGACATAACATCGACTTTAATGCTTTAGTTCTGCTGTCTGACAACTCAAACTATACTTAAAATAACCCACTTTGACTCTATCAAACATTTACACTTCCTGCGAGAGAAAACATTAACTAACCAAATCAAATTAAAGACATTTTAAACGAACCTTACCTCATTAAATCGAAGTTGTGAAGCTGTGAGTGTTGTTTACTGGACGCTGGTCTTCCTCATGTCTGAACTGATCATTAACTACAGGCAAATTAAATGCTGGAAATAAAACAGTAGTACCTCCCCCCAAAATACCATGGTAATCACAGAAAAATACCATTGTTACCATAGAAGAACCACATTCTGACTCTTCTTAAACAGTTTGAAGATCGTTTATTAGTTATGATCGTGTAGTTGTAATACTCCTCATCCTAGGCCTTTACATTACAAATAGCATATGACCAATTTACCCCCAAAATAAGAACAAATATATAACAATATATATTATTCTATTAAACTTTATCAACCAGTTCTCCAAATTGATGGCTAGTGGATATTATATAATACTGATTTGTAACAATATAAATTTGATCCCTGTTTTATTGCAAAATAAGACAATAAACACAATGGGGGAGAAATAAATAAATCAGATTACAATAATACAATTCCAAACAAACAAATGACACGAGCACTGCTGTAGTAAACACTGGATAATACCAGACTACTGAAATATTAAATCGTTTATAACTCATTTTCAGAAAAACAGTCAATGTTGTGAGCTATTAAATGGAGATCTGTAGGAAAAAAACCGTTTCATCTTTACTTTGGCATTATTGACACAATAGTGATCATGTGACCGAACGACTGAAACTCAAAACCCTGACACCAGACAGAAGGAAAGACATTGTTTGTATGTTTAAGTGTCATAGCAGCAGATTCTAAGTCTACACGCGCACACGAGACGAGAAACCATATGCAGCAGCTTCACGTACAGTACATTTATTATTTATACACAATACATATTTGTGCAAAGTAAATGAGCTTTGAAACATGAATTGCGTTTCAAAAGTCTGAAGCTTCGGAGACGTTTGAAACCACTGTACGTATGTATTTGAGCAGTGTGTTTTTAAATTAAATGTACCGTGAAATAATCTGCATTTGTGTACTAAACCTGGGTGTTTCATTCCCTTTATTTGTTCCAAAGAAACATCTCAAAATGTCAACCCAGCTAAGCATTAAGAGACCCAAGTCTTGCCGTCCCATGGATGTAAGACTGCTGAACCACAAAGAGGACGTCCATCTTCAGTGGAAACTACTCAACATCAGAGCCAAATACAGACTCAACCTCAGGCTGCTGGAGCAGGAACGAGAGCTAGTGCTAAAAGAGCACAAACGGCTGCTGAATTTAAGGGTTTGCGAACCGCACGCAACCATAAACAACACAATGAGAGCCATATCAGACGTCAGGATGACGAACGAGACACGGTTTTCTAAATCCGCTCCAGCTTTCAGACCTCTATCCTCGGTGAAAACGTATAAGGAACAGAGGTTTGCTAAATCAGCATCATTCTCTGTCAAGCAGGATGATTCATCTCCATCTATGAAAGTCACGGAGAAATTCAAAGCTTCAGAAAACGCTCAGCTTTCCATTCTACAGCTGAAAGACCTGGCGTTGATCGACAGCATCTCTCAGAAAGAGCTGATGCATCAGGAAGAGTATTACCGATGCTATAAAGAAAGACTGAAGGAACTGCAGAGAGAAAAACTACAACAGAAAATAAGGAGCTTTCTCAACTCTATAGAGCATTTGACATGTATGAGCCATTAAGAGAATCTTGAACGAATGAATCAGGCTACACAGTTATTTAAAGTCACGTGTTAATCTACCTCTGAATGTAAAGATCTGTGCATCTCTCAGGTGATGTGGGCCCAACGGTAGAGCGGTCACTGTAACAGAACACTATTTACAGTAAGGTGTTCGTTTTGTCACATTCGTTAAGCGATGCTTCCCATCCTCCTCATGGTCAGGACAGCCGTATGAGCTGGAGACTCCAGGAGCAGAGACTGGTTTTTCTTCCACTGTGGAGATTCTGAAAGTGTTTTATCTGCAAGAATAAAAGCAAATAAATACAAAATTCATGTAGCCCTTTTTCAAATCTTTAAAGATAAATAAAGTGCATGCTTTGATTACACAGTTGCCCTCATTCACAAATGAACATCAGTAAGAATGCATACATTTGCTCCAAAATAAATTAAATGACAATAAAATTTTTGATCTTGATTTTGTCTTCATTTTTATATTTAAATCAACTGATAAAAATGCTTTGTAATCTCACACTTCATTCCAGTCCATATCACATTAAATCAGTGAAATTGTGATGTGCCGTACCGTCACACTCGATGCTAACCCGTGTCGGCAGACATTGTGTGAGATCTCTGTACTCCAGTGTGCATAGAACAGCTTTGGAAGTCTCTCCTTGAGCTGTACACATGAACACAAGAATATTGCACAGCTCATTGCTCTCCATCACCTCCACCGAACCAACGAGCTCCTGTGGCAAAGACAAAAAAGATTTATATTCAGCAAGAACGCATTCAATTGATCAAAGTGAAAGACATCAAAAAGATCTCCCAGCTTTAAAAGATATACCAGTTTACACAAAAATATTAAGCAGCAGAACTGTTTTCAACATTAATAATAATAATAATACAATTAGAATGATTTCTGAAGGATCATGTGACACTGAAGACTGGAATAATGATGCTGATGCTGAAATTCAGTTTTGTAGCACAGGAATGAAATACATCTATTCAAATAGACAACAGTGATTTAAAATTGTAATAATATTTAACAATATTAATGTTTTTAATAGTTTTTGATCAGATAAATGCACCCTTAGCAAGCATAAAATATTTATTTAAAAAATTTTAAAAACATTTTGCCGACCCCAAACCTTGGTATTTACAATAAATGCAGGGAAGCGGAGTACCTTGAGGAGGCAGAGCTGCCGTCTGCGAGCTGCTAAAGCGTTGAGGTTCTGGCTGAGGGTCTGCAGGAAGGCGTTAAGGTCTTTCTGCAGGTTCTGTTTGGCGTAACTCTCGAGTGGGAATGACGGGGGGATGTTGTGGCGAGAGATCTGCACGGTGCGCGTCAGGTCCAGCTCCATGTTATACGTCTCCAAATACACACCCTCAAAGGCAGTGTGAAAAGACACACACACGCTTTTCCCTTCCTTACACTCCACCAAATCATAGCCACCTGACAAAGACAGCACAATCGATCAGGCCTGAAACAGAGGCACTACACAGAGGATCTAAGCGTGAACTCATTAGTAGAAAATTACCAATTAAGTGATGAGCACGCTGAAGGTCTTTCAGTTGCATTCTCCAAGCTGTTAACAAAGACTTCTGTAGCTCAACGAAGCCGCCTCCAGCAGCATCATCATCATCATCCAATGGAAGACCTTTGCTGATTTTATCTTTCAGGATCTGCCGTGCAATGAGAAAAAGTGGATAATGAAGCTCATAGATTTAGAGGAAGAATTATGAATATTAGTGCTACTCTGAACTAGTTGATAAAGACACTGATCATCATCATGTCAGTGACAGAGTTAGATATTAGATAAATGTCTCTTTCCCATTTCAAACCCGTCTCACCTTGACCGCGTCTGTCTGATGTTTGAGTTGATCTCTTTTGGCACGGAGGGTCACGGCTTTGACTTTGAGCATCTCTAACCTCTGAGAGTCATGCTGGTCCTGCCGTCCCATACCTTCCCTCTCTAAAGCCATCAGGTGACCCAGAACACCTGACATATCATATAACAATCACAGCATGCATTAAAATACACTTACACTACAAGATAAACGTTTGGACACAGATACTCTTTCTTTATTAGGAATATTTTTCACATTGTGGAATAATGGTGAAAACCTTAATAATAATAATAACAACAAACCATTTTGTAAAGATGTTCATCTTTTCTTTAGAATGATATTGTGCCTCACCTTGGGATATCATATTTAATAAAATAAAATAAAATGACATTTTAGATCTTAAAGGAACAATTCACCCCAAAAAATGCAGTGAATGGGTGCCATCAGAATGCATTATTCTGGTTTACGGACTGAAATTTTGGTAAGACATAATAATTTAAAGTTAAAACATCCTGATGATGGACTGGAGTGGTGTGGATTACTTGTGGACTATTGTGATGTTTTTAATCAGAACTCTCATTCTGACGGCACCCATTCACTGCACTCCTCAAATGGAAACGGATGTGTTTTTTGCTTCAAGAGAGCAATCATACATTCTTCATTCATTCATTAATAATTACTTATTTAATAATATAATCATTTATAATAATCATTAGAGTAATTTATTTTAGTAAACTACTTTGCTGACGAGTTGTTTTGTTACCAGACAAAACTGATATTTTCTGACAGGATCTGGCGTCCGGGCCTGAATCATAATTATCTGGCGTGGACGCATGATCTAACAGACGGCACCCATTCACTGATCCATTGGTGAGCAAGTTACATGCTACATTTCTCCAAATCTGTTCCCATGAAGAAACAAACTCATCTACATCTCGGATGGCCTAAGGCCATAAATATTCAAGAAATATTCAAGAAAATGCTCATTTTTGGGGTCAACTATACTTTTTAAAATCTTTAGGGCACTTCTATGCATTATTACTAAAAACTATATAGAATACTTTGATGTCGGAATGAGGAATATATTTATTAGGCCTATTTCTTGATTAATTAAATAAATTGACTGAATTGAATGTAAAAAAAGTGACAGTGTAATTATACAGTATAATTGTAATTTAGGAATTGCAAATTAATGTGTGCATTATATTATATATTTAAAATGACAAAAGATATTGGGGGAAACGTGTGTTAGAAGCAATGTAGTGACAATAAATTGAGTTGAGTTGTATAACGTTAACGTTATATGTTTACAAATGTAATTCCAATGCAAGCATAGACTTAAACGCAAAATGTTTTACCATTTTAACGTTACCCCTGTTACCCTTGGCACCTGCTAGTTGGTCAAACTAGTTCTGAAGACACAGTCTTAACATGGTGGCTATGTTTATGCAGCTGGCCCCAGAAGAATACATTTAGCCAAGTGTGTCTACATAGAAGACGTGACTTATAAAGGTTTCGAGACGTTCTGACATATTTGACACGTTTAATAATCACAGACTCATAAGTCATACGTTTACCTTGCTCCATTAGGCTGTCCATTACTTTCGTTCTTGACGCGCGAATGTCTTACTTTAGCTCATTTGTTTCTTAGCCAATATGAAACGTTTCGAAATCTGGCGCGCGGTTGTGTCAGGCTTGACCTCGGAAGCTAAAACCACAAACAGCGCTCTAGCGCATCATCACTGCGCGCTGTGTGCGCAGCCACGCATTCTAATCACTGCTCGATTTTCTCACCACGTGGTTGCATTTTTTATTGGAATGCGCATATTATTATTATTATGTAATATTAAATGTAATATTCAGCCAATTATTTTAAAAAGTATGTGTAAAGAAAAACAGCTTCAGATGTGTGTGTTGGGAAACACGATAACTATCACTGATTGTTCAGATTGTAAACTGTAAAGTGCACACTGTGTTTTTGTTTTTGACTGATAAAGTGGCTCGGTAACCTTCAGGCGGGATGGCAACACTGTGACACTGACATTCACTGTCTGGTCCCCGGATGACACGCATGAAGTGTGTGGAGCTCCAGCTGATCTGATCTGATTGACTGCTTCAGGTAAGAACACCTGCATGTCGAGCACACATGTAACGCACTGCACGCGCGTCTGATGATGAGAAACACTACACTGTATGAACACAGAAACACAGCATGACCACCAACTAACCCACAGCAACAAGGAAGTGAGATTGCACAGACAACTGGAATAGGGTTAACTAGGTAGATGAGTTAACAAATGCGAATGTATTTAATGCTTTACATGAAGTATGATTCAGGGCGATGCATTTGGGTTAAAGTTGAAACCGCAGTCAGTGGTGTCTCAATACCTGCCAGGAACTGTTAACTCTCTAGTGTCTCGTGGTTTAGCCGTCACCATCCCTGATTAACCCATTGTAGCCCTACAGAAAAATAGATGCTGATATCATGGGACTGCGATTATATATACTGTACCATGATACTGCTGAATGATATACCTCTTTAGAGAAAGTTAAGTCATGAAAGTCAAACAAATATTATTTTTCTCTCTCTCTGTAATTAAAGTAGTATATATACCTCTGTAAAAGCTGTTAATCTTTGCCCCCCAAAATTAATACAATAGAAATATTGATTGTTGCAATACAGCACAGATTTTAATTGAGACCGATTTTAAGTGAGGCTGACCAATCAGACAAGGTACTGCAAACATGGAATTTAAAATGTATAGATAATATATCAAACATAAATTATAACAAGGAATTTAAAATGTATAAATAATATATCAAATATAAAAAATAAAAAAAAGTAATTTTAGAAATTATATATATATTTAGAAACTATGTATGATTATACAGATATTTGATTCAAGGCTTCTTTTAATTAAAAGTGGGTGGTTACTATTGTGCTCTCTATAGTCATTGTGCATAGGAACTGTTTGAGGGACTTTTTCCTGTATCATAATGCACATCCGAGTAAAACTGATATTGAAAAAGAAAAAACTGTAGGATGGAGACATTGTCCTGTGAAACAGTTGTTGATTGGATGTTGAGAAGTGGGCGTGGCAAGAGGCAAAAAGAGGAGAGTTTTAAGCAAACTAAATGATTAGATAAATGAGACACGTATGCATGGATAAAGATGCATGTGCAAATGGGTGAATTTTCCTTTCATATCAACTTTAAGTGGAATAAACGGTTGGAGAAGTCAAGATCAAGATGGAAGATCAAGTTATTTTGATTAAAAATGTCAAATTAAAGTATCAGTCATTCACAGTAAGATCTATAACATGCATTCAGAAGATAGATCATTTCAATGTGAACATACCTGCCTAACATGGAATCATAACCTGATTGACTAAGTGCTTTATCTTTCAGGTCATCATCAGATTTGCAGATCAATGTCTTTGACCTTTGTCCTGATCTAATATCACGCTTCACGCCTGCAGTCTCGGTATGGATCCCGCGGGGCACAAGTACTTCACTGTCATTGATTATGTGATATTTGCGTTGCTGTTGGTGGCCTCCATGGCCATCGGGCTGTACTACGCCTTCACCGGAGGACGCCAGAGCACCACGCAAGAGTTCATGTACGCAGACAGGAGTATGAAGTGCCTGCCGCTCTCTCTGTCTCTCATGGCCACCTTCCAGTCCGCCGTGGCCCTCATTGGCACGCCGGCTGAGGTTTACAGCAATGGCACACAGTACTGGTTTATCGGCTGCTCTTATATTCTGGGTCTCCTGATACCAGCACACATTTTCATTCCTCTGTTCTACAGACTACATCTCACCAGTGTTTACCAGGTACACATCCTTTTAAATGATCAAATAACACAGACACTCTTCAAAATAAAGGTCCTTTGTTTGCATTCACCCAAAAATGAAAATATGCAGAAATGTACTCACCCTCAGGCCATGAAGATGACGATGAGTTTGATTCTTCACGGGAACAGATTTGGAGAAATGTATAGCATTACATCACTTGCTCACCAGTGGATCAGATGTTTGGACTCTCATTCTGACGGCACCCATTCACTGCAGAGGATTGGTGAGCAAGTGGTGCATATCTCCAAATCTGATGAAGAAAAAGCAAACTCATACAAATCTTGAATGGCTTGAGGGTGAGTAAATATTTAGCAAATCTTATTTTGTTGGGGTGAACTATTCCTTTAAGAACTGTTCATTAAACGGTTCTTTGGCGATCAAAATGTTTTGTCTATGCTATCAAGAGCAAATAAAAATTGTAATAGTATAGCAACATCCTGGTAACCAAACACAACACTGTAAGTGAGTTTTGAACTTTCCTTTTGTCATCGATGCCTTTATTAATCATGGTCATGTCTCTTTCACCTCACAGTATTTGGAGCTGCGCTTCTGTAAAGCCGTCCGTATATGTGGCACTGTTACGTTTATTTTTCAAATGGTAAGTTCTGTTGTGAAATAAAGTTAGCATTTTTGCATATTTAATGCATTGCATGGAGAGAGTTACAGTGTGGTTTCTTTTTGCAGGTCATTTATATGGGTGTTGGCATCTATACACCTGCTCTTGCATTGAATGCAGGTAATGTTACAAACGTATAGTCATAATTAACATTAATGCATGAACATAAATACGACTGTCTGTTGTAACTAATAACACATGTCTGTCTCTAGTTACTGGTTTTCATTTATGGGGAGCAGTATTGGCGACTGGGTTCGTGTGCACTCTTTATACGGCACTGGTAAGATGATTTTCAGTTGTTTAAGGTTACCTACTTTACAGATTGCATGCATCCGGTCTTATTGTGCACAGTTCATCAGTGCATGATATCAAATGTTTGTCTTTGCAAGCTTTCATCAGCTTACTTTGCATCTTAAACAATTATTTTTGGATGATGTTAAACATTAACCCTATGAAGCCTAATGTATCATATTTGATAAGCAAATTAGTAAGGCCTCTAAATGATCAACATGATTAACTTTGCTGAGAAACCTGTTGCACATAATCTACTACAAAAAAACTAGATTTTTCAGGCTGTTATTTCCTATGTCAGACTTTATATGTTTAAATATCGTAAGCAGTCGATCAGGCTCTAAATGTCATTTCATATTGACTGGTTGCTTTGTTTTGAAGTCATTATTTTTGCTTGTGGCTCCTCCTGGTAGGGTGGGCTGAAGGCAGTGGTCTGGACGGATGTTTTCCAGACAGTAGTGATGTTTACTGGTCAGCTGGCCGTCATCATTGTGGGGGTTCATCAGGCTGGTGGTCTCTCTGATGTCTGGGTGAAAGTCCGAGATGGTGGACGCATCTCTGGGATCGAGTATGTATGCTTTAAATGGTTTAAATGACATAGAAGCTGGTAGGCAGCATATTTAACCACCAGGTGACTCCATAAAGTCATCTATCAAATCAAGGGTTTTCAAATGGTTTGAAGCCAATGACCCCCAAATATGAGGATGCTCCCTTTGGAGGTTACGCAGCTGTTTATGTCCTTTTATATTTTGGGAGGCAAAATATCAACAATGAAATATTTGTTGTTAGTTGGTTTTTCAAAATAAATATTGTTCCAAAGATAAACACTTTTTTTTTTAGAAACTATATGCAGAGTTTTCTACTGTTAAAACTAGGACTGTCAATAGAATAAAACACATGTGATGTTAATTTCATGATTTCCATCTTCATAGAGCTGAAAGTTGAATTAATATCAAAACTCTGAATTGAGATATAAACTCAGAATGCGAGATATAAAATCAGAAATTTGAGATATAAAATCAGAATTGTGAGATATAAACTTTCAATTGCAAAACAAATAAAAAAAATCTGCCACTGAATAAAAAAATTCAATAAATAGAGTATTTGTGACTTTCATCTCACAATTCTGAGTTTATCTCATAATTCAGGCTTTTCTTCAGTCAGTTTATATCTGACTTTCCCCCTCAGAATTATGAGAAAAAAGTCACAAGTATATGTTTTAGTTTTATTGCGTGGTAGCTTTCATAGGCATCATTGAAACTCAACAAATCCCTAATCTAAGCAGTAGACGTAGGCACGTATCTCGTCCCTTTCTGTTAGTGCTACAGAGTGCTATTGTCATTTCTCATATCGACTGACTGTGTGTCCAGCCTGAATCCAGACCCAACGGTGAGACACACGTTCTGGACGTTAGGTGTTGGAGGAGTGTTTCTGATGCTGTCTCTGTATGGAGTGAACCAGGCTCAGGTTCAGAGGTACCTCAGTTCTCGTACAGAGAAAGAAGCCATCATGTAAGCGCTCCTTTTACTCTCGTACAAACCCCTAAGACTCTCAGATGAACGTATGTGTCACAAAGCATGATGTGTTCTCGTGCAGGTCCTGCTACATGGTGCTTCCCTGTCTTCAGGTGGCTTTAATGCTCAGTTGTCTGATGGGGCTGGTCATGTACGCCTGCTACGGTAATAACAGCCCTCGAGAACAGCAGTATATCACGTCCAAAGACCAGGTTAGTCATGTGACTGCATACTGTATATAATTCTATAATGTGGGGCTTCCTGATAGAAACAGTGAATTGATACGATGTGTTTTGACTTTACAGATGGTGCTGTACTTTGTCATGGACATGTTACAAAACTTCCCTGGACTTCCTGGATTGTTTGTGGCGTGTTTGTTCAGCGCATCTCTCAGGTAACAGCATGATGATTGAAGCGATCCTATTTCACAGATCATATTATGTAAAAGATTGTTTTTTGCATACATTCTTTCTATTCTTCTATTTTTATCCTTTACTCTGTCTGTTCTTCCTTTTTCTTTTAGGTATATATATATATATATTTGAAATGTATGTGTTACAGTAATTTGCATATATTTTAAATTGTCTCTCACATTTTATTTATGTGTGTGTGTGTGTGTGTGTGTGTGTGTGTGTGTGTGTGTGCGTGCGTGTGTGTGTGTGTGTGTGTGTGTGCGTGTGTGTGTGTGTGTGTGGTGAAATACACACCCATTCAAAAGTTTGGTTATGGTTACATTTTTTATGCTTTTGATCTTGCTCACCAAGGTTGCATTTATTAAATCAATAATATTGCAAAATATTATAATTTAAAATAGTTTTCTCTTTGAATATATGTTAAAATGTAATTTATTGCTGTGATCAAAGCTGTATTCTCAGCATCATTACTCCAGTCTTCAGTGTCACATGATCTTCAGAAATCATTATAATATGCTGATTCTGCTTATGAAACATTTCTGATTATTATACATGTTGAAAACAGTTTTGCTGCTTCATATTTTTGTAGAAACCGTAATAAAACTTTTTTTTCAGTATTTTTAATGAATTAAAGCTCAAAAGAACAACATTTATGTGAAATTGAAATCTTTTGTAACTTTACTTTTGATTGTTTAACGCACCCTTACAGAATAGAAGTGAAATAAAAATGAACCTTACTGATCAAAGTTTGAATGGTAGTCTGTGTTCATGCAAATCTGCTTTATTTTTGTCTCTATAATAAACATTCAAAAAGAGATACACACCGTAGTCGGTGCACAAGCATGAAATAAAATATGTAAATATACTTATTTGTATCTAAATATGAGATGCTCTTCTCATTCACAGTACAATATCCTCAGCGTTTAACTCATTAGCCACGGTGACCATGGTGGATCTGATCAAACCCCATTACTCCATGACGGAGGCCAGAGCCACTCTGCTGTCAAAGATGCTGGGTGAGACATTCTCTTCAATGCTCATCTCTTCATTTGAAATGATCTCCGTCCCTGCACTGATGCACAGTGATAGATGCATGTTTATAATGCATGATTATTGTATATTCCTCATCCAGCTCTATCATATGGGATTATATGTCTGGCTATGGCTTATGTCGTGCATTTGATGAACAGTTCAGTTCTTCAGGTTAGTTGCATGCTTTTATAAGCAGTGATGAATTTATAGCAGTAATCAGCTTATGTTAAGAAATCTAAATATATCCTGTGCAAAATCATCAAAATCGTGTATTGCCATTGATGGTTCCATGAAGAACTTTTAGAATTATTCTGTTAAACAAAATGTTGTTTATTGTTGAAAAAGGTGCTTTAGATTATTAAAATGATCTTCACACTAAGAAAAATAAGTACATTTGGAAAAAATTTACTCACCCTCAGGCAATCAAAGATGTAAATGAGTTCCTGAGGATCCTCTGCAGTGAATGGGTGCCGTCAGAATGAGAGTCCAAACAGCTGATAAAAACATCACAATAATCCACACCACTCCAGTCCATCAGTTAATGTCGTATCAAGCGAAAAGCTGTGTGTTTGTGAGAAAACACCATCATTAAGAAATTATTAACGAACTTCAGTTATTAGTTATTCATTCATTAACTTCCGTTATTCAGTTAAAGTTATTAACTTCAAATATGTAGCCTATAAAGAGTCTATAGTCTATAATCAATAGTATTGTTTCCTTCAGTTAGAAGTCATCTTGTCTGAATCAGGAGAGAAATATGCACAGATCAAGCACCATTACAAAAAAGCTCTAAACAAATATGTTGGTGGATTTTGACGTGAGAGAAGAACAGGGGATGGACTTTTTCCACTGGAGGAAGCATTATTATGAATTATGGACTTATATTTTGGCCAGAAGTGACTGTTTAAAGTTAAAACGCCTTAATAATGGATTTGCTTTTTAGAAGCAAGCAGCTTTTCACTTCACAAGATGTTAATTGATGGACCGGAGTGTGGATTATTGTGATGTTTTTATCAGCTGTTTGGACTCTCATACTGACGGCACCCATTCACTGCAGAGGATCCACTGGTGGGCAAGTGATGTAATGTTACATTTCTGTTCCAATGAACAAACAAACGATCTAGCGATCACCTATCTTAGATGGCCTGAAAGTGAGTAAGGTTTCAGTACATTTTGGGGTGAATTATTCGTTTATGGAACCCCCTTTTATAGCATTAATTTCTAAGAGAGTGGTTGTGTATTTCACTTTAAGGCGGCTCTCAGTATCTTCGGGATGGTTGGTGGGCCGTTGCTCGGTCTGTTCTGTCTCGGCATCTTTTTCCCATGTGCAAATAGCATCGTAAGTTCCTTCCATTCATCAATCCATCCATAAGTCCACCCACATGAATACGGATGTCTTCTCTCTTTCATTCAGGGAGCTGTAATAGGACTTGCTGCAGGACTAGTCATGGCTTTCTGGGTTGGCATTGGTGGCTTTTTGTTCCAGATGCCCAGTTCTGTACAATTCCTTCCACTTAACTCCACTAACACCACACCAGCCGCCTCTGAAAACATCACAGCCATGCCTGCTGTCATAGATGCTGCCAGGTGACATGTAGATCAGTACCAGCATGCACTGTAATGTATATGCTTGGGGAAAGAGTTAAATGCTTCTCCTCATCTTCCAGCAGACCTGTAGGGCTGAATGGGTTGTATTCTCTGTCGTACATGTGGTACAGCGCACTCAACTCCTCCACCGTGGTGCTCATCGGTCTCATTATCAGCTTCGTGACTGGTAAGAAACACTGACCTGAAGAGCTTCTGATGCTCGTTGATTAGAGGTATGATATTACATTTCTGAATAATTAGAATTAGGCTTAAAAATAATGATTAGACTTAGAAAGGTAGTCTTATGGATGATTAAATCTCAAACACTTAGACTGAAGGAAGGACCCAGAGAATGCAAAGCCTAGCAATAGCTCAGTACACTGTAGAAATTGCATAGACTAAAATTAATAAAAACTGCTTTTCCTTAATTTAATTAAAGCAGGTAACACTGTACAGTAAGGCTCCATTTGGTAACATTAGCAGATGTATTAGTTAACATGAATGAATTAACACAGTTAGAAATGTATATATTAGGCGTTTATTATTCTTGATTAATGTAATAAAAATATAGTTGTTCAGTGTTTGTTCATGTTAGTGCATTAACGTTTAATTTAAATATGTATTAGTAAATGTTGAAAATTATTAAATGCTATAGAAGTATTCTGTTGTTAATTCATGTTAACAATTGAAACAATTGTAAAGTGTTGCCATGAAGCTGAAATAAAATATAAATATTATATGGAAAATCTTAAACAAACATTAGAACGATTGCTTCTGCACGTTTCTGAAAATGAGTTGAAGTACTAAAATGACTAAAACTAATTAACAATTTAAGCTTAAAGCTATATAAAAAAATAACTACTGAGCAAAAATTGCTCATTAAAAATATGTATAAAAAAGCTAATTTAAAATGTTAATAAATATTATAAGCGTATATAGGGTTTACTAAAATACACAGAAAAATACTTGTTTCTGCCATGGAACAAAACAGTAAAAAAAATTAAATGTAATAACAACTTTTTGTCTTACAGACTTTTTTCTCACAAATCTCAGAACAAAAACTGAGAATTGCTCAGATATTAAGCCAACATTGCTAGATATAAACTCACAAATAAAAGTCACAATTACCTCTTTAGTTTTGTTATGTGGTGGAAACAAGCTTCCAAAAAATAACACTGGTAGTATAATATATAAAAAAAAACACCCAGAAAAATACAGTTTTATGATTTGTCTTTTCTTTTTCTACACATTTTTTCAAGGCCCAACAAAAGAAGATGATGTGGTCCCCGGCACAGTGTATCCTGTGATGAAAACGGCACGATCCCTTCTGCACAAGCTTGTGAAGCCGAGCGCTTGCTGTACCGAGCACACGGTAAGACGCTCCTATGGCTTTACAGTAAAATGCATTGTTGCTTTGGCTGATTTTACTGTAGTAAACCTGCTTCTAGCAGATCGATGGTCCTAATGAAATGAATGGAAGCGTAAAGGAGGATGCTGGAACTGAGGAAGAAACATTTCTCTCATCAAATCCAGTGTCTCACGTGGAGCATGAGACCTCCGTATAGCAGAAACACCAAGAATTGTAAATACGATGTATATTGATGATGTCAGAAAGGCTAATTACAGAGACCTATGCCTGTAATGATTTTGCCTAGGTGTACATTTTTGTATATTTCTGTCACATTTGTATTGTTTTGTATGAGTAGCTGCTGTACATAAAACCAAAGAAAACTATTTTTACAACATGCTCTAAAATGTTCATGTCTGATGTAAAGTTCAAATCCAAGTGACAAAGAGAATGTTCAGAAAATACATTTAGCTAATAAAAGCATTTGTGTATCACGTGCTGCAGCTTTTCTGGGTAAATCTCACAAATCTGGCTCATTTTTCACCCAAAATAAAAATAGGAACATTAACATTTGCATTAAGATGCTATTAAAATAAGAATAAACAACACTATCAAAATAAAAAAATTCTGTTTTCTCAGTATTGTAATATGAATTGTGAGTAGACAGTGTGCTTAATTATCATTAATACTTTGCAAAGAAACTAAGGCTTTATTTTCTTTAAGCAAAATATGTATTTATTTAATTTTGGGGTGATGTATGACCTGGACAGGTTCTTGAAATGTTTCACATTTCGTAAAATTGAGATGCATTCAAATTGACACACACACACGTCTAAATGCATACATGCATTTGTATTAATAATATATTATTATAAATAATATAAATAGAAAATAAGTTATATATACTGTACATAAGATATATTTATATAATATGTGCATTATGTATATGTAACGGAGGCCAGCGAGTAGATGCTGTGCAGGTAAACCTCACTCCCCTGATCTCAAGAGATGCGCTAGCGGGGACGCGCTACATACAGGTGCATCTCAATACATTAGAATGACGTGGAAAAGTTCATTTATTTCAGTAATTCAACTCAAATTGTGAAACTCGTGTATTAAATAAATTCAATGCACACAGACTGAAGTAGTTTAAGTCTTTGGTTCTTTTAATTGTGATGATTTTGGCTCACATTTAACAAAAACCCACCAATTCACTCTCAACAAATTAGAATATGGTGACATGCCAATCAGCTAATCAACTCAAAACACCTGCAAAGGTTTCCTGAGCCTTCAAAATGGTCTCTCAGTTTGGTTCACTAGGCTACACAATCATGGGGAAGACTGCTGATCTGACAGTTGTCCAGAAGACAATCATTGACACCCTTCACAAGGAGGGTAAGCCACAAACATTCATTGCTGTTCACAGAGTGCTGTATCCAAGCATGTTAACAGAAAGTTGAGTGGAAGGAAAAAGATGCACAACCAACCGAGAGAACCGCAGCCTTATGAGGATTGTCAAGCAAAATCGATTCAAGAATTTGGGTGAACTTCACAAGGAATGGACTGAGGCTGGGGTCAAGGCATCAAGAGCACCACACACAGACGTGTCGAGGAATTTGGCTACAGTTGTCGTCAGAGGCGTCTTACCTGGGCTAAGGAGAAGAAGAACTGGACTGTTGCCCAGTGGTCCAAAGTCCTCTTTTCAGATGAGAGCAAGTTTTGTATTTCATTTGGAAACCAAGGTCCTAGAGTCTGGAGGAAGGGTGGAGAAGCCTGTAGCCCAAGTTGCTTGAAGTCCAGTGTTAAGTTTCCACAGTCTGTGATGATTTGGGGTGCAATGTCATCTGCTGGTGTTGGTCCATTGTGTTTTTTGGAAACCAACGTCATTGCACCTGTTTACCAAGATATTTTGTAGCACTTCATGCTTCCTTCTGCTGACCAGCTTTTTAAAGATGCTGATTTCATTTTCCAGCATGATTTGGCACCTGTCCACACTGCCAAAAGCACCAAAAGTTGGTTAAATGACCATGGTGTTGGTGTGCTTGACTGGCCAGAATCTATGGGGTATCGTCAAGAGGAAAATGAGAAACAAGACCAAAAAATGCAGATGAGCTGAAGACCACTGTCAAAGAAACCTGGGCTTCCACCTCAGCAGTGCCACAAACTGATCACCTCCATGCCACGCCGAATTGAGGCAGTAATTAAAGCAAAAGGAGCCCCTACCAAGTATTGAGTACATATACAGTAAATGAACATACTTTCCAGAAGGCCAACAATTCACTAAACATGTTTTTTTTTATTGGTCTTATGAAGTATTCTAATTTGTTGAGAGTGAATTGGTGGTTTTTGTTAAATGTGAGCCAAAATCATCACAATTAAAAGAACCAAAGACTTAAACTACTTCAGTCTGTGTGCATTGAATTTATTTAATACATGAGTTTCACAATTTGAGGTTGAATTACAGAAATGAACTTTTCCACGACATTCTAATTTATTGAGATGCACCTGTATGTATTAAAAATATATACCTGAAAAGTCTTTATTAAAGAGGCATTTTTGTTTGAGTTATTCCTACATTTGTCAAGCAGATGTCGCCAATGTGCAAAATACACAAAATACAGAAAGGCGCCAAATGTCCACAATACTTCAATGATTAAAAATGAACATCTACCAAAAACATAATATGTGTCCTCACGTTGCTACACAAGGGGAACCTAGGCCCATTTTCAAGAGAGATGGTTCAAAGTGAAAATAGCAGGCCAATGCTGTGCTTTATTAAAGCAGACGGAGTGAGATGATTTTAGGTTTCATGTTCAGGTGCTCAGCTGAGATGTTGTAAATGCAACTTTAGAAACACAAATGCCATGCTGACATTTCAGTGTGTTATTTCTTGGATAAATGTCAGTTCTTTAACTGAAATACGGTGAGTCAACCGTCCAAAGGCCGATGCATGGCATTAAAGTGTAGCCTGCGGGAACTTCTTTCTAAATGAAGCTTTCAGCAGAGTTTCTGGTCCAATAAGGACCTATTTATCAATCTATAAAGAGCAGAATATGATACTGACTTGAGGATGGGCTCTTTTAACTTACAGCAGCCAGAGATGGGAGCTTTTACAGTTCAACCTCAATGATTTTGATGAATATACAATAAAAACATGTATGCAATTATCATGTATTGTAACTACAATGATAAAAATGTGTTGAAACAATCCTTACTACTTAAAAAAATGTCAAATGTAGTCAAAGCAGATGATACTGTGATGTAACAGCATACAGTGGGCCCTTCATTCAGATTCGATTTTATTGTGTTTCATGACTCTGATAGATTTGCATTGTAAAATAGAAGTATGTTGTGATGATGCTATCTTTGCATGAGCAAACTTACAGGAAATTCATATTTGAAGTACCAGAAAGAAAGAAAAAAACATCACAGCATTGTCTTGTGCTATTTAAATGAGTTTGTTTCTTCATCATGACAGATTTGGAGAAATTTAGCATATCACTTTCTCACCAATGGATGCTCTGCAGTGAATGGGTGCCGTCAGAATCAGAGTCCAAACAGCAGATAAAAACATCACAATAGTAACCCACATGACTTCAGTCAATTAACATCATGTGAAGCCAAAAGATGATTGTTTGTATAAAACAAATCCTCCATTAAGACATTTTTAACATTAAACCATTACTTCTGGCCACAATACAAGTCCAAAATCCATGACAATGAATCCTTTGTGGATTATTGTGATGTTTTATCAGCTGTTTGGACTCTCATTCTGACGGCACCCATTCACTGCAGATGATCCATTGGTGAACAAGTGATGTGATGCTACATTTTTCAAAAAATTATTTCCCATGAAGAAACAAATTCATCTACATCATGGATGGCCTGAAGGTGAGTACGTACGTTTTCAGCACATTTTCATTTTTGGGTGATCTATTTCTTTAAACCAGCGTTTCCCAAAATAATTTCCATTGCGGGAGGCTCATGTATTGATGAAAAGCTAAATCATAGAAATACTGAATAAAATAATTTGCATGTCATGTGACCATCATTCAACATCAGAAAACCATGAACAGATTGTTCAATTGTTGAAATATTAACTTCAAATCTCCATGGGGACTCAAAGGGGTTTGGCATATAATATACTAGTTTTGACATAATTAGCATAAAATGTCACAGAAAAGCAAAGCCAATAAAGTAGGTGTCATTTCATAAAATCATGAGGCCATGCAAACTCAAATGCAAATACAGTTTTTGTGACCAGCGACTGTAGGTACTTTTGTTTACACATTGTAAATGAATGAGCCTGCTGTTGACAGCGTCTGTTTCCTTGAAGCCTGGTTCCCCAAACATCTGCATTTTACTGATATTCAAACTAGCCTCCGAGGGATGTTATTCTTGAACTTGAGCTGTTCAATGCAGGCTTTTTCTTTGAACATTTACATTTATGCATTTAGCAGACGCTTTTATCCAAAGCGACTTACAGTGCATTCAGGTTATAGAACAGAATGCATTTTAAACTTTGGACACAATGTTTCTTTCAATCAACAACAACAAGCTTCTACTTCAATGCTTGAAATAAGTTTTGTACACAATAAATTGCGCCTACATACTTTATGAAAATTAAAATGGGCTGGAAAAGTTTTGTGCAATGAGAATAAAAGATCAGCTATATCTAAACTTGTATTTCCTCAGCTGTCGCTGTAGTCAAGGAACTGAAGCAAACCATGTTAGAAAACAAAAGCTGTAATAAAGTTTGAGGCGTTAGACCAGATAAGCTTTATAACATGAACACGAGGCTTATAAGCAAAATACATGCAAACGAAGAAGGTTGGATTGGAGACACGAGATAAACAGAGTCATTTCTGGGTTTTATAATACAGAAATGTGTCTTTACTTAATACATATTTACAGTCTAACAAATCTGATGGTGCAAATTACCAAAACGTCTACGATGGTGCTCCCTGATAACTATAGTGAGAAAATGTGGGTGTGTTTGCCGCTGAATAAAACACCAGAATGCGGAGGTCTTGTGTGATAAAACGTCCAGCACCCTCAAGTCTCTGTCATATTCTGCGATCTAGATTTAACTAAATGTGCGTTTGTGGAATCTTTTCAGCTGTTTTATGGTGAGTAGGTAAAGAAAAAGTAAATCCAATTTTTTTTTGTTCAGTGTACTGGATTTATGAATAAAAACAATCTGAATAACAAAAACCTAACCATGGTGTTCTTCTTACGAAACATCACAAATTATTTTGATGTATGGACTTTAGCTAGAAAGATATTTTAAGAGGAACTGTGGTATAATTTACAGTAGGCTATATTGAGGTCATGTGATCTCAATTATGCAAATCAGGAGGGTTATTGGGAATATTCTTTGAGCGGGTTATCATTCCCTTCTCTCACACGGCCTGTACGGTTGCTTGAAGCGTTTTATTAAACTGCGCCCTGAATCCACGGATTAATACTGCTGACAGGAATTACAGTAGAAGCCGAGAGGTACGTCGACACGTTTAATGGATTCCAGCCGGTGATCTTCATATACGCTCATTTATTAGTGTGGAGTAATTAAGAAGTCTCTTATGCTCATCTTAAGCATTTATTGTTCAAAAAATTATAATATTGTGAAATATTAAAATTAACTTTTCTAACGGAATGCATTTCAAAATGTAATTTATTTCTGTGATGCGCAGCTGAATTTTCAGCATCATTACTCCAGTCTTCAGTGTCACATGATCTTCAGAAATCATTTTAATATTCTGATTTAATGCTCAAGAAACATGTCTGATTATTATCCATGTTGAAAACAGCTGTTCTTCTTATTTTTGTGTAAAATATACTACCATTCAAAAGTTTAAGGTAAGCAATGTTTAAAAAAATACACTGTTTTTGCTGCTTATTATCAATTATTATTATTATTGGTGCCCAATTATTAATAATGGTTCTTATTATTATCAGTGTTGAAAATGTTGTAGAAACAATCAAACCTTTTTTAGGCTACTTTGATGAATAGAAAGTTTAATTAACAGCGTTTATTAGAATGAATAAAAGAATCGTACACTTTTGAATGGTAGTATATGACAGCTTCCACAAAAATAACACAACTGTTTTCAACATGGATAATAATCAGAACTGTTTCTTAAGCACCAAATCAGCATATTAATGATTTCTGAAGATCATGTGACACTGAAGATTGAACACTAGAGTAATGATGCTGAAAATTCAGCTTTGATCACGGCAATAAATTACACTTTACAATATATTAAAATAGAAAACAATTATTTTAAATTATAATATTTTACAATATTACTGTTTTTAATTTTAGTGACCATAAGAGCTTCTATAAAAAAAAAAAAGTATTATAAACCTTTGACCGGTAGAGTATATAACTGCATATGTGACCGTGGACCACAAAACCAGTCATAAGGGTCAATTTTTCACAATTGAGATTTATACATCATCTGAAAGCTGAATAAATAAACTTTCCATTTATGTGTGCTTTGTTAGGACAATATTTGGCTGAGATACAACTATTTGAAAATCTGGAATCTGAGGGTGCAAAAAAAAACATATTAGAAAATCGTTTTAAAGTTGTCCAAATGAAGTTATTAGCAGTGTATATTACTAATCAAAAATGACTTTTTGATATATTTACAGTAGGAAATTCACTAAATATATTCATGGAACATGATCTTTACTTAATATCCTAATGATTTTTGGCATAAAAGAAAAATCTATAATTTTGACCCATACAATGTATTTTTGGCTATTGCTACAAATATACTCCAGCGACTTAAGCCTGCTTTTGTGCTCCAGGGTCACATATTGTTGTGGTCAATTTTTGATATTATGAGTTTAATAACTTGAATCACTTGCAGCGTTTGCTAAATGAATAGATGTAAATATACTGCATTATTGATGTCACTGATGGAAAGCATATGCACATATTCATGTGGATTGACTGCGCTCTGTTTCATCCACCAGAAATTGATGCCGCAAAAATGAAATCGTCTAAGAACATCATTCTCTTTCTTCTGGGATTGTTTTTCAAGGTGGGATAAATAATGTAATTATTATAAAAGTTCTTCAGTTATATACACAAGTTATTACATTGAGCATTAACTCTTTAACGTTTTTGTTTAATAGGTTTCTGTGGCAGGTATTGTATATAGATTTTATTTCTGCTCATAATAATCTATGGAATAAATAATATGTATTTTTGCATTGATCGTCTGTATGTTATACTGAATACTATGCTACGTTCCAGAGAATTTCACACAGGTGTACTGGCTAGAGCTTGAAATCGAGTCATCGGTGTATAACTACAGCACTAATCTTCTGCAACTGCTGCTACAAATAAACATAAATAATGCAAGTTGTAACAGACATCAAACAAACAACAGGTAAACAAACATAATATAACGCTTGAAATTATACACCAGCAAATAAAACACAATTCAATCAAATTAAAACAGAAAAGGTTAGCCCACTGCTAATTTTCTGCCCTACAAAATGTGTTCATTTTATGGACATTTCTTTAACCCAAAAACAACAACTCAAAATACAAGTAAAACTGAAATTGCTTCATATCAACACTATGGACACTATTTTTAGAGTGCATATAGAATGCAAATAAAATGACTTTTAAATAGTGGCTTCCCTGTTGAGCACTGCAGAGTGTAAAGATGAATACACCGGCTGTAATGTTAAATATGCATTTGTATAAAAATATATTACAGACTTTAAGCAATATACTCTGATTAAGTTCAGAAAGCTTAACATTAATAATAATAATTATCCTGTCTTGTTTGGCTGGAAGCCACTGAATGCATATAGCTCCAGTCAGTTGAATCACCCTTCTTCATTAATGCACACAACACACACACACACACACACACACACACACACACACACACACACACACACACACACACACACACACACACACACACACACACACACACACACACACACACACACACACACACACACACACACACACACACACACACACACACACACACACACACACACACACACACACACACACACACACACACACACACACACACACACACACACACACACACACACACACACACACACACACACGTCACACACACACACACACACACACACACACACACACACACACACACACACACACACACACACACACACACACACACACACACACACACACACACACACACACACACACACACACACACACACACACACACACACAGAAGCATTCAGAGGAACAGAAACTAATGTCAGTGCTGCTGTGTAACACAAACACACACATCAGTCACACACAGAAGCATTCAGAGGAACAGAAACTAATGTCAGTGCTGCTGTGTAACACAAACACACACATTAAACGAGGAACAGAAACTAATGTCATGCTGCTGTGTAGGTCCGTTCCTGAAGGATCACGTTACTAAGGAACTGGCTTTTGTTAGTAAAAGAGAAAACATCTAAAATTATGAAAAATAATTTTGATAGCAAGGAAAAAATCATAATCCAAATTAATTTAATTTTCCCAATCATTTTGTTTGAAGAATTTCAATAAAAAAGAGCAAATGTTTCTGTATCAATTAGCTTGTTTTTAATTTAAATTCTTAGTTAAATTCACCCCATGTTTACCTAATATTGTGCTAAAAGAAAGCTAATATGATTTATTTCGAAGGTATAATAATTTATCCAATATATGATGGGGAGATGAAAATTGTATTTTTATTATCGAAATTATGGGCAGTTGCTACCTTTCTGATTAATCTATAATTAATGTTATGAAAAATAAATATATATATATATATGCTGGGCTAAAAATGGACAAACCCAGTGATTGGGTTGTTTTCAACCAACAGTTAAATGTTTAACCGAACCTTCTGGTCAATAACCCAATCGCTGGGTTTATCCAGCGCGGTTTTACCAAAGTCTCTTTAAGATTTGTTTTATAGTCTTTGATTTAACCCAGCATTTTTTAGACATATATATATACAGTATATATATATGTGTGTGTACTGTATAATGTGTGTGTATGCAGATTGCACATTGAACGAGACGCTTAAGGATTGTGCATGCATGCCGGGATACACATGGAGTGAGGATATGTGCAATAATAATGACTGCTGCAATGACAACTGCATACAAAAACTTAATGACACTGATGTGTGTCTGCTTAAAACAAGAGGTAGAGTATTGTTTGATATGGGCACAGGATTTCAAGAAAGAAAGAAAGAACTCATTAAATGCTGTGATTCTTATTTTTTACAGTAAGCATCAATGGATTTACTACATTAAATAGGTCTTGCACGATTTTATGTAATCCACAAAAAATAAATTCTGATGAATACAAGAAAGAAAATGACCAGATTATTAAAGAGGTGAGTTCTGCTGAAAATAAACACAATGGTGCATATTTTATATTTTTTTTTTTAAGTTAATTGATTTGGGGCAGCCATGGCCTGATGGTTAGAGAGTCTGACTTGTAACCCAAAGGTTGCAGGTTCGAGTCTCAGGTCCGGCAGGAATTGTCGGTGGGGGGAGTGAATAACAGCACTCTCTTCCACCCTCAATACCACGACTGAGGCGAGACCCTTGGCCTTGAGTGTGTGTGTGTTCAATAAATGGAGACCACCGAGTACACTGAAAAAACATTGATTCATTGAATTTACTCTTTTGTTTTTTAAGGTAAGTGGTTTCAATTTATTTTAGCTACATTTAAATAAACAAATTTAGTTGACTAACTTTCAACATTTTTTTAAAAAAATGTAGCTAAAACAAATAGTTTGCAACCACTTACCTTAAAAAAATGTTGTATGATTTTTTTCAGTGTATGGGTCACCGTACTTGGCCACACGTTACTTCACTTTTTCATTTCATTAACAGTAATACAAGGTGAAAAAATATACTTTTTCATTATGGTGTTTTATGTTTTACATTGAATGTTGTTTAAATAGTTATTTTCTGCATTATTGAGTTTAGTTTGATGTCATCGTTCCCTTTTGCCTCCTGTAGGCAAGAAGGAAGTACAGTACATGAACTGTAAAATATACAGGCACCATATTGTCCTCCTGCAATGCCTAAAAACTGTCCCTGTCACATTGTTGTTTGATTAACTATATCCATTTCTTTTAGCTTGTGGGAAACTACAGCCAATTTAAATATTTTGATTCTCTGACCATCAACAGTTACAGGTAATCATGATAACAAGCATATATGGCAGCTAACTTACTGTAGTTGTTTCTACACACATAACATGTGGATAAATGACTGAAAATGTAGTAAAATGTCCTATTTCATTTAAAGGAGTGGCAGTGTGATAGTCGATTATACGGTGCTTATAATGGGTCCAGTAACGCTTCTTCAGTTGGAGAATGGAATCAAAAAACTGAATGATTCTCAGCTGGTAACAACAGGTAACTTACACATTTATTCATTCTTTCAAAGAAAGGTGTAGCTCCCTGGTTTAATAAAAGGATAGACGACTCTCTCTGGTGATTCCCACGCTTTATTGAATGCTCGCCACTGATATGATCACCGTAAGACGTAGCACATCACTTTCTCACTCAGTGAGAATCAACCGTAAGAGCTTGTACAAACGAAAAAAACAATACCAAATAAATAAACACATCGAAACATCACTTATTCAAACATATTTGAATATAATACAAAAATAAACAGGTAACAAGAAATATAAAACTATACCTTGTTCTCCATTTAAACCAGGAGCTAAATCCTTTCAGACTCCTTATAAACCGTGAACCTTCGAGATCGTGACCGTGTGCGTCTAGATTTCGTTTGGCACGGACTCGCATTGTATCCGCTCACGCCAATGACCGTCAAAATAAAAGACCTCCGTTACCATAACACAAAATAAAATGAAATGACATACAAAATAATCAAGAATAAATTGACACTAAACTAAACATTATGAGAACTTAAAAAATAAATATCATTAAATCATTAACAAAAGGTTTATTGCACAATCATACCTTGTTTTTTCTCCAAAGGCCTCGTCATTATTAACGGTTCTCAGGGGCCAATTGATATCGGCTCCTCGACAAAAATAACTTGTAGTCCATTAAACAAGCTTGGAGAGGTAACTGGGCTGGAAAAGGTAAAGTGGTTCTTAACCTATGGACAGAATAAAACAACAGAGATCACCAGCGGAAAAGAAGCCACCTTGAAGAACGACAACTTGACAGACATTCTTGAACTTTATGACATTTCAGGAAGCTGGAAAGGTATGTTTTGGCACACATCCACAATTAAGATAATGGCATAACTTTGAAAGTGTTTTTTACTCGTTTTGAAATATTTAAATAATTCAATACAAGTTGGCGAATTCAGCTTAAAGGTGATGTATGTGTTTCCTACCCCAGTTTATTATGCAGAATCTTTTCTCAGTTCATTTGCCAAAAACATCCACTGATTAGTGTAAAATCAGTTTTCACTCACAAATTGCATTTACATTTCTACAATTACAAAGAAACAGCAAGTAGCACGTTAAATTCAATGTGAAATCTTCGAGTAGAAAAACTGGAATTGTATTTTACTGCAATAATGTTAGTTTGTTTTATTTACAACTTTATCTATTTATATCTATCTATATTAATCTATCTATCTATCTATGACATACTATTATTTCAAGCTAACCAAAGGTTCTGGAATAGGTGGACCAAAAGTACTTCTGTGCAATAGTAAAGTCTTTAGCGGGGCCCGTAATCCTCAGAAATTGCACCAAATCAGATGACAACAATTTTCATATTATTGCCTCTTGAACGTTGGCACTATGATGACAACCAATTTTCATATTATTGCATTCTCTAGAACGCCAGGGGACATATTTAACATACAAAATGAAGGGAACGATTTATTGTGGAACGAAAAATGAGATAGTGAATGTTTCATGTATATTCACAAATGAACAGAGCACAAATCAACAAATCAAGATCTCAGATTGTGCAGATTCCCATCATTAATAGTAAGTCTTGGTGTTGTTAAACTTTTTTTTATTAATCTTATATCATTTAAAGTTGCAGACTGAATTTCCCAGGCATGCAAAGAGTGAGATTTTTTTCAATGATGCAATCCACAAGCCTGACACAGTGACATTGACTTAAATAATGTTTTGAGTGTCCAGCATGTGTATCCTAACTTCACACACACACACACACACACACACACACACACACACACACACACACACACACACACACCACACACACACACACACACACACACACACACACACACACACACACACACACACACTATCACACACATCACACATTAATTTGAATAGTTTTCCATCTTTATTTTACTCCGCATCATGTCCAAATTTACGAAATCCCATTTCTGCTAAAAAGAAAACAATGCATTACTTTTTTTATAATTACTTGAATGCCATAATTATGACTTTTAAGTAATAAAAAGGGCAATCTGGATTTTTCAAGCTTGACATGATGAAACATCTTTGATTCCACAACACAAAGTCATTATTCCCAGCCAGTCTTCCCCGCCATCCAAGCTCTGAAATAGAATGCAAAAGTGCCGACTACAGAAATAACATTTGAGAGCTGCAGCGGAAGATGAATAATGACTTTCAAACTATTCATTACAGAAAGCTATTGTATGACTTTGAATTACTTTTGTGGTGCTTTTTTGTTATTTTAAAACTTAACCGTTCACTTTCACTTTATTTATTTGCAAAAAAAAAAATGTGGCTAGAATATTACAGTATTTGTTTCCTGTAAAAAGATACATGTACTAGAAACTAGTGATTTAAAAAAAAAGTATTTGTGAAAACAACAATGATGAGAAAAACTAATCTGTAGTATTTCATTCCTTAACACAGTACATTCACAAGTCTGTGAAGCAGAAGGTGTCTGGCCCATCGCAAAAAGCGGTCATGATGCTATTCTATACTGTGAGAACTCTGCTGTTGGTTTGAAAAAGAGAAAGTGCGAAATCAATACCTGGCAAAAGGAAATCTCCACTTGTGTGAATGAGGACCTGCATGGCATTAAAAAGGATATAGAGGTATCATTCTTTGGTATTCATAATCATTTACTTGTTCGTCATTGCTGGACAGATTTACTCATAGCACTAATTCCTTGTTTTGTTTTACTTTCATAATAACAGATATTATTTAAAGGCATTGGCCTTATAAAGATTGATGCAGACAAACTTTTCAGCCGAATACAGCAATCGACCACTGTGGAGACATTCAACACATTTGCAAATATTAATGAATCTATAGTTATTTTCGAAGCCATGAACAATGTATCTAAATGGCAGTCAAATCAATGGAATGATACTCTCATGACTGTACGTATGTTTTCTCTTAAGTTTCTTTGTGACATTATTTGTTAACCCTCTTATTAACATTTAACTCTTCTTTAAAATCTTCAGTAGTAGTTTGGGAACAGGGCTATAGTTGTATGAACACATGTGAAATGTTTTAGAGTTTTTTAAGTATTCTACAGTTTTTCCTCAATCGCTTTGGCTCATTTTTTTAAACAGTCCTAACGTTCTCTAAACCATAAATGCAACTTGTCACAACTATGGCATATGCTCTATTGCAAACTGTAGTAACTCACCCAAAACAATTAGGTACTTCTTCATCATTTCGTTATTGTGTCAGTAAACTGGCCAATGCTACTGAAATGAAAGTGTTTATTTGTTTTTTTTATATCGTCAAAATGTTTCAGGGTTTACATTTTTTTTTTGCAATGGCAGTCAACCCTGGAAATGTCTGTTATATACAAATTCCATTCTTTTTGTCTTGACACAGTCTGTCAGTTTTGTCAAGATGTATTGCATTCTAATTCTATTCTTTAAAAAAATGTACTGGGAAAAGTCAATAGTATGTAGTGCACGGAAAAAGATTATGAACGTTTGTATGTGTACAGTAGATTTATTTGTGTATTATGTAAATAGAAAACAGATATTTGTACTATATGTATGACAGATTTTAATAATTGAATAGACAATTTTCTTCTAAAGTTTTTTAGAAGATAATTTTTAGAAGTTGTGTAGAGTATGACAATCAACTTATTAATTGTTGATCAGCAAGCCATGTACATTATTATTGTGCAAATTGTATATAGTTGTACTTTCACACACGTGCCAAAACACCTGCAATTTGATTCAATGAATAAGATCTGGTGTGAACAAAAAAAAAAAAAAAGATTTTAACTTGTTTTGAGAAAGAATTGTTATTTGAGAATTAAGCCAAAGCTATAGTAACATTTAGTGAAATTTAAAGCAACAATACACAACTATAAGTTTAATTATTTCTGTTTTTAAAAATGAGCTTTTGTTTGTCACAAATTATGGCTCCAATAACAAATCATATCTCTATAATAATAACTAATTAATTTGAAGCAATATCATTCATTCAAAATGACAAATAATAAACTTCCCTGTGTTTGCTCAAAGTCTAATCATGGTTCATTTTCTTATTGTTTTTACATTTCAGGACTTTGTCAGCTCTATAAGCAATGTTTTGAATGACACAAAAGCCTGGGAAGATCCTGCAGATGAAAACACAACTTTATCTGTAACATATCTACAGACTATTGAGCAAATGTTAAGAAACTCAAATCTGACCATGAGTCCTCCTAAACGTGATAATGTTGAACTGGCACTCTGTAATGGGGCTGGAGGGGCACGTTGCGGCTCCTTTAATACCAGCGTCAGCACAAATGATAGGGTTGTTGTCGGGGCATTCCGAAACCTTCATGAAATTTACCCACAGTATGAAGACAGGCCCTTAGAGACCACCGTGATATCAGTCACTCCTGTAAATACTGAGAATTCCACTCAGAATAAGTCCATCTCTGTTAAGATGATGTTCGATTACGGTGCAAAAAGACTTCGCAATCATGAAATGTATTGTGTTTTCTGGGATGAAATTAAGGAGACTTGGTCTTCAGAGGGGTGTAAATGGGGTGGTGCAGAAAATCAAAAGTTGTGCACATGTACACACAACTCTGCGTTCACCATAATGATGTCCAAAAACGCAGAGACCCTTCTGTATATGAAGGAACTGACCTACGCTGGCTTAGGAATATCCATCGTCTCACTTGTTCTGTGTTTAATCATTGAGTTTTTGGTATGGGATACAGTTGTAAAGTCAGACATCTCCAATTTTCGGCACGTGGCCTTAGTCAACATCTCTTTATGCTTGCTGTTTGCACACTGTGCATTTTTAGCAGCGTCTGAGCCGAAGGCAATCGCCCCAAACTGGTGCTCCATCCTTACAGTAACCAAACACTTTTTTTTCCTCGCCGTCTTCTTCTGGATGCTGTGCTTAAGCATCGTGCTTCTTCACCAAATGATCTTTGTCTTTGACCAGCTGAGGAAAAAGGTTTTTTTGGTATTGTCTATCACTGTTGGTTACGTATGCCCTTTTATATGTGTGGCAACAACCTTTATTACTTTCGAGAACGGTACAGAAGGTGAATACTATTCCAAAGACACTTGCTGGCTCATATATCAGGGTGTGTTGAAGGGCTCCCTCTTTTCCTTTGTAATTCCTGCCCTAACTATTGTGATGGTAAACCTTTTCACACTGGTTGTGGTGATCATGAAGATAGTATCTCCTACTGTGTCGGATTCAAAGGCGCGGGACCAAAAGGACGTCGCCAAGGGTATGATTAAGACAATCCTTTTCTTAAGCCCTGTGCTCGGAATAACTTGGCTCCTCGGGATTCTGATGCTGTACCTTGATCTTACACAAAAACCTTACGCCCAAATTGTGAGCTACGCATTTACATTGTTCAATTCACTGCAGGTGAGGGCCAAGCATCAAAAACTTTATCTGTTTATGTACTCATTGCTGCATGTACATTCAAATATTTTATTGTGTGTCATTGCAGGGCTTTTTGATACTGCTGACAAACTGCTTGGGAGAGAAAAAGGTAACTATGCCCACTACACGTATGATTGATTGATCATAACTGTTTAAGGAATTTAGACTGAAAATATGACATTTATTTGCATCAGTTGATTATCACTGATCACATTTGCAAGGTTTTAGTTTGTAAAAATCATATTTCATTTTCCTCAAAGGTTCGTGATGCACTTCTGAAGCGTTTCCAATCCAAGGTTAGTATGTACGAGAGAAATACATGCTTTTACAGATCCCAAAAGCATTACGAACACAAGAAATATATGAAATAACACCGCTCGCATTCCCACATTTTCTTACATTAGACATCAGTGCACTCTAAAAGTGAAAGCTCAACCAAAGCGACATCTTCAGTTATGACTAAATAAAGATTGGACAGATTAAAGGTAGGTAACATTTGTGCTCTTGAGAATATTTGATTTAGTGTCTACATATTTTCTTCTAATGATGTTTTTATCCCAAATCCGCATGTGAATCATTTAGTCGGTGCCTTCTGAAAGAGAAGACATGAACCTCGAAACACTTCATGGATTCAATTCTGTCACATTCAACAGCTATAAAACATAGTTTTCTAGAATACTGTAGTTATTTGTGATATTCCAGCTCAGAGGATATACATATATTTAGATGTAGTCATGTTAGTCTTATTATGGATGTTTTCAGATTTCTGCCAGGGTGACTGAGTTCATTTTTCTTTTTCTATCTGAAAACGGTTTATTCAGTTTTTTCATGAATATGAATGCGTTATTCATGTAAGTATAATTATACTTGTATGTTTGTAGACTACTCGGTGTTACTCAAAACTGGTGCAAGTTATAGATGAATATGAATGTGGGCATATGATTTAGTCAATTTTTATTTTTGAACATGGTTTATTCAATTTTACATATATTAATGTAAGTATATTTATGCTTGTATATCTATATATAGCCTACTTGGTAATACTCAGAACTTGTAGATGAATATGAATTTTAGCATGTCATTTAGTGAATGAGTTAATTTTTATTTTTGAAAATGGTTTATTTAGTTTTATGTATATTAATGTTCCTGTGGCTCAGTGGTAGAGCAGTGCAAAAGGTTGTGGGTTCGATTCCCAGGAACACACATACTGATAAAAAAATGTATATCCTGAATGCACTGTAAGTCGCTTTGGATAAAAGCGTCTGATAAATGTTAATGTAAATATATTTAAGCTTCTATGTCTATATATAGCCTACTTGGTATTACTCGTAACTGGTGGCTTGTAATTTTACTGTCCACCAAGTTTCCTTTAATATTTTACTATCTTTACTATATTTTTTTATTTCATTTAGATATACAATATATTGCATATGTTGCCTATAAGCATCCATCAGTTTGTATTTTGCTCTCATGGCCTAATAAAACCTACCTTTTAATGACTTGATTTGGCTTCTTTTCTCTCCTGTTCCCATTCTTCATCAGTATCGTCTAAGGGCAGCCCATTTAACTTTGCCATTTGCCGGTAGTTTCTGCTCTCAACCTCTGCCCTGAAAGTAAAGAACCCCCCGTTATTGAACATCTTGGATCACATTGCCACTTCTTTGACTAAGCAGCATCAGAAAGCGCCTCAGTCAGTAAGAACTGATAATTTCACAAATGTGATTCAGAAAACAAAACATCTTACTTTTTAAGAAAATGAACACAATCTTCATGTCCATAGATTTCAGCAATCCTGACAGGTTTATCTCCAGAGGAATCCTCCTTGTCTACAGGTGCATGTAGGGAATGAAGGAGTCGAAGTATTGCTAGTTTTCCAGACTCCGCAGCAAAATGTGCGGGTGTCCATCCATTATCCGTCCTCAAACAAGCCCTGGCTCCATTTTCAATTAATATCCGAACCATCTCTGTTTGGCCTTAAACAAGATCAGATGTTAAATGGCATTAGCATCACACATACTTAAACTGCTCTATTTTTGCGCACTAATTTTGTGCTTAATATAGGCTACTAAAAGTAATTATCTAGCCTACTTCTTAAGATAAACTTAAGAACATCTAGGTGTACTAAAATGTGCTATTTTGAGACAGTTAATATGAACTAAAATGTGTTTTAACATACTATCTGGAACCCACTAGTGTATGAAAGATGGGTTCAAGTGTCCTACAAGTGGTATCTAAACACATTTTTAATACAGATATAGTATTTTAAAAGCACATTTTAGTTCATATTAACTGTCTCAAAATAGCACATTTTAGTACACTTAGATGTTCTTAAGATTAAGAAGTACTAAAGAACATTTTTAGTATATTAAGTACAAAATTAGAGCGTGAAAATAGAGCACTTTAAGAACATCATGGAAGTGCACTTGTTTTCCGCCTTGGGACAACTGGCTTATTGTCCATTTTTTTCACTATATTCTTGACATTACAAGACTTTCATACTACTAGTTTGTTGAATTGTCATTTGCGAAAGAATATTAAGTTATAATAATGATTGTTTTGTATACATTTTGACTAAAACAGCACTTTTTGGGCCTGAAAGTAGGCCAACTATAACCTGCCTTTGGATGCTGCCCAGTGCAGTGGGGTCTTCTTGTTCCAGTCCAAGTCTTTCTGATTAGGGTCACACGAATTTCTCTTCACAATTTCTTCCACTAAATCATAATCTCCAGCAGCTGCTGCCTGATGCAACTCTGTCATCTTTTTAACCGCTGTCTGAAACCCGTCTCTGTGTTGCTTTTCTCGCTTGACTTGTTACCACAGCAACTCGACAGCGGGCTTTTTACCCATAGAAAAAAAAGTTTTAAATAAACATCTAAATAATAATTAATCAAAGTAAACAAATGTTCATTATATATTTTCAATTTAATGTCTATTTTGGGCTACATTATTTTACAGAATAACTAGCAGCATACACACGGCGTTGTCACGTGATACATGTTACTTTTCTCAGCGAAGTTCATTTTGGACCAATCATAGCCATCTGAGACTGCTACAAATTTTTGATTGTTTGGGTGTATTTACATTTGCGTGTCACGTACCATTTCGCTGAATTTATATATTTGTATGCATTTTAATGCACAAATGTTTTAGTTCAGATAAAAACTAAAACGGCCATTAGATCTGAATGCTGCTCGTCGAAGGATTTATTGAGAAAGAATGTCTCATGCGAAACGACAAGCATAGCCTCTACCGGGGATACCAAGAAATGAGAAACAATAGGGACGTCCATTATAGAAATGCTGAGACACACACACACACTCAGGTGATTCACTTACGTAGTTTACTGTACATTTATTTTCGAGTGTCAAGATTGCACATTTAGCCTATTTACTGTAGTGTGTGTAGTGTATTCATTGAAACCCAGCAAATTACAGCAGAAGATTGTGAGTAAAAAAAAAAACACTCATGCATTAGAACAAACGGTGTATTAGAAAAACATCTTAACTAAATTGTCAAGTACACATATAAATTTATTTTTTAGCAGTTTAAAAATGGCAGTGTTATGAAAAAAAGTGTGATAACTTCCCATCTATAACAATTTTCCACCTTTAAAAATGTCAAATCAACCACAGCAACACAAACTCAATTCTATGAACAGGTTTTATTCCAATAAACAATTTTTCAAATACATCAAGATAAAGAAAAATGACTACACAGTACACACTATTGCACAATAAGGAGAAAAAACTCTACTACAGACTTCGGAGTGAAGGAAGAGCAGGACTGTGGTCTGAAATGCTTGTGCTTTCTGAACAATCATCATTTAAATTTACAATTACTTGTGTATAAACGGCATAAAAAAAATCTGAAAATAAGTATTATAAATACTACCTTAGCATCTACAAAGATAAACCGGGGTATCAACAAAACCAAACAATGCAATCAGACAAGCTTTTAAAATGACAAGAAACATGACAAGCAACACGGAAAATAAAATATCTAATCTTTCAAAGGCTGTTTGAAACAAATATTTATCAGTTTACATTCATGTTCCCAACGGAAAAAAAAAATATTCCTTTTCACATTAAATAAAGTTTAAAATTATGTTCATTTGAAGATGCACTTAACAGAGCCACATGAATCTTCAGTGCAAATCTACAAAATAACGAAGAAAACAGTCATATATATGTATATATATAAAGATTACTCATTAAAACCCACATACCAAAGAAAAAAGCAAAAACAAAAAAGCTAATACCATGGGTAACATTGGATTTTCTAAACCAGATACCCAATC
Organism: Ptychobarbus kaznakovi; assembly: GCA_027422405.1. Lineage (NCBI taxonomy): Eukaryota > Metazoa > Chordata > Actinopteri > Cypriniformes > Cyprinidae > Ptychobarbus > Ptychobarbus kaznakovi. Next base: position 25,339,493 of record CM049806.1, on the reverse strand, counting down.
TGTACTTCTGCTTGCCGTTGTCGGGTTGTCCTCTGAATAAATAAATAAGCATTGTAAGCAAAACACGCCTGTGACTAATTTTCAAGTCTTAAAAATACATTTTTCTTTCCCATATGAAGAATAATCAGGTACAGAAACATACAAACCTTTTTCAGATCCTCCATCTTCTACATCTTTTCTACTTTCCTTTGTGTCCAGCAGCATTTGCTCAGCTGATACAACAGGAACTCCATCTTCAGATTCATGACATACTTCATGGATTTCTAAATCTGAATTAATCTCTATAGGATCATCAGCAGTGACATCCGAATTTGTTACAGCAGCAATCACATCTGCTTCATCAAGCTGATCATCCACCTTGTTTTCAGGTACACCATGGAAGTCACCTTTTACTTCTAATGGTTCAATCTGATTAGCTCCATGTTGTTCTGCACCATGAGATTCAATTGTGTGCATATCCTCTGTAGAGACTGCAAGGCTCACAATTGCTTTATCATCTGAAACAATTTGATCAGATGTTGATGCAATGGGTTTTTCACAGGATTCAATCACCTCAGAAGAGTTCTGATCATTTTGTGCAGAACCGCTCCAAAATTTTGTCATGAGCTCATTTACAAGACATTGCGGAGACTCAACTTTAACATAATACGGAGGGCTGTTAGGATCACTTGTACGCTCAATGCACTGCACGGTCACTTCCAGAGGTTTATCCACTAAGAGCTCATAGAAATTATCAGTAGCTTCACTGTCCCAAGATCCCTTGGAAGGATCAAACCCTTCCAGCCGACACAGAAAAGCTTGAGGTGGACTTTCCAGCAAGTCACAAGGCAGTGCCTTAACAGAGCCTTCACTAGATTCAGACTCGTTTCCAAAATCAACAAAAAGGACAGATACACTGTTTGTGCATTTATCAATAACCTGCGCACGATACCACATCTGATCGTCACAGAAACGAGCCAGGCACGGGCTTCCAGGAGCCAAATTATCCAGCTTAATTGGCTGTGTCTCACTAGAGTTTCCATATTGTTGGGCAACAAGGGTGATTTGATCGAGTATTTCAGAGTTCGAAAACTGGCACCAGAAGTAATCTGGTCCAACAATGCATGATGCAAAGGCTTCTACTGTCTGTCCCAAAGAGACATCTGAATTCTTGAAGAGTAGCTGGAATGTCTCCTTCACAGTTTCAGACACTACCTGTGATGCATTTAAGTATAAACTATCCCATTTCTCACTTGAATCTGACGTTATGCCACTGGGAATCATTTTAACTTCCCAAGTGATTCCATCTTCTTTGATAAACTTGCAAGACAGTTTTTTCTCACCAGCTTCACTGAATATTGTTTTAAAGAGAAATATCTGCTCCTTCATTCCCTTCTGCACCTTGAATCGATCATCTAGACTGCAGTGAATGCTGAACCTCGGGTAAGACAGTAGCTGCTCATCAAGTCGGCGAATTTTAAGGAGAGAAACAGTTGCCTCATTTCCGAAATCTATGAATTCTACCTGGATCGTGTCATTTTCGGTCGTGTTCTTTACGACAGCACGATACCAGGAATCATCTTCAGGAAACATGGCCTTCACCAAACTTCCCTGTTGAACACTGGATGCATGAATTTCATCTTTCTCTGATGGCTGATGGGAATTCAGTAGCTCGGTGAGGGAGAATAATGTATTCTCATCTTCTACCAGTTGAACAAAAAAATTTGTAAGGCTGTTGATGTGCGAAACATAAACTTTAGACACCTTACCTTGCTCGATCATACGTGGAGGAAGATCTACAGCTTGAGGTAAACACTGCACTGATATTTCAGGAACCATCGTGTTTCCAACTCCTAAAGTCAATGTTGGGCATGTAATGCTTTGCTCTTGGGTCTCGGTTGCAGCTAATTTGTTTTGTGAAATCTGAGGGTCAAAGCTATGAAGGTCAGGGTTTACATAATTTGATGCTCCGCCGTTTAACTTTCCAGAGTTAAGCTTGAGAACGTTCTCTTTTTGAACAGTTTCAGAGCTTGTTACTCCAAAACTGTCCTTTGTCACTTCGCTACAAACTTGAGGTTCGGGATCACACCAGTAATCTTTCATAAGATTGTTAACTATAAGTCCATTACATTCCACAAGTACTTTATACTGAGGACAGTTTGGAAGGTCAGAGGACATTCCTGTATTCTGAATAGTCACTTTTAATGGTTCATCCACCAGATGCTCAAAGAATTTGTCAGCTGCAGCATCGCTCCAAGTCCCATCTACGGACCCCAAAGCTTCTAACTGACAAAGAAATGCTTGGGGTGGGCTTTCCAAGAGCTTGGTGGGTAGGGATTTAACCAAGTTCAGATCAATTTCACACTCGTTTCCATAATCTCTAAAAAGAACGGAGACTGTTTTGGAATGTGTATTGATAACCTGTGCACGGTACCACAGCTGGTCAGAAAAAAGTGCCAGGCAAGGTCCCTGGCATAATTGATCTGGCTGAATTGGTTTTGCTTGACTAGAGTTTCCAATTTCTTGTGCAAGCAGGGAGATTTTGTCAAGATCCTCCGAGTTTCTGAACTGGCACCAGAAATAATTTGGTCCAACAATAGATGAAGCATACGCGTCCACAATTTGTCCTTGAGTTACAGCCGGTTCCTTGAATGCTAACAGATGGGTATCTTCATTGCAGTGCATTTGGGATTTGGTTTGAGCACCTGGTTTGAGAGCAGCATTAAACAAAGACCCTTCCTCAAGATCTAAACTGACAATCCAAGCCGATACGTCCCCTCGGATGAACTTGCATCTAATTTTCTTCTCACCATTTTCACCGGCTGCTTTTTTGAAATTCATTATCTCTTCCTGGGTCCAAGTTCTTTTTCCTCTTCTACAATCTCCAAGTGTGCAATGAATACCGAACATGGGGGTGCTGAGGAACTGCTTGCCCAGTTGCCTTATTTTAAGGGGCAAGAGTGTTGCCTCATTGCCAAAGTCAATAAACTGTACTTGAACCATGCCATTTTTCTTGTTTTGAACAACAGCACGATACCAGGCCCCATCAGCAGGATATTCAGCTACCACCAGGTCACCTGACTGCAACAGGTCTAGTTCAACTTGTGCATCACTTAACGGAGCAGAATTAAGTTTGTCGAGAAGGGAAAATATTTCATCTTCATCACTTGCCAATTGTACAAAGAAACTTGATGGACTATTACAATGTGAAACAAAGATGTCTGAAACATATCCTGCATCCAAGGTTTTCGAGGGAAGATCGCCGAGCCTTGGATAATGACACGACGCTGGTTGCTGTAAATCATTAGACCTAGCTCTACTGTGTCCAGTCGTGTGACTAGTAACAGTCTGGACATTTTTTTCCCATGTGCCTTGAACAGCTGCTTTTGGGACTTTCTTAGAGGTCTTCTCATGTGCTTGTGATGTAGTGCTGAAATTGTGTCTCACCGCTTTAGACTCCATACCTTCTGAAGACCTAATGAAAGTACGAGCCTTTTCCATTCCTTTGCTGATAGTAGACCCTTTTGTTTTGGACTTTTGGTTCCACTGCTCTTTAATTTTTGAGTTCAGGTTAGTATTCTCATCATTCATCTCCACTGATAGTTTGCCTGAAGAGTTTTGTTTCACAATGACAGAGAACGTGCAGTCTGTAGCGTAGTTTTTAAACCACTCATTAAGCTCACACGGCTCAGGTAATGTTACATTGAAAAGTTCAAACTGAACAGCCTGAATCGGAATGGATGCAATTGCATTAGCCTTTGGAGGAAGTGGCAGAATATCAGATTTATCCAAAACCACCAGGTCACCATAGTCTACAAATTGGACAAGTATTTTCGGATGCATCGATTCAATTTGTCCTCTGTGCCACAGCCCATCGGCGTATTTAGCAACACACATCATCTTAGGGTAGATTAAAAACTTTGCTTGTGGTGGCTTGCAGCAAAGTTGTTGGATATCTTTGGTCATTTTCCTAACCGTATCAGCATTTTCTGCAAAATGGCCATAGAACTGGTTTACACTTTGGACATAGGTTATTTGAACCTTCTCCTTTGCACCCACTTCAGTTTTGGGGTGTGAAACAACATATGCTTCATTCTGAAAAGGTGGAGCTGCAGTGAAATTCAATGAGCGACACGCCTCTGAGGGCTGTAGGCTTTTTCCAGTTTTGGCTACAGTGACATCTTCAAGAGAATCAGAGCACCCGGTTAAAGCGGTTGAAGTAAGAGAACGTACAGGCACATTTCTCTCATACATATATTCGTGTGCCACTTTGTTGAGAGTTTTGAGCGTTTGGTCATCATCACAAATCCTCTCAGTCACTGACAAACACTGCTCTCTGTGGCCAAAAGTGTCGTTTACATTCACATTGTCATTTCCATAAAGCGTTATATAATAGACACCCTCGTTCGCACTGTGATGCTCAAATTTTCCAACAAGGATTTGATCCAGTACAACAGATTTCAGATAATCTATCTGTTCCATCCTCCATCCAATGCCTTTGTCAATGACACCATGTAGAGAGCATGCATAGGTGACAACTGGCAATTTGAAGAACCTTGGAGATAAAGGTCTGATATTGCAAAGTTTAACAAAATCTCCAATTCCATAATCTACATGAAAGACCTTGACAACATCGGAGACGTTGTTCTGCTGAAGTATAGATCGATACCACTTGCCATCACTGCCTTTGGTTGCACATGGAGACCCGTCATACAGCAGCATTGGCATCTGAGCAGAGAAAGAGTCTTCATAGTATTCATGGAGCTGATCACTTAATTTCTTGAGCTCTTGTGAAAAGACATGCAATTTGCAATAGATTTTCAATGGATGAATAACTTGTGTCACAGTTACGATCTCAATTGTTCCAGGCAACAACTCCGGATACAAGTATTGATGCAACTTGTCAGGGTCACTGGCATGCTCCTGCGGACCATTTGTAGTCACAAGGTCAGTCTGTATGGAAGGGTTTCTGCTTGGCAAATGCAGTGAATGCATTACAAGGCTTTTGAAGTCTTCATTGGGCATCTTTCTAGCGAATCCAAGTTCATACATTTGTTTGGATATGCTTGGAATGTCAAGAATGATGATTCTGGATGGCATTATCACATCCCGAACACACCCAGAGATGTCTTTCCCACACAAAGTTTTGATGAACTTTGAAGCAGCCACAGACCATGCACTTTCAAGACACAGAGGTGATACATTGGCCAGTATGCAAAGCTCTACTTTGGGAGGTAGACTGGAAAGGTCGCGTGGACATTTTGTCAAAATTTCGCTTGAGGCCCAAAGCAATTCACCATCGTCAATTAGGAACAACTTGTATTCATGTTCAGACTTTGAAAGTATCCTTGCTCTGTGCCAAGTTCTGTCTTCATATACTAAGCAAACTTCTCCAGGTTTGCCTTCAAAAGTATGCAGCCACTTCCTAGGGACTTCAGTGTCTTTTTTAAGTTGTTGATATGCTTCCCTGCTCTCTTGCCCATAATTTAAACTTGCTACAAATTCTACTAAGACAGTTTGTTGGTTTAAATTGACTCTTGTGATCTGAACAGTAGTACTGGATCCAACGTTTGGCACACCGGGAATTGAACACATCTTGGTTGAGAGTCTGGCCTCTCAAAAAAGTTAAAGAGCAGAAATAGGGAGAATCTAGAGAGAGAGAAAAAAAGAGAATAATAAGAGAGAATAACTGATTATTAAAAGAACAGTTGACCCATAAATTAAGTGTAATTTACTCATGTTACTTTTTTTAAAAAAAAATGAAAATCTTCATTCTGGCTTCTTTCCAACATTCAATTGAGACCAAAAAAAGTTATGTACTTGTGTATTTTAGTGAAGGAGAGAGAAAAAAGTTATTCTACGCCTTGCTTAATGCGGATCACTCAAAAAAGTACCAATTGAAGGTTATGAAAACAAATATATCCTCATTCGATGAAAACTGTGATATTTAAAATAAACTTTTTACTTGCTAATAGGAAGAGCCTTTATGCAAAACTGAAATAGGCTACTGGCAAGGATATAACAGCAAACTATCATTTATTTGTGTCTCAAACCCGTTGGACAGTGTGCACGACGTACAGTATCTTTCAAAGCACATGGCAGGCCACAAAACACATTAACTTTGTGGTTTGCGCACAGACTCAACTTGTCAAACTGACATTTGTTGTCGCTTTTTTTTCATTATAGCATTTAATCAATTTATGTAATAAATAGTAACTGAGTAAAAGTAACAGGAGTGAGTAGTGTCATAAGATGTATTATTCATGTAAATATTAGGCTACTTCCATATTAATCTAGATAAATTTGAAAATGCAGAATTTTCTCAAAGTTTTGGCCTTCTATCCACACTGAGACAATGCTTTTGCCAGAGAAAACCTATGGTTGTTCCTGCATTTTATATTGCACTCCTGCAAGTATGACAGAAAATGTACTTGTAATTTTTGTCCTGTGGCAATTATGTATTAGACTCGTATATTGTATGGCGTTTGAGTGTGAGCTGTGCTATAAGAAATCAAAATATATTATTTAAGTTTATTATTGTTAATATCAATTTTACTTTAATATAATTATTTTGGTATTTATATATCTCATCTTATAACCCATCCTTCACCCCTAAACAAAAACCTCTGCAGACCACTAGATTTAATAGTCAATGTTTAACACTTTCACTATATGCGGGCATTAAAACATCATGTGTAGTCAAACCTGTATACTAATATAATGGATACTCCTTCCGGTTACCAATTTCATTCCTGTTACTAAATATTTTTTTCCTTATTAAAAAAATAAAGTTAAACCACTATTTTGTTTTGTTAAGTTTGGTCCTTAATTTATCCCACCGTTTAATAAATTGTTATTACATCATAGAAAATGTATAAGCTTGAGGTTTGAGTCGCCTTTAAAATAAAAAAAAAATAATTTGTGTACTTTAGAAAAATACACCTTGTTTAGATAATTTGTGATTTTTTTATGATAACAATAATATTTTTTGACCATGAAACCAACAATTTCTTTAAAATAAACATCTGTCTGAGGGGGAAATTAAGGAATTTGTTGACATTTTTAAACATGCTTTTTGGTAACAGGACTGAGAAAAATGCATCCATCTTCCACTTACAAAGTGTGTAAAAAATTAAATAAAGTTGCCTGAAATGGACCAGTACATATTGTGAATAGTTCAATATGTGTATTACTAGATTGAGACTTTAAAAAAAAGATAGAAAATATATTTTTTAAGAGTTTTGGAAGCAAATGGCACCCATTCAGTGGAATGGCCCACAACAGAGGTAAGCCACATATCTGTATCTGTCATTGCAAAAACCACGACTAAAAAAATAAGCTAGTAATTTTAATAATTTAGCTGCCGTTATCCAAAGCTAGAAATGTCGTGGCTTATTGAATGGCTCATGTATCAAGCCGAACCTAAAAGCCGTTTAAACTCGTCGATTCAACCTCCTGCTCTAAACAAACGATAAATTCTTCAATGAAAACTTACCAGCGTGAATTTCTCCCCACCATACACACGACTGATTTTACAGCGCTTATAAAGTCAACTAAACACGAACGCACTTCAAAACACGCCACCGGATGTTTTAACGAATCAATCTGGTCTACGTCAGTTAAGAACGCGGGTCACGTGAAGAACGCATGAGTTGTAACTTTACACGCGGTTCAATTAACAAACAACAGTCATCATGCTCTTTGGCGCAAGTTGTATTTTAAACGGTACGTTTTAATAAGTATGATCTTAAAAACAAATCCCGCACACTATCTATGCAAAAGGTATCAAAAAATGTATAAACATTTACAAAAACCTTTTGCATAGTGTGCGGGATTTGTTTTTGACCAGGCTGGTCTTTGTCTCCATCATGCAGAGTTGAGCTCTAACCCTAATCAAACACACCTGAGCATGCTAATCAGAGTCCTTCAAGGTCATTAGAAAATCACAGGTGAGTTTGATCAGGGTTGGAGCTAAACTCTGCAGCAGATTGGACCTCCAGGGAAAGATCTGAGGAACCCTGAAGTAGCCCCTCGCTGCAGATCCAGGAGGCGTGGTTGGAGCCACATCTATGGGGTGGAGACGGGTAGGTTCAGGTATATGTAAGGTGGGAGGAGTTGGATCTAGATCTAGCCACGCCCCCTGGATCTTGTGTTCTGCAGTTGCCGTCAGGTGGGCGGAGTTTAATTGTTAATTGAATAGGTATGATCTTGAAATGTTATTTTTTGTTTAAAATCTGCTTTTATAATTAAATAATTAAATAAACCTATACAACCTACTGTGTTGTCTTTTCCACAACAACACAAGTTACTACTGTAAAACTGTGGTAAAGTCTCATTAGCCACAGCTGTCATGGACCGTTAAAAGTTACTAATCATCATAGAAAAACTATTTACACTGTTTGTAGGAAATCCACTTCTGTAAAGTACTACAATTACATTTTAGCAAAGATAAAACGGTTAATGTGGTAATTTGCGATTCTAATATTCTACAAAGAACGTTTATGGACATATTTATGCAGCATAAATAAGCACTGGTGTCCTGAAGTTTTACAGTCATATTAGGAGGGTGGAGTTTGTTGTAGCCGCGCGCCATCTGTCAACCAGGAAGTCCTCAATAAGACATTCACTTTCCAGATGCGGAGGAATAGGTAAGTACAATATACACGTGATTAAATGAATGTTAAACGGTGTCCGTGTGCGGTTCTAGTGCACTTTTGACTTGGCTGTACACCTGTTCATCTGTGGCAGTTGAGTTATGTTTTCGTAGCTGTTGGCATGTTCGCAAGCGCATCTATTGTTCCTCTTTGTGATGCAGCATCTGTGCTTATTCATGTATTTCAGTGACATTGTAAAGTAGCTTCTGACATCAAATATGAACTCTCTTGCTTAAAATATCATGTTCAATAAAACTGTTCAGAAGTTAAGCAGATAAAGTGTGTTTGACAGCACATTAGAAATGCTTCCAGATGCATGCTGATGTGTTTTTGTGCTCCTTTCTTCTAGGCTGGGCATCTTTCTGCCATGAATAAGAGGAAATCTTGTGTCCACAATGTTGTAAAGCCGTCTAAGACTCCTAGGACGGATGGCAAAACACATGTTCAGGATGAGGAGGAGGAGGAGGATGAAGTCCAGCAAGACCAGTCACTCTCTGCTTCGGTCAGTTTAGGGATTTCCTGAATACATTACTTAACATCATTAAATGTTATAGTTACAGTCCTGCTTCAAATAACATCTCGTGCTGTTCCAGAGCGTGGGAGATATCGGCGTGATAGAAAGTATCACTTTGAGGAACTTTATGAGCCACCATTTGCTTGGACCTTTCAGATTTGGACCAAATGTAAACTTCATTGTTGGGAACAATGGAAGTAAGTACTAGATTTTTTTTTCAATTGGATTGAATTATTAAAACATTCATGATTTACACTACCAGTCAAACACAATTTTGGAAACACTTGAACGCATTTAAATAGTAACAAAATAAGCTGTCTTAGGATCAAATTGAAAAACTGACCCACATTGATTTCCCTGCAATTTTCCAAAAATCAACACTATAAAAAACACTAAAGATTCATATAAAAATAGAAAACCTCTATTTTAGCTTGTCAGATACTAAAAAATCATTCATGTCTGTTTCTATTGTGTTAGGGGGCACAACATGTTAACATTTTTGTCACGAATACTTGTAGCAACTATTTGTACACTGAACTAAAGTACAAATAGCTACATGTATAAATAGTATTTAACATTATTTGTACTTAGTTTAAATAGGCTAGTATTTATTGCTATTTGTACTTCCTCTTCGTTTTTATTATTTTATTTTAATATATATTTTTCTTAAAAAAAACTCCTACGTTTTCAATTGATTTAATTTCTCATGTATTTATATTTTAGTGTTTGACAAGTTACAATAAAGGAATGTTTATAGTTTTTTTTTTTTTTTTTTTTTTTGCCTGTCATGCAAATTGCATGGAAAAAGTGAGTCAGTTTGGGAATTTACACAGCCATTCCTAAACACATATATGTGTGGGATTTTTACATGCACATTAATAACTCTAAATAAAAAATATTCACAACATTTCATGGAATAAATAAATAGTTAACATTTACATGTATGCATTTAGCAGACGCTTTTATCCAAAGCGACTTACAGTGATTTAGTCATTTATCCAGTAGTTCAGCAGTTAGTAGTTCAAATTGACCCCAACACAAAAATTTTGTTTGGGTGGACCCCAACACAAAAATGGCTGTTGTTTGGGTGGAGACTGATGGAAAAGTTATGCACTCTAAAATGTGCAAAATACTTCCAGTAAATAATGTGTCAGTGTGTTCAAACCTCTGACTGACAGTGAATAAATAAATGTTTTGACTTCAAAAGCCCTCCTATTTAAGCTGATACACACCTCTGGTACTTCAGTTTAATACAAATAAAACTATTTATTAAATAAACAAAAATATCATGTCAGTTTAATGGTGTACTTCTTTATTTTATTGCATTTTAATTTTGAGTATGTTAATATAACTAAATTGAAATCACTGTAAGATGATTTTTAGTAGTGGGCCCTGCAGCCCTAGTTGGGAACATTAAAATAGTGGTGTCATTATCAATCAGCTAAATATTTAACTATGTGCATGCCTCTGTCTCTTTTTTCTTGAATGTCAGAACTAGTTATGCCGTCAGTTAAGGTATGAAGTTACCAAAAAGGCGATTAAAGCTGCCTTAAAACTGTGTGCATGCATGCAAAATGTTATATATGCGTCACATTTAAGGGTATCATATCTCTGTAAATCTGGGTATCATCAGCATAGCTGTGTTAGGCAATTTTGTTATTTTGCATTATTTGGAGCATATACAGGCTAAACAAGAGCGGTGCAAGAATTGAGCCTTGAGGGTCTCCGCATGTCATGGACGTCCACTGAGACTTATGCTCTCCTATACTCACATAATAACCTCTCCCTTCTAAGTATGACCTGAACCATTTGTGTACCATCCCAGAAAGCCCGACCCAGTTTTCCAGTCTCTGTAGAAGTGTGTTAGGATCGACAGTGTCAAACGCAGCACTAAGGTCTAGTAGTACCAGCACTGATATTTTGCCAGTATCAGAATTAAGGCGAATATCATTTATTATCTTAATAAGCGCTGTTTCTGTGCTGTGATGCGCTCGGAAACCAGATTGAAAATTGTCCAGGTATCCATTTGAATTTAAGTATTTGTTCAGCTGATTAAAAACTACCTTTTCAATAATCTTACCTATGAAAGGAAGATTTGATATTGGTCTATAGCTGCTCAACATGGTGTTATCAAGATTGCGCTTTTTCAGAAGGTACTTAACAACTGCACTTTTCAGGGAGTTTGGAAAAGTCCCAGAAAGAAGTGAGGCGTTCACTACTTCTAAGAGATCTGCTTCTAAACAGTTAAGCACACTTTTCAAAAAAGATGTGGGAAGTGAGTCAAGAGAGCAGGTTGACGATTTAAGATGCAGTACTATTTCTTCAAAAATTTTGCTATCAATTTCTTAAAAATCAGACATCGTTACTTTTTTTTGAAATCGCGGTCGAATCTGTGTGACCTCTGCATAACTAGAAGATATGCCAATCTCCTTTCTGATATTATTGATCTTCTCAGAATAGAAGGAAGCAAACTCGTTGCATTTGCTGTCGGAGAGCATTTCACTGGGAATCTGACTTGGGGGGGGGGGGGTTGTCAAAAGAAGCAAAACGAGTGCGAGTGTTGTTTAAGTTACTGTTTATAAGGTTTGAGAAGAAGGTCTGTCTAGCTGTGGCTAGTTCTACATTTAAAGCATGAAGGCTGCTATAGATGCTATAGTGAATTATAGTGAAGTCTAATAAATGTTCAAATTGATTATACTGTAATGCTGAACAGTCAATGATTAAATATTCAGGGGAAAAACTATTTTATAGAGACGTATAGATATCTGTGATGCTGACCTTCAATCATAAAAAAAGCCATTAAGAAAATATACTGTCTTTATGTTGTTTGTACATTGTACATTTGAAGATTGAATGGGAAATTATTGCAATATAAAAATATATTTAAAAACTTTAATGTTAGATGGGATTAGAAAAAGTGTGTGCTTAATTAGTTAATATTTGTTTAATCGATTGACAGCACTAGGATAAAAACTGAAAACATTAACAATGTGGGTCTTTTCTCAATGTACTGTATGCATTGTCTATCTAAGCTGGGAAAAGTGCCATTCTGACCGCTCTTATAGTGGGTCTTGGTGGAAAAGCAACCATAACCAACAGAGGAACGTCTTTGAAGGGCTTTGTGAAATATGGAGAGAGGTTAGTATATTTCAGAATACAAAATGCAGTAGTATCTCTTCATAAGATTTCTGTTTGTGAGCACTCTTGATTTTTGTTTACAGTTTTGCAGACATTAAAGTGAAATTAAAAAACCGAGGAAACGACCCCTATAAAGGTGACATTTATGGAGATAGCATCTGCATTGAGCATCGGATCTCAAGCGACGGTTGCAGGACTTGTAAAATCAAGAATAAAACTGGTAATATCATGACTTCCTCTCAGATCACAGGTAATATCGGAAACAGGACTTTTTCATGTATATCTAGATGCTCTATTTTTAGGTCATGTCATTTCCACAAGGAAGGAAGAGTTAACTGCTATATTGGACCATTTCGGCATCCAGGTACTTTTGGTGAAAAAATAGAAGGAAAGATATCAGCTTATATGACTTGCATGCTTATAAGCGCAATCTTTTAGTTATTGATAAGTAATTATTTCTAAGTTGTTTTAATATTGATGATGTATAAAGTAAACCGATTTATTTCTGATTCTGGATTAATTTCATATTACAGGTTGACAATCCCGTTTCAATACTCAATCAAGAAATGAGCAAACAGTTCCTGCATTCAAAAAGTGAAGCAGACAAGTACAAGGTGATTTATTTTTCATTATGCCATCAATAACTGAAGCAGTGAACCGTTTTCACACTTTTCATATCTTTTTTTTTTCCTGAAGTTTTTCATGAAAGCAACTCTTCTGGAGCAAATGAAGCGAGACTACATTCACATCAAGCAGACGAAAGCCTTGACGCGTGAACAGGTGGAAAGACAAGAGGAGGTGATTCGTGAATTCATAATCAAGCATCTTTATTAGTGTTTCTCATACTTCACGTTTGACACCGGCAGTCACCACTAACATCACACATCGGTCATATCTTTGTATTCTTAGTGTCTTAAAGATCTCAGGCAGCTGTTTTTGCAAAAGAAAGAAAGCTATGAACGCTTGGCGTCGCTTGACAGCATGAGGCAGACTCTTGAGGACCTGAAAAAGGAAATGGCGTGGTGTTTGGTACGTTATTTTAGTGCTTCTTGCAGAAGTGTGAAAAGTCGCTTGCGTTAGAGAGTCTATGTTCAGCAGTGTCTCTGTTTGTTGGTTGTAGGTGAGAGAGAAAGAGAGGCTTGTTGAACAACTGATGGAACAAATTGAAAAAGAAGAGTCTGATCACAAAAATGAAGAAAAGCTGCAGCTCTGCCAGGTCTGTTTGTTGATCTGGACTTTTACTGGGATAACTATGTTTTTATTATGATATATTAAAACTGTTTTTGAAAGAAGTGTATGATGCTCAGCAAAGCTGCATTTATTTGATCAAAAATATAGTAATATTATGGAATATTAGTTTAAAAGAACTATTTTCTCTTTGAATATATTTTTTTATTAAATTTATTCCTGTGATCAAAGCTGTATTTTCAGCATCATTACTCCAGTCTTCAGTGTCGCATGATCCTTCAGAAATCATAATATGCTGATTTGGACAAGCAGACATCTTTCAAAAATGTTATAAATTATATGTATTATACACTTTGAGCGGCAGTGTAAACAGGGGCGTTTTTAACAGAACATCACTGATAGTGTCATATATCATTGTCAGGACCAGTTAAACATCATTAGGTAAAGTGTGCATTGTCCAAATGTAGTCGGCATGTGACTGTAATAATTCTTTGTTTTTAAGAGCAAAGTTACCGCTGCTGAAAAGAGATTGCAGGACATTCAGAAGAAGGTTTGCATGCTTCGAGAAGAGCAGGAGCATTTGGCAGAGGAGAGCCGTAAAATGAAGGAAGAAATTAAAGTCAAAACGAAAGCACAGAAAAACCAGGAGGTGAGATTTCTTTGTTTTCTCTTTCTGTTAGTTACTGTTACTGAAGTCAGAGTTTTTGAAGACATCTGCTCACACATGTACTTTAATATCTCAAGTTATGGAATAGCTGCATTGATTTTATATGAAGACATGCATCTCTCTACAGTTAGGATTAACATGTGAGCAATATCTGCCTGTTTGTTGTGTTTTATTATTATTATTAAATGGAATATGTCACCCAAATTCGTTCTTCTGTGGAATACAAAAAGTGACGTTTTGAAGAGCGTTCGTGCTCCTCTTTCCCTGCAGTGAAGGCAGCAAGTGACCAGAGGTTGTGAAGCTCCAGCAAAGGGCAAACAATCTGCATTAAAACGGGGTGATACAGGAGTGATAACCTAAATAATGACACAAGACTTCAAATATAGCTTTCAAATTTTATCCAGATTGTTTGTCGGCTCCAGTCATTTGCTATCTTTGAATGGAAAAGAGCAGTATGAACTCATTTTGTGTTGCATGGAAGGAAGAAGGAACAGACTTGATGGAGAGTAAATGACTTGCATGGTTTTAATGTCTGGGTGAACTACTGCTTTAAGTTAGCAGATTTAATAAAGAGGCTTCTTCTTGATTTCTAAAGAGTTTGTATAGATGTTTAGAGTGCCAGTTTTTCAGGTGGTTTACTTCCGCGCTGAGAATAAATTGAAACAATTAGAAAAGGAGCAATGCCTTCTTCAGGAGCGAATTCACAAAATAAGTCATGGGTGAGTCCATTTGTTGAGGGAACACCTCTCATTTTAGGCTGTGCATGGCAATAAATTGTTTAATATCATGCTGTGTGTTCTAATTCATTTTTACAAGTATTTTTTCAAAGCATTTGTTTGACTTAGTTGAAAATGTAATCTAATTTGGTGACGCTGTCAATGTCACGTTTTTAGCAGTGGCAGAAGAAGCCATGAGACTGAGCAAGCACAGCATCAGAATAAAATATCGGCCTTCAAAAAGCAGCTGGAAAAGCTTGAGAAAGATTCCAGCACGCTGAATCAAGAGATTAAGGACAAACAGCAAGCTCTGCTCAAAGGAAGAGAGGAATATGATAAACTGAGGTAAAGTCTGCGGCACTTGACTGGACGGAGACGGGGAAGACACAAGGCGTATTCAAACATGCTTTGCCATCATTTAATATGTTGTGTGGCACAGCTTTGACTTGAAATTGACCTAAAATGTGAAAAAAATTATTTTTTGTAGTGCTGTCAAACAATTAATCGCATCAAAAATACAAGTTTTAGTTTACATATATATATGTGTGTACTGTGTATATTTATTATGTATATATAAATGCACACACATACACTATATATTTTGAAAACATTTACATATACATGCATTTATATATTTTTATTTTATATAAATATTACATGCATGTGTTTTTTTTATATATGCATAATAAATATACACAGTACACATATATATGTAAACTAAAACTTTTATTTTGGATGCGATTAATCGTTTGACAGCATAATTCTTTTGTTATGATTTTTCCTTTGTAAAGAATATTTAGCATTATGAAAACTGTTGCAAAACCTATTGTTAATGAGAGTAAAATGTGACAGATGATTGTGCACAAATGTGTGATATGACCACTTTAAATATAGAACCATCTGTATATGATCTTTATTTTGATAATTTTTTTAGCATGGAGGAAAAGAACGTCCAGGTCTCTCTGGAGTCCAAACTGAAGAGAAAAAAGCAGCTAATGGCCAGCAGATCCAACAGACTGAGACGCTTTGGCGATCACATGCCAGAGTTGTTGGAGTCCATCAACAAAGCCTTCACTCAGGGCCGATTCATCAAGAAACCTGTGGGACCGATAGGTGAGAGGTCCTCCGTATCTTCAGATTATTCACTCAGTCGTACAAAGATTTACTCATAATCTTCTTTACTCATCACCAGGTGCATGCATCAGCCTAAAGGATCCCAGTTTAGCCGTGGCGGTGGAGAATTGTTTAAAAGGTTTAATTAAAAGCTTTTGCTGTGATAATTACAGGGACGAACAAGTCTTGCAAGGACTGATGTCCTCTTACTTCCCCAGAGGCAACAGGCCTCAGATAATCGTGTGTTCATTCACGGACAGAGTTTATAACCTGCAAGACCGGTAAGACATATTTGTGTCCAGAAATGGAGTCAGAGGTCTTATGAGGGTGCAGTAAACATGATGTTTCTATGTGTTCATGTCAGTGGAGTCCATCATCCTGAGTTTCCAACTGTGCTGGACTGCCTCAATATGGAGAACCCGGTGGTAACAAACTGCCTGATTGACATGAGGGGCATTGAGAACATTCTGATTATCAAAGTAAGTTATAATAATAAGTAAAAGCATTCATAATCATGTATAACACTAGCGAGTGGAGTGCAGTCATCTAAATAAAAGACCTCATTTACATGTAACTGATTAAGAGTTGTGTAAATGTATATATATTTTAATTATAGTATGTATATATGATCAAAAGTTTGGTATTTTTAGGGCCAGATTTACTAAACATGGCAAATTAGCGAATACCAGCAAAAACCATGAGAGCAAATCTTACTAAATCGTGTTGCGTGATTTATTTTAATAGTCTCCATAAATTAACTGATCGAAAGGGAAACTCCTACAAATACATATTCAATAATAACTCTGTCCACGCCTTTTCAGCGCTAATTTCCCAACACTACGTGTCTTTAAATCCTGACCGTAGTTTAACACCAGACGAGGGTTTACGCTGGCGCAAACATAGTACATCTGGCCCTTAGGTTTTTAAACCATTTTCTTCTGCTTACCAAAACTGCATTTATTCGATACAAATACAGTAAAAACAGTAATATTGTGAAATATTATTACAAATAAAAGGACTTTTCTATTTTAATATACTTTATATTATAATTTATTCCTGATGCAAAGCTGTATTTTCAGCCATTTCTCCAGTCTTCAGTGTCACATGATCCTTCAGAAATCATTTTAATATGCTGATTTATTATTAATGTTGGAAACCGTTTTTGCTGCTTAATATTTTTTAAAACCTGATACTTTTCCATGATTTCTTGATGGTTAAAAAGAACAACATTTATTACAAATATAAATATTATGTAACAATATACGCTATTGTTAAAAAGTTTGGGGTCAGTACGTTTTTTTTTTTAATTTAAATAATTAATAATTTTATTCTGCAAGGATATGTTAAATTGATAAAAGGTGATGGTAAAGACTTATGCTATTATTACAAAGGATTTCTTTTTTAACTCTTTATTCATCAAAGACTCCTGAAAAAAGTATCACAGGTTCCCCAAAAACAATTAAACCGCACAACCTTTTCCAATATGATTAATAAATCAGCATATGAGAATGATTTCTGAAGATCATGTGACGCTGAAGACTGGAGTAATGATGCTGAAAGTTAAAAGGAATAAATTATAGTTTATGTTAAAATATATATATACAGATAAACTATTATTTATACTGTAATAATATTTCACAAGCTATATATTTAACTTCTTATATATTATCTCAATATATTGTTTTTGTTTTTAAACAGGAGAAAGCTCATGCGAGGAAGGTCATGCAGGGGTCGAGACCCCCAAAGAATTGTCGCGAGGCCTTCACTGCAGATGGTGACCAGGTCTTCACCAATCGCTATTACACACCTGAACATGAAGTACTGGCCCAATATCTTGGTGGAGACCCAGAGGCAGAAATACGGCAAGTCACAAATACTGAATAATCCTCTTTCATCAAGCAATTAGTCTCTGATTGTACCTGGAGCAAGTTAAAGTAAAGGGTTGTACTCATGACACAATGATGACAATTCATGCAAACCCTTGTGGAGCCCGATTCTTTAAGACATGAACAGAGGCAACTATACTTGAACATATGTGTTTATCTCCACTGATTTACAGTCTAGTGGAGTACGAGCTGGAGAACAATCAGGCTCAGCTTTCACGCTTCCAGCTTCACCTGGGCTCTGTGAAGGAAGACGTTCAGTTCATGGAGGAGAAGCTGCGGAGTGTCATCATGGCCTGCAAAAAGAATCAGGTATTGAACCGCACGGGCTACACCATTATATAGTCTATATCTGCATATAGTAGTTGATGCTGGCTGTAATCGTTCTTGTTTAGGAAAGCATAAACAAGGTTAAAGCTTCCATAACCGAACTTGAGAACATTGAAGAGGCTCAGGCTGAAGACATCAGCTCCCTGGTGAGCGCTCGATGAATTTTACCAGGCAAACGTTGATGTTTATTGTTTTGTGACATGGAATAATAGACGATTTGTCAAATGTACAGGAAGAAGACGCACAAGAAAATGAACAGAAGATCGAATCAGAGAGGAGAAATGTGAAAGAGGCTCAGGATGAGTTAAAGAAACACGAGACAGTGCTTATGAATATTAATCAGAAATATACAGATGTGAAAAATAAAATGGAGCAACTCTCAGATGAGACAGATCAACTGAAGGTGAGAGAGAGCTGGACGTTCAGTATACAATGAAACGCTCGGTTTAAATATTTTACATTTGAGAATATATATATATATAAACACTCTTCCAGGCAAAAGTTTTTGAACCGTAAGATTGTTAATGTGTTTTAAAGAATTCTCTTTTGCTCACCAACCCTGCATTTATTTGATCCAAAATACAGCAAAAGCAGTAATATTGTGAAATTTTTTTTTTACTATTTATAATAACTGCTTTCTATTTGAATATATTTTAAAATGTAATTTATTCCTGTGAATAAAAAGCTGTATTTTCAGCATCATTACTCCAGTCTTCAGTGTCACATGACCCTTCAGAAATCATTTATATATGCTGATTTGCTGCTCAAGAAACTATTATTATCAGTCAATTTGTTTCAGAATTCTATATGTAAAAGTATACATTGTATAACTAAAAATAAAATAAAGTGATCATGAAGAAATTTAATGTTACAAAAGTTTTCTGTTTCAGATAAATGCTGTTCTTCTGAACCTTCTATTCATCAAAGAAACCTTTGATTTATATCTTGCATTTAAAGATCATACTATTATTAATGGTCATATTAAAACACATTTTAGGCAAAAGATTAAGAAATGTGCATTGTGAGTAAAAAAATACTTCAAATAAAGTGTAATTATAATAATTTATATTTTAATCAAAGTGTCAAAAAATGTTAAATTTGAAGTATGTTAAGTATTAAAATTCAGTACTCAGCTGTTTTCAACATGATAATAATAATACATGTTTTTTTAACTAGGAAATGCAGGCTTGGTGAGCAGAAAATATATATATAAAAAAACATTAAAATGATATACACACACACACATGTATAGTGTTATTGGAAGATGGATTTGTCTTGAATAGGAGGAGCACGTTAAGGCAGAGGCTGTGTGCAGTAAACTTGACCAAACCCTGAAGATCTTGGAGAAGAAACTGGAGGATCATCAGGCTTCTGTTCGGGCCATGAAAGAGGATCTGTCACTCAGAGAGGAACAAGCACAGGTGATCACTGCTTTACGCTTTTCATATCATATAATGTAATATATCAAATTCCTTATCATAAGAACATGTGCATATTGTATCATCCAAGCAGTATGGTGAAATATTGGACTTGTTCATTGTTTGTAAATGATTTGCTTTGTAGGATTGTGAAGCCAAAGCCAAAGAGATCTGTCCTGTGCGACAGCAGGCGGATCAGAGTGCCAGAGGTATCGATGCCGAAATCACACGCCTGCGACAAAACATCAGCACAGAAGAGAGCAGCCACGGCGACAAGGAACAAGTTATCCGGTATGCATGGCTTTTTTATTCTATTTTTAAGAAATAGTTTGGACTCAGTTGTTATTTTATGTATTTTACATTTTTTTTATTATTTAATTTTTTTATTTTGTATTTTATATATATTTTTTTTTAAAGGAGATATTTTTAACTGATAGTTCATTTAATTTGATATTTTTTTATTTTTTATATATTCTCGTAGCTATATAATATATATATATATATATATATTAAAAGTAATCGTTAATTTCAAATGTGAAACTCGTGTAAACTTAAATTTCAATTCAAGTAATTCTCAAATTGGTTCTTTTAAACTCGTGTATTAAATAAATTCAATGCACACAGACTGAAGTTTTAAGTCTTTGGTTCTTTTAATTGTGATGACAAAAACCCACCAATTTCTCAACAAATTAGGCTCACATTTAACAAAAACCCACCAATTCACTCTCAACAAATTAGAATGACATGGTGACATGCCAATCAGCTAATCAACTCAAAACACCTGCAAAGGTTTCCTGAGCCTTCAAAATGGTCTCTCAGTTTGGTTCACTAGGCTACACAATCATGGGGAAGACTGCTGATCTGACAGTTGTCCAGAAGACAATCATTGACACCCTTCACAAGGAGGGTAAGCCACAAACATTCATTGACTGCTGGGTCAAGGCATCAAGGTGTATCCAAGCATGTTGGCTAAGTTGTCGTCCAGAGGCGTCTTACCTGGGCTTAACAGGAAGAAAAAGATGCACAGTGGTCCACCAACCGAGAGAACCGCAGCCTTATGAGGATTGTCAAGCAAAATCGAAGTTTTGTATTTCATTTGGAGAATTTGGGTGAACTTCACAAGGAATGGACTGAGGCTGGGGTCAAGGCATCAAGAGCACCACACACAGACGTGTCAAGGAATTTGGCTACAGTTGTCGTCAGAGGCGTCTTACCTGGGCTAAGGAGAAGAAGAACTGGACTGTTGCCCAGTGGTCCAAAGTCCTCTTTTCAGATGAGAGCAAGTTTTGTATTTCATTTTCCAAACCAAGGTCCTAGAGTCTGGAGGAAGGGTGGAGAAGCTCATAGCCCAAGTTGCTTGAAGTCCAGTGTTAAGTTTCCACAGTCTGTGATGATTTGGGGTGCAATGTCATCTGCTGGTGTTGGTCCATTGTGTTTTTTGAAAACCAACGTCACTGCACCCGTTTACCAAGAAATGTTGGAGCACTTCATGCTTCCTTCTGCTGACCAGCTTTTTAAAGATGCTGATTTCATTTTCCAGCAGGATTTGGCACCTGCCCACACTGCCAAAAGCACCAAAAGTTGGTTAAATGACCATGGTGTTGGTGTGCTTGACTCACCAGACCTCACCAGACCTAGAACATATGGAGAATGATTGTCATTGTCAAGAGGAAAATGAGAAACAAGAGACCAAAACATGCAGCTGATGAGGCCACTGGCCACTGTCAAAGAAACCTGGGCTTCCATACCACCTCAGCAGTGCCACAAACTGATCACCTCCATGCCACGCCGAATTGAGGCAGTAATTAAAGCAAAAGGAGCCCCTACCAAGTATTGAGTACATATACAGTAAATGAACATACTTTCCAGAAGGTTCAACACTTCACTTTTTATTGGTCTTATGAAGTATTCTAGTTTGTTGAGAGTGAATTGGTGGGTTTTTGTTAAATGTGAGCCAAAATCATCACAATTAAAAGAACCAAAGACTTAAACTACTTCAGTCTGTGTGCATTGAATTTATTTAATACACGAGTTTCACAATTTGAGTTGAATTACTGAAATAAATTAACTTTTCCACGACATTGAATTTATTGAGATGCACCTGTATATAATATACATTAAAAGTAGCATGTTGGAGAAATAAAAAGCGTATATGTGAAGCCTGTATTTTTTGACATAGAACTGAAGTAAACCACTGAAGAATGTATTTTTCCAGAGAGTACGCAGAGGCTCACAGTAATTACAAAAGCAAATCCAGCCAGCTGAGGGATCTCAGGAAGTTTATTGATCGTCTCGACCACATCATGATTGACCGGCAGGACCGATACAAATCAATGCGACGGTAACTTGCTTAGTATAACACGGTTAAGTCACAGTGTTTCTATTTCAAAGATTGCCACTCCTGTTCTTTAAGTTTGAATTGTGTTTTCAGGTCACTTTCTGTGAGGTGCAAGCTGTACTTCAACAACTTCATGATGCAGCTGAACTGCTGTGGCTCTATGATGTTTGATCACATCAATGAATCTCTGTCCATTTCTGTAAGTTACGTTTGGCAGTGAATCCTATGAAAATATCTCTTGGCTCATATAATATCTTCATATAAAATCAATGCTGCATTTATTTGATCATAAACGGTGAAATTAGTATGATTGTGAAATATAATGACAATTTAAAATAGCAGTTTTTTTATTTGAATATATTTTAAGATGTTATTTATTCCTGTGATGCTAAGCTGAAGTTTCAGTACCATTACTCTGGTTTTCAGTGTCACGTGATCTTTCAGAAATCATTTTAATATGCTGATTTGCTGCTGAAAACAGTTGTGGGGAAATTGTGAATATATTTTCAGGATTCTGATGTATTCCTAGTGTTAGTGAGCACACAGCATCCTGGGTTCTTTAGTGATGTATGTTACTTGTTTCGGCTCAGGTGAAACCCCCCGGTCAGGAACAAAACAACGTGAATGACATGCGTTCCCTCTCAGGAGGCGAGCGCTCCTTCTCCACGGTCTGCTTCATTCTGGCACTCTGGGAGATTACAGAGTCGCCCTTCCGGTGCCTGGACGAGTTTGATGTCTACATGGTACGTACTCTTGTTTTCATGTGATGGCTTTGAGGACATGTGACATGTCAAACATTAGTATTTTACATATAAAGTAAATCATGTGTTTAATAAGCTCTTTTGTGTTTTTAAGGACATGCATAATCGCAGCATTTCAATGAACATGCTTGTGGCCCTTTCAGAACGTCAACATCTGCGACAGTTCGTCTTCATCACCCCTCAGTCCACCAGGTAGAAAAATAAGTTATTACATGTTTTATGGTGAAACTCGCTGAAACATGTCTAACTGACCCTAGTGGGGAAAAAACTCAAATATATATTATTTATATACCCTGCAATTGTATTTTTGGTTTACTAAACTGGTATACTTAAAGTATGCTAAATTTGAACAACTCGTTTTGGACTTAATGCAGTTTAATTATGCCGAAGTAGTGCTGAGGTGCAACTAAAGATACGCTTAAGTATATTTAATTGTGCTAAAGTGGGACTATTGGAAGTAGGGATGGGCGATATATCTCATGCGATATGCATGTGCATCTCGTCAGTAAAGCCGGTTCCTTGATTAGCGCTAAATCTCCATCACCTGTTTTCAAATGGAGCGGTATTTAATACACGGAGACGTAAATCACTGACAAGCTACACAATATCGCGTTCATATCGAAGGTGATATATCAGTCGATATATGCGTAGCTTGTCTGTGAACTACGGCTCCGTGTATTAAATACCGCTCCATTTGAAAACAGCTGATGGAGATTTAGCGCTAATCAAGGAACCGGCTTTACTGACGAGATGCGCATGCATATCGCATGCAATATATCGCCCATCCCTAATTGGAAGTATACTTCAAGTACACTTTAAATATCTTGCATTTAAAGATCATACTATCATTAATGGTCATATTAAAACACATTTTAGGCAAAATAGTAAGAAATGTGCATTGTGAATAAAGAAATACTTCAAATAAAGTGTAATTATAATTTTATATCAGTAAGTCTCAAGTTATGTCACAAAATATGTTAATGGATTTGAAGTATACTTAGTATGAAATAAAAGCATTTAAAATTATGGCAGTTTTTTTTTTTTTTTTACTATGGTATATTTCTCACCAAAAGCAAAACATCATAAATAGTGTTTTCTGACATTTTTATAAAGACAATCTCAATTTTTTAAAGGAGATAAGATACACTAAAGACAGTTTAAGACAAGTACAAATCATGGGTGTTTAAAAATGAGAACGTCAATAGGAATATCATCATACAAAAATACTTTAATGTATGATGCCTGTTTTGGGATTTGTGATAATTAAAGACATTTTCCTCAGATTTGTATTACTGTAATCTGAACACATGTTGTAGATTTCCTTAATTTTTTAATGCAAATCTGCATAAATTCAGTAAAACAAAAGATACCATTGTGTATACTTATGATTTTGTGCAGAAATATGAGCAAACTCTTGAAAGTTGTGTGAGATGCCAGATGTTACGATCATTCCTGATCAGCTTCTCCTGTCCTCACAATCACGTTTATTCAGGCAGGGAATGCAAACGGTTTGTAGAACACAAACCCTTAAGCAGGTTTCTTAATGACTTGCTGAACTAGTGCTCAGTTCATTAGTTAATCAAATGCATAATTGTAAACCAGGTAAAAGCGTATTTGTCCCGTAATGAGGACACTCTCTTTGAAATGTTGATTTTTGCCCTGGGTTTTGTTTAAGGTGTTAAGTCAAGTAGAGATCCAAAAACACTGTATCCTCACACAGCACTGAATTATAGACTTCATGTTTTTCTATGTAGACGTTGATGTTTCTTTGCATTATCTTTCAGCCATCTGCCTAATAGTTCCCATATTACGATCCACCAGCTTCAGGATCCAGAGAGAGAAGCGGAGGAGGAGTGAGATGTGTGTTCGGTACGGACATTGCCTGGAGAGACTGTACTGAAAGTGTGTAAGGTTTATATGTCTGTACACTCTATTACGCATTTGCTTTTTTATTTATTTTTAAAGAAGTTTTATGGTTCTAGTTCCCCTGCAAATGTTTCAAAAGCACAAAGCGTGCGCCTAATTCGTGTTAGTGTGAAGTCCACACCATTTCATCAAGTTCATCTGGTCTCTAAAAGAAAAGAAAAGCCAGCTCGAGGAATAGTTCACCCAAAAATGGAAATTAGCTTGAAATGTACTCCGTCTCAGGCCATCTTATATGTAGACGAGTTTGTCATCAGAACAGATTCGGAGAAATTTTGCATCACATTACTTGCTCACCAATCAAGCGGCAACAAACGATTATTTTGATAATCAATTAATCTAATGATTATCAGAACGATTATTCAACTAATCTTCGATTATTTCACTGATTAATCATTAGACTTTGATTGATTATTCAGCTTTTGCAATTAGTTAAAATATGAAGTTATACATAAATAAAGGTCACTTCAGCTTTAGAAAAGCATATTATGTAATTACAATTAATTGTTAACACTTTACAATAAGGTACATTAGTTAATATGAACTAAGAACAACAGAATTTGTTAATCTTAGTTAATGTTAATTTCAATATTTACTATTGCATTATTAAAATCACACGTTGTGTTTTTTAACATTGGCAAATGCACTGTGAACTAACATAAACAACTGTATTTCTATTAACCAACATTAACAAAGATTAATACATACATGTAATAAATGCATTATGTTAATTAATACATTAACTAATATTAACAAATGATACCTTAATTGTAAAGTGTTGCCAATTCATTATACAAATAGATGTATTTGGCACAAAATGAGATGACAGAGAGACACTCTCACTATTTAATTAGCTAGATGAAGAAGTAACTGAATTACATCATAATTCTGCCGAACATCTCCTTTTGTAAATCATATAGATATGAAATATAATAAAGGTAAGTGATAAGACACTTTGGATAAACTATTTTATTCACAACATAATGTCTTAAAATACTTTATAGGGTTATGATAACCAAAACAGTCCTGCGCTAGATCAAGCTTTGATCTCTGTAAAGCCGAACTATTACTTTAATGAAATTACTTTATTCCAACTAATACAAATATTTTATCATAAGCTACTCCACACTGGAGAGCTGCTTTATGACAGAAAATCACGTTGTAATTCTAACTGAAAGCGAACTGACTCCGGTTTTTCATGTTTAATAACGTAAAGCTGCATGAATTAAGGCTATCTGCAGAAAGTACTAACGTTATATAAATAAACATGATGTGACCGGACTTTACTTTACGTTACTGAACTGCAGAGCTCATGCAAACATCCACATCGTTGTAATCCGATGCATTTTTAACTGCTGCTTTCACACTGCTGTCAGTTTGAGGTGTTTTTTTTTCATTACTGAGAGGAAAGCGCGCAATATATATATTTACATATTCATCCAAACGCCGCTGTGTGTGTCTTCTTCTCTTGAACTACAGTCTTGCGCTACAGCGCCACGCTGGTCAAACCGCAGTATTGCAGGCTCTTGTATTGGGTCATTTGAGATCAAACGACTACTCAACAACAAAAATAATTATCGACAATTTTTTATTGTCGACATTGTTGCAGCCCTACTCAATGGATCCTCTGTAGTGAATGGGTGCCGTCAGTAATCCACACAACTCCAGTGCATCTACTTACAATTGCAAAGTAAGAAGTTGTGGGTTTGTGGAAAAAAATACATTAAGATGTTTTAACGTCTAACTTCGCTTCAATGCGAGTCCTCTGTGCATACTGTAATATTGATTAGTGAAAAAGTCTGAATCAGGAGAGAAATATACACTGTTTACATGTGAAAACAGTTCTAAACAAATATGTTGGTGGATTTTGACATGAGAGGACTTTCTCACTGAAGGAAGCGTTATTATGGATTATGGATTTTGAACATAAGCCCCTTTTGAACTTAAAACACCCTAAGGATGGATTTGTTTCTTACAAACTCACAGCTTTTTACTTGGAGATATTAATGGACTGGAGTGGTGTGGATTATTGTGATGTTTTTATCAGCTGCTTGGACTCTCGTTCTGACGGCACCCATTCACTGCAGAGGATCCACTGGTGAACAAGTGATGGAATGCTACATTTCTGATGAAGAAACAAACTCATCGTGAGGGTAACTTTCCATTTTAGGGTAAAATATTCCTTTCGGTTTCCAACCGTTAGCACCTGCTCATGACGGTTTCATTATGTTCAGAATTTGTATTTGTCAGTTTAAACGTGCATCCTCTGTAATAAACCACAATGCTCTTCCTAGATATCATTAACCATCTGATATGTGCTCACACACGACCAAGCACCTGCGTTATGAAAACAACCCATAGATAGTTTATTGATTTTAATCACAATGTCGTCAGTGCAACTGTTACATACCGAGTTGAAGACATGCCACAAATAAAACACAAACCTCATATTACACAATAAAATGACTGCTTAAATTTGGCTTTACCGTAGTAGGTACAAATATTTACAGGGCAAACATATACACTAAATATTGGGCAGTTGTATTTTACAAAGATGTGTCTTGTTCCCCGCCAAAGGGACTGACCGTCCTGAATGTCACAAGATGTGAACGTAGGAGATCTGGAATGCCATATTTTTAAAGTCTCAGGAGAACATAACATACGGAGGATCCAAAATGTCGAGAATAACATAACGAGGGCTCTGGAAGTAATTGAAAAGTTGCTTCTGAGGGATGCAGCTAAAAAGCATGGGTACTGGAGTAGAAATACTGTTTTTACAAAAAAACGGTTGAATAAAAATGCAGCACACTAAGAGTAAACGTGTACCAAACCCATTCAGGATAAGGTTTTGTCATAAAACCAGGGGAAGCGGATCCATTACTAAACGCCCTCCAGGGAAAATTTGCTTAAAATGTTATATTGCCCTTTCTGTATTATTACTAAAACAAATTCACAGGCAACCATTCATGCATATGCGCAAAGTAAAAAAAAAAAGCGTAACGCAATAAGAACGATGCCAGCGGTGGTCTTTTAACATCAAGGAAAATAAATGTGGTTTTAGACTGGCTATACAGGTTATGTCCTCGTGTCGGTGCAAATTAGGGTGAAACCAGCAGAAGCCAATGGCAGATGCAAATCATGACGGAGACGGGGCTGGAACGTGTGTCTGACAGAAAGCTTTTACCACACACATGGTACGTCTTTAAGAGGAAACATGCACCCGAGGGAGGATAGATGAAGAACGAATGTATATCTCACACATTAGCATTGTTATTGATACTATCATTTATATAAGGCCTCCCTTGTATTATTCGTCAAGGTTGCCGAAATGAAGAGAGAGTAGGTTTTTACACTTAGGACATGCATGCAAATAACTGACATTTATATTCTCAAGTACAAGCACGTTTGGAAGGAGGGCTGCACAAACCTCTCCCCCTCCTTAATTTCGAGTATTGAAGTTCGACAGACTGATTTCATCGTAACATTTAGTGTGACGCGCTTCGGTTCCCAAACTGCTGCGTGAAGTACGGCAGTCGCCGGAGTGCGTGTGATCGGAAGTATTGCGGCTAGAAATGAAATACGGCAGAGCACTTCACTGACGATGGATGCGTGAAAACAATTGGATTTACACGTCTCACATTGTTGCATGTTGGAAATTAAACGGATATACTTTAAACTCTTTAGCTGTTAACGTTCTCATGCATACTAGTTGTTCGATCACAAGAAGAAAGTTTGTTTAAAAGTAGTCCAAACATGTTACTCTTGTGGAAATGAGTGGAAACGGATAACTGGTTCAGTCCGGAGCATGCTAGCATGCACAGCCTCACTTCTGCATGTCGCACTGCAAGAGCAGTACGATGGACGGGTCGCTCTTGGCGGCTTCTTTGAACTCGTCTAGTGAGATCTGGTCATCGTTGTTTTTATCCATCTTGGTGAAGATCCGATCCACTCTCTGCTGTGGTGTCAGACCGTCCTCGTTCATCTTCATCATTATCACCGTGCCCACCATTTTATAAATAGCCTTCGCACAAGGAGGAGAAAAGACTCTGCTTTAATGACACGAGGAGGCGCTGAGATGGCCAGTATTCGCACTGAAATGTCCTTCTAATTTTTTTTTCTTTCAGTTTTGCCATTGGCACTTTCCATAAATATGATAAACGTTAATTTTAAATGAAGTTGAAGTGTGTGAATTCGTCCAGGCCCGTCGAGTCACTCAAATATACAGATCACAACTCTGTTCAATGCTGCTAGAGGTGCAAACGTCACACGCTTCACTTTTAAACAATTACATATGAAACTAAATAAGGATGAATCTGCAACCTTGCTACTCATTCTGACACGTTTATTTATTATTTCATACTTATTGCTCAAATATCAAAACTGCAGTGTCTCTGTTCAGAAGTGTCCTAAAATAAAATGAATAGAAAACAAGTCTTTATAGCATTAGTAACCTTTTCTGTTATGAGAACTATTATATATCAAATAAATTCTTACATTAGTTGGAAATAAACACACTAATTGAGGATTAATCTGTTTTTTCTCAAATATCAAAATCGTAGGGTCTGTTCTGACGTGCATTAATTTTTGGCTGCAAAAACGGCAAACTTAATTTAAAATGTAAAAGAAAATCATCTTCAAAGCACTGGAGGCATTTTATTTTGTTATGTAAACTATTAGATATAATCATATAAATAGTTTTCCTCAATCTATTGAAAATAAAAGCACTATTTTAGGATGAATCTTCAACCTTGTTGCTCATTCTGACGTTTATTTTCATTTATTGTATTTATTTATTTATTACCTCATATTTATTGCTCAAATATTAAAATCACTTGGTATTTGTTCAGATGTTTTTGGTTGTAAAAATTGCAGAGCTTATAAAAAATTATTAGAAAATAAATTGGATTCATCTTTAAGTTATTGGAATTAAGGCATAATAGTTTAGAATAAAATAAAATTATAATTAACCTGTAACTCTAACATGTTTTATTAATTTTATATATTATTTGTTTATTATTTTATAATTATATATTGGGTTTTCCACAATCTTTTGGAAATAAAAGCACTAATTTTGGATGAATCTTCAACCTTTTTACTTATGCTTATTTATTTATTTTATTATTTATTATTTATTGGTCAAATATCAAAATCTCAAGGTGTTTTGACATATAGACAAAATTTTGGTTGCAGATATTCCAAACCTCATATAAAATAAATGCAAAATAAATTGGTTGATATAATTTTTAGTTTGACTTCCTCGTGCCTCTTTTTGGGGGGACATTCAGGCCCCGTTTTATACCCTATTTGTGGAAAGTGCTTATTTCAACAGATTTACCCACTGGCATTGATTTCATGCAAATAAAGAGGTTTTCTGTACCTCTATAATCTCCAGCATCTCCACTCGAGTGATCTTGCCGTCTCCATCCAGGTCGTACATGTTGAAGGCCCAGTTGAGCTTCTGCTCGAAGCTTCCCCGTGACGTGATGGACAGGGCGCAGATGAACTCTCTGAAGTCGATAGTACCGTCACTATTCTTATCAAAGGTCCTGAATGCATGCTGCGCAAACTTCGACGCGTCACCGTAAGGGAAGAACTGCAGGGAAAAAAAAATCAGATTTGCTGATATATTGCTTTAAATAATAACAATGTTCTCAAACTTTAACTAAATATTAAAGTTTAAAGCTGAACAGCAGGTTCTGTTCTTTGCTTCAGGTTCATTCCTCGGCAATTCATAAAAAAATAAGTGGGCACTGCGCAGTGGGTACAAGTACATCTAACAGCGTGTTTTCACTGAGGTCCTTGCAGCATCACAGTCATTCTATAAATACAATTTCACAGACAGATGCTTCGCTCCAGTAAAATGTCCTACGTTAAACATACTATGACATATACTTTCTTTTTTGTAGCTCTCTTCTCCTTTTCTGAACTTTTTATTAAATCCATCTACATTTTTCAAAACTTGCATAGTTATTTTCAATAATCCTCGAAGTAGAATGTAATATTTACTGGTTGCTGAGGTGTTCTGAATCATTGGCATGTTTTTTTTTTCAGGATCCAGTTTTTTTCTTTCTTCTTTTTCTGAAATTTTTATTAAACCAGTTCTATATTTAAAAAATGTCACATTATTTAAAAAAAAAAAAAAAACGTTTTTTCAGGCACTTTTTTTTTTTTTTTTAGTTTTTTATTAAATCTATATTTTTGCATGGTTAATTTCAATAATCCAATATTCAATGTAAAAAATTTCTAATTATTTCTAATTTACTGGCTGTCAAAGTTGCAATGCAATTGCTAGGGAGTTCTGAATGGTTGCTATTTTTTTTAGCTCTCTTCTCCTTTTTCCTGACCTTTTTTATCTATAGTTTTTCTAAGCTTGCATGGTTGTATGGTTACTATCAATAATCCTCAAAGTAGAGATATCTGTAAATATATTTTTTTTTTATTCAACAGAAGAAAATCAAACAGGTTTGGAACAACATGAGGGAAAATTATGACAGAAAAATCATTTTTGGGTGAACTATCCCTTTAAAATTTCGTAAAAGTCCCAAGTAGGGGGTAATAGTGGTAATAGTGATCTTTGATTTGCGTTAAAACCTGTAGATTAGAACCTCTACCTTAACATAGAGCTGCTGGAACTCGTCCAGGTTTAGTCGACCGCTGGGACAGTCTTTCAGGAAGCCCTTGTACCATTGCTTGAGCTCATGTTCATTAAACTCCGTGTTCTTCACAAGGTCCTCCATCACCTCAGGGGTCAGTTTGCTGTTCTGTTTTCCCATGATTACTACATGAGGAAGAAAGGAATAATATGTTACTATGGAGAAAGAAAGAAATGTGGTTATAGAATATTCTCCCAGGTATCTAATAAGAGATGTGGGTGTAGATTGAAACGGACACGGCATCTTTACAGTTATTTTCTGACAGCTGCTTTTCTCCTGAAATGAGAACCTGAGTTGAATTTTAATCCATCTATAGACACTGATATCAATATAGAGCAACAACATAAACTGTCACAAAATAATAATCTTTTTTTGGTTTTGTGGTTGGTCACACGTTTTAAAAGCTAGTGCTGATAATCTTTATGAGCTTTAGCCATTAAAAACAGTGTATTGGTAGGAGGTTGGCGGACATATACATAATACAATTCAATAATAGCAAATAATATGTACACTGTAAATACACACACACACACATATATATATATATATTGTCAGGATTGTGGACTGTTTTGTGTGTGTTTTGCTCCCCATGTGTTCCCTGTGACCCAGTTTCTTCCTCACGTTGATTGTTAATTTGATTCCAGGTGTGTCTCGTCTTCCTCCCTGATTGTCCAGTCTTTAAAAGCTCCAGTCCTTTCAGTTAGTGTTTGTTGGTCCTTGAATGTCTTCCTAGCCTGTTCTCACTGTCAACATATTGGATATTAAATATTTTCGTTTTATGAACTCCTCGTCACTGTGCTTCCCTTTGAATTGTGACAGAAGGACTGGCCCAATACAGTTACCTCTATGTCTACCCTCCGTTTTGTTTCCGTGTTTTACCCAGTGAAGAAGAAAAGGTTCGCCCCTCGTCGTCTCCCCTTAGGATGATCTCGCCAGATCCCCTCCTGACCCAGAGCCAGCCCACCATCTCCCAGCAGTGCGGAGCATCAGCCCGAGCTCACCGATGATGGAGAGCCATCTCCCGCTGCGATCTTCGAGCCAGCACAAAGCCGAGCGACTGAGAGGAAGATCGCCCCGGAAGTTGAGCCCAAGACCCCTCAGACCAGGTGCGAGAGCCGGCGACAGTGCCCACCACGAGGGAGCTAGCCGTGGACAGTGTGAGCGTGGAGTGGAGCCCCCTGCACCGCGGCTGAGCTGATTATACATCTGGGACTGCTGGACAGGGCTTCCAATTCTCCAGTGCCCACTCCTCGAAAGTGCCCTCCAGTGTCCGCTCCTCGAAAATGCCCGCCCTCCCATGTGCTCCTGCCGCCTCCACAGCTGTCGTCTGGCAGCCACCCCGCTTCGCCCTCAACCCCCTATCTGTACGGTGCGAGCCCCGCGGGTCTGCCATTCTCCAGCGTTGCCGGGGCTGGAGTATCCCTCACCTCAGCCTCCGAGGCCCGGACTCTGCCTCGGCCTGTAGACCCAGTGGCTCCACCTCGGCTCCTAGCTCCCTCGCCTCCACCATCCCCTGTTGCTTCACCGGGCTCCCTCGTCCCTCCGGCTCTGCCTTGGTCGTGCGTCGACCTGCCATCGCCTCGGGACTCCTCTCCTCTGGCTGCGCCTCGTCGCTCCGTCCCACCGTCAGCTCCACCTGGGTCCTCAGTCGCTCCGGCTCCGCCGCGGATCTCCGGATCTTCGCCTCCGCCTTGGTCACCAGAGCCCTCGGCTTCCACCCTGGCCCCCCTGGATCCTCAGCATCCCCCTGGCTCGTTGGCTCTCCATCTCCGCCTTGGACTCCTCCACCACTCCTCCGCCGCCGTTGGTCGGCCCCCTGGAGTCGGCGGCCATCCCTCCTCCATGGCTCCTCCCTCCGTCGGCTCCACCGTGGACCATCATCATGGCTGTGGCCTGGGTCCTGCTGTGTGCCTCCTGCTCCGGGTCCCTCCTGTCTCTTCCCTGGCTCCTCCTTCCTTCGTTGCCCCCTTGGACTCTGTTTACCGGCCCCCACCCGGGGGTTCGTCCTCCTCCTGAGCCACCTCCGTAGTTCCCACCCGCCCCTCCCCATGTTGTTACTACGGTCCGAGGACGCACCTTCCGGGAGTGGGCGTAATGTCAGGATTGTGGACTGTTTTGCTCCCCATGTGTTCCCTGTGACCCAGTTTCTCCCTCACGTTGATTGTTAATTTGATTCCAGGTGTGTCTCATCTTCCTCCCTGATTGTCCAGTCTTTAAAAGCCCCAGTCCTTTCGGTTAGTCCTTGAATGTCTTCCTTGCCTGTGCTCCCTGTAAACCTATGGGATATTAAAGTCTTTCGTTTTGTGAACTCCTCGTCTCTGTGCTTCTCTGTGAATTATGACACACACACACATGTGTGTGTGTATATATATATCAATTATTTTTTTTGCCTATAAAGATTATTGGAGACATTTTACAAGAAAATACCATATTTTTTTTTTTACTACAAAATTTTGCATTTAATGTAGGGTGTACTGTGAAATTCACTAGCAATTTTTGAGTAATAATTGTTTCTACCAAATTTTTTAGAGTACACAAATTTGCTACAATGTTTTTTATACACAATATTTATATATATTTTTAAATCATTCGGATTATTAAAAAATGTGTGCTGTCCAAAGATTTTAGATATACAGGTGCATTTCAATAAATTGGAATGTTGTGGAAAAGTTGTGAAACTCGTGTATTAAATAAATTCAATGCACACAGACTGAAGTAGTTTAAGTCTTTGGTTCTTTTAATTGTGATGATTTTGGCTCACATTTAACAAAAACCCACCAATTCATCTCAACAAATTAGAATATGGTGACATGCCAATCAGCTAATCAACTCAAAACACCTGCAAAGGTTTCCTGAGCCTTCAAAATGGTCTCTCAGTTTGGTTCACTAGGCTACACAATCATGGGGAAGACTGCTGATCTGACAGTTGTCCAGAAGACAATCATTGACACCCTTCACAAGGAGGGTAAGCCACAAACATTCATTGCTGTTCACAGAGTGCTGTATCCAAGCATGTTAACAGAAAGTTGAGTGGAAGAAAAAGATGCACAACCAACCGAGAGAACCGCAGCCTTATGAGGATTGTCAAGCAAAATCGATTCAAGAATTTGGGTGAACTTCACAAGGAATGGACTGAGGCTGGGGTCAAGGCATCAAGAGCACCACACACAGACGTGTCAAGGAATTTGGCTACAGTTGTCGGTCAGAGGCGTCTTACCTGGGCTAAGGAGAAGAAGAACTGGACTGTTGCCCAGTGGTCCAAAGTCCTCTTTTCAGATGAGAGCAAGTTTTGTATTTCATTTGGAAACCAAGGTCCTAGAGTCTGGAGGAAGGGTGGAGAAGCTCATAGCCCAAGTTGCTTGAAGTCCAGTGTTAAGTTTCCACAGTCTGTGATGATTTGGGGTGCAATGTCATCTGCTGGTGTTGGTCCATTGTGTTTTTTGAAAACCAACGTCACTGCACCCGTTTACCAAGACATTTTGGAGCACTTCATGCTTCCTTCTGCTGACCAGCTTTTTAAAGATGCTGATTTCATTTTCCAGCAGGATTTGGCACCTGCCCACACTGCCAAAAGCACCAAAAGTTGGTTAAATGACCATGGTGTTGGTGTGCTTGACTGGCCAGCAAACTCACCAGACCTGAACATAGAGAATCTATGGACTATTGTCAAGAGGAAAATGAGAAACAAGAGACCAAAAAATGCAGATGAGCTGAAGGCCACTGTCAAAGAAACCTGGGCTTCCATACCACCTCAGCAGTGCCACAAACTGATCACCTCCATGCCACGCCGAATTGAGGCAGTAATTAAAGCAAAAGGAGCCCCTACCAAGTATTGAGTACATATACAGTAAATTAACATACTTTCCAGAAGGCCAACAATTCACTAACTTTTTTTTTATTGGTCTTATGAAGTATTCTAATTTGTTGAGAGTGAATTGGTGGGTTTTTGTTAAATGTGAGCCAAAATCATCACAATTAAAAGAACCAAAGACTTAAACTACTTCAGTCTGTGTGCATTGAATTTATTTAATACACAAGTTTCACAATTTGAGTTGAATTATTGAAATAAATGAACTTTTCCACGACATTCAAATTTATTGAGATGCACCTGTATACTCTTTACAATGGTGATTTAAAAAAAATATTATACCTTACTTTATTAGCCAATAAGGCCGGAAAAGTGCATTGTCATTTGAGGTTTTCTTAATGTAAGAGCTTTCTTGCAACTGCAGGCCGATATTTGGTTACTTTGAAATATGAAATTGAAGTTATTGCATCAGCCAATAACTGGGACAATAAACAGAATTGGTGATTCCACATTCTGTCAGTTCCAAAAATATTATTTGCCCCTAACGAATTGGAAATCTCATATTCCCCGAAAATAGCTTCCGCATTGCAAAATAAGCTAGATCTGTAAAGAAGGAGCAATTTGATGTCAAGTAGCCTATATTAAATTATTTAAAATATGAATGCAAATGAATATTAACAACTATATCCACAATATAATGCACACAAAGTGGGCTTCTAGTTTTAAAATGATGAACACAATGATGTCCAGTGTGATCAGCTCGTCCAGGCTGTGATGAAATAGATCAGAGTCACAAGAGTTTGTGTGTAAACGGGCATCAGGTAAAATAGGCTACAAACGGGGAGGGGTTGAAGAGGAGAGGAGCTTTTTATTTCCATGTGGAGCATCTGTCTGTGCTTGCAGCATCTCCAGCATCAAATCAAATGTGAGCGTGAAAAACACACTTGATTAGAATGCGGCTTTAATTAAAGACAGGCAGGAATTACTCCCCACGACCCGATCGTCACTCTTATGTAATAGTGCAGAGGCTTTTTCAAGCACCAATGGCTGAACGAATGACCTTGAGAAGGGAAACCACTGGGAAGCGATGCAGAATAACGATCCGTGATCTTTAACGGAGGAATGATTGGACTTCATGACGGAGATCCGTTGAAGAGCATCGTGTCACCATCTGTGCGCTTGCTTTAAATGCCGTTTAAACATCACGAGCCTTTTAGTGTGACAGAATATGGGTAGAACATAATTTGCTTGTAGGCTACGTATAACCGAGCCTACTCCCATTTAACATCCCAAACGGGCATTTTCATGAGTTGTTATTGATGCACCAGTGTGAATTTGGACCGTTCTGCCAGAGCCCGCAGAGAAAAGACGCAGTCCCTTTTGCCTGTGCATTGCACTGTGCTCAAATCACATTAAACATCTCTCAAGTGAGGCTGAGAAACATCAGTGCATCTATCAAATTCATTACACAATACCAAAGGTTCGTCTCTGAGCAAATGGGCAGTAACAAGCAACCAGAGTGAGCTTTTATTGCAATTGTCAAATGTTTTAATTAAAGCCTAATACACCGTTAACCTGCGCAAAGTGCTCAAATCAGGACACGTAGGCTACTAATAATGCATGCGAGTGAACAGTCACTCATTCATTCACACATTCACCCATTCACCATTGACGCCTGTGAGATCGTTTCGCTGCATTAAATGGCAAAAGCACACACACATAAAAAAAGAAACACACCTGACTGCAACGCGCTACATTTGCACGCATGCATCGCATCTTACCTTCAAATAACGCGTTAGAGGCAGATATAAATGTGCTGGTGCTCGCAAGCCGTCCGGTTTCGCGTGTGTCGAACCCAAATTCCTCGTATTCGTCGCGTTTACTGAACGCCAAATAACGTGTAAAGGTGATTCCAGCTGACACGATCCGCTTCCGTCTGTGTGTGTGTGTGTGGTGTGCTATGCGACGCAAGACATGTGGCATGCAGAGAGCATCACCACCACACTATGCTGCTCCCCGCCTGCGTTTGCGCAAATTGAATGCTTGCAACCCTGCTCTTAGGAGCTCTTGTCAGTAAACAGTCTATTAACCACAGCATACATGCTTTACGTGCGAATCTGTTGGTAGACGGTCTTTGTTACCTATTGGACATTATCTCTATGTTCTGTATTTTGGGGTTCCCAAATCTCCAGTGCCATATGTGAGGGAATAATAACCTCATTTACTTCCATTTCCTGTAAATGTGTTCATCTAGTTAAAATCCAGTATTCTTCAGTTCACATAGGCATGCAATTTACAGGA
Source organism: Ptychobarbus kaznakovi (assembly GCA_027422405.1). Taxonomy (NCBI): domain Eukaryota; kingdom Metazoa; phylum Chordata; class Actinopteri; order Cypriniformes; family Cyprinidae; genus Ptychobarbus; species Ptychobarbus kaznakovi. The sequence goes on along the minus strand of CM049806.1, from coordinate 25,302,109 downwards.
TTTTTAAAATTCCTTTTATTGAGAACCAAACATATTCTACAAATAGTATATAGCCAAACATGTCAGGGGAAGAAAGAAATGACAGACAAAATGTATTTCCTAACCAATTGCATTGCTTTCAAATTTTTACTACATTTTTCTAAATATATTAAATGTCAGTTTTAAATGATGATTACATTTTGGGTCTGTTTGAGCCCAGCAAAACACTGCAGAACATTCAGTAAAAGAAGTGAAAGAAAACAGTTGTTAAATGTGTTCGGATCTTAGGCTGATGATACACGGTGCAACTTTGGGCAATATTGCCATCAACGGGCACCCAGGTGAGACACAGAGCCCACGACCGATGTGAAGTATCCAGATGGAAATGTGTTACCCATTCTCGATGGGAAGTGCCCAAGCAACACTGCTCAAGAAGTTGCCTCGTGTATCATCAGCCTTAGAATGTTTAAATGCATTTCTGTATGTTTCAGAGACCCCAAACATAATATTTTCAGGGGTGTTTGAAAGGTTAATTTGTCCACCTTATTTTTTATGTAGCTAAGAGTAGATGCGGTGTGCGCAGCTTCTGGTGTCTTAGCTTCCAGTTATTTTTAACGGCACAAAACAGGTCGTTATGCTGCTTGATATAACAAATTGGTATTTATTATCATACACTATATTGCCAAAAGTATTGGGTCACCCCCTTTTAATGAACAGGTTTGACTATTTTAGCAATTTCCAAGAGTACAAATCTTAATTTTTAAGCATATAATGATATTCTAGGGAATTGTGTACTTCTAATTTTATAGCAACAGTTTGGGAAACAGTTTATAGCAAAGAGAAATGATGATTCAGTCAGTGTGGAAGAACTTGACTGGTCTGCAGAAAGCAGCTGAACACCTCTGGTGTGACTTTAAATGCAGATCTTGAGCCAAAAACTCATCACCAAACACCAATGACTTGTACATTCATTATATGGACAAAAGTACTGGGACACCCTTCTTTAGAAGAGAAAAAGGCACTTCCAAACTGTGGCAACAAAGATGGAAACATAATTTACGTACTTGAAAATTGTATTTCCACCAATTGCAACAGTTTTGAAGTGAATGAAATGACTGTATCCATATATACCCATATGTCATTGGTGTTTGGTGATGAGTTTTTGGCTCATTTAAAGTCACACCAGAGGTGTTCAGCTGCTTTCTGCAGACCAGTCAAGTTCTTCCACACTGACTGAATCATCATTTCTCTTTGATTCTTGTCTTATACACAGAGACACTGTCATGTTAGAATAGAAAAGGGTCCTGTCCAAACTGTTGCTATACAATTAGAAGCACACAATTCCCTAGAATATCATTATATGCTTAAACATTAAGATTTGTACTCATGGAAATTACTAAAAACCTTTCATTAGAAGAGGGTGACCCAATACTTTTGGCAGTATAGTGTATTATTTTAATGTATTCTCTTAATTATAAATACACTGGTTTGTAGTGCAAATATTTTTACTGTTTACATAAAAACAACATGAATATGAGGGTTATTGAAAACCTAAATGGGGTTTTTATCTCATGAAAAGATGTTCTAGTGATTTAAGGCTAATGCAGCAGAGATATTGTATGTGTGGGTTTAAATGGCATCAATTTGAAGGATGGTTAGAAGGATTTCTTTAATCATTTGCAAATGTAGTCTGCTTCCGTTTTGAATCTTAAACTCAACAGCTGTACCAGCCAATTAAGCGGTTGGGAAACTGTTGTATATATAATTTTCCTCACATTAATTTTAATTGGCTTCAGCCTTTCAAGTCATTTTAGTGGAAACACTAGGCCCACCGCTGTTTTGATTAGTCATTTACTCACCCTCATATTGATTTATGACTTCTTTGTGTGTAAAACAAAAAAGTTTCCTAGCAGAATGTCCAAGCTGTTCTTTTCCATGAAGGTTAATGGTGGCCACATCCACGGCCCTTCAAGGAAATGTCTGATGCTGTAATATTTGATTTTGAATGATAAATAACTATAGTGACATGTTTATCACTTACAGAGTAAGTACACATGACTAATGCATGTCAAAGTAATAATAATTATTCATGTTCAAGATTATTCATGTTCTATGCTGTAGGTATTGTGCTTCCAGTAGATGAACTTTAAGAGAGTTTAATATACTATTTTTGTCTCAAAAATGTAGCAGATGCTTTTATCCAAGGCGACTTACAGCTGAGGAGCATAAGAAATTCATCACATTATGATAATGATTTCTATGGCAAAGCAGAACATCTGTTACCAAAAATGTTTCACAGTTGAAAGACCGTTCATTTTCTGCATCGTGTATCTTTCCAACCCTGTTCTTGAACTACTTTCTATAATCATACGAAGCATATAAATGCAAACATGCATTCTTAACAATAAATATGTGAAAATATGACATAATATGTTGTTTGTCTTCTCTCAATGTGACAGCAGAACGTCAGATTCTCGTTTCAGTCCCATTTATTTGATGTTTATATCAGTCCTCAAATGCAAAGCATTGCCATCAGTCTCCTGTGAGATAACAGAATAAAAAACAAGATTTAGTACAGGGTTAAATATGCATTAAAAACTATTAATGCTTCATAAACACTTACATATGAGCATCCTTGATGAACCAAGCATCTACCAATCATGTGGACTCTGTGGAGGTCTGGCGTCCTGTGGATTTAAACACGTCTATTTATGCTTCTATCCCTGTAGATGAAGCAGGGTTCCCTCTTACTGCTGTGTTTTGTGAGCAGTGAATGGGTGAAGCCTGCAGGACGGTTTGGGCTGACGGGACGCGAGTGAATCACGGGGGTTCACTGAACATGACGCCGGTGCAGAATAATCCCCAGGATCCGGTGACTCAGCTGCGTTTAGTGAAGTCAAGAGGAATCAAGTTTAGTGAAGAATACAGTGCTTGAATGATGAAAACACCAGAAAGATCATGTGTGTCAAAGATGGAGGACCAGCACTCGTGCATTACAACACAATCACTAATTCATTCACATCATTTCTATATTCTATCAGTGGATTCAAGTGTTGTTTTGATTTCATTGCCTTTCAAAATACCTTTGTTCCGCGGAAGAAAGAAAGGGTTTAGAACATATCATTTAAAACGTATGCTTCGTTTATTAAGTTATTAACACCTGAAAGAAAGAAGCTCTACCAGATGTTTTCTCTTAATTACACAACTAATTATGTTGACAGTACTTAACTTATGTTAGATAACATGTCTAATCAGGTGTGAAAATGTACTCTACTGTTCAGATGTTTGGGGTCAGAAATATTTTTCTGAAATAATTAATACTTTTATTTAGCACAGATGCATTCAAATGATCAAAAGTGACAGTAAAGACGTTTATAATGTAACAAAAGTTATATATATCAAATAAATGCTGTTCTTTTGAACTTCATATTCATCAAAGATATAAAAAAAGTTTCCACAAAAATGTAAAGCAGCAAAACTGTTTTCAACAGTAATAATAATCAAAACTGTTTCTTGAGCAACAAATCAGCGTATTAGAATTCTGAAGGATCATGTGACACGGAAGTAATGATGCTGAAAATTCAGCTGCGCATCACAGAAATCATTTACATTTTAAAATATATTCAAATAGAAAGCTGTTATTTTAAATTGTGTAACTATTTCACAATATTTTATCAATATATGATGATGAGCATGAAATACTTCTTTCAAAAACATCTAAACATTTATAGACCCCAAATTTTGAACGGTATATAATATCAGCAAACAAATAGTCATGTTTTTATGTATATTGTTGTAAACACTGTTTTGGACCAATGAAACACTGCTGTTGTGTGGGTGTTGAATTTCATAGAATTGTAATTCAGTTAATTCCTCTTTCCTGCCATTCCAATTTAACTTCCAATAAATCTCCAACTCTTGAGTGGAATTTAAATTCATTAACTCAAATAAAATGGCACAAGTTTTTTTTGAGCAAATTAAAACAGAACATTATTTTGAAATAGAACGACGTGCTTCTGAGGTGACATCACCATTCCTGGCTTCAGCTGCCAATGGAGAATAAGCTTTCAGAATACAGCCATAATGTCTAATTATAACTAAAGAAGATCCTCCTGCGGGTCAGCTGACATTTAATCAATAACAGAGGTGATGGATGAATGCAGCAGCTGCTTTAAAGAGCAGTGCAGATAATAGAAAGAGGGTGATAATAGATAATAGAATTCACTGTAGCCACGTGAAAATCCATTTTGAGCAGAACAGATGAGGACATACATGGGATTTAGAAGGGCTAACCTTAAATCCTGTTCTCGCCTTTTCCTTATAACCTTCACTGCAGGAGGAGACTCAGGATAGTGATTCGAAAGATCCATGTCGGTCTCCTCGTGAGACGTTTGGGACCCGGTATCATTCCTGTCTGTCTGGGGCTGAATGAGCCGCTCAATGAAGCTGATTGTATTTCACTCCTGTTGTTTGGCCTTTGTGCCACATCCACAAGAGCACACTTTAGATCTATAGACAACAAACAGAGAATATCGACATGGCAGGTTACTGGCCACTTAAATGAGCTACGAACTACATTTTAGAGTGGGGGACATCCTTGATTTCTAACTGGAACATCTATTGGAAGTTTCTAGAGTGAATATTCTCTAAACTCTCGGAAAAAAAGCTACAAAAATGTCCCTGATACCCTTTCAAAAGGTATAATATACAGGCTAAAATACCTTTTACCACCTCAGTGCAGCTTTGTAACTTTCTTTCTGAGAGTGTACTGTAAAATATTTGATGAGTGCTGAAACTGCTCTTTGTGAGTGCATTACTACATTAAAAAGTGCATGCACAGTAATCACAAGCAACTAATTAAAGGAAATGACTTGGTTGTAATCATAAACATCAACTTGGTTGTAATTCGACCTATTTGAAAGGATGCTTGTTGAATTTCATAAAATAAAAGTAAATCATAAAATATGTTTTTTTTACAGTAATTACTGGGGGGGGGGGGTATTGGTGCAGAATGTACACTGGGAAATTGTAATTTAGAAATTCAAACTGCTAAATTTAACACATTTTTTAAGTTTTCTCCACCTGTTAATTGCCTGATCAGGTATATCAGAAAATATGCTTTTATATTTAAATTATTTTAATCAGCAAGAATGCATCAAATTGATTAAAAGTGACAGTAACTGCATTTCTAATGCTACAAAAGATCTATATTTTAAAATAATGTCATTCCTTTGAACTATTAATGAAAGAATACTAGGGAAAAATAATGAAATTGTATTTTTATTATTTAAATAAAATACAATTTAAATAGGTTTTGGTGATCAAATGTAGATAAACACTCATTATACAATATGATCATTTTTATGAAGAAGATTTTCTTTCACAGTTGTATTTTCAGACTCTTATTAGCCCTCATTAACAAGGCGGTTAATTATAGCAGCTGTTGTCCTGTTGCTTATTATTCTTCACCTTCCCCCAAAATGCATGTCCTATAGAAGGCTGAGACTTCACACACACACACACACACACACACACACACACACACACACACACACACACACACACACACACACACACACACACACACACACACACACACACACACACACACACACACACACACACACACACACACACACACAACACACACACACACACACACACACACACACACACACACACACACAGTCCTCTCATTAGCCTAAAGCATTGAGTGCAGGAGAAGAAGAGTGCTTTTGCCATGGACACACATAAACATCCATCTCCCTCACACCATTCACCATAAGCCTGCATTAAGCAGCTGTAGACACAGAATGAAAGCACTACACATGATCAAATACAACGAGCACAGCTAAATAACGCCGACCTTCTCACCTTACCTTCCAGTCAAAGCCAAAGCAAAAATAACGTCAAAAGCATGCAACGCTTCTGAAGAGTTGCTCCTCTCATCATCCACAGCATGTCATGAAGCCAAAGCGCATGTTTCAGTGTTCATAATGCTGCCCAGTCCTTGTTGTCATGGAAACAGGCATCCAGATCCTGGGCTGCTTCCCATCACATGTTCATAAAGCTAATATGAGGTCGAGGAGATGGATTATGGCTAGGCTGCTGGCTGTCATTATATATGTCAAAAGTAACTGTATTATTTAATGTGAGCATCTGGCTGACTCATTATCAAATCCTTCCACATATGGCAAGATTTTACATGGATGCACACATTAGACTAACATGAGTATTATTAGTTACAAAGAACCGGTACTGCATTAAAATGGAAAGAACATAAAATAAAAAGGAAAGAAAAAATAAACAGATAAACCAAGGACACCTCAACGAGGAAGAATGGTTTCTTAAGAAATGTATTATTATTATTATTATTATTTAGACTTTTTAAGAGATTTTGCAGTATTGGCAATCGCAGCAAGAAAGACTCAAATCTATGCAAATTGTTAATAAATGTGTTCTTGTGAATAAGAAAGATAATGACCAGTTCAACAGCATGGACACTGCCAGACAAATATAAAGATGTATTTTTAAATGAAAATTTTTAATCACACTTTATAAAATGAGATCGATAACAACTTAAATTTTTCTCAATTTTAAGGAATACACATGAGAATTATGAAAAATGATGAAAACCCCTCAGTTCTTCCATGTTTTTATGTCTGGAAGGCCGTTTGTACTGTTAAGCCACGCCTTGCCTCTCACGCTAAACTCATGAATATAAATGAGGTCATTCTGACGTTGTTTGCTAACTGGAGCGGAGAGACACGTCACATAGTTAATATTCATGATCCTCGCTCCCTTTTACAAAGACCACGCCCCCTCCTCTGTTCAGGGCGTACTTGCAATAAAGCTTCCGCAGTTTGAATCATCATGGCAGCCGGTAAAGCGTCCTTGGTGGCGCTTGGACTTCAGTTCTGTGTGAAAAACAAGATTCCGTCGAAGTCTGCTTTGCCTGCTATTGTCAGCTGTTTTAAAAGAGGTAAGGGCTTTCAATGAGACTTCAATGACAGGAATATTTATGTGAAGATGTCATTATGTTCGTCTGACATTCTGACAAGACAAGAACACCAGTATGTTCGACTCCAGATAAATAAATGTTCCGAATATATATCACGAAATCTCTTTATCTTAAAATATAACAGGTTTTTATCTCCTTTTTCTCTTCACTGTTGTATTTCATGTATGTCAGTGGTTCAACAGCTATTATAGAATTTATGATAATATTGTAATTTTAGTTTGTAGGACAGTATTTACATAAATTATCTTTTTATATAGGACAGTTTTGATCTAGATGTTTAAACTTGCATATAAAACCACCGCTAAAGAGAACAAGCCTTGTTAAAACCGAACTCTCAAAAACGTATAGCTCGTGAGCTATAACCTTTGTGACAACTAGCCCCGTTCTCCATTGAACTGGTGTTAAATAAGAACAAAGTTGATAGTGGTCCTTCAGCACTTACACATAATCACGAGAAATAGAAATGTTGAATGAAGTGCAATCATGCTGATCTTGTTCAACACAAGTATTCGTGAAACATCAGTCATTTCAATCTCATGAAACTATTTTCTGTCTTGCAGGTCTTGCCACGAGTGTGTTATCACAGACTGTTGAAGTGTCCAGTGCCACGACTTCTCCAAGCAGCAGTTTTGCCAGACCGTTGGAGCATTACGACCGTCTCATTCAAGATGGACAGTTACGAGAAGATCTGCAGCAGAGGGCTGCTTTGGAGAAACTGGATCAGATGCAGAAGGATCTTCGAGGGTACAGCAATGAACGCTCAACACTTTTCTCAAAGGTAAACTGCACAACGTTATGTGTCCTAAAGCAGCCAAAAAATATGCTGCTAACAAATTCAGACTTCTTTTATCTCTGCAACAGTTCTTCTCCTACAGAAAGCCACCGAAAGGTTATTACATATATGGAGATGTTGGTAAGTTCTGTGGCATCGTGTTGTGGCTCAGTCAGATTTTTTTGTCTTGTTATTGAAATAAACTGCTCAGTTCTGTTATCAATGCTTATTTTCTCATTCTCTCAGGCACAGGAAAAACTATGGTTATGGACATGTTTTATGATCATGTAGAGACCGCGAAGAAAAAAAGGGTCCATTTTCATGGATTCATGTTGGATGTACATAAACGTAAGTTATGATTAATGTTTTTCAGATTTGAACAAGCTGCTGTGATTACACTTTATTGGTGTTTCTGCACTGATTCTTTATAGGTTTTGGTCATTTTTAATTAATTGCCTTTTTTTGTGACAACCTCATAACATTTGGTACTATATTATTGTTGTCTGATATGAGCAATGTTTATCTTCAATACTTTTTAAGCTAAATTAGCTCAAAGTGCATTATTTAGCATGCATCTGAGTGACTGAAATATTCCCAGAGCCCCAAAATGAACAATATAGTATTATAAGTTCTGAATATCAATTATAAACAGATGCCAACATGAGTAAAGTTGCCATTATTTGCTCTTACTCAGACAGACTCATGTTTATATAGGAATCCATCGGCTCAAGCTAAGTTTGCCCAAGAGAAAAGTGGGTAAAATGGCAAAGGCGTACGATCCTATCGCTCCGGTTGCTGAAGAAATCAGTGAGGAGGCCTGTCTTCTGTGTTTTGATGAGTTCCAGGTGAATCTTTCACTCAGTAATTGTGTAGTTGCAATCTAATCAAGCTTTGTGATCGCTGAGATCGGCTTCAGTTATCTTTTAAATCCATGCAGTGACAATAAAACCGGTACTGAGAAGAATCGGTATTGATTCTTACGGTTTCTTCTGCTTTCTCTGTTCATTAGGTCACTGATATCGCAGATGCCATGATTCTTAAGCAGCTCTTTGAGAACCTCTTTCTGAATGGGGTTGTAGTTGTTGCAACGTCTAACCGACCTCCAGATGGTAAGAAGCTATGAATCCAGCTAAATACTGAGTGAATGTAGTTGTTATACACATTATTTTGGGTATAAGGGTAGCACTTATCAGTTGCTTGTACTAATCAAGAGATCAACTGACTCTTTGAAAAGCCTGTTATTTGTATAGTTGTTTCTTCAATGTGACTGTGCAACACTACAACAAATATTTATTATAGTTGTAATTAAATTATTGGAGTATGTTTTACAAGAAAATACTATTTTAGTCTTTCTATTTAATTTTCATGTTTAATTCAATGTTATTTACATTTAGTCATTTAGCAGACGCTTTTATCCAAAGCGACTTGCATTTGCCTAACAGTTTTTTTTTGATGTTTACTAGCAATATCTGAGTAAAAATTGATTTGAAGTAAATCATGCACCATAATTGTGTAGCCATCACATAATGTGTGCAGTTTCTTTCAGTAACTCTTGGCTTCCAAATCCCAGTTTGTTTGGAGCACAATATCTTGTTTTCCAGATCTGTACAAAAACGGATTACAGAGGGTGAACTTTGTGCCCTTCATCGCCGTGCTAAAGGTAAGCACTTCAGCAACAGGTGCATGATCTAATACACTTAGTGCAGTGTTTATTGGCGTTATGTAGTGTACGTAAAGGAATAGTTCACCCAAAAATAAAAATTTGCTGAAACTTTACTTGCCTTTAGGCTGTCCAAGAGGAGTTTGGATTTGGAGAAATGTAGCATCACATCACTTGCTCGCCAATGGATCCTCTGCAGTGAATGGGTGCCGTCAGAATGAGAGTCCCAACAGCTGATTACATCACAATAATTCACACCACTTCAGTACATCAATTATTGTCTTGTGAAGCCCAATGTTTTTTTTATTGTGACATTTTTAATCAGCAGTTTGGACTCTCATTCTGACGGCACCCATTCACTTCATAGGATCCGTTGGTGAGCAAGTGATTAAATGTTAAATATCTCCAAATCTGTTGAAATCTGACAAAAAGTTTTAATTTTTGGGCAAACTATTTTCTTTAATGCTTTTGTTGCACTTTTGGGAATAAGGTCAAAACCGTGATAATGCATGTTAAGTTACTTTCTGTTATAAGTGCTGCAAATAAAGCAGCAGTCTAATGTCTTGTAAACAGGAGTACTGCCAAACATTGCGTCTGGATGCTGGAATAGATTATCGGAGAAGAAATCGCCCTGCAGCTGGGAAACTCTTCTGCCTGTGAGAAAATTAATGTTGTACAAAATGAGATGTTACTGCATTCGTTTAGCAATGCACTCTTAATCAGTTATGGAAGTTGACTACTTTCTTTAATCAAAGAGCTACATCTTAAAAAAGTATTCCTAAAGTGTTTAAAGCTGAAGTGTCAAATTTCTGCATGACTAATGTTACTAAGACGAGTTACAGAAATAATGATAGTTTTCAAACAATCCAAACACACACCATTAGATGACTCGCTGTTGCTTAGGCAAGTCTGGATGTGCCATGTTTTGAATATCATATGATTTACTTCTGTTGTCCTTTCATATTAAGATGGGGCATGAGCTTTTAACATCCAAAACATGACATGCTTTGCTTGAACAGTCAATGTTAGTGCTTTGACCAAGTAGGAGCAAATAAAAACATTGTGTATTATGAAGTGATGAATTATTAAATATTTTTGAATTTAGTTCCAGTGAACCTGATGTTGACGCAACACTCGATAAGCTGTTCGATGAGATGGCCTTCAAACAGAATGACAGTAAGTTGGCTGCTAATGTGTTTGCTAAATAACAAACACTCATTTAATTAGCTGAGGGTTTATCAGAATTTCTATGGCAGCCCATTAGATGTCATTGATGCAAATGAGAATGTATTTACAATTATGTGTGTGTTATGCATCCAGAATTTAGTGAGTTGAGAATTTAATTGTGCTTTGACTTTATATTTTATGCAAATTTGATTCAGGTTCATTTTGTTTATCACAGTTACTCGGCCCAGATCTCTAAAGGTAAATGGCAGGGTATTGACACTTGCTAAAGCATGTGGGACCATAGCAGACTGCACTTTTGAGGAGCTGTGTGATCGAGTAAGCTTGTGTTTCCTATGTTGTTTCACCATCCTCCATTGAAATGAAAAATATTAGTGAGTAACGTGATGTTTTAACTGTTAGCCGATAGGAGCCAGTGACTACCTGGAGATCTCTGCTGTGTTTGACACCGTTTTCATCCGAAACATTCCATTGCTCACTTTGAACAAGAAGACGCAAGCCAGACGCTTTATAACTCTCATTGACGCACTATATGAGCACAAGGTAAGTCATGATGAAATTCTTGTGATTTCTGTTGGAAGGTCTTAAAGGCACCTCTCACAGTTCGGTGGAATATCTCCACAGGTTCGAGTCGTGCTGCAGGCTGAAGCTCCATTAGATGATCTGTTTGTTCAGGAACATCATGACGATCACGACCATCATGACACTCATGTTTTATTGGATGATCTGGGCATTTCAAGGGTAATTTACAAACGCTTTGCTATTCAGATTTAAGAGAATTAAATAAGGAACTTTTGATGCAAGCTGAAAGTTTGGGGTTGGTAAGATATATATATATTTTGTAAAAATGTTTTTGAAATACATTTCTATAATAAATATTGTGCAATAATATTACAACTAAAAATATCTGTTTTCTATTTGAATATATTTAAAAATGCAAATTATTTCTGTGATCAAAGCTGAATTTTCAACATTACTCCAGTCTTCAGTGTCACGTGAAATCATTCTAATATGCTGATTTACTGAAACATTTCTTATTATTATCGGTGTTTAAAAAAGTTTTGCTGCTACACATTTTTGTGGAAACTTTGACGCAATTCATGATTCTTTGATGAAAAGAAAGTTCAAAAGAACAGCATTACAAATTTATTGTACCCTTGTTGAATAAAAGTATTAATTTCTTTGATTAAAAAGTCTTACTGACCCCAAACTTTTGATATAGTAGGGTGTATGTGTTGCTCAATAGGACTGGCCAAAGGGAGAGTAATGAAATCACGATTGAGAATGTTCAGTTTCGTTATGGTGGGTCGGGTGTGCTTAATTGTCATGAAAATAAAATTATCCATTAATACTGCAAAATAAAACCCCTTACTGGTCTTAAAAAAATAAACTAGTTCACCCCCCAAAAAATATTTTTTTTGTTTAAATTTTACTCAAAATTAGGCCATGCAAGATGTAGATAAGTTTGTTTCTTCATGGAGAAATGTAGCATTGCATCACTTGCTCAGCAGTAGATCCTCTGCAGTGAATGGGTGCCGTCAGAATGAAAGACCAAACAGCTGATAAAAACATCACAATAATCCACACCGCTGCAGTCCACCAAATAACATCTTGAGAAGACAAAAACTGCCTTTGTAAGGAAAAAAAACAAAGACATTTTTAACTTCAGTCCATTGCCTCTGGCTAAAATAATCTGTAATCCATAATATTGCTTTTTCTCTATTGTAAACTCATCTGAATCTTGGATGACCTGAGGGCTAGTCAGTTTTTAGGTGAACCATTCCTCTAAACATCCTTTGGTTTTTAACCTTGATGTGTTGATGATCTCTTTACCCTGACGGGCAGCAGTGATTTGATTTTCTCTTTTAATGCATCAGGATGCAGCCGGCTCTCTGGCGATCTTTACAGGAGAAGAGGAGGTGTTCGCCTTCCAGAGGACAGTATCTCGCCTTACTGAGATGCAAACAGAGGAGTACTGGGTTGCAGGAGATCGGAGCTCTAAGTAGCTTTTTATCATTACTAACTCCATATACACAGCGGCCATCTCAACGATCTTAAGACTCAGCCTCTCATGAGGTCTTGGGATCAACTCCATTTTGATTTGGTGAGGACTGTATTTTAATCAGAACTGTATTGAACAATGCTGCACTTTATAAACGCACATGCAAACATGAACGAGAGACTAGCCTCTTTTTGAGCTTTGGTCTTGAATGATGGGCAGTTTTTTTGAAGAATGTGGATGTGGATCTGCCAAAGATGTGTTTTGAAATCAGGCTGCTTTTCTGGTTATATAAATGTTTTTGGAATATTTTTACGACCTATAGTTGCCAGATAGCTGATATGAAACCTATTTAAGATTGTTTGCATTAAAAATATTTGATCTTTTATTGATGTCTGATTGTTCTGAAGCTTTCTCTAGTGCTTCTGTTTGCAGGTAGGTTTATGTGGTTATTCTTCATTATTTGTGTTCAAAGCCTAATAGGAGAATATCAGTCATGTGTATTTAGGTCTAATGAAGGAGACCTGGCCAGGCCTTTGCTGTGAGGACCTGAGATTTGTTTCATTAGAGGTACTTGCTATATCAAGCTCATACTTCGGATTACGGATCTGAACAAACTCCAATTTTTGTGTACATCTTGTCTGTAGCACACATTGTGCATGAGTAATGCCTTAAATTTGTCAAAGAAAAGTGTACTTTTCCACCAGTTTACAATGTATTATTCACCAAGTTATTTATTTAACATTCCTATTAATATTTTAAAAGATGTTCTCCTCTCCCTATCTATCAGTTTCTGGAGGACCACAGCTCTGTAGAGTTTAGCTCCTGCTTGGAAGCCTCTAGTGATCCTGAAGAGCTTGATTAGCTGGATCAGGGGTGTTTGATTAGGGTTGGAGCACAACTGTGCAGATCTGTGGCCCTCCAATAATTGAGTTTTAGGCCATTGAGCTATACAATTTAATTAAAAATAAACATATTACAGCAGATTCCAAAAGGACCTATGAAAAAAAAATATCAATGTAGCATTCTATTGCGTGCGAGGCACTTTGTCTAGAAGCCATTATTCGAGAGTGTTAAATAAGAGCTCTTGCGATGGCATATCTGTGTAATGTGAAGATGACGTGTGTGGCTGTGGATGTGAGCTCCAGTGCTGCTCTCCGGCCCTTTAAGAAGCAGTTCCTCCGACTGGTTCCAGGGGGCGGATGATCGCTGTGTTGCTGTTCTTCTCTGTAGTTTGCAGCGGAGCAGCAGCGCATTAAGGGCTTTGGCAGTGTTGGTTCGCCCGGGTTGCGGGACGCAGCGTCCTGCTCGGACATGGAAGAGGGATCATGGAGGTTTATTGGGGAAAATCGTGTGTGTGTTAGGACTCATTAGTGCTGATTTGCAGCGGGACGGCTGTGGAGGTATGGCTTGATCGTTTTAGGACACTTTCGCTCACGTACAGCCCTTTTGATCGCTTTCAATCAGCGATTTAACAGGCGGCAGCTGCGTTCTGAAACAATGTAACATTCGCATTATGATGTAATGTTATAATGTAACACATTCGCAGCCAAACGTCTAGCAACAATGTAACAAATTCGACCGTTCCATTCTTTATGCTTTTGAACCACGGAAGCTTCATTAAACGAGTCGAATGGAGGCATTTTCGCTCGTTTTGTCGTGTATTTAACGCTGAAAACTAACCAAAAACGAGCGAGGTTTATGAACGAATCCGTCTGTGTGCTGGAAGTGGCCATGAGCGCATTTGTAAATATTCCTGAACATCTCACGACATCAATTCGATTCTCTAAGTGTCCCGCATTGAAATGTGGACTCTAGAAGTGACCCATTAATGGCATGCACGAGGGCACTGCTGCTGTTGTGTTCAGAAAAGCCGTCCATACATCATTCATTTGAAGGAGTCCTGGAAATATGGAAGAGGAGATAGATAATCCCTTGCCTGTGGACGTCGACATAGACCCTGATTTCGAGCCCCAAAAAAGGCCCAGGTCCTGCACTTGGCCTCTGCCCAGACCGGAGTCCAATGACGGGAAAGCAGAACCAGCAGATGTGGGAATCATTCCTGAGGAGGAGGTGGATGAACTTGGCACTGATGATGCGTGTGCATCTAGTGCCATTACAGGAGCATCAAAGCCTGTCAGTGTCACAGAAGGAAACCAGGCTGCTGCTTCTGCCATAGAAACCAGTGCTGCTGTCAGTGACAAAGACTCTTACGGCTCTCCTCTATCTTCCCAGCGTGCTCTGCCCGCATGCAACGACTCCAGCATCAACGGTCTGATTCCTCAGCAGCCCAGAAAATCCTCTACCCGCAGGAATGCCTGGGGAAACTATTCCTACGCGGACCTCATCACTCAAGCCATCGAGAGCTCGCCTGAGAAACGACTGACATTGGCCCAGGTCTATGATTGGATGGTCCGGAATGTGCCATACTTCAAGGACAAAGGTGACAGCAACAGCTCTGCTGGATGGAAGGTACGTCAGGTCAAAGAGACGGGCTAGTTTTTAAACTGGTCTTGCTTTGTGCATATCGGGACTGGTTGTGTTCTCGAAATCCATGTGTTGCAGCTAATAGGGCGACTTCAGGTTTATTGGGACATCTCGATGGCAAAACTGTCCCAGTTTACTATAATTCACGCCTATAGGGGCTTCTGTTCTTACAGGGTGCAACACGCATGCTGGAAGTGTGGACAACTAGTCGTGTGGTTTGCTGATAAAATGCGTGCTGCTGTGGTCATGCCAAAGGGCGTTACAGCAGAGAACTTGTGGAAAGTGCCACTGATAAAAGCCCTTTTAAATGCCCCAGCTTTCCTCATAATTTCACCAAGTACTGAAGCATGATCAAAAGAACGAAATGAAGCAATATCTCTAACATTTTCACTAATCATTCTATGTATGATCAATAGGATCGTACCTTTTTTATGAAAATAAACTCCAACATTAGGGCTTTTGCTATAGCTTCTCTCATCCCTGTTTGATTTGAGGGATTAGCTAGGCCTGGAAAAGCAATTTCTCCAACATGGAATCAAGTCTAATGAAGGCTGTTGGTATAGCTGGATTTGAATTAGAGAAAAACCTCGGGAAATCCCTGCGCAATCCTGCAGATGTAAGGCTGTTGTGCAGATATTACATATACAAAGATGATTTGGCTCCATCCCAAACAAGCCGTTTTTTACAATGCAGATCGATCGTCAAAGCAGCTTTACAGTATTATACAGGAAACTAGAATAATTACTCATTTGTATTTAATATTTACACTATGCATAATTAATTTAAATAACTTTTGCCCTTTTTGCATAATCAAGACACTTAAGAGTCAATGTATATTTTACACATCATAATGATAGCAGTCCACAGTAACATGTAGGTTAGTTGCCATATTGAATGTTTACATCCTGTCTATTTGCTAAAACGGACATATTGGTGATTCTGTAAAAAGAAAAAAAGTGGCAAGCAGATTGTAGGAACAGTCAGCCATACTCGGTGCAGAGTGTTTGCATCTGCCTGGCACTGAAGGAGGCAAAAAAGAGAAACCATGGGCATATCGTCAGTGTCAGGGTTGCTATTGGCCGTTTCGTCCCCGCCTCCACTTCTGATTGGCTCTTGGCTACAGCATAAGAAGCAATCAGCTGACTGGAAACTATGTAGGTCAGTGTGTAGCAACGTGTGAAGAGCTTTGGTGTTTGACTCTGAGAGACAGCATTGTGTGTAAACTGGCGGCGCTCCAGTGCTGTTCTGCGTGGGGCTTTGCTCAAAAGTGACTGCATCATGATTTTCAGATGATTTCAGCCCCTCTTTTTAGCTATTATAGTTATTTCTCATAGTCCTGACTCCTGTGTAGATTTAATTAAATAGAAAGCAGCACCACAGAATCTTTAAAATGATTTGCAGTGCTACATTCACATAATCTGACACTCTATTCAATGCAGTGGTTTGCTATGAACGGATAAATCTCATGAAAACTGTCAAAAACAAACCTAGGTTTTGGACTCAAAAAACATTAGGATATAATAAACATGTAGCATGTATGTCAATATGCTCTTCAGCTGCAATTATAACTGCAGGAATAGCAAACATGGATCAAATATTCAAACTGGTTTGGAAACCTGATTGAATTTGTCATTGAAGATGCTGCTCTTATTTCAAGTTTAGTTCATAATGATATATCGGCCACCATATGGGTATCGGCTGATAAATGCCCATTTTTCTGTTATCGGTTTATCGGCCCGATAAGAAAATTTGGCCGATATCTTTAAGCCGATAAATAATGCATTATTTCCTTCAGAGACTCTTCAGATGTGCGCTGTTCGCCATGATGGTTTTGAAATGCTTGAAATATGATTGGAATCACTTTGAAAAGGACAATACACTTATGTGCAACATGTGCAGAGCAAGTCTGTCATAAAGGCTACATAAAATTATAATAAGAACATTACTGTAAATGTCGTTGTGGAATCTTTGTGCGCTGTGTTTTGTGCGTGCGTTGAGCGCATCCACAACGGAGCTACACCTCCATGACAGTTAAATTCGCTTGTGCATTTGCAGCCTTTTGTGCAATTGTACATAGTAATATTGTGTTTATTTGATGTATATCTGCTTTATCTCATATAGAATGCGTTTGGTAAAGTTAATAGAGCGCTTTAGTTTGCTGGTGGTCATCTTTAGCACAGCGCACGCAGCTCAAACTGTAGTGCACAACTAATAACTATGATTGGGACTGTCGTGTATATAACATTCTAATGAGAACATTATTATAATAAATCGTTGTGAATTCTTTGGGTTTAGTTGCCGTGTTTCAGCGCGTTTTACGGGAAGCCAAGTGCGCGTCCACGAGTTACACATCTGACTAACGCATAACTTAGTTCAAAATAACATGTGCATTTCCGTATTTTTGTGCATATATTTGCATAAGTTGTAAAATTATGTTTATGTTCTATAAATATCTGATTCTCATGTAGCCTAATTAACCCGTTATAACAAGCGCTTCAGTTTACCGGTGTTCATTCAGCTTCATACAGCGCACGCAGCTCAAACAGCTGCTATTTAAAACAGTGGTAGCCTATTCATTTGTTACTTTTTCAAAATCACTGAAGCGTTATTAATAATAACCACCACTTTTATTTTCTCTTATTTTAATCAACAATATGGTTTAGTAAATAATATCATTTCATTATTGTCCATGCAGATGGTTCTTACGTTTTATTCATCCATGGCACATGCATTTTGATTCTTTACACCTATAATGATGTCCAATGACTTGTTTGCATTATTTATGCATTATTTTATTTGTGAGACTTTTTTATGGCGAAATTTGGTAATGGGAGAGTAAAATATATTTTTTAAACTTGCTCCTTTCAAACTAAGCTGCTTATGTTGAAGTGTTTGGGATGTGGCTTTTAATGATGAGACCTTTTTTTTTTTTATCAGGCTCTCAAAAAGTATATAAAAATTTGGATATAGATTTATCAGCCAACATATCGGTTATCAGCTTTCAAAATATAAAGAGTTATCGGTATCGGCCAAAATTTTCATATCGGTGCATCCCTATAATGATGTGTTTTGTAATCAATGTAGCTATGAATATCAACAAACTGATCTGATGGATGTGACTTAGATTAGATTCTCAATCAATTCAGTTAGCCAGTATAGCAAAGTGTAAAAAAAAAAAAAACGTATGTACTTTAAGAATGAGTTGAGAAACGTATTCTTCTTCGAGAGGAGAAAGTTCTGTCTTAGATTAAATCCAGTAATAGGCTTGAAGTAAAGGCGTTAATGAAAGTGAAGTGTTGTGAGGTATATATTCACTCTTTTATACACTCTCAGAAATAAAGGTACAAAAGCTGTCACTGGGGCGGTACCTTTTCAAAAGGTACACTTTTGTACCTATTAGGGTCAAATATTTACACTTTAAGTACCAATATGTACCTTTAATGTAACAAAATGGACCCTTAAGGTACAAACATGTACCGCCCCAGTGACAGCTTTTGTACCTTTATTTCTGAGAGTGTAGGTTCAAAGGTCGGTAAGGTGATGTTCATGGACGGTGTTGAGCAGAGTCCAGCTACAAGATGTAGCAGGCACCGCATTTGATAAATTCACACCATTTTAGACTCCGTCTGCTTTACTATTCATCAAAGAGGAAAACCATGTCTCACTTGTGAATTATCACATCCCCTTATGCTGCATTATGGATTGCTGAACCTTCTGTGCTGCAGTCCACATTAATGCAGCTTCACTGCACTCTTAAACTTTGTACACGATTAAGGAAGTCTCCATGAATCTTTTAGCTTTCTCTGCAGTAGGAAACATTTCAGATAGTTGACTAGTATTATGGTGCATTACTACCTTGAGAAAATCCTGGTCACCAAATGTGGTGTTTCATTAGTGATTACACTGGTGTGCCTAAAATTGCCTGTTTTCTGTTGGACGTGCCAAAAGCCAAACACTGTTACCCAGTTGAATTTCACCGCACAGACCAATTATCTGCACAGCCCAACAGACCGCGTAGAGTGTGTTCATTTACTTGTAGATTGGTCTTGACCACAGAGCCCAGACCAATTTGAACCGTGTGTGTGAAATTCAAATGAGAACAGAACTTAGTTTTTTTTTCTAGAAAGCTGCTTTGGAATAATGTGTACTTTAAAAGTGCCATGCAAATTTAGTTGAATTTCAGCACAGGCTTTTGATTGGAATCACAAATGCCTAGTTGTTAAATATATTTTTAAGTTTAATTAAATTGTTTGTTTATATCCTTATTAGCTAATCAAAGTCTGAAGGATCACTTGAAGAAACACAAGCAGGTGTGCTGAAGCAGGTTGGAAAAAAATTCACAGGACCGTGGTTCCCCAGCTGCAGGGGTTGAAGACCTAGGCTTTAAATTCTTGACCTACACAAATAGACTCTATTGGTCAGATGGGTCACATTGAGACAAAGATCAATCTCTGTTATCTTGTGTTAGAGGCATTTTTTATTTAGATTTTTTATCTTGAGACGAAGATGAGACGAAGATGCTTAATAGTCTTTATCTTGAGACAAAGATGCTTAATAGTCTTTATCTTGAGACAAAGATGCTTAATAGTCTTTATCTTGAGACGAAGATGCTTAATAGTCTTTATAGTGCTTAGTCTTAATAGACAAAGTCTTATTGAGACAAGATGCTTTTCTTTATCTTGAGACAAAGATGCTTAATAGTCTTTATCTTGAGACAAAGATCAAACTGCAGTTACCAACATTTATTTTGGTAGCTATTTTGTGTATTCTTCAAACAAAAATAGTACTTAAATCTTCTCTCTTTAAATCAATTAAGCTTATGAGAAATTTGAATCAAGGATTGAATTTGGAAAAACTTATACATTAAATTTTTGGTAGAAATTCAAATTAAACTCATTTTTCAGATACAGTAGGTTTACTTAACAAGTATACATTTATTTAACATCTTTTGTTGGTTTAGCATTAATGACAGAGAGGTATTTAATTAGGAATGCTGTCCCTTTAAGATGGATGCGTGTAATACTGACACGCATTGTTTTCACCCACCTGTTTCCGTTCACTTAAGGCATAACTGACTGTATTTACGCGAAAACTCTACATGATCGACATTTGAACTGCTGTGTGTGTATTTGAGCTAGGGCTGAACAATTAATACAATTTCTAATCACAATTACGGATGCCACAATTACGTAATCGTTGAAAGCAGTAATTAATCGTTAGAAATCCACTTGTTATTTTGTGTGCTTAAGATGTTTTATTTTCTTTATATTAAGTTATCTTATGGGTTTTTGCATTGTTTTAGTTTTAGTATAGCATTATAATACATGCATATTTTTACTTTTTTATTTAAAGAAACCAATCCAATATACAGTATAGTTCACTTTTGACATTTTTCAGTTGGTGTTTTCAGCTTGTTTATTTTAAAGATATGGCATGCGGTTGCTTCAAACAATGGAATAAACATCATTCAATATAAAATGTGGTGATCATAAATAATAATCGCAATTACAATTTCAAGGGAATAATCGACAATTATGATTTTTCTCATAATCGTGCAGCCATAATTTGAGCACAGAGAACTGATCGCGCGCTGTATGAGACTGAAGAAGTGGAGTGTGCGCGCAAGAGCACTTCTATCAGCGTGATTCTGCCTATTGCGCCTTCACTAAATTTAAGTTAATTGACAACGAATTGTGACTCCTGGGAAAAACGGGACATCTGGTCACCCAGTCCCTAACCCTTCAGTTGCTAAGGCCATTGTTTCAGATCACTAGTTCGTGTTTTGGTAGCCTCTCCGTCCGCTGCGGCTGCCATACTGAGACCAGATATACAAACGCCCCTCATCTGATTGCAATCCAATGACAGGGACGCACATTTTGAAAGAGAAAAACTGTTAACTTAGCCTATAGAATGTATTTTGAATGTCCAGTAGTCCTCAAATAACATTCTAGTCCCGTCTTGTTAACGAAGACGCAGCATAAATTACGTCATAGTTTTTATCATCAGACATTAATTTTAGCTCGTCAACGTCTCGTCTTGGTCACAGAAAAAAGGTTCGTTAACTAATATTTTTTGTCGTCATCTTCATTTACGAAATTAACACTGTTCTATTTAAAGCAATGAAAACAGAGTGGTATTGTTCGTCACTCAGCATTGTGCTTTGTAGAGTTCAAGATTATTTGATGCTTGAACATGAGGCCATTATTCTGTTTCTTAATGGCCAGATTGTTAATATACTTCTAGTTTTTGATTCCTCAGCTCCATATATGAATGTTTTAAGCATGTCTTATGATGCACAGCTCATTATCTACTCTTCTCTTTTTGCAGAACTCAATACGACATAACCTGTCACTCCACAGTCGCTTTGTCCGGGTCCAGAATGAAGGAACCGGAAAGAGTTCATGGTGGATGGTCAACCCTGATGGCGGAAAAGGGGGTAAAGCTCCACGGAGACGTGCTGTTTCGATGGACAACAGTAACAAGCTCATCAAGAGTGCCCGTGGCCGTGCTGCAAAAAAGAAGGCCACTCTTCAGGCCAGTCAGGACGGAAGCTCGGAGAGTTCCTCCAGCCTGTCCAAATGGACTGGCAGCCCGACCTCCCGCAGTAGTGACGAGCTCGACGCTTGGACGGATTTCCGTTCCCGCACTAATTCTAATGCCAGCACTCTAAGCGGTCGCCTTTCTCCAATTCTGGCCAACCTTGAGGTGGATGAAGTTCCCGATGACGACTCCCCCCTGTCGCCCATGCTGTACTCGAGCCCTAGTAGTATGTCTCCATCCACTGGACTGACCGAGCTACCCCGACTAGCTGATCTCGCAGGAACCATGAACCTCAATGATGGCCTCCCCGACAACCTAATGGACGACCTACTAGATAATATCAGCCTGACGGCTTCCCAGTCTCCAGGCCAAGACGAGAGTGGGGCCAACCTACAGGGAAGCCCTGTGTTTACCTTCAGCTGCTCTGGGAGCAGTCTGGCAATTCCCTCTGGCAGCTATGGCACCAACTCCATGTTTAGCCCTCCATCCGTCACTGGCCTGAGGCAATCTCCAATGCAAACGATCCAGGAAAACAAGCAGGCCACGTTCTCCTGCGGTTCCCTCTTTAGCGATCAGAGTCTGCAGGACTTGCTTAGCTCCGAGTCCAATAGTCGCAGCGATGTCCTTCTTACCCAATCTGATCCACTTATGTCGCAAGCCAGCGCCTCCCTTTCCTGCCAGAATGCCCGTCACAGTGCCCTGTTGCTGCATAATGACCCTATGATGTCCAACCAGGCTGGGCCTGTAGGACAAGTGGGGCTCAAGAAGGTGTCGCCATCTGGATGGCGGATGAACTGTGTCTCGGGCAGCGAGTCAGACTACCAAAGCTTGATGAAGCAACATCTCCAACAGTCTCCCTTCAGAAGCACATCTATGCAGCTCAACCCCTCCGATTCGTTGTTGTCAGGTCTCAATGGCAGTGTGACCTCTGTTCAGTCGGTGTCTCGGGACCAATTCCCATCTGACTTGGATCTTGAGGCGTTAAGTGGCAGTTGCGATTGTGACATGGAAGCCAGCACCCGCAACGATCTGATGGATGCCGAGGGCCTAGAGTTCAGCTTCGATTCGCATCTCATCTCCTCTCAGAATACTAACCTGACTTCAGGGAGCTTCTCCAGTACCAAACGAACCTCCTCCCAAAGCTGGGTTCCAGGTTGATCCAGCCAGGCCCAGGAATGTAGAGAAGGGGCAGAACACACCACATTTGAGCCAACTGTCCACTGTAAAGCAACTGTACATTATGCTGTAGAAAAGCTTTTTGACATCTATTGGAATGAGTCAACGTCAATGATTTACCCAGTCGGTGTTGTAGTTTTGTGGCTGTATGTTTTGTATCGTCATGATTGAGGCTGGTTTGATGGACGTTGTGAAGAGTTTCAACACATTTAACCTTGAAGTGCTTGAAGTACACCAACGACTAGGTATTGAACTCAGCTGCTGGAATACGTTAAGTGGAGTACCATAGAGAGTAGGTTGTTTATACTTGCATGAAGGCTTGGCCAACAGTACTTCCCTTAGTCCATTCAGAATACAAAATCCGAAAGCATTTGGGAGTGTGGAAAGAGTCTAGTCCGTTTGAAAGCCTAGGAGAAATCTTGAATACTCATTAGTAAAGTGGTTCCTACGACAACTGGAGCACCATGGAGAGAAGGTTGCCTATAGATAAAGGTTTGGGCAGCTGTTCTTCCTTTAGTCCACGTAAAATATAAAAACCCACCATTGCGTACAAGGGTGCCTACGCTCCTACAAATCATTTGCGAGTGTGGAAGTCAGTTTGAAAACCAATTAAAGGGATAATTCACTCAAAAATGAAAATTAGTCCAAGATTTACTCGCCCTCAGGGCATCCTAGGCATGTCTGACATTCCTCTTTCAGACGAACACATTCGTAGTTATATTCAACATTATCCTGTCTGTTCCAATCTGTATAATTGCAGTGAATGATGCCCCTGTTTCTGAATAAAAAATAAATAAAAATCATCCATCCATCATAAAACTGCTCCACACGGCTCCGGGTGTTAATAAAGGCCTTCTGTTAGTTTAAGAAAATGTTGATTCTTAAAACTTTATAAACTGTAATGTGCAGCTTCTGGTCGCTCAAGCAGGTGCATTTACGATAAGGCGGTCAAGCGTGTGACAAAGGCGTAACGAAAGGCACAACGTAAGCTCGAGAACCAAGTTTTGTGTACAGCACAATGAAATGAGAGCAAGTAAATTGTATTTTTTTATTAAAATGGTGCGTTCGTATCAATACCCGGGATATTTAAATAAGTTTGTGAAAGGTGTTTTGTTTTGCTTTCTCCTCTGTGCATCCACGTTCATCACTCTCTTCCCGGATCTTACGTTATGCCTTTCATTACGCCTACGTCATAACGCTTGACCGCATTGTGAATGCACCTGCTTGAGAGACCAGAAGCTATAAAGTTTTAAGAATCTATGTTTTTCTTAAACTAACACATCGTTTCTCTTCAGAAGGCCTTTATTAACACCCCGGAGCCGTCTTCTGGTTTTGGTAGATGGATACTTGTTTGTTTATTTATTTTTTTATTCAGAAACTGCACCTTTCACTGCAATTGTACAGATTGTAACAGAGGATAATGTTTAATATAACTCCGAATGTGTTCATCTGAAAGAGGAATGTCAGACATGCCTAGGATGCCCTGAGGGCGAGTAAATCTTGGACCGATTTTCATTTTTGGGTGAACTATCTCTTTAAGAATCTTTTTCTCATTGGTCAACTGGTACTTACGACAAGTGGATGATCGTAGATTGAAGGCTGTCTATATATGAAGGCATGGACAACTGAACTTTCCTTGGTTCGTCTAGAACAGAAACATTTCCAAAACCCACCACTGCATACAAGGGTGCCTACACACTAGAGAAAGCTCTCATGAAAGTAATTGGGAATTAAAAAAAGAGTCGCTCAGACAGAAAACCTACTGAAAATGTTGAGTTCTTATTGGTCAGTTGATACCTAAATGGAGGATCATAGAGTGAAGGTCACAACTGAACCTCCCTTGGTCAATCTAGATACAAAACCCCTAAAACCCAACCACTGCATATGAGGGTGCTTGCACGGTAAGAATCTCTTATGAAAGCATTTGGGAGGGTGGAAAGAGTTGGGTCGGTTTGAAATCAAGCATGAATGTGAATTTCCATTAGTCAGCTGGTACTTCCATCAGATTGCCCTGCAGAGACCATTCAAATATTGTCAATTTATGGTTTTCTTCTACGTCATTGTGATACTTTATCCCCATTGAAATCAAGTCAGCTCTAGTCTGTAGGTGCCCTTTGGTTGTTGTAGTTTCTTGTAACTGTGATTGAGATTTAATAGATTTCTAGTCCTCGAAACAAACACTTGCCTTTTGCCAAACTTGTCCTCAGGGCAACTGCAGAAATGGCCTGTTTACAACTCCAACTCTTGAGAATGTTTCTGTTGTCTGAAAAAAAAATAGCCATGGAAAATTGTCTCTTTCTCCAACTATTTTTTCCCCTGTGAATCTGAAAAAGGGAAGAGGGTGTGTTTGTGAAACCAGTGAACATGTATCCTTTACTCCTTTTATAGAAATTAACTATGATATGATAAGCTATATATTTAGTGTTCTGCTGTACGATACTAGTTTGTCAGTGTTTCCCATGGATTTCCTAACACAACCTGTGCATTTATCTTGCTCCGTATTCTTGAACACAAGCATCTCCGTCACCTCTAAACTTTTCACTTCCGAAGTCAACCATTTTAGAATAGATTGCGCTATATATTTGTACTTCTGTATGTATACACACACACATACACATAGGACCTCATTCATGAAGTCATTGCTGTATAAATTGTTTGCAAATCAATGGTTTTATGAACAATTTAGACATTTGTAAACCGTTCTAAAATTGTTGCATTCAATGCCATTTAGTGTTTGTATGAATTTACTGTACATTGACATGTATGAGACCATTTACCCAAGAATGAACAAAATGATCTGTAAGCCATACATTTGTTGTGCTTGTATTTCATGAATGAGGCCCGTAGTGCTTGTGTATATGTGCTGTACACTGAATATACATGTGTGTCTATACACATAAATATTGGATTCTAGAGAAGGTATATTAACAGTTATACATTTTGGAATTCTGATTAAGGACCACTAGATGTTTGTGTATTTGTAGCAGGAAAAAATGAAGCTAAGTGCATTTGGTGCTGAGTGAAATTGTGTTGGGTCAGTTTATATGGCTGGCATGTCACGTTCTTAGCATTTGCGTATATATCTGCACAATGGCTGGTGCTAGTAGAAAGCGTGTATCAGTTGTGATGGCAGTGTGTTTTAAGCATCCTAACAGTTTAAAAATGAAAGGCAGCCACATTGTAGTATTGCAGCCTGTACGGATAAGCTATGTAAGAGAGCACCTATGTTGTACTGTATTTCACTGTTGATCTTGAACATGCCAGACAACCAAATTCAAGGCTGATGAGAAATAATGCAACTATTCCATTTGATGATATAGTAGTGCTATTCAGGGACAACTTGCAGATGTTTCAGTAGTTACACCTAATGTTGTTTTAACATTACAGTTGAATGTACCTTTTGTTAAGGTCAGCCTCACACCCAGAATTTTCATAAGCTTCTTGAGCACTGATTTTAATAATCCGCTGGAGTCAGAATTTAAGATGACTATAAAAAATGTATTGTGCTGTTTACCTTTTGTTGACTTAGTTTTATATTGTGTAATGATGATTTGCTTCCTTTTTAATTGCTTTTAATTTTTATATTTTCATTTATTTGGGCAGGATCGTTGTTCTTCTCAAAAGAACTGCTACAATCTTCATTCATTTTGAAGTTTAATCTTAAAAAGGTAATTAACATGAATTGTGAGAACGTAATCTGCGTGTGTACCACCTTACACCTCAATTGGCCGTTAGTTAGCATCCACTCAATGTTTGCTTGACTTTACCGGTGTATTTCAATTTTGGATCATGTAAACAAGGTAGTGCAAGGTGCATGTAAATAAAGCTTGTTCAACACAAAGTGTTTCTGTAGTCTTTATTTCAATTGGTTGTAAAATAAGCAAGTTATTTAAAGGAATAGTTTACCAAATTTACTTGAGGTTGTTTCTTCATTGTACAGATTTGGAGAAATGTAGCAGTACATCACTTGCTCACCAGTGGATCCTTTGCAGGGAATGGGTGCCGTCAGAATGTGTCCAAACGGCTGATAAAAACATTACAGTAATCCACACCATTCCCATCCAACAATTAACACCTTGTGAAGCAAAGTTGCATGTAAGTATCCAACCACGTATTTGTTTAAAACTGTATTGGTTTCATTTTTGTAATTGTTGCTTGATTTCTGCATGATTCTCACATGATTCATGAGGCAACTTTTGCACTGGAGTGAGCAATGTTATGGAGTACGGACTTATGTTTTAGCTAGAAGCAAAGGTTTGAAGTTAAAATGGCTTAATGATGGGTTTTTCAAGCACGCAGCCTTTGGCTTCACAAGATGGACTGGAGTGGTGTCGATTACTTGTCTATTATTGTGATGTTTTTATCAGCTGTTTGGACTCATTCTGACGGCACCCATTCACTTCAAAGGATCCATTGGTGAGCAAGTGATGGAATGCTACATTTATACAAATCTACAAATAGTTGCAAACAATATGCAATGAGGTCTAAGAGTCCGTTGGCAAACATCCCCTCGTTTATTTGATTTTAGTGGCACAGTTTAATGTGGTTCATGAATGCACATAGACTTAATTTAATGAAAACCCCATTTACTCTACAGGCCATACAGCTTTAAACCCATTTAACAGGCCATAAGTTGTCTTTGGTTTTCAGAAACTAATGTTTTCTCAAATGTCATGTGCATTCAAATTTCTCACCTCATATCCTTCCTGTTATGCTTAAGTTTTAACACTTTAAAAATAACCCCAGAGCATGATGTTGTCATTACTGTTCTTGACAGTGAAAATGAGACTGAGGTGTGTTTGGTTAGATCAAATGATTTCAGGCTCATCAGACCATCATTTTCTCCAAAAGTTTTAGGTTTGGTCACATGGCTTCTAACCACTTTCCCAAAACTGACCAAATCTGTGATGGCCCAAAGAGATTGTCTGACAGTCTCAGTCTAGCACTTCCAAGAAGGTTCAAACCTATGCCAGGTCTTTCCTTTTCTACTTGTTCCCCTATGAAGGGCGTCCAGATTGTCTATGGTTACCAAGGAGACGTGTCTTATGAAAATACATGAAATGTTCACTCAGACGGAGCCCCTGTCGTTGTGTATGATTGCTGATATATTTCCAAAATAAGTGTGTATTCATGCACACGTAGCAATTACGCGCTCATTCATACGCGCTGTACAATCAGTGGGATTGATTGTGTTAAGAAAATCATTCATAATGTTTTACTGCTCTCTGCAGGGAGGAAAACAAGCCCCTAGTGACAATAGCTGTAAAATGTGCCCTGTGTCCTTGTGCACTCATTGGTGGGACAGCACCTTGGCGAGGATCTCTGATTGGCTATCGGCTGCTTTTGCCACGAACCAATCGGTGCTTCTGTATCCATGTCAATTTGGAATGTTGAGCTATTTAAATCCAGAGAAGATGGATAGGATTTATTGACTCTTACATCGAAAATCGCCCGATTGAAAAGTTAATCGCTATATATGTTTAAAGTGACAACCATCTAAGTATTCTTTACCAAAATCTATTTGATTTACGGCATATTTCCATCTCACACGCTTGACTACCTAAGCTGTTTGAGGTCTTGTATTATATAAGATCAATCTCTCACTGTCATCTGAAGTATAACGAATAAACAGATCTTGCTGAAGACTTAAGGTTTCCCTTCGAGACAGGTCTGTCCTCTTTGCTTGTGTCAGCACAAAAAAACTGAGTCACTTGTCTGTTTTCATCGCCCTCTGCAGGTTCAAAGCCGAATACATTGTTTCAAATACCTTCATTTACATTTATGCATTTAGCAGATGCTTTTATCCAAAGCGACTTACAGTGCATTCAGGTTATAGATTTATGTAGTAAATGTGTTCCCTGGGAATTGAACCCACAACCTTTGCGCTGCTAACGCAATGCTCTACCACTGAGCCACAGGAAAACATTTACCTTCTATTTTGTTTGCTGTATAGATGCAACAGTGCGACATTTACTAAATTTTATTACAATAATTTATCTTTTTTGGTCTAAAAATGTGTCTAAAGGAATGCCACTGGAATTACTGTGATCATTAAGAACCAATCCAAACATTAATAAAACTATTAAATAACACCACACTTCTCATTTGATTCTTTGACAGTTCTAATTTTGAGCCCTTAATTGTATATTAACTTGTATTATATGTAACCTCTTGCGCCAATTAAAGTGAACTCGCTTGTGTTTGAATCTGAAGCTGTGATTTACCGCCATTTTTAAAGCGCGTCTGCGCGTCTTTCGTCTCTATAGCAACTGAGCAAACACTGATACATTGTGTCAAACGTTTATACAGTAGAGACGCTTTTAAAGTTCTTTAGTATTTCCGTATGTTTTTTTCTATCTTTTGAAGATACACACAACTAATACAGCCCGTTTCACCGCTGCGAGGACGGAACGACTCCCGGGTTTCTGAGCTCAATCTGGGATTGTGAATTGAAGATGTCCCAGACGTACAGATTCGGCTCGTCAGTGAAAGTGGAGCAGCTGGAAGAAGAACTGTCTGCTCAGATCCAGGCTCTGAAGACTGAGATTGAGCACAATGAGATTTTACACCAAATATCCTCAAAACCACAGAGGTGAGACAGCTGATAGTGTTCTAGCTTTTATAACTCATGTAATGCTTAACATTAGTTAATGTACATTTACATATTAAAAAACTTATTTAGACTCATATCACTAAAAATATTATGTGCAAGTATAATTTTTTTAGTGACTTGTTAATGTTTATATGTTTTTTTATATATAAAGTGCTTTCCTTCCTGATGTATCCAATAGACCAGGATATTGTTAAAGGAAAAATAAAAATGTGCTTGAAATTTACTCACACTTAGGCCATCTATAGCCCGATTTGCCTGGTAATTGTTTCTCATATGAACGTCTGTAAAACTTAATTTACATATATAAAACTCATGAATTCGGATGGCGATTTATGCTGCATTCACGTGCTATCGGAATTATCGTGAAAACAAGCTTCACGGACATGAACAGCCTAAGGGAGGCCTTATATGGTCATTTCCGACGAGGAAACTCGTATTTACGATTATTCGATAGCACGCGAATGCAGCATTATTCACAGAGGAGGAGCGAGTTCTGCGCAGCTCACGTGGCCAGTCACATGATTGTCTGCTGTAAATAAAATTATTATTATTATTGTGTAAAATGTATTTAAAATACTTATTATGTAAAGTGTATTTTTATTATTCCAAGCATATTTTATAATATATAATCCTATTTATATTTTTATTTATTTAAATCTCCTGTTTAAAATTAGGAGAAGATGTGCTATAGTTGTATTTAATTATACGCGATATAGGCTAGTTGTGTGTATATCTGTTTATAATAGCCTACACATTTAAAAAATGATATTGCATAACGTTACCTGCTGCCATAATTAAGACCCATTTTAAATGTGTACGTGCTTTTCTTCTCTTTCTGCTCCCAATCGTTGTGGTGGAGCAGTTATGAAGTTTCGTTCTTTTAAATATTTTCCAGCATTTCAGAAATAAATATGTATGCAATTTACACTGAAGTACAACAGTTACTGTAATGTGTTCGGGAGTGCTCAAAAGGGATTAAACATGAGTTTTGAATCGATTTCTTCTCTAAACTCAGAAATGTAGATTCAGACGGCGATTAAATTACCACACGACCTTGGTGTTTGTCTAAAAACAGTAGGTAATTCGGCCGGGGATTTTTACAGGACATTCTGGACCCGGACAGCAATTAAATCACCAACTACCCCCTGTATATAATCACTTACGTACCAATGAGAAACAATTACCGTCCGAATAGGGCTTAATATGTAGATTCGTTTTTTTTTACTTCGTAACTTCACAGATTTGGAGAAATGTAGCATTCCATCATTTGCACACCTCTGCAGTGAATGGGTGCCGTCAGAATGAGAGTCCAAACAGCTGATAAAAACATCACAGTAATCCACACCACTCCAGTCCATCAATTTAATTGCATTAAGCTGCATTTTAACTTTAAACCTGGACCCCTGGAGAATGACATATAATGAATTATGGACTTGTATTTTGGCCAGAGGTAATGGTTTAAGTTAAAATTTCTTAGTGATGGACTTATTTCTTACAAACACGCAATCTTTCACTTCACAAGACATTAATTGATGCACCCATTCACTGCAGAGGATTTATTGTTATTATAAGTCATTATAAGTGACGAGATGCTACATTTCTACAAATCTGTTCTGATGAAGAAACAGTCATGCATCTTGGATGGCCTGAACTATTTTTTTTAATGATCTACTTTTGCCAACCTTTTCAGCTCTGTCCATATACCAAAAGATGTGTGTTACTTTCGTATGGAGAGGCAGCAGGTACTCCTCAAAGCACTGCAAGTATGTTTTTACAGTTATGTTACAGTTGGGATGTTTTTAAGGTCCTGCATGTGCCTGCAGTGTTTATTTGACATTTCTTGTTGTCTTTGTTGTAAATGACCTCTGACTTTAGGTTTCGTCCACAAAGCCTGTTGTGTCTCAAGCAGAAGTCGCTCAGAGAGAGATGGAGAGCTGTCTGACCCAAGAGTACACACCTGCCACTCTGCCTTTACTGCTGCATCAGGTCAGTTATGAGCCGTTTTATTTTGTTCACACAAATAGAATCTTGTGTGAAAACATTTCTGAACATTTTGACTCCATTCTCAACAGTTTTACACCGATCAAGCCTATAAACTGGCACGGTGCAAATACCAGCTGATGCTAAGATGGAGACGATTCGGCCGCCATTCCGCTGTCCTGGAGAAACTATATCCTCAATATAAAGTATCTCAATTCTGCATGTTAGAATATTATCATGCATTCAATGGCACATTGAATTTGTTTTTCATGCTCCTATTGCTTTATGTAGGAACAGATCACACATTTAAGCAGTGAATTTGAGGATTCTGTGCATCGGGCACGTCGTCTTGCCGTGTCCAGAGAGAAGGTCCTGGCGGGTGTGGAGAGCCCTGTCGGTGTGGTCACACTGGAAGACGTCAGCATTTACCTGCAGTGGCTTATTTGCCATCTGCACTCTGTCAAACGTATCCAAAACTTTCTGCATGTGAGAATACATACAAATCTAACCAAATATTCAAGACTGGAGGAGAACAAATGTAAAATTTTAAGATTTCTCCATTCTTTTATTCTAAATCCTGATAGGGAGGACGTGTCGACTAACAACTAATGATGTTATAAGAACAGTGTGGATTTAATTTGTGTTATATGTTGGTTGTAGGTTCTTCATTATTTCCCTTCGACTGAGTGGAATGAGGATCAGAAGTCTGGTGCTGTTGATTTGATATCTCCTGCTTATTTTGATGGTAAAGAATCCTTTTTGATGCTTTATCGCTAAATTAAACTATTAAAAACATTTTTGTCAATTTAAATAAAGCTGAAATAAAATAAAATATATACTATATTAAAATAAAAACTTAACTGCCAAGGCAACATTTGTAATTTAATTTACGTTTAAAGCACTAAAGTGAAATAAAAGCAGAAAACTAAAGCTTCAATGGAAATACAAATATATAATACCTAAATAGTCATATAAAAAAAAAACTAATGCAAATTACAAAAGCACATACAATTACTAATATAACTAAATTTAGAATAAAAGTATAAATAAAGATATTGATCTGAATATTAATAAATGATATGTTACTCTGTTTTAACCCATCCAGGAGTTTTTGTTTCAGTGTCAAAGGTCCCCGTGCACTCGACCAATGTAGAGGATTTTAAAACCCAGCTGGATTTCCTCCTGTCACATTATGACATTCAATTCAATACCAGCACCATCAAGACAGTTGGAGATGAAATGGAGCTCTTTAGTCTGGTAATCCTGATTCAATTACAGTGAACCTCTGTGATATCTACAAGATCTTAAACCCGAAAATGAACATTTGCTGAAAATGTACTCGCCATCAGGCCATCCAAGATGTAGAGGAGTTTGTTTCTTCATCAGTTTCATCACAGCTCATCAATGGATCCTCTGCAGTGAATGGGTGCCGTCAGAATGAGACCCAAGCAGCTGATAAAAGCATCACAATAATCCACAAGTAATTCACACCACTCCAGTCCATTGGTTAATGTCCAATGAAGCAAAAATCTGCATGTTTTTAAGAAACTATCCACCATTAAGATGTTTTTAACTTTAAACCATCACTTCTAGCAGAAGTCCATAATCCATACTGTAATAACACTTCTTTAAGTGGAAAAAGTCCATCTCATGTTGTCCTCTCACACATCAAAATCCACCCACATATTTCTTTAGAAATGTTTTTGCTTGTAAATTGTGCTTGATCTGTGCATATTTCTTTCCTGATTCAGACTAGATGACTTCTTTACTGGAGAAAAAAATGTTGTGGGTAGAGGACTTGTATTTTAGCGCAGTGTGAAGTAAAAAAACGTCATAATGATGGATTTGTTTCTTACAAACACACAGCTTTTGGCTTCTCAAGATGTTAACTGATGGACTGGACTGGTGTGGATTACTTGTGTATTATTGTGATGTTTTTATCAGCTGTTTGGTCTCTCATACTGACGGCACCCATTCACTGCAGAGGATCCATTGATGAGCAAGAGATGTAATGCTGAATTTCTCCAATGGCCTATGGATGAGTACATTTTCAGCAAATTGACATTTTTGGGTGAACTTTTTTTTTTTTTTTTAAATGAAGTCTAAAATGTGATTTAATTCTCATGCATTCTAAAAAATAAAGATTGTTATAGTTGATAATGTGATTGTTCTGTTGTTTATGTAGGTTAACTACCTGTTCAGGACTGTGTTTAAAAATCAGGAGGAGATGAAGAGCTTCTTGCAGTATGACAGCACTGAAGCAACAGAGAGCAAGTGGGGGAGAAAGAGTCCAAACAGGACGCTCAGAAAAGAGTCCAACTGGATTCCTCATGTTCGGGTGAGACAAGTGAACAGTATTTTTATATGTGATATAATTCATGAAATAATACAATGAAATATGATATTGTGCCTCCTGTGGGGAAACAAACAGATGAAACCAAAGCGAGATCCTTGGCAACAAAAACAAATGACCAAACTCAAGGAGCTCAGATCAATGGATGAACTTCTCCAGATGCATGCCAAGTTCCTGGAGGTGAACGGTTCTTTAGCTAATGCACTAAAGCTTTTGTCATGTTTTCTTTGGTTAATGTTAGTATTAGTTCAATCACACATGCAGTTTGTCACACTGTTTTGCACTTTCTTTTGAAGGAGTCAGATCTTCATAAAGTGACTGATGCTTTGAAGCAGTTCATTGCATCTGTTTGTCAATCAGAACCCACAAAACCTGCATCCATCAGCACAGCAACCCCCAAAGAATCCTCTGGCATATGGAAAAGCATTTATAACACAGCAAAGATGTTTCAGGTGAACACCTGTGTAAATAGTCGACTCTGTACATGTCTTATTGTGAATGATTCTTTAGTGCACATTGTTCGAAATAATGCAAATATGTATCTTTCCTGTTAACTTTAAATCAATAATGTTATTTTTTCATTGTATGCACATTCTTTTTTCCTTTTTCCCAGGTGGTCACTGGACAGACTTCTCATTTATCTAATTACACAGATCTGAAAAACTCTGAGAAAAAGAATAAAGGGTAATTTTCCAACCACTGAAATGTGTCTGTGAGTGTGTTTGAGAGTTTCTTTCACAGCTCTCTGCGTGTCTTCTAGCAGTTCTGGTCAAAGCAGCGGTGCTAATCTTCTTGAGAAGGAGGAAGATTCGGAAGATGTTGCCAAGGATTCTGTAACTGTCCGAGGAGCTCATGTGTCTTTAATCTACCTGAGACTCCTCCGAATCAGAGAACTCAAGGTAAAAAAAGATGTGATAGGTTTCCGAGGTTTTGCTCTTTCCACCTAAGCACCAAAATGTAGCCCAGTCTTCAGTGTCACATGATCCTTCAGAAATCATTCTAATATGCTGTTTCGCTGCTCAAGAAACATTTCATATTATTATTATGTTGAAAACAGCTTGTGGATGGCTTTTCAGGATTCTTTGTTGGATAGAAATTGTAGAAGAACAGCATTTATTTGTAATATTATAAATGTCTTTACATTCACTTTTAATTAATGTAATGCATCGATTAATAAAAGTATTGATTTATTTAAAAAATCTTACTGAACCCAAACGTTTGGACAAAAATGTATGTAATTAATTTAACAGGTTCAAAATGAGCACAAATCAAGAGAAGTTCATCGTATTTCCTCTAGCTTTTATAAAATGATTCAACAACCATACTCTACAAAATTCATTGTGCTGGTTGAAAACTTTTGCTGAATCCACATTTTAAATATTATCTGAACATGTGCCATAAAAATACCAGTTTTGCATGTTTTTTTTCTCCTGCTATCTCAAATCCTGTCCTCTCTTTTGTGTAGCGTACCTGTCTGAGCATGCTGAACTACCTGCGGTCAGTAGAAAGGACTCTGGCGATGGACACTGCAGGTCTGGAGCTGGCTGGAGGAGATCTGGTGAGAAGTGTGGAGGAGACGGGCTGGATGAGCGCTGCTAGAGGAGATGATGGCTCTACTGGAGCTCTTGGATCACATCACTACATCTACAACAGTCCAGTTGATTATAAGGTTCCTTACTTGCAAATTCACTCAGTTTTTTAAGAACAAACAAATGCAATGTGAAAGGCTGAGAGTGTGAAATCTCTCCTCTGCTTTAGGTTCACTGTGCAGAGTTTATGGAGTTTCCTGAGGTGGAGAACCTTCATGACTATTACAGCACAGATGGGAGCTGCATCCACACGCAGGACCAGCGAGGTCTCTACATCATCTATGACGTGGCCCTGATAGACCTGGAGGAGCTGGAGCAACATCTACTGCTCACAGCGTCTCATTTCATACAGCGGAGCGGAGGTCAGGGCAGAAGCTCTTGTTTGTAGATTTGTATCCTCATTTATCATTAGCATATGCATGTTTTTATGATGATTTATTTTGCAATGCAAGGTGCAACAAGCAAAACGTTCAAAGTAAGGTACAGTAACGTACATAATCTCATGAAACTGTGTTCAAAACGTATTTTACTTCATCAGAAGAATCTCCATGTGATAGACCCATGGTTACTACAGTTAACTAAAACTAAAAATTTATATAAAAAAATTGATACTTGAAATAAAATTAAATCAATACAAATTCAAAAAAATTTCAACTAGTTTTGAAAGCAATTTTCTGAAATTTTATTTTGGAAATTTTCTGAATTTGAGTTTTTGTTTAACTTAAGGTCCTAAAATGAGTAAAACTAAATAAATAAAAATTATTAAAAACTGTATAGATGTATTTAAACAATTATAAAAAAGTACTAAAACCAAAATAAAGGTGAAAACAGAAAATCTAAAATAAAAATGTATTAAAAATAAACAAAAAAAGCAAAAATAATCTAGTATAAAAATAATACTAAAAGAACACAGGAAAAAATATTTTTTACACGAAAACAATGTATATCTGGTCTGTGTTTTTATCCTTTGGGAATTTATTAGAGGATGAAAAGTTTTTCTAAGTTGTATGTCAGGTGTTTGAAGGTGAGAAAAGAGGGCTTGTGGTGCCATCTCTGGTTTTCATAACTTGACAATAAAGACAACTTTAGTTTTGATCTGTTTGACAATCATCATTTCATGTTGTTCTCTCAGACTTACATGCATCTGATGGATCTGGAGGAGAACTTCCCTCCTTGGTTAAAATGGATGTGGATCGGTTGGCTGTGCTTTTAGACATATGGACATGTGAAACTGAATTTCTGGAACACAAAATACAGGTACGTGACATGACTCAAATGTAAAAGTCCTTATAATGGTACCATACTCTACCATTCAATAAATGTGGTAATGTTTTTGAAAGAAGCTCATTGTTCTATTTTAATATGTGTCTAAATGTGATTTATTCCTGTGATGCAAAGCGTCTTTCTCAGATCCTGATCCTGAAGAAATCATTCCAATATGCTAATTTCTGATTATTATCAATGTTGAAAACAGTTCTGCTGCTTAATATTTTTGTAGAAACATTTCCAGGATTCTTTGTTGTGCAAAAGTGCAAAAGAACAGCAATTATTTGAAACATTGTAATATTGAAATTTAATTTTCAAAAACATTATTGACCCCAAATGTTTGAAAAGTAGTGTGCATCAATGATAAACCGCTGTCTTGTGTTTGCAGCTCTTGAATTGCTATTTGGAGACGTATCAGCATGTCACCGATCCCGAGGAACAGCTCAGGTTGGCTCAGGTCATCACAGACGTCATGCACAGAAGGCCACAGATGGATTTAACCGCTGGATATTTTGTTCAAGCTTACAGGGACACGATCGTCTGCCTCCAAAGCCACCAACAGCTCATCAAAATAGTGCTAAACAGTCAGGTAACCGAGCATTTGCTCTTTAATCAAGTTTAACCCACCTGAGCTTTCATATTATTTTATTCTCTGATGTTTTCTGAATGCTAGATTGATGAGCAGAGACTATATCTGAAGAGAATATGGAGGGAGGGACAGAGTGGTTGTTCAAGTGAATACGGCCTGCCTCCAAACTACATCCCTAAACATCTGGCATCAGTCGGTGGAAGCCGGTAAAGAAAAATATCATAAAATCACATTTAAATTCACTTTGTTTATTTTTCTTACTATGTATTTGAACTGAAGACTGGAGTAATGATGCTGGAAATTCAGCATTTGCATCACAGCAATAAATTACATTTTAAATGCACTCTAATAAAATCAGATATTTTAGATTGTAATAATATTTGACAGTATTACTGTTTTTACTGTATGTTTTATCTAATAGTGTAAGTACAGCCTTTGTGAGCATAAGAGACTTCTTTCAGTAACATAAAATAATCGTAATCATTCCCAATTTTGACCAAAAACATTAAAACGGTGGAATACATGTTTGAGGATGTCTCGTTGTTCTTTAATTGCAGGCCTGCTTTGAAGAGTGTGTATTTCTTGGAGATTCACCCCTCACTGTGCTTGGCGTCTCGGCTGTACGAGGGTCTTGAACGGGCCTGTGCTGAACTGTGTGAGCTGCACAGAGCGAAAACACCGTCTCGGAGAGTCAAACTGGAGCAAAAGCTCCTGGACACGGCCCTGAGACATTGGCACACACTTGCCGCACCTGGAGCAACCTACAGTACTCAGACACAGAAAGACGTATGTGTCTTTTTTGATCCAAATAAGCTGTCAAACTTGTTGTGAAGTTTAGGGGACAAATACAAATAAATGCATCTTCTCTCTTTAGAAAAGCACTTTATTCATGTTAAAGTATTAATGAAATAAAATTCAGTTCAAAATCAATTTTGTGTTAAATGCATTGTCACTTCACAGAATGCTAAAGCAGAGATGCAAATAATCTTTAATAGATGCCTGATACAGTCAGTGCTCTGTATGGTTTCAGTTGTTCTCAGATGGCTTCACCGAGGACCCTGTGCTGGTCAGAGAGCTGGGACTGTCTGTTGTGAGATCTGCAGAGGAGCAGGAGAGGAAACAAGGCGAAGACAGACGGCTGTTCATGCTGAAGACGTTCTGCACATTGCTAGAGCTCGTCACACTCCGTCACCGCATCATTGAATCAGCGGCAGAGACCCAGCATCTGTCCCAGTTGAGTTTACAACTGCTGAGCGGTTTAAATTTTCCTTGATTTTATAAAAGAAAGAAAAAAAGAACAGAAGTCTGAACTATCAATGCTGAATTCAAAACTTCAAATCAGTTCTAGTAATTGAAACTACGATGAAAAACTAATTCCTTTATTTCCACAATGGTTGGGACAGAAATAGCTTGAAGCTCATTTGACAGACAGCATGCAAGTAGACTGTTTAATTTTTGCAGTCAGAACGGGTGGAAAATTATCATGAAAAATGAAATGATGACTTATTGGAGCAAAGAAAAAAAAGTGGACCTCTGTGGGGTAAAATGTGGTCTTTAATATATTACTTTAAAAATACAATAAATAAAAAATAAATATTAGAAATATAAAGCACTTTGGTCAGCGTATGTTGTTTTTAAATGTGTTCTAGGAATACCTTTTGATTGATTAAAAAGCAGTGTTGGGGGTAACACATTACAAGTAATGTGAGTTACATAATCAGATGACTTTTTTCAAGTAACTAGTAAAGTACTTTTTAATTTAGAAGGAAATATCTGAGTTGCTTTTTAAATAAGTCACACCAGTGACTTTGTTTCCCAAGTCTTGACTGACAGCTCTCGTGTTGCCATGTTGAGAGAAATCGGGAGTAAGTGCAGAGCGTTGTGTAGTAGCTATAGACTAAATATGAATATGTATTTACTCATCTCACCTGCACAAAAACAGATTCAGTATTCCTCAAAATCAATAAAACCGGTCAAATGCAAATTCAGAATATGATGCAAACCTGCAATAATTTAATTTGTTAAATAAGACAAATATAATTTATGTATTTAATCTCAATTTTATTAACCAATGTCATTGCCACAGACCTTCGATGATCCAATTCAACCATACTAATTATCTAAAATGATACATTTGTGTTTCATTTTTGTTGTTGCTGAATAGTGTTGAACTTTCTTCTCCTGCGTCATATTCTTCATGTGATTAGTTTGAGCGGCGCCCTCTACTGTACAGACGTGAATTTACATTTCCTTCAGCCTGAGGCGTCTTCATTTCGCTTTTGGTGTGAAAGGGCTTTTACATTTGTAAAAGAATAACTTTTTTATATTAAAAACAAACAAGCAAGCCCTGGCCAGATTTAAAAAGTAACTCAAAAGTAATGTAACATTACTTTCCATAAAAAGTAACAAAGTAACGTAATTAGTTACATTTTTAGGGAGTAACGCAATATTGTAAAGCATTACTTTTAAAAGTAACTTTCCCCAACACTGTTAAAAAGTATATATTATTGTTACAGCTTATTTATATAAGCATATTTTCAAAAAATATATGTATTTATGTATACATCTATATACTCTCTCTCTCTATCTGTAGGTATTGGTCTCTCTCGTATATTGTAAAATTATTTAAAATATCTGAACATTTAGTAAAGCCTAGAGAAAATAATAGTAACATTGAAACTAAATAAAAAGGCAATATTCTCTCTCTCTCTACATACATTGTTTTAATTTTAAATACTTGAAAGTATTTTAACCTCATGACAAAATTAGTTTTACTGCCTTTAGTTTGTTAATTTAAATAAATGTAAAATAAGAAAACGTTAATGGATCACGGTGAAAAAAATAAAACAAAAATTGAAGTTCTAAATGACAACAGTTGAAGTAAAACAAACTCTGGACTGAATGTGCTTTCTGTGATGTCGCTCTAGATTATATAAATCCGTGGCCAGAGTGATGGGCTTTGATGAAGTTCATCTGTACCTGCGGCCGGTGCAGTTTGAGTTCGCTGTGTGGAAAGAGATTCCAAAACAACTTCCTGTGTTCATCACGGCCCTCCAGGACGACAAACACAACGCTGACAGGTAAACCTCTGCCGGACTGAGGCCGACCCGTGTCACGCTCAAGATCTGAGACACTATCAGCACATGTTGAAAGTGTGTATCATTTTATTATAATTATTTATTTGGTAACACTTAGAATAGGGAACACTTATTCACTGCTAACTACGACTTTTCCCTCAATAAATGCCTAATTTACTGCTTATTAATAGTTAGTAAGGTAGTTGTTAAGTTCAGGTATTGGGTAGGATTAGGGATGTAGAATAAAGCATTAATATGTGCTTAAATAGCTAATATTCTAGTAATATGCATGCTAATAGGCAACTAGTTAAGAGACCCTAAAATAAAGTGTTACCCTTTATTTTAAAAAAAGACTTAATATCTTGCTATTTTGCATCTCAAGTAAATGTATCTTGATTTAAGGATCTGTAAGTATTTGTATTGTAAAACAAAACAAAATTTTTTTTTTTGCGATTTAGTGTATTAATTCGTGTTTCATAGGTTTGTCCCGAACAGCCTGCCTCTCGCTGTTCAGGAGCTTGATGAGAGTCATATTGGCAAATTTAGCTTTCTATCTAATGAAGCCGTTTTACAGGTAATCACATGATGATTTCTGATTGTTATTTTTTGTCCAGTATATGAATCATTCGAGCTCGTGTCTGTGTGCTTCAGCTCATGAATCCGTCCAGTCTGGAGAACCTGCAGGTGGTTCTGCTGTGTCAGGTGGTGCAGAAGAACGCTCTGATTGGTGCACTTAAACAAGCGTCCTTATGCTATAGGACAGAGAAGCTGGTTCAGTCTTCAGATACGGACCTGCTGCAGCAGCACGAAGGAACTACTTCCTCTGAAAACAGGAAACGGGATTTAGCTGCTAGAAAGAGGTCTGCATAAAACTGATCCAGATTATATTTATTTCACCAGAAATATGGTTTTGCATAAAGAGAATG
The DNA here is from genome assembly GCA_027422405.1 of Ptychobarbus kaznakovi. Lineage (NCBI taxonomy): Eukaryota > Metazoa > Chordata > Actinopteri > Cypriniformes > Cyprinidae > Ptychobarbus > Ptychobarbus kaznakovi. Next base: position 25,260,897 of record CM049806.1, on the reverse strand, counting down.
ACTTTTTCATGTATTTTTTTAGGATTTGTTTGCATCGTAACATTATTTTCATGACAGTTAAGCATATTTTCTCAAATAAGAAATGTTAGTTTATGCTTAAAGCAAAGAAAGAAATCTGTCATTGGGTGAGGATAATAAACTTAAATCAAAGGGAAAACAAGATTATTTTTCTTACCCCACTGACAGATATTTGTCTTGTTTTAAGCATAAACATTAAATTAAAGCATAAATCTTAAAATTGTTATTTTGCACCTGAAATAAATTAATTTGATTAAAGATTTTTTAATATTTGTAATGGGGAATCAGATTCTCAATTTAAAAAAGGCACAAAAAAGATATTTTGCTTTTAAAAACTTTGTGTTTTACATCATGCTAATATTTGCTTTTCTGCCGTTGTTCATTTAAATAATCAGCAATCATTGTATTTTATGACTGTTCTTGTGAAAAATACAATGCATGTTTTTGTGAAATTCCCCAACATGTGAAGTGCTTGTTGTAATTCAGGCTTGCAGGTGCTTTTGTGTCCATTCAGCTGGAGAAAGTGGGTCTTCGAGATGAAATGCTGAACACGTTTATAAAGAAGAAAGAACAGATGAGTGCACTGAAGCTAAACTCTGTATGCAAGCATGTTTTTATTTGATAAATAAATGGAGAGACCTCAGTTTTCATTCATCCCTTCTTCTCTCACTAGGAAGAAGTGGGCAGGATCAAGAGGAAACTGATTTTGGAGTTCTGCCACAAGTGTGTTTAGTCAATAAACAGTGTTTGCTGCTTTTTAATTTTTTTTTATAGGAGGAGGTAATGACTCGGTGTCTGTCTATTTCAGATTTCACAAGCGTGTGTCCCAGTGCTGTGTCCGAGGGCAGGTTGTTGCTCTTTGCCACAGTCTCTCCTCACTGCTGGATGAGGTGCCGCACATCCGTGACAATCACTTTGTGATGGGAACAGCCAGTGAAACCAGATCAGACGACACACTGTGTCCTGATCCAAGGTGAAGCATGCAGAAGAAAAACATGGAGAATGTTCGGATTTAATGGAATACATTATTCTGTATGATGCTGAATCTTGGCCAAACATATGGACTTGTAGAATTGATCTGCTTAATGAACTTAACCCCCCCCCCCATTTTGTATTGAAACAGGGTTATTTATTTAACTAATAACAAATGTACAATTATTTGATTCTTAGCTAGTTGCCAAACCCATATTTTTTGTTTAGTTTAACTTGATGTACTAAAATAAATCAAGCAAAAACTGAAATAAAAATGTATACAAACTATATAGATATATTTTTAAAAACAAAAAATGAATTAAGAAAAATAAATCTATAATGGTATCTCAATAATACTATAATAACACTGGATCAAAATGCTTGTGCTTAAATTCTTGAATATTTTGTTTTGCAGATAAATATAAATTGCTTATAGTATTTTTTTTAATTGGGCTGAATGGTGAAAAATAAAATGTAAATGTTCATATTTAATTTTATGTCATAGTGTTGATGGATTTTATATTATTATTCATTTATATTAGTAAGTTTGATGAAATAGTTCAAACAAACAAAAATTCATAAACAAAAAATAATAATTAGTCATCAGTTTTATTAAATTTTTTACTTAATTTTTTATGTTTCATAGTTTTGATTAATTCTGTATTATTAAAAATGTGGAAAATAGTGAAAAAACAAACAAATACAACTAAATAAATAAATGTATAAAAATATAAGTACTTAGTCCTCAATTTTATTTAAATGTTTGCATTTTATTTTGTTGTTACATAGTAACAGACATACCCCCCCCCCTCTCTCTCCCGCTTCACTTCCTGTCTATAATACTGACTTATTCTAATACAAATTTAAAAACACCAAAAATAAAAAGATAAACATTTATTCTGAAAAATGTGGGAAATAGTCCAAATAAAAAGAAAGTATCATCACTCTCCATAATGTAAAGGTCTTTCTAAATCGTAACTGTTTCTGTCGGTTCAGGACATTTCAGCCTCGTCCCAGAACACTGTTATCAGCTGATGGAAAGCGTCTGGTGAACCTGTGGTTCATCCCTCATTACACAGACGTGCTGCTCATGTTCAGAGCTCTGGAGGAGAAGGTCAAATATCTGTGACTAATAAACATGACGCAGTGTCCCAGTTCTCATTAAAACACATTTTCTTTATCATTTCTGCTTTGAATCAGCTGATTTTTAGTGGGTTCTTGTTACAGGAATGTCACCAGGCTCTTCGAAACACACTGCAGATTGTTTCAGCTCTTCATGACGTCACCTGTTACCTGGTGAGCTTTGCTCGGCTGGGCAATCCCAACACTTCCTTCAGTCCCAGCAGCTCTCAGAGGCTCACAGCAGACTGGGGCGGCTTAGAGAGCATCGGTATATGATAACTCTGGGAACTCGCACTACCTTGTGTTGTTTTTAGCCGATATTGTGTGACGGCCAGCCCAGCGTTTCTTCACGCTCTGATGTTTGTCCAAAGGGGCTGAACTGTGGGACGTCCAGCGACAGATTGACTCTCTCTGTGAGCCCAGAAGTCCAGAGGCTGTGGCGAGGCTCCTGCAGCTTCACAGGGACGTGCTCTTCCTGCGCTTTGATACCGCAGTGCGCTGCATGATCAGGTGCTGCTAAATTACAGATTGCACAGTATTTGGGCCAACGACGACAATGTTACAGAGGAGAGTGTTTTTGAAAAATCTGGTTTAAAATTCCTATTCCAAATTAGAGCTGTAATCTTTCTATATTTATGCCGGATTCATACATTTCTGAAAACTTTAAAAAATATATTTGTATTTCCATTGACATCAGATGAAGAAATATCCAGTGGTGAAACCATTAGGGAATTTTTTTTAAATAATAATGTATAATAACCTTTTTCTGATTTTCCTAACTTTGCATAGATGTTAAAGTACACATTATTTTTATTATTATTAGTTAGTAGTAGTAAAAACATTTTAAGAGAGATTTGTAAAAATATAATGAATTTAGTTTATTGTCTTTTGTCGGTTTTACCATTTCACAACCTGAAATAACCTTATCATAAATAGATCAACTTATATTTTAAAAATAAAGTAAGAAAGAAAAAAGTAACATTAGTCTCTTTTTTTTTTAGTATAATTGAGATTCTATTATAATTTTTTATTAATATTTTGAATTCCTTTTATATTTTCTGTTCTCATTTTAGTTAAGGTTTTAGTTATTTTGTTGTTTTTGTTTATTTTTAATAGTTTTAATAGTTGTGTAAAATAAATAAATGTGAAAAGTAAAATGCAGTTTTGTTTAGTACATACAGTTACTAAATGAAAATGAGAATGTTACTTTGACAACTAGCTAAAATAAAATGTGTAACTTTTTTAATGTTTTATTTCAGTTAACATTTATTTCAAGTAAAAAAACATAACCCTGGATGTTCCTAAGTAAATGTCAGAAAATGAGTATTACATTATTGACAAGGTATTTTTGATTCTCTACAAGAGAGGCGTTCCTCTCCTCTGGAAACCTCTCGGCCTATCAGAGCGTGAGTGAAAACATGAGCCACGCCCTCCCTCTCATGAGTGACAGCATGATGGGAGGAGCCAGTTCCCTCCCTGTTCCTGAGCCGCTAGAACCGGCCAGTCTTCAGGTGAGGAACCACCAGGCCTATCCAGCATACATGTGTTTACAAGGTCCCAGGATGCACCTCTTGAAGCTGGTGGATGAATCTCACTGTCCTTGGTGTTTAATTTGTGGTTTCAGGCCAAAAAATGGTATCCATGGAGATCTTTCATTGCAATCCATGGATCACATCCTTTGATTATATGGGACGTTTCACCGATTGAGCATTACATGCAGGTGTGTTGCTTTATGAATACTTTTTTAAGTCTTCCTCTGCCTCATTGGGGATCAGGGTCATGTGATGTCGTGTGTTTGTAGCTCTGCCTCTGTGATCTGAACGACCGCTGTAGAATGGAGGCTAATGGGGCGATTCTGGGCGTATCTCTGATCATTGATGATGTGCTGAGTAGTGGAGGAGATGCAGCGCCGCTCCAGCTACAGACCACAGGAGACCCCGACATCAGCACAACATCTGATAGAGAAGTAATTCAGTTAAAGATTGTCTCCCATTCGGTTCATAAGTTAGGAACCTGAGTAAAGTGCAACAGTCAAGTTCCAGAAGTAAAAACTTCATTCATTTGTTCCATGGCAGAATTTATTTTTAACCATAACACATAAACCTTTAAAGACAGACCTGTTGTGAGCTCAGAGGTTGTTAATCGACTGTACGTGCTTTTGTTGAAGCTGACTGCTCACATTATTTAAACTTATTTTTTAAATATTCATTTAACAGTGGAATTTGTTGTGAAAAACTACATTTCCCATGATGCTCTGCAGAAAATTTCTGCAATCAGTCATGGCCAGTTCATTTATTATTTTTTTTTTTGCATTGTCATTTGCAATGCTTCATGGGATTGTAGTTAAAATTAAAGCTGTTAGTCTCGTAGTTTCTTTTCTAAATCTTATTTTTGCTTCAAATACAAATTAGTAATCAGTTAACCTCACTGCTTGTTGGCTTTTTTTATTGCTTTTAACTTATTGACAATGACTTTTTTTTAAATCCCTATGAGAAAAATAAATGCAAAAATACTTCTTGATCCAAAGCTGCTAAAAAAGTGGGATCTAACTAGCACACTCATTTAACCCAAACACCACAAGAAGTAAAAGTTGGAATGACAGGAAAAGAAATGTACTGGTTTCAATTCAAAGAAATGTTGAATTTTGTGATGAAATAGTTTTGATCTTGAGGTGTGTGTTCTGCATATAGATTTATGTTCATACATCACTGTTTGTTGAAGCACATTTATCTCATTGTCATGTTTTAGGTTCTTGATGATAACATGGGAAATGTGGAGAGAAAAACGGAGGTTGCATCTAAAACTCAAGACTCCATACAGTCCCTGATGAAGCAGCGGGGGTTTTTACTGCTGTGGAAGCAGATGGAGGTTTTTAAAGAGAGCTGGACTCAACGACAGACGGGTGTTGAGAAAATAAACACCACTGCGCTGTTTAAACACTCATCTCAGCTTTACAGGTCATGGACATTTCATCAATCTTCAGAAAAGTTTATGGTGAAACAAATATGTAAATGATGTGTTTACCTGACTCGTGATCTTGTGTTATAGGGTGGAGATTTACTTTCCCAGCATGCAAGCTCTGGCCCAGCAGATGGAAAATGAGAAGGAATATGAGATTTTGCTGTCTCAGACTCAGTCTGTCCTTCCACCGCCTCGAGCAGCAGAAGCTGACGTCAAAACATGGCAGGTAGTGCATGTGAAACAGGGTGGTTATGGTCAAACTATTAAAACATTTTTGATAATTTAAATTAAACTAAACTAAAATATACTGTAAATGATAAACTTGGACCAAACGAAAACCAAACGAAGCTAAACGAAAATTATATATGTTGCCTTGACACATAACCCAAATTAAATTATGAATGGACTACAATAAACTGAACTAAAAACTAAAAAGGAAATAAAACAATTTCATCCTAAATAGTATTATTTAAAAAAAATGAATGTGACAAAATTAAAATGACAAAAGAATAAATTAAACTAAAATGAAAATGAAAATATAAAAATAAAAGCTCATTCAAAATATTAGTAAAAACTATAATAGCATATCATTTATAAATGATAATAGTATATTAAATGTAAGTTGAAGCACTAAAATGAACTGGAACTAAAAACTAAATCTGAGTTAAACTTAAAACCGAAATAAAAAAATTATTAAACGAGTAATACAATTAAAAAAGAAACAAAACCTAATTAAATTGGCAAAAGGACACAACAAAAAATTAAAATTAGTCATATTAAAATGAAAATATTATATTAAAATATAAAAATAAAGCTAATTTAACTTTTAATAAAATCTATAAATTATATTAGGGAATTAAGTTTTATTTGAAGCACTAAAATTAATAACTGGAAATAAATGAACTAAATCAAAATAAGAATAAATAACAAAACTGAAATAAAAATTACAAAACAAACTTATATAAAAAACCCTAATAAAAATGACAAAAGCATAAAAAAAAAACTAAACTACACTCAAATTAAAATGAAAACTGTATAAAATATAAAAATGAAATCGCATTCAAAATATAAATAAAAACTATAATAGTATACTAAAATAATTCTGATGTTTACCTGATTTTTATTTACAAACACTGGGATCTGTAAAGGAAAGATCTGAACAATCATCAAATCAATAGCATGAATGACTGCAAATCTAAAGACGTGATGCCGGTTTGAGGAATAGTCATTGTTAATGTTCAAGTCTGCCACCACATCAATCCTAAATGGTGAGGTCGTTTTCGGCAGTTTATTAGTGTGATTCTTTAACGGATGTCTTTGGCGTCGTCCATTTCAGACTGATGATTTTCCGTGTTTGTTGTAGTTACTGAGACTCGTGGAGATCACGGAGTGTGACATGATCCGAGCGCTTCAGAAGAGGGTTAGCAGTGAAATGACTCTAGTGATGTTGGAGCGCTCTCGGCATGACGCGCGGCTCCCCGCAGGTACCCAGCATCCTCTTCTCCTGCAGGAACCCAGAGGAGATCAAAGAGCGTGATGGGAGGATGGCGCCGGGCATGATTCTCTCTGCAGGCTGTCATTAGAAAGCCAATAAACTTCACCACAGCTAGTCTCTTATGTTTAGGATATTGTAACATTTGCATCTCTCTGAAATGCTTTGATTGTCTTCTGCTGTCTTCACATGTCATGAAGAACTGTGGAAACGGCCTTCGATGAAGCACGGTGTTTCTCTAGAGAGGCCACAGATTGTGGAGGATTTCATCCAGCGGTTGATGAATGGTGTTGAGCGTGAGACTGATGGACAGGTAAATATTTCTGGCTACACTTCTAAAAACAAAGGTCCCAAAAGAGACAGTACCACCTTTCAGTGAACAGTTCTTACATGTTTCTTTTTCCGTAGTGTGAAGAACTTTTTAATATTATAAAGAACATTTTTCCACTATAAAGAACCTGGAAAGGTTATTAATGAAAATTTCAGTGCCAATAAATAACCTTTATTTTAAAGAGTATATGTTATTATAGAATCTTTCAATGCCGTAATTAATAATGGACTGATATATGAACACTGAGTGTTTTCTAGGTGACGTCCTCCAGCGCTCATCTGCAGGAGTGCTTGACTGAACTGACTTGTGCTGTCATGAATCACGAGCGGAGCGTCTTCCAGCGATATTCACAGTTTTATGAGCAAATCCTTCAACAGCAGGAACAACTGCTTTACCAGAGAGAGCAGGTTTGTCTACACTATTCATGGTTTTGTGTCTCTTTTGCTCACTAAAGCTGCATTTATTTGATTAAAAATACAGTAATAACTGTAATATTGTAAAATATTATTACAATTTAAAATAACATTTTTTCTATTTGAATATATTTTAAAGTGTAATTTATTTCTGCGATGCATTTTTTATTATTCTAGTCATTATGGATCACAGTCTTCAGTCACATGATCCTTCAGTAGTCAATCTAATATGCTGATTTGCTGTTCAACAAAACTTTTGTATTATTATCAATGTTGAAAACAGTTCTGCTGCTTTATATTTTTGTGGAAACCTTGAAGTCTGACAAATAGGTCAGATATAGGTCTATTTTTGTTTGAAATAGAAATCTTTTGTTACATTATAGATGTCTTTACTGTCACTTTTGCAGTGCAGGGTTCCTCCAATCTTTCCCTGGAGGTCCAATCTGCTGCAGAGTTTAGCTCCAACCCTGATCAAACTCAGCTACCTGTGCTTTTCTAATGACCTTGAAGACTCTGATTAGCATGCTCAGGTGTGTTTGATTAGGGTTAGAGCTCAACTCTGCAGGAGTGGGCCAGATTTGATGATGAGCCTGGTTTAGTGCATCCTTTTAAAGAACAACTGTTGGTGAAGTGAAAAGATAAGATGCATGTATCTTTCTCACCTGTGAATAATCTGTATCCACAGGATGTTAAAGAGCTGGAAGCCAAAGAAATGCAGGCCAGGGACCCCTACAGAAAGGCATGCATGTTTGTGTGTATATCTCCATGATTCTTCACTACATGCTCATCAAACACGTCTGATCTCAGGTGGCGGATGTGTGTCGTGGGATGATGGCTGACATCACGGCTCTGCGTGCCAGAGTTTGTCAACTGGAGGAGGAGAAGAGAAGCTTAGATCAACATCTCAACCTCAAACACAGAGAGCGCTATGACACGCTGGTTCGCCAGCTATTTTCCACATGCGTTCTTCTGAAGGTGTGTACGTTTTCAGTGTTGACATGTAGACTAAAGCCACAAAAGTTCAATTTTGATATCATAAAATCATTAAAACATGAACTACAGTATATGTAGCGTGATGCAGCTGGCTCAGCTCTCTGTGCCGCCCACAGTCACGTCTGGACAAATACCATATGAATATGGACCAAGATGTGCGACAGCTGGTGAGCAGCGTGAGGAAGGAAGGCGTGGACAGAATCATCAAACTGAAAAATAAATTATCCTCCACTAATGATAACGAGACCCTCCTTCACACACTTCATGAGGTGAACCGCTAGAAGGAGCTTTGTTATAGAGGAATAGCCATAAGTTATATTGTAATATCTCACAAAAATATCCAAGTCGTAGTTCAACCCTAAAATAAAAAAGAAATATATACACATATAAACATATTTATTAGCAAATTAATGAAAATAATTTTGTTTTTTAATTATTTATATAGAAATAAAGCCTATTTAGGACCATGTAGAACTTCTGATTTCTAATGTGACAATCTTCTTGTCGAAAATATGGAAATATTGTGGTGTATGTTGGCAAAATTGAATACAAATGTATTTTAATAATTTAAAAAATAAAAGATTACCATGACAATAATTTGGAGGGAAATATAGTATTGCAGAACATTTTAACAGTTGTTTTTTTTTAGGAAAATATATGCAAAAGTTTGTTTTCTTATGCATAATATATTTTTTTCTGTTGATTTACGTGAAATGTGGCCTAGGCCTTTCTTTGTGACGTTCAAACAAGGATCTGTTTGTTTTATTCAGAAAGCAGTATTAGAAGATCTTCATGCAGAGAATAGTAAGCTGGCTGGACTTGTGTGTAAACTGAGATCCTTTAACCACTGGAGGCTGGTGATCGCTCAAGAGAAACTACAAAAAGAGCTGCTGCAGTGGAAGCTGGTACCAGTCACGTGTTCAATAATCTCTCCAGCTCTTCTTTTGCCCTTCAGTAACTCTGAATGTTGCTCCTGTGTGTCCAGAATGAGGTGGCATGTAAAACTGAAGCTGTTAAAGTGAAGATGATCTCAGAGCAGAAGGAGATTGGTCTAAAACAAGAGCTGGATGCTGTGCAGGAGGCCATGCTGCAGTGCAAGAGTGAATATGAGCACATCCAGAGACAGATCATACAGCAGGTACAGCACCCCCAGCCTTTGCTGTGTGCAAACTGAGCCATCATAAAGACAGACGTACCTGAAATATATTTATTTATTTAGTCATTTAGCAGACGCTTTTATCCAAAGCGACTTACAAATGAGGACATTATAGAAGCAATCAAAACCAACAAAAGAGCAACAACATGCAAGTGCTATTACAAGTCCTGGTTAGCCGAACGCAGTACACGTAGGAAGGATTTTTTTTTTTTTTTAGAAAACTAGTATGTAAAATATAGAAACATTAAACTTAGTGTTAGTTTTACAAGAAAAGCTAGCAGTTAGAGAATAAATATGCAATTGATAGAGGGTCAAATGTTTGTGTTTTTTTAAATAAAAAGAAGACAGATTAGATAAAATAAATTAGAATAGAGAGTGCTAGAGTTAGAGGGTCAAATAAAGATGGAAGAGATGTGTTTTTAGCCGTTTCTTGAAGATGGGTAAGGATTCAGCTGCTCGGATTGAGTTAGGCAGGTCATTCCACCAGATGGGAACAGTTAATGAAAAAGTCTGTGAAAGGGATTTTGTGCCTCTTTGGGATGGTACAGTAATGCGTCGTTCACTTGCAGAACGCAAGCTTCTAGAGGGCACATAAGTCTGAAGTAATGAATTTAGGTAAAGGGGTGCAGAGCCAGAGGTGGTTCTGTAGGCAAACATTAATGCCTTGAATTTAATGCATTGAGCAGCTATTGGTAGCCAGTGCAAATTGATGAACAGAGGTGTGACGTGCGTTCTTTTCGGCTCATTAAAGATTAATCTTGCAGCAGCGTTTTGGATTAATTGTAGAGGTTTGATGGAACTGGCTGGAAGACCTGCCAAGAGAGCATTGCAATAGTCAAGTCTGGACACTATATATATGACACTTCTTGACTGAAGTGGATTAAAAATTAGCTGAGGATGTTAGGATCTTAATCCAGGAGTGTAAAAAGTACTGAGAAATTGTGTATATACAGATAATGGATCAAGTACAGATACTACATCTAAACATTTACTCAATTAAACGTCTAAGTGCATACACTTTTCTAGTCTTTTTTTAAATTGACTTGAAATTAAGTAGAGATAATGAAATTAAGTAGAGATCATTTTGATGCAAAAACTTTGTAAAGAAACCAATATCCTGTTACCTGCATGTTTTCAGCTAAAATTTAGCAATTGGAAATTTGAATATAGTAATTTTTAGACTAATAAGCAAGACTGAACAGTGTTCACTCAAATGAATCCATCTACAGCTATGGTTATTATAAAAGCACATTACTACACTTCAGTGTCTTAAAGGGATGTTCACCCAAACATTAACATGCTGTCATCATATGACATACTGTGTGTACTTCTAAGTGTACATGAAAATATAACTAAAACTTACAGTAAAATCCATAAGAAACATTTTGTTACTGAAAATATAACAAATGTTAACAAAATATATAAAAGAAATCCATATTTATTTTATTGCAACATTTCTCATTTTTTATTTAGTTTCACTTAATGCACTAAAAATTTTAAACTAACACTGAAATGAAAATAAATAAAAACTTTATTTATGCCAAACACAAACAAAATTACTAAAACGTTACATTTCAAATGAAAACATGAAATATAAAAACTAATTTAGAATATTAATAAAATCCATAATAGGATCTCAAGGATATTAAAATAGCACTGATTGTAATGGAGTAAAATGTATTATATTCCGTTTTAGCAGAACTCAAGGAGCGTACAGATTCCCTCAAAACATACATACGTATATACTACTAACACTTCACACCTCGGTGTCAGTCTCAGAAGCTGCAGAACATGGAGCATCGCTCCACACGAGACGCACAGAGCCGACAGGAGCTGCAGGTGCTGCGGATGCAGAGTCTGGAGCAGCTGCAGGAGGACGCGGAGGACAGAGAGAGTCAGCTCAGATCCATGAGCGCACAGCTCGAGAAACACAGCATAGAGACAGAGCTGCGGCAACAACGCAGCCACAGGCAAATCAAGCACGTGAGTCTCTACTGCAGGCTCGGTAATGATTACTCTACATGTTAAAGCAAGTCTGTACAGGCAAAACCACTGTTTTCATGCGCTGCTCAGTTTTGACTTTTTGGGCTATTTTGCTTCCCTAACTCGTCTTCTTTGAGACTAGTGGAAAGAAAACATTCAAAACACACATTTAAGTGTTTATTGTATTAATAAACCATATAGATTTCTGTTACAATGCATATCTTTAAAGTCAATTTCCTCTCCGTTTCAGCAGCACTTATACCAAACTTTACAGTTTTTTTCTTCTGAAGGTTTTTATATAAGGGTTTGTTCATATATTATTCAGATAATCTACACATTTTATTCTTAAAACATGGAGAAAATGTTGACAGTATTTTCTGATTTATGGAGCGATATCCAAAATCAGTGAAAATGTCAACTCTAATATGTCAACAATATTTAACAAGAATTTTGAATCTGGTTTTATCCAATGTTTAGATTTATGTGTGAAAATTATTGAATTTTTATTTATTTGATAATGCCTAATTTGCATATTTAAACATAATATTTCAGAGCCTTGTAATGCATAAGAATCGTCTTAATGTACTATGACTAATCAACTGGGGGAAGTTTAGCGTATATGGTAGTGATATTATTACCCTATCCACCTGTAGAGTCTTGCCTTAAACTTCAACATCACACTGAAAAAACTAACTTTTTAATATACTGTGAAAGCTCAAACAGTAAAGCCTGATGCTAACAACACCAAGGCCATGGATTCAATCCCAGGGAAGGAATGCACAAACTGATGAAATGTATATAAGTGGATTTGGATAAAAGCATCTGCCACATGCTTAAAGGTAAAGTATCTTGTGTTTTGAAGGTGAGAGGTCGGCTTCATCAGGAGCAGAGCCTGAAACTAGAGGCGTTCCAGCAGGTGGACAAACTACAAAGTCAGATACACAGTTTTGAGTCATCATTGTGTAAATCTACATTTCCTTCAGGTGCTTACAATACTGATTTGATTGACCTTTTTTAGTATTAAGAAAGCATTTTTATTCATATCACTCTCTTTTGTTCATGCTTAAGGACGCCAAAGCTCCTCCTCAAGAAGGCTACCTTTAAGAAACGCATCAGCAGGTAGACCACGTTGTCATTTTCTCAGTGTCTGTTTGCTTCTAAACTTGACTTGTTCACCTTTGTGGCTTGTTGTATTGCAGGTTTGCTCCGGAACAACTCCGTTATGTCTTTTACAAACAGTAGCTTTATAAACACAACTGATGAGCTCAATGCTGAAACGGGTTGGAGAGAGTCCTGGACGCCCCTGGACAGACCCAAAACAGTACGTTACGTGATTCTATAGTAATAGACATTAACATGCCAAGCCTTACAGGATAGTCTGACCCAAAAAAAGTGTATCTTTTAAATGAATGTCTGATCATTGCACAAAGAACATCAGTTATGTGGTGTGAATTTAAATGTCTTTTAACATTCCATTGTTCTAATTCACAGAATTCCAATCGTCTTCGTCTGGACATTTCAGAGGCGCTGTTACCCAGCATTCCTGATGGAAACGCTGCTTCTAACCAGCAGACATACCAGAATCTTAGATTGAGTCACAAGTAAATAATCACAACTGTACTGATACATTTAGAGACTCTTATTGATAGAGATTGTAGAGGGAGTCTGAATCAAATGACCCTAAGCTAAACCTGTGATGACCCTGACTGCTCTGATTATTTGTGCATGAATGAAAAACTACTGCGTGAATATAATGCATGGGTCACATTTTCATTCCAAAATCAAAATAACATTTTTAGGACCATGAAAATTATTTGTATGTATATATTTTTTAAGTTAAGCATATTTCCCCCTTAATTGATGCTCATTATGAAACTAATACTTTGTCCCATTACTGTAATTAGATGAAACTTTTTGTTGTGTGACTTCGCTCTTATTCTTCTTTTATACGGATTTTTTTACTGAGTGAAATTAAATATTCCTTTCTTAAATACCTCCTCGCTTTTTTTGTAAATACTCCACTAGTCTCTGCTTCGTGTATCACATAATCCTGACTGATAGTCATTACTGTAATGATTTTGGAGCAGGACTATCTTATATCCAACCAATGCCAAAGTAACTAAAATATTAAGGGTAATTTCAATAAAATAGACAAGTAACTGAGATTAAATATAAAAAACTTATTTCAGGCGATGTTCTCATTTTCATTTATTTAACTATTATTTTACTACAAATAATTAAAACTAACACTGAAATAAAAACGATAAAACTACATAGACACCTTTTAAAAACATAACTAATATAGATGACAAAAACAGTAAAATTGCTAAATATTTAAAATTAAAATGGAAAGGAAAATCTAAAAATAATTGAACTTAATTATGCATTTAACAAATTATGCATCATAAACAGTATTCCAATCATAATAAAATCACACTGCTCAGTACTATTATGCAAAAAGTCACATTCTATTAAATACAATGTTCAAATATTTACATTAGGTTTTCTGTCATTTTTTTAGTAAAAATGAATCATTAAGGTGTTTTTTCCACATTACAGAAATATTGTTTTTTTTTTGCAAAATGGCTGTGAACACTGGTTGGACAAACTTATGCCACTAAGTCAATATTTCTTGTGTCATGCTGGATAATTACACTTGCTTGTACATGAACCATGTATTGTCTTTTGTCTCATTAACAAGTACAAAAACAAACCAAGAATGGCTGTACTTCATGATTCATATTAAAGTCATTTAAAAAAAAACAATAAAATATGTTTCTGCTTGTTCTCAAATAATCAGCATGACTGATTAAAATATAACCATTTACAACAAATGAGAATAACATAAGCATTGTTCTTTTTACAAACAATAACTCGTTCATAATGCTGATGCTTGTTCTCTTTTGTTGTAAATTTGAATTTTAACAAGTACAAAAACGAATTAAGTGTGGCTATGCTTTATGAAAAAGTAATATTGAAACCATAATATGTTTCTGCTTGTTCTCAATTAAATCAGCTTTAATATATTAAAATACAACTATTTACACAACAAAAGAGAACAAGCATCAGCATTATGGACGAGTCCTGGCGGGTTCAAACAGTGTGTTCAGTTTGGCGGGTTCATGCTGGTGGTGTACAGGTACGAGACCGTTCCAGCCTGGATCTGGAAGGTTTGGCCCTGGATCTGATCGCTGGGGATCTGCTCGCTGGTCTGGCTGATGGAGATTGGCTGCCCGCTCTGGCTGCTGATGTGAATGCCTCTCGCTGGACTCGTCCGGCTGGGATTTTCAGCAGAGCTCTCAGACAGCTGGTGGATCACCTGCAGCTGCTGTGAACCTCCGTGATGATGAACCTGTAGCTGCTCCATGGCTTCTTTGGTCAGTGTGATGACATGCATTTGCTCGGGCTGTTCGCCACTCACCTGGCTTCCTAAAACGCTGATGGTTTGGATTTGAGTACTGGCGTCGAGCCCATCCGGCGTGAACAGCGCCAGGTTTTGCACGTGACCAGAAGGTTGGGTGAGAAGCGTGAGACCCTGCTCCACAGAAGTATCTTCTGCAGTGATGATGCTGATACTTTGATCCTGGCTCAGGTTGATGTCGTCCACCTCGCCGGTCACCACCAGCTGGATCTCCTGCTCAGGGTGGGTGGGAAGTTGGTACGGCTGGAGCCGGAGGATGCTGTGCATTTCTTCAGCTCCTGATGTGGCCTCCACCGGCGCAGGCCCTGTGGTCTCAGCTTCTCCTTGCTGACGCTCCTTGTTGTGAGTCTTGGTGTGAGCTTTAAGGTTGTCCATTCGGGCAAACGACAAGCTGCAGAGGGAACACAGGAATGGCTTTTTCCCCGTGTGAGACGCCACGTGACGCCTCCTGGCACTGGGGTCGGAGAAGGTCTTATCGCAGATGTTACAGTTGTATGGCTTCTCTCCTCTGGATGGGGAAAGATCATTTTATAGCATGGTGAGTAGAGTAAATAAATAAAAATAAAACCACAATTCCAACTCTTACTATAATTAACACCACAAATCTTTAGGTGATTGGTTGCATCATGAAAAGCAAATTTTCTGTTTTCAGAAATGTTATGTTTAAATGACATGCAAATGACAAGGCACTGTCTAATTAAATATGCATTCATTTGCATACGTTGCAGGAACACTGAACTAGTGGAAAGAAAACATCCAAATGTTTATTTTATTTTAAATATTTGCGGCAGCAGATTTCAGTTACCGTAAGCTACATCAGGGCCGTCCTTTGGGTGGTGCAACTGGTGCGGTCGCACCCCCCCCCGGAAAGCGGTTGCGAATGGACCAAGGGGGAATCTCTCCCCCCCGAAACACGATCATGAACGGACCGAGGGTGGCCCCTCGCACCGGGCCCCGCGTCAGCTAAGCACGGCCCTATCTTTAAAGGCCATTTCTCAAAATGAGTTTTCATCTCCAGCAGAACTTACATAAACCACACTTTACAGATTTACTTCTATCTATGTTCTTAAGGGTGTGTTCATTTTATTCCTAAACCTTTTTTGTTGACAGTATTCTTCAAATGTATTTATTGTAAAGTAGAGATCTCCAAAATCTCCTCTGTGAAAAGCTTAATATAGATAGAATATAGACCGTATGGAAGTGCTGCTGACATGCAGATGAAAACTCATTTTGAGAAAAAATGTCTTTAAATATATGTACAATAATTGGAAAATATGTACAATAAAGATGGAAATAGATAAAGTACAGACTCAAAAATTTTATTTTGGATGTTTGAAAGAACACTTAATGAAAAGCCTAAATGTCAAAACTAATTGGTGCATAAAAACAATGTTTTGCCTGTAGTGCCTTTGACTATTTTAGTTATAAAAATAAATATCCAAAAATAGCCTCTGCTACCTAGCTAAATAAATGAATGAAAAATGTCAGCAATATGAAACAAGAAATTAATTTTGAACCTATAGCTTTATGCAATATTTAAATGTTGTTCTAGAGTTGAATGCACATTAGGACATTTAATTAAACACCATGCATTTTTAAACATTACATTTCGTAATACAAAAACTTTGCAATTCTTAATGTAATCAATCGAATGGGATAATATGGTATGATGATCTCTATTAGTAACATGTTTTCTCTTTTCTGACCTGTGTATCCTGATGTGGATCTGCAGTGTGCTCTTGGCTGTGAAACACTTCCCGCAGATCTCACATGTGAACGGCTTCTCACCTGCAGCAATGGCATGGTGTTTATACAGCACAGATAGTGTGTGTCAATTGTAAAGCAGTTCAATGTTTTTAATATGATGTGTTCATTACCGGTATGAGTTCTCAGGTGCTTCTTCAGTTGAGCTGCATCCATAAATGTATGATGGCATTGTGCACACTCGGGTAACGCTTTCCCTGTGTGAATGCGGTAATGGCTTTTCAGCTGCCGCTTCTGACTGAAGCTTTTCCCACACTGTTCACAAGCGAAGGATTTATTCTCTGTGCCAAGACAATAAAGCATTTCATAGAACATAAAGCAGTCGAGTATATTCAGCTTTTCGAACATGAACTGTTGTTTTGGAAATGGACCGTGATAATAACAATGTTTGGGGTTGATAGTGTTTTAATCTTGTTTTTGTCACTTTTGATCAATTGAATGCATCCTTGCTGAATAAAAGTATACTTTAGTAATCTTAACCCTGTATATTTGAATGGGAGTGTTGTAAGCAGTGCAGTGCTGTGGTGTGGTATAGTTGTCACCTGCGTGCAGGTTCATGTGCTCCAGCAGCGAGTGTTTCGTGGACAGTGCTTTGGTGCAGATGGTGCAGATGAAGGGCTTTTCTCCCGTATGCATGCGCTGATGAACCAAAAGAGTGTGTTTCTGGGTAAAACCCTTGTCACAAACACTGCATCTGAATGGTTTTTCACCTGCATGAAAGGAAAATGGACATTTATTTCACATTAAGATTTCCATTATGGACATTTAATGAATCTTAATAATATCTGATGAAATGCTTAAATATAATTAACAGAATCAGTGTTATTATAGTTAATTAAACTAAAACTTAAACATTAAAAACATTTTCATTACCTGAAATAAAGAAAATATTAGCTTAAAAAATATATAATATTTTATTTAGTTGCCAAGGCAACATTTCTCATTTTGGTCAAGTTTAAATTAAATGACTCAAATAAAACTAATAAATAAAAATTAATATGAATGATGCATTTATATAGCGCTTTATTGTGTATTGCTGTACACCCAAAGCACTTTACAATCATGGGGGGGGGGGGTCTCTCCTCAACCACCACCAGGGGTTATATAGAGCTATATAGATATATAAAAAAAAACTAAATACTAAACAGAAAATATCAAAATAACATCTAATTCATATATATATATATAAACTGATAATAACTAAAACCAACTAAAAAAAATGCTACTGAAAATAAAATAGACATTAACATGATTTTATATCAGATAGTTGCCGAGGCATCATTTCTCATTTTCATTTAAAGTTTAAGTACTGTAATAACTAATGGTAAATTAGTTAAAACTACTAAATAAAAATTCTTAAAAATAATATATGCATATTTAAACAAAAACTAATAATAACAATGACAAAACAACAAAATTACTAAAACATTGTGAAAACATTTTTTTTTTTTTAAATATTAACAAAATCTATATTAAAGTATATTAAATGTAAAAGTGAACAGAATATTGACCTACTCTCATTCTCATAATTCCATACAGTGTGTAATGCAAACTTTTAAAGCTTTTAATATCTTGTCTGTGTGTTTCTTTATCATCTTTTTAGTCATTCGTATAGAATAATAGAAAGTGAGTCGTACCTGTATGAGTGCGCTGATGTATCTTCAGAAACAGGTGACTTTTAAACACCTTCCCACACGGGTCACACCTGGCCTCGGTGTCCGGGTACTTCCTCTTGCGTCCTCTCTTCCCCGGCTCCTTGTGCTCCGAGAGCTCGTCTCCTAACCTGTATCCCTTCAGCTTGACAGGCTGCTTTATTTTGCGTTTGCTGTGACGGGGTCTGTCCTCTCGCGGGTTATAGTCGCTGTCGCTGACGTCTCTCGGAGGGGAAGTGGGATCTAAGAGAGGTTCTGTGGGCTCAGAGGTAGTTTCTGCCTTGAAACCGCTTTCTGGATTCTCTTCATGACTTGAATCCTGAGTGTGAATGCTCTTTTTGGGCCGCCCTCTTTTACGTTTTGTCTGTATGCATTCATCAACACTATCTCCCTCAGCGGACATCACATTTTCAGCCGCTGAACTGTCCTTTTGATGGTCCTCGTGGGCTTTGAGCAAGTCTCGGATGTCCAGAATCCGTGCCATGTCAAGCAGCTGCTCAGAGCTGCTCTCGTCCACAGACACGTTTGCGCTGTAGATAAACTCGAGCACGGCCGAGAAGGTATTCGCAGCCATGCCATCCAGCTTATACACCGACTGACATACCTGATCTTCAGCGGTGAACATTAAAGAGAAATACTCGCTGCTCGCTGCTAAAAGAGCCTTGTGTGCCTTGAAGTGCACGTCCTCTACGATGAGGGTTATGTCACAGAGCAGTTCTCTTCTTCTGAGCTGGTCAAACTCATGCAGGATTGTGTCCTTGTGTGTTTTTGAATGCAGGACGAGAACAGGTGATGGTGCAGACATGATGCTGTTACAGTGAGCTTCAATCTAAAAAAAGGAAAAAGCTGAAACAGTCTATTGAGTTTGCAATAAAAGTTTGCTTCAGAACATAGATGGGTATCAAGTGGTGAACAACACAACACCAAAACCATATTTAATACATTCTGTGTCATATTTTCTTTTACTTCAAATAGCCTTCATGGTTTTTGAGGATGAAGGCATGTCACACAATGAAACAAAATATATGAGAAATATTTTCTCTTCTAATAATAAAAGTTGATAAGCCTGTTTACTATATGCAAATCAAACTATGCACACTTGTGAAAGTGGGCTTAATTGGATTGAATATGCACTGTAGTGTACATCATAATGAAATAATAGTCCACATAAAGAGATTTTACTCACCCTCAATTTGTTCCAAACCTGTGAGTTTTTTCCCGTCTTTTTCATTGTTGAGCACAAAAGATGTTTTTGAAGAATTGTGGTAACCAAACATTTGTATGGTCCTCAATGACTTAATAAATATAAATAAATAATATGGAAGTCATTGGGGACCAGAAACTATTTGGTTACCAACAATCTTCATAATATCGTTTTGTGTTCAAATTCTACAGGTGCATCTCAACAAACTAGAATACTTCATAAGACCAATAAAAAAACATTTTTAGTGAATTGTTGGCCTTCTGGAAAGTATGTTCATTTACTGTATATGTACTCAATACTTGGTAGGGGCTCCTTTTGCTTTAATTACTGCCTCAATTCGGCGTGGCATGGAGGTGATCAGTTTGTGGCACTGCTGAGGTGGTATGGAAGCCCAGGTTTCTTTGACAGTGGCCTTCAGCTCATCTGCATTTTTTGGTCTCTTGTTTCTCATTTTCCTCTTGACAATACCCCATAGATTCTCTATGTTCAGGTCTGGTGAGTTTGCTGGCCAGTCAAGCACACCAACACCATGGTCATTTAACCAACTTTTGGTGCTTTTGGCAGTGTGGGCAGGTGCCAAATCCTGCTGGAAAATGAAATCAGCATCTTTAAAAAGCTGGTCAGCAGAAGGAAGCATGAAGTGCTCCAAAATTTCTTGGTAAACGGGTGCAGTGACGTTGGTTTTCAAAAAACACAATGGACCAACACCAGCAGATGACATTGCACCCAAATCATCACAGACTGTGGAAACTTAACACTGGACTTCAAGCAACTTGGGCTATGAGCTTCTCCACCCTTCCTCCAGACTCTAGGACCTTGGTTTCCAAATGAAATACAAAACTTGCTCTCATCTGAAAAGAGGACTTTGGACCACTGGGCAACAGTCCAGTTCTTCTTCTCCTTAGCCCAGGTAAGACGCCTCTGACGACAACTGTAGCCAAATTCCTTGACACGTCTGTGTGTGGTGCTCTTGATGCCTTGACCCCAGCCTCAGTCCATTCCTTGTGAAGTTCACCCAAATTCTTGAATCGATTTTGCTTGACAATCCTCATAAGGCTGCGGTTCTCTCGGTTGGTTGTGCATCTTTTTCTTCCACACAACTTTCTGTTAACATGCTTGGATACAGCACTCTGTGAACAGCTTCTTTGGCAATGAATGTTTGTGGCTTACCCTCCTTGTGAAGGGTGTCAATGATTGTCTTCTGGACAACTGTCAGATCAGCAGTCTTCCCCATGATTGTGTAGCCTAGTGAACCAAACTGAGAGACCATTTTGAAGGCTCAGGAAACCTTTGCAGGTGTTTTGAGTTGATTAGCTGATTGGCATGTCACCATATTCTAATTTGTTGAGAGTGAATTGGTGGGTTTTTGTTAAATGTGAGCCAAAATCATCACAATTAAAAGAACCAAAGACTTAAACTACTTCAGTCTGTGTGCATTGAATTTATTTAATACACGAGTTTCACAATTTGAGTTGAATTACTGAAATAAATTAACTTTTCCACGACATTCTAATTTATTGAGATGCAGCTGTATTTTAACAGCATAAATTCCACAGTATATATTACAGTATGTTTCAAAATCCTCATGTTTTAATTCTCTTTCATCGTGCTTGAAAGAAGTACACTTGATGTTGACTAACATCCTAAAGCACATAAGTTAATATATTTTAAATGATATAAATTGCAACTTCATTAAAAATGTGGAATTATAGATATATTTACATGACACAATTTCAACAGAAATTACATTGAAGAATAAGTTTATAAATTTTTGTCAGCACATTCAGCAGTGCATTTTTAGCACATTTAATAAAACAATCAAATATTGAAATTACATATGAAGATGTACTTCAGTTGGCCCAAAAAGATCTCTAAAGTTCAGCTAATTGTATTTACATTACATATTGTACTACTATATAAGCCAAATGTATTTGATAAATTAGTTCTTGTGAAACATTTTGTAGAAATATCAGCAAATGCATGCATGAATGAATCATACGACACAACTGTGCACGAACCCTGAACTGTAAACACAGTCTGTAGTATAGTGCAGAGAATGTTCTGCATCACAAATTGTGTTCTGTGCACAGTGGGTCACACACACACACGCGCGCGCAGTGTGAATCTTCGTGTATATCTGTGTTAAAGGTCTTTGAACAGTAATCAATGAATACAATGCTTTAAGCCCAGCGCCATGTGCAGCAACAAAGAGCTGCTTCGCTTTCCCTTCTAAACACGCTCATATCGCTAAAAGACTAGTGCTGATGTGACAATTACATCATTTTATCTGCAAAACGCACTTCAAATAATAATTGCACTACTGTTTGAGGACTATAATATACGATTAAGCTTTCAGGACCTTACCTTAAAGGAACCGTTCCAGACAGGCATATCTCGCGAGAATTGCACCGCGTGATTTCAGTAGGCATCACAGAAATAGGCAGATAGAAAGGCAGCAGTGGATACCAAAACGGGCGGGCGGTTTTGATTATTTTATATGTTTTTAATCAACCACTTTCAAAGTTTATTATTATTATTATTATTTTCTAGACGGCGTTGTCACGTAATAACATCAGCGCTGTTGGATAACGGAATTTATTTAATAACTTTATATAGAATTTAAGCGCTAGTGCCCATTTTTGTCAGGTACCACTACTGAATTAATGTCTTTAAAATATTTTATGTCTGATAAGACGTTCTGGGATTAGTTTTTTTACGCGCCCTCTGGTGGAACAACCTTGGGAACAACAGCTTGTGTCACCCAGTGTATTTGCAAACAGCGCCACTGTTGTTGCTGGCGAAGCATAGCAACACAACACACATAAATGGAATAACTATACAGTACGCATATTTTTCACTTTAGCACTCTAAAACATTTATCGCACACTAATATATTACAATTATTAAAAATGTTAGTATCTGTGTTTCAACAGCGCTTCAAAAATTCAAAAAAGACGAGTGAAACTCCATTTCCCATGATGCTTTTGGATGGACACACATAACAGTCCTAGCCTCGTCTCAGCAGGAAGATGTGACAGCTCGACCTATATTTATCGCTTTATGCTGTAATCGAGCACATAACGAATGAATGATTAATGTGTGTGATAATTCACAGGTTTGGTCGTGTTTGTTCATGCAGCAGATCTTAGTAAGCTGGAGGTAAGTAAACGTGTAAACTAACTTTCTGTCAAATGTATTTAAGTAGTATCTGCCAATGCACAGTACTTGTTCTGTTTACCTTGCATAGAGTTCATCTTGGATTTACTACAGTAACACTATCTGTACAATGTTGTAAATATTCATACTAAACAATCTGCTTTGGGGTAATGGACAATGGACTTTATTCTTATTACTGGTAAGAGTAGGCATGATTTATAAATGTGTTTAAGCTATGTTTGTTTCATTGTAACATTGTAGTTCAGGTAACGTCCAGTTTTGTAAATGTTTAAAGACATGTATTCCTGGTTGAGTTATATGAACGTTAAAGACAGCATTATTTGTTTTATCCTGCCTTGATGTTTCTCATCCCAGAAGTGTTAAGATAGGGGAAGTCTACACAGTAATACACAAAGAGAATAAAGTTGTACACACACTATGAAATATGCTCACATAAACACACAGAATGCTAAGAATTATAACATTAGTAATAATAATGCTATTAAGGAATTTAATATATACATTTTGGGCAAAAATACCTACATGACCTGGAATAGAACTTCTCCATAACCTTTGGATTCAGGATGGAATTAAATGAAGAGTTCAGATCTGAAATGTTCTTCTAAAATGAGAATATTTCTCAGGATTCTATATTTATATTCAGTTATTTTCACTTTAATGGCAATGAAAAGAACCTAGGAGCCTGAGAAAAATGCTCACTTTAACAAAAAACATGTGGGAACTGAATAATCGTTTTATACTTAAATGAACTTTGAAGTCTCTGAGAAGGTTATCTTCTAGCTGGTAAGTAGGACAGTCTGTTGTTTATTGACTTTATTGGCACAAATTCAGATTTTATGGTTGTCTTGCATGGGTGTTAAAGTCTGTGTGAAGGGAAAACGAATCAAAAACAGATTTAGGTGAACATCCCAGATTATAACACTTGCGTTATGACCATTTCAGTGACTGTTTTAATGAATAAAAAAACCTATAACATACTATTTAATGCACTGTTTAATTCTCTTTTATAGCTATTTGAGCTTATTTGAAAACTCTTTACAATAGTTTGCAGTGAATATTCTCTGAATTTGAATCTGATATAGAATATTACGGTTTAATGGTGGGACATCAGCAGAAGTTTGATTAGTTTTAGATGTGACTCTTGTCTGACAGTTTGCTCTCTGAAGCAGTTTGTGTCGATCTGAGGGATGAAGCGCGTGGAGGTGGCCGTGGTTGGAGCAGGTGTGGTGGGTTTATCCACTGCTGTGTGTGTCGCTGAGACACTTCCACATTGTTCTGTGACTGTTATTGCGGAGAAGTTTTCACCAGACACCACCAGTGATGGAGCTGCTGGGATCCTCTTGCCCAAAGAGTTTCCTGGTGAGATGATGCATCGAACCTGTCATTAGATCATGTGTTTGGGATTGTGTGTTTCAACCAGGGGTGCGTCTCCCAAAAGCATCATTAGTTAACTATGGTCGTTAGTTCCATTGAACTCTATTGGTGACGACGGAATATGCGCACCCCAGTCCGGTCTAAATGGATTGTTACTGTCCTCTCTTACAGACATCCCTCTTGAGCGGCAACGGCGTTGGTTCAAGGAGTCGTTCGATCATCTTCTGGCCATTGCAGATTCCCCTCAAGCCTCAGATGCTGGCGTGCACTTGAGCTCCGGGTAAAACCCTGATCACAAAAAAGCTAAAAAGATGATATATCAAAGTGTTTTTATATTTCATAACCTCTACTTTGCTGCATCTTAGGTACCAAATTTTTAAGGAGATACCCTGCGACAAAAAGCCCTTCTGGTCAGAGTCTGTGTTTGGATTCAGATACATGACGGATCGTGAAATGAAGCGTTTTCCTAATCATACGTTTGGGCAAGCGTTTACCACATTAAAGTGTGAATGTCTGAGCTACCTGCCATGGCTAGAAAAAAGGTACTGTTTCAAGTTTGAGGTAATGTTTGTTTATTATAACATGTGTAGTTATACACTCCTGGGGTCCGTTCTTCGTACGTCGTTAACTCAGTTAGCTGGATTTAATGGTTGAGGATTTCACTTGATCTGGGATTGTTTGGTTCTTCGAAGCTCATCCCGGAGTAAGCTTAAACCTGCTCGGGAGCAGCTTAATTCATGTAAACAGGATTAGATCGCATCCTTTTAAGAAGAATTAATACTTAAAATCTGTCCCAGCCACTGCTACTTTATTACAAGAGTACCCTACTGATCCAGGGACAATACTTTAAAATAATAATCATTTAAAAATAATAATAATGTTGTGTCGTCTATAATACTATAGACACAGCCAGTTTTACTCACTGAAAGATGAATTCGTCATAAAATAATTACTTCCTAATTGTATTAGAGTCTTACACACATGCTATACAGTTCATGTGGAGTCGTGCATTAATGTGAGGGATGACAGATATTATGGGAGGGGCTTGATGGAGCGCAGGAGATGCAGGTAACTTCATTTGGACCCTTAAGAAACTTTAATTAATGCTATCAAGTAACAAATCCCGTTTCAAAGATAAAATTAAATGAATTGTTAATTACAACACTGAAGTAAAAATGTAAAGCCTGTACAAATACTAGAAATCGTGAATATAAATAATTGGGAATCATGTAAAACAATTTATGTATATTTCATTGATCTATTATAACATTTATGTAGTTTTGTTCGTTTGGCCGTTTCCTTATAAAAGTCCAGGAATCTTGTCAAGTTTTTCGTCAGGAGACTTTTTTAATGATATGATGTCATTACGTTGCTGTCTTGCCGCCAGCCAATCGCTGCATTGCTGATCGTGTTTCGAGTATCGATACATCGCCCCTTTAAAACATCAGATAACTCAATCCAGACATACTAATCCTCCACAGCAGGTGTGTAGATGATATCATCTCGGATGTGTCATGTGATCTCGGATGTGTCATGTGATCTCGGATGTGTCATGTGATCTCGGATGTGTCATGTGATCTCGGATGTGTCATGTGATCTCGGATGTGTCATGTGATCTCGGATGTCATGAGTGACGTATGAAGAACGGACCCTGGTCAAAAGGTGTTTTATTAATTTTTTAAGGAAGCCTCTTCTGCTCACCAAAGGCTTTGTTTATTTGATCATAAAATACAGTAATATTGTGAAATATTATTTCACGTTTTCTTTTATATGTTTTAAATTCTAATGTATTTCTATGCTGGTAAAGCTGAATTTTTAGCAGCCACTACCCCATTCTACTTTGTCAATTTGATCAACTTCATGCATCTTTGCTGCATTTAAAAGGCATTCATTTCTTTTTCTTTCTAACCTTATACTTTTTAATGGTAACGTGTACACGGGCACAAAATGGACTGACTGAAGACTGAAGACTGGCATCACTGGCTTTGCAATTCACTTTATATATAGATGATAGAAATATTTAAATTGTTGTGTTCACATATTACTCTAATCACATAAATTCAGCCTTGATGAGCATAAGAAACTTAATAACCCTTTATTATTCCACGTTTTTGACTAGTAGTGTATTTGCAGACAGATAAGCAAACTACAGGGCAATAGTAATGGTATAGTAAATAAAGCAGTGCTATGTTTGTTTTCCTCTAGATTGAGAGCAGTTGGAGGTCAGATCATACATGAAAAGGTGACTGATCTTCATAAACTGGCCCTGAATTACGATGCCATCATGAACTGCTCCGGCCTCGGCTCTGGTGTTTTGGTGAAGGATGAGGAGGTCTATCCAGTGCGAGGACAAATGCTGAAGGTAAGCGCTCCATGGCTGAAGAACTTCATCCGAGATGGAGATGGCAACACCTACATCTACCCAGGCATCAGGTACGTCAGCATCGGAGGCACGCGGCAGGCGGATGACTGGCGGCTGGAGGTGGATGAGGAGGACAGCGCGGGGATCCTGGAGCGCTGCTGTGGGCTGGAAGCGTCTCTGCGAGCGGCTCAGGTGATGGGCGAGTGGGTGGGGCTGCGGCCGGGCCGGGAGAACCCGCGGGTGGAGAGCCAGTATCTGCATGTGCAGGGCCGTCAGGTGCCTCTGGTGCATAACTACGGTCACGGCAGCTGTGGTGTTACTCTGAGCTGGGGAACGGCGCTGGACGCGCTCGATCTGCTGAGACGGAGCCTGTTTGAAAAACCCCCTCAAGCCAGACTGTGAATCTGCGGTGTGCTGTAGTCTTATAGTGATGCTGCTTTACATTGTTATGCAGATATTTTAGCTGATGAGCAATGATACTTAATTCTTAAGATAAATATGAAATCAGTTTGCATCCAAAATGTTTAACAATTTCTGCATTATTCATTTAGTTTGATTTCTACTTGACACTAATTTGTAGGTTGTTTTCAATATGGAGGTGGAATTTATTGTTTACAGAATCTGAATGAGGAAAATTGAAAGATAAAATATGTAAATCGTTAGATGTTGAAAGGCATTTTCATACACCAGTTTATTATGCTGTGCGTTAAATAGTCTGTTTTTGCATTTATGTTTGACATTTCTAAACTCATTTTTATTATGCTGCGAGTTTGTATAGTTCTGTTGCCTTCAACTAATGAATGACACATTTACTGTATATAAGATTGTCAGTGTAACATCAAATATTTTTATGAAGAATATTGATTTGACAAGAATCTTACTGCTAACATGTGTTATTGCCGTCAAGTGTCTTATTACAAAACAAAAGTACTTCTTATAAGTGATAATGGATGTCATGTATTCACAAATGCTCTGTAAAATCACTCATTTCATTATTTAGGGAAACTACAGTTGCAGTGGAGTTGTCTAAAAATGACAAGAAAATACCCAGAATCTTAAAAAAGCCCTGATATTACTTAATTTGATGATGAGTTCAAAAATAAGTAAAACTCTCTCACACACTCACGGCCCAATCTGTAAGAAACACACAAATATGATGCACACACACACACACACCACACACACACATTAAAATGTTCAATATTCTACAGGCTAAGAATGTTGATAGCATTCAGTGCAATCATTTTGTTTTCTTTAATAAATAAACACAAAGTCATGATTTTCAAGCGTTGTCCAGTTGTATGGTTCTGTGAGAGCTGAAGGATCGGTTATTTTAGGCTCCTGTATCTGTTCTGGTCTCGGGGCATCTCTCAGGGGTCTTCGGTTTCCTCCGGCTCCTCCTGTAGGTCTTTCCTCTGAAGCACACTGGAATAACGTCTGGATCTCAGGCCGATCTTCCTCTTGGTGAGGTGGAACTGAGCTTTGATGAAGCTGTAGAATTCGTACTCGTACTCCATGCGCTCATACAGCGCCTGCAGGGCTTCTAGATCAGGAGTCTGTTTGCGGACGGTGCCGGTCATGTTCCCCAGCTTCTTGTATTCTGAATCAAACACACATTTAGACTCACATTTATTTTCATAAAGATTACTAAAAAGTCTAATAATAAATTAAGCTTAATATTGAAAATATAAAAAATTACATATTTACATAAAAATATAATTAAATTAATTTAACTATAATTGTAAGTAATTTTACTTATTAAAAATTAAATGTATATCTATATAATTTATATTCATGTTTATATATATATAGTTTGTAAATTAATTTGACTTCATATTAAATATTTATTTTATGTAGAATTATATTTAAAAAAAATATTTATGTAATCTGACCTAATTAAAAAAAAATTTTTATTAATATTTATTTAAAATGTATTTAAGTAATTTATTAAATGTTATAAATAGAAAATAATATATTTTTGAGTAATGTTTATATGAATTAATATAAACAATTAACATTTGTTCTTTTTTTACATTTCGACACTGCACTTCATTACAGATTTAAAATAATTAAAAAAATTGCAAAAAGGTCATTACAATTAAGTTGTGGAGTGGCCAGGCAAACCATCTGAAATATATCATTTATCCTGAACACTTAATGCTGCACAAAACAACCAGATTTGTTTCCAAGTAGCCATCGAACCATCATCTCTGTGAATCTGAGAGAAGCCTCACCTGGACTTTTGTAGATGTTCAAGACGTCAGAGAAGAAGTGTGGAAGGAGTCTCTCCAGCAGAAGCAGCACATCCTCCAGTTCCTCCAGCACTCCTACCAGCAGGTAATGACCCAGAACGTTCTGCTTGGCCGTCTCCAGCGCCCACAAACCCGGCTCTCTAGTTCATGACAGATAAATGACTCCGTTCCAATGGCATCCACTGATAGTGATGGAAGCTTTCAAATGAAGCTTTGAAACATTTACCAATCTCTTGTTTTTGAATCACTCTTGAAATGAATCACAAAAGTAACATAAGAGCATAAAGGTCACCTGCACTGAGGATGCTGCCCACAGAAATACGGGATAATGTAGAAGAGCCGGGGGTTGGAGCATTCTGGGTAACTTTCCAAGATGCACGTGTTGATGTCCTTTGGTCAAGAAGAACATATTGGAAACATTTATGCATTTAGCAGATGTTTTTTTTATCCAAAGATGAACAAAAGCAATGCATCCAAGTGGCAACAGTAACATTTCACAGTTAGTTATGCTAGTGCTGTTCCACTGATATACATCTGTTGAACTGGACCGAAGCTCTGAGAACAGTGCTGTGTTTATATATTCATCCACAAGGGGTCTGAACACACTAATGCTGTGACTGTGGGGTCATTCATATCAGTCTCCAACCACAACCACGCCTGGCTACTTCCTGCTGCTGAGCAAACAAAACCACAACATTCCAGGGAAAGATGAAATGAGTATTTAAACAGAAATCATGCATATCCATGTGCATTGTGTGGAACGTATATGATTGCATTGGTATCTTTGGAGAATCTAAACAGTGTGTGTTTCCCTCAGATGACGTCATACTGTATGTGCACAGTACTGTACAGTGTACACTACACACGTCACCCTGATGACTGACAGGAATAGCAGCAGTCCCACACTAAATATAGAGTGAGTAACCCGTGCTAAGAGCAGTGAAGGAGGCATTCATGTGAATCACACAGTTCATTCACTCGCTTCTCATTACTGTACATTTGTAATGTATGAAACACATTCGTTTGAAAGCTCTTACTAAGTATCTCTCGTCGTCTTTCATCCCAGGGGTCCGGACGACGTGATTCTCTTCCCCCCTCCAGTCGCCGAAGCGCCGGAAGAAATAATTGGACAGGAATCGGTTGATGGGATCTCTGATGATGTTGATGTGCACGGGCTCATCCGTTCTGAACCTGATGACAGTACCGAGAGGACTCATGTTACAATATACCTTACGTTATACCTTCACAGTCATTCATGGCAGAGATGAAGTACACAGCAGGGTTAGTTTGTTTCCATATTCCACACATATTCAGCAATAAACACATTAACTCTAAAATGGCTTTGCAGAAAGTTTCCAAAACAGTTCTACTGTTAACTGTGGAAGTCAAATAATATTTCACAAGCTTTTCCCATTCTTTTTGCTCAATATAACCCACCTAACAGGAAATGTTATAAGAAGTCTGGCTGGCAAGGTTTTCTCAAAGTTATGAACAAACATTTTTCAAGTAATATTAATAGTTCAAAATCCCAGTTACCTGGTCTTTAATAACGTTCTCAAAATGTCAGCACAAAAAGCATTTATACATTGCTCTCTTTTCTGAAACGTCTTCTAACATTTGTAAAAGTTCAGAATGTTCAGAGAACATTCAAAAGTAACATTCTCATATTGTTAAATCAAATCCAAATAATCCAAATGGAATCTAGAATATTTATTTAGCTACTTTCAGGTGTCTTGCGCTTGTTCATACAAACATGAATGCCATGTTCTTGAGTCTTTATTAGTTCTAGAGAAAATTACCTGAGAAGACTTTAGCATTGTTAATATTAATAATTCATAATAATAATGAACAATTACTCATATTAATTAATATAAACAATACATGTTAAGAATAATTGCAGAATTACAAAATCAAAATTCTAATCAATATTTTGAGTGTTTTCATTGATTTGATGAGTTTCTGTGAGTAAGATACAGTCATTCAGATCTCTGTTGTGTGTTTTACTACCAGATAATGTATTAACTTACCTGCTAAAATTGAGAAAATGCACATGTCGGGTATACAGAAATGGCTGAGGAGTTGTGCTGATGTTTCTAATCAGGTTTTCCTACACAGGAATGAAAGCAGAACAGTTAACATGAATTACTATGCTTCAGTGGTGGCTCATACAGTATATAAACCTACGGGAATTATAATGAATCAATTCAATGGCAGCTGATGTGATGCTCAAAAAATAAGAAATTGTTTACATTTTCAATTGACAATGATCATTTTGGATTACCTGTTCCCGTTTGGTGAGTCTGGTCTTGTTGTGAATATCAGAGGAGATGAGTGTGAACCGATGTCTGTCCGCTAACATGCGCAGCAACAGAACTATAGTGCGACTGCCACACTTCCCCACCCGGTTATACACCACCTGACTCGGGAACGGTGGAGCCTGCAACAGAGAACACTGACAGCGTTTCTACTAAAGCACAATCTTACATACTAATGGCATAAACATGCATATGCATCAGTTGAGGATATTACATGCAGTGCTCTTACTCTGGGTGCTAAAGATCCACGGCCACCAGCAAAACTCCCTAAAAAGATTCAAACAAAATCGAAATAAATAGAAGCGCACCCACCATCTACCATACATATACTTGTGCATATTGAATTTCACAAGGTGACATTTCTGTGTGACACAATCCTTATACTGTAGCTCTTGACAAGAAATGGGAAATGTTCCATCCATCCACAATAATTGCACATGTATTAAGTTTAATCTGTTTATTATATGTAGACTTGATAATAAACTGTAAGATTGGTCTCTTATTAAATGAGTATTTTAAGAACTAATGCTTTGTGGAATCCACCGGTTCTCCATCAGTTTTGGTGACGGCTGTCACTGTAGGACAATGAACGGTCTCATATCATGAGTTTACATGGACCCGTGTGGAATCCACCGGTTCTCCATCAGTTTTGGTGACTGCTGTCACTGTAGGACAATGAACGGTCTCATATCATGAGTTTACATGGACCCGTGTGGAATCCACCGGTTCTCCATCAGTTTTGGTGACTGCTGTCACTGTAGGACAATGAACGGTCTCATATCATGAGTTTACATGGACCCGTGTGGAATCCACCGGTTCTCCATCAGTTTTGGTGACTGCTGTCACTGTAGGACAATGAACGGTCTCATATCATGAGTTTACATGGACCCGTGTGGAATCCACCGGTTCTCCATCAGTTTTGGTGACTGCTGTCACTGTAGGACAATGAACGGTCTCATATCATGAGTTTACATGGACCCGTGTGGAATCCACCGGTTCTCCATCAGTTTTGGTGACTGCTGTCACTGTAGGACAATGAACGGTCTCATATCATGAGTTTACATGGACCCGTGTGGAATTCACCGGTTCTCCATCAGTTTTGGTGACTGCTGTCACTGTAGGACAATGAACGGTCTCATATCATGAGTTTACATGGACCCGTGTGGAATCCACCGGTTCTCCATCAGTTTTGGTGACTGCTGTCACTGTAGGACAATGAACGGTCTCATATCATGAGTTTACATGGACCCGTGTGGAATCCACCGGTTCTCCATCAGTTTTGGTGACTGCTGTCACTGTAGGACAATGAACGGTCTCATATCATGAGTTTACATGGACCCGTGTGGAATCCACCGGTTCTCCATCAGTTTTGGTGACTGCTGTCACTGTAGGACAATGAACGGTCTCATATCATGAGTTTACATGGACCCGTGTGGAATCCACCGGTTCTCCATCAGTTTTGGTGACTGCTGTCACTGTAGGACAATGAACGGTCTCATATCATGAGTTTACATGGACCCGTGTGGAATCCACCGGTTCTCCATCAGTTTTGGTGACTGCTGTCACTGTAGGACAATGAACGGTCTCATATCATGAGTTTACATGGACCCGTGTGGAATCCACCGGTTCTCCATCAGTTTTGGTGACTGCTGTCACTGTAGACAATGAACGGTCTCATATCATGAGTTTACATGGACCCGTGTGGAATTCCGGTTCTACAGTTTTGGTGACGGTTCTCCATCAGTTTTGGTGACTGCTGTCAGGACAATGAACGGTCTCATATCATGAGTTTACATGGACCCGTGTGGAATCCACCGGTTCTCCATCAGTTTTGGTGACTGCTGTCAGGACAATGAACGGTCTCATATCATGAGTTTACATGGACCCGTGTGGAATTCACCGGTGGGTCTCATGAGCTGCTCTGAAAGCCAAGAACAACACTGCTGTCGTATGACTCGTAGTGGAGAGAGGAAACTCTGACAGTCCACTCTTTGTGAACCTTGACTGATGCCATTCACCTGAGAACAGCACTCCAGTAACAGGCTTAGCTAACACTTTATATCTTTAATATAATCATAATAGTGCATTCAATTAGTGAGTCATAACCGGGAACTTATGTGCAACAAATGATCTGTTTAGACTATAATACTGTGTATAAATAATGTGTAATGTTTACATAACCTATTAAAGTTACTTGATGAAAAAAATATATAAAGTAATATATATATATATATATATATATATTAAATAAAGTTTGAGATTTTGAGACAAAAGTCCAATTAAACAAATGCTTCTTTAGCAGTGATTTTGTTGAAACACATAAGATCAAAACAGTAGTACTTCAAAAAAACTAAACAAAAACAGAAAAAAATAAACTCAGGACAAGTTATATATACACATTACAGGCATGCATTTCATATTTCCATATCAGACAGCAGAATCCATACCCCATGACTCCTGATAAACGCATACAGCATGTTTGAGGTCTTACCGAGATAATATCCCACATCCAGCAGGATTTTGGGCGCTCCTCCGTGTATCTGATATAACACCGAGCCCAGGCAGAAGATGAGGAGAGCGGTCAGACAGAAGAACAAATCCCGGCGCGATATCCGGAGCAGAACCAGCGCGAGCCAGTTCCCCCTGCGGCCCCTCACGCGCATGTAGCCGCTCGAGTGTTTATGAGAGGGGGGGTTTCTGAAAGTCATTTCTCAGAGAGATGATACTAATCCATCTGATCTGGAAGTCATACCGGTCTCAGCGTCTCCATGTGTTCATGTCTCCGTTAAACCTGCTGTGCGCATGCATGGAGGTTTGGGGCGTCAGTCAGACCCCAGTTTGGGTCTCGCTCTCTTTTCCTTTCTATTTGTTTTTGCATACACTTATATTCAATACGGAAGCCCGTTTCCGCCAATTAATAAACATTAAA
Source organism: Ptychobarbus kaznakovi (assembly GCA_027422405.1). Taxonomy (NCBI): domain Eukaryota; kingdom Metazoa; phylum Chordata; class Actinopteri; order Cypriniformes; family Cyprinidae; genus Ptychobarbus; species Ptychobarbus kaznakovi. Next base: position 25,227,006 of record CM049806.1, on the reverse strand, counting down.
AAAGGTTTTTAAATGCGACTTTATAATCTCACAACCCCCCCCCCCCCCCGGAATTACATCTCCAATTCCGACTTTTTCCTCAGAATCGCGTCATATAAATTGTTATAAAGTCAGAGATATGTGGTAATTGCGAGATGTAAAGTCGCAATTACCTTTTTAATCTTTTTACTTTTTAATTACGCAAAAAAAAAAATCAGTTTCGGAAACGGGCTTTCAGTCTATATTCAGATTTGAATATAAAGGTCAAAAACGTAAAATGACAAATTAGACGTTGCTAATTATTATTATTACAAACGAATTTTAAAGATACGTATCTTTTTGTAAGTTGAATGTGCGCTATTTCCGGTATGATTTTTTTCAGTTATTTAGCTGTACAAAACAGTCCGTTATGCTGCTTAATATTTTGCTTAATGCAACCTGGCCGTTATTATTATATTAACGAATTATCGTAACCATAATCGTAGTTTTACCGTTTAACGTTAATGCACTTTGAATCGTTTCAAAATAATGAATTTAAAATCTGGCACATTCACAAAAATAGTAGCCCAATTACTTCCACGACACGTTACGAAATACACAGTGCTTCCCTGCACCTGTCCCGGAGGACCCCTGCCCTGCACCTGTATCTAACACGTGATCAGCTCGTTAGTAGAGACTGCTAGAACTAAATCAGGTGTCTGATTAGGGAGACATACAGGCAGGACAGGTTTGGGAAGCACTGCCCTACAGCACATGATAGGGCATTGAAACATAACCTACTATTACATAACTTACATCTCCAGCGTTTGCAAATGATATGCTGATTCTTAGAAATGTATGCAATCAAATGGAATATAGTTATATGGAAATAAACGAATTAGAGCTTTTTGACTTTATTAGTTTTTAAAACACATTTGTCTATGAAAATCCATTTCACAATTCATTCACACCAACTTGCATTAGTCCATAAAATAACAGAACCCTTCTTTATCTCAAACACAATGTTATAGATTCAATTAGGTATGATAAATGTTACAAGAACATAAATCCTATATTACAGCAAAAAATAAATATGCTTTGAAATCAGTTTGAACATTACTGAAAATATAAGACAATGCGGCATACAGAAAACAGCAGATTTTTTAAAATATATATCTAAATAATAACAAAAACGTCTTCTTTTGAAAAAAAAGATGATTATGGTCTATCCAATATATCCCAAACATATTACGACAAATGTAGGTTTCCACGCAGTCACATTTCAAAGGCACAAACTCCTAAAGAGGTGCTTAAAATTGGGCCTATTACATTTAGACCACTACAGACTGAAATCAAACGCTGATTCAAAACAGCCCCACGTGAAAGCCAAACTATTTCAGTTTCTAAACCCTAAAAGGACAGAAGAAGTCAGGTTGAATCAAAAGCAAGTAAAGTCCCTTTCACTCCAGCCCTGTCAGCTTTGATTCATCAGGAATCAGTTCAGCAGTGTTATGTGCTTTCCATCATCTCCCACACTTCTGAAATCCATAATGACGAGCTCAAGGAATCACACATATCTCTGACAAGCTTCTCAGTGGGATCTGTGAGATATGAAGTACAGTTAAAGTCAGACACATGTGTCCAGACACTCATCATGCTGGAAGTCCTCAGCAGACAGACTCACTGCGGTACGAAGCTGCTTCAGAAGCTGCTGGACTCTCGTCTGATCCATCACAACGGCAATGTCCCCCAAAGGTTTGTCCAGATCTTCAGAATATCTCTGGACCAGAGAGAAGGGCACTCCATAACGGCCATGCTGAGAAACAGAAATGAAGAATATTAACTCCATTTAACAACTACATTTTTCTGAATAGAATTTGATCTTTGCCCATTCAAAAGTGTGTTTTTATTTTGTTGTGATGTTGCAATCTTGCTTAACCCTTTGGTGAACTCAACAGGGAAGACAATAAGCATAACTTAAAAAAATAATCATAATAGGAATATATTTTGTACTAATATTTTTTAATATTCAGTATATTTATTCCTTAATATATTGTATTTTAAGGGAAAGTCATGGGACTATATTCACCATTTATTTCTATAAAAACAATGCAAATAAAATATATTTATAATATTATTTGTAGTTACTAGTTTGTTGGTTAAAAATGAGCAAAAGCATTTAAAATACAATATTTAGAATATATGGGTTTTGCATATATTTATTTATTTGTGTTTTATATATTTTTATATTTTATTCATTTTTCCCTCACTAATTTCCAATGGTGGTATTTGTTTTAATAAAATGATTCAACAATATTTATAATTTAATATGTTGTATTTTGAGGGTATTTCATGGTACTAGACAATATATATGATTTATTTCTTAATATAAATCATATAAAAAACGTTAGTGCTGTTTTCAATTAGCTACAGTGCTTAATTACAGTTCATTACAGTAAACAATTCATTGCAGTGTTTAAGTTACAAAATACAAAATAATTAAACTTTTTAGCAGATGATTTATAGACTTTATTGCCCCACAAATTGCTCTATTTTCATATTTTTAACCCCCCCCCCATTGCTATGGTGGTCATTTGTTCCTGTAAAGATCACAAGTGTGACTATTTTTAAGATCATTTATCCTTTTCTAATCATGTCCACATTTTTTGTGTTCAACTTTTTTCAGTCTAAATGCTCAAAACACCACCACTTTAACCAAAAGACAATATAGACCATTTATCTTTCATATACAGCATTAAATCAAGATAAAAGGCAGATATACCTTGTCAGAATATGGCTTTTCTGTGAGGTCGATGCCATCCGAGCACAACTTTTCCTCCACTAAAGTCTCCAGGCAGGGTGTTTTCCCAGAGTGAACTTTCTTTGCAGGTCTGTAAATGAGCGACTTGGAGATCCTGGGAACTTCCGGACTTGTATGAACCTCCTTTCTCCTGAAGCCAGCGTCAAAGCTCTTCCATGACGGCAGTGGAAGAGGTTTCGGAGGAACTGGTGGTTTCATGCGCTGTGTGCTTGGAGGAAGATCATCTGCAAGCACCTCATCATACTCCACCACTGAAACGTTTCCAGTCTCTCCAGACTCGTCAGGTGTGAGAAGATTCTCCTGACCTTCACCTGGATTCTCCTCAGTACTGCTGGACACCGTCTCGGAGCTGTCTGGCTGCTTTCTCTCAGGACATCGCAGATGAAGTTCCTCTACGGAGAAGTAATGTTTCCTGAGCTCAGTTTGATCCAGCGCGTCACAACTGCGACTCAGGGATCTTCCTCTGAACACGGCGTGGTTTCTCCTCTGGATGGAGTCGATCTGCAGTGGAAGTCTGGTTTGGGGGGTTAACCTGCTGGAATGGCAGAGGGGTGGGATGGGAAACTCAGGGGAGGAGAGACGGCTGGACTCAAAGCCTGACGAGGACCTGCTTAAATGAGACGTCTTTTTGCCTTTGCCTACAAGAAGAGTCATGTGAAGAAGATGTGATTCAACAACTCACAGGAAAATACGAGTTTGGAACGAAACAACAGGACATATATAGATTTAAATATATTATATTATATAACAAATTAATATAAAAATTATATATTTAAATTATATTACAATTTTGAATTACAATTCAAAAGTTTAGTGACATAAAAAAAAATAAAATACTTTTATTCAGCAAGGGCACATTAAATGCTCAAAAGTAACAGAAAAATACATTTATAATGCTATAATAAAATGTGTGTGTGTGTGTGTATGTTTACATTTTTTATTATTTTTTCTATTTTCATAATATAGTCATTTGACTGTATATATATATATATATATATATATATATATATATAAACAACATATAATTAATGTTGTTCTTTTGAACTTTCTATTCATCAAAGAATCCTGAAATTAAAAAAAAAAAAAATATATATATATATATATATCAGGGTTTTCACAAAACAAGATTGATTCAATATTAATAATCAGAAATATTTCTTAACCAGCAAATCAGCATATTAGAATGATTTCTGAAAGATCATGTGACACTGAAGACTGGAGGAATGATGCTTCAGCATTTGCATCACAGGAATAAATTGTAACATATATTCAAATAGAAAATATTTATTTTAAATTGTAATAATATTTCACAATATTACTGATTTTACTGTATTTTTTATGTAATAAATGCAGCCTAAAAATAAATGCAAATAGTTGAAAACTGTTGTGCTGCTTAATATTTGTTATATATATACTTTTTTCAGGATTCTTTGATGAACAGAGCATTCAAAAGAACAGCATTTATTTGAAATATCTTTTGTAACATTATAAATGTCGTCATTTAAACAATATCTGATGCAAACATTGGAAGTGTAGTGTATTTACGTGGAAAGTTCTGCATGCAAAGAGAAACTGGCATGTTATGCAAAGTGATGAAAAAGATCGTTTACGAGAGAGCAGAAGGTTCTGGATGGAAATGGACAGGAATAAGCAGGCGGTTCAGACGAGTAGATCATAGAGCGTTTTATTCCATATCTTCTGTTATGACAATATCTGGTCAGTGACACGGACCGAGCTCAACCGACCGGCGTCAGTCCCGTGACCCGTCTCAAGAGTCTCGCTCGGATCCATGCACACGGACTCAAAGAACATATTAGAGATGAATCTCTCAAAACCTGTCAAGAACATTTCCAGGTCATATATCATCCAAAAATCACAGTTATATTTCGCTTCAAGAAACAAACACTATTTTTAGGACCATTATGAACCTTTAACATTGAGATGTGGGGAATTAAACACGGTCCTCCTTCAAACCGTTTAAACAAATCTCTAAATTACTGCAGAATTCATTCATTTTAATACAAGAAGTAAATTAATAATATTACAGATTAAATAATATGAACAAAAATATTTGTACTTGAATTCAATTCATGATATTTTTATATATAAAATAAGATACACGGGCATATACAGCTCAGGGTCATATACAGTATAATCCCAAAATCAGAAGTTATATTTTGCTTAAAGAACTGAACACTACTTTTAGGACCATCATCAACTTTTTGCATCGTGAAACTGTCAGGATTCATTTTATATTTATGTAAAATAGTATTAAAATTAGAATGAATGTATTAAGGTGTCTCAAATGCTGCTTTTTTGTCTTTATAACTAATAAAAAATAGTATTATTGTAATGACAAGCACCATTTAAAATAACAGGAGTTACACAAAACTCAAAACTAAAGCATCTGGATGCATCGCTGTAATGAGCGTTTGCATTTACAGTTATTCATTTAGCTTTTCATGCACATTTACAGGTAAACGTAAACGTACATTTGAGGGGAAAATGTGTTTTAATAGACACAAAAGAGAAGAAGAAAACTAAATCAACTTTTAAAGAGGCTTTTTCTCTAAACAACATTTCATTTAGCAGTTTTTAAAAAGAGATTTTGGGGACATGGACACGTCCTGGACATGTTTTCATGAGATTAATCTGAAATTCTCAAGACATTTTGATGTCATCGCAGCTCTGATTGAATCTTTTGAGCAAAATGTATCGTTTTGTTTTGTACTGTAAATATATCTACTGTAGTCTCATATGTTTGCATATCACAAATGATTTTTAGGCACATGTACAGATATTGTGCAACATTATATCATTTTTACTAGAAAAATATACACACACAAACAGCAACGTCTCTCAAGCACAAGCAAACAAATACTGACATGTTCAACTCTTCACAAGGACACGAGCATGTTAGGTTCGTCTAAACCAAAGCAAATGAACATTGATGTGATCAGATTTCAAGCTGTAACAGTGAATAATAGATTCAGGACCAAACTTCCTCAGCAAGCGCAAAAAACGGCCATTCTCGAATGGAAATGGACTGAAGTGAAAAAGTCACATGACGAGAAACTGTGGAAAACACGGATGAAAGTCCCAGCGGAGGCACGTGTGCTCCTCACAGCAGAGAGAGAGAGGAATGAAAGCAGATCTGACTGGATTCATGCAGAGATCACAGACAGGAGGAAGAGGAGGGCTGGAGAGTCACAGACGAGGAAGGCTGTCATTACCGTTCTCTAGGTTCTCGCTGCTCTCGTAGCAGCCCGAGTCACGAGGAGAGTCCGCTGGCGGCACGCTGCTCTCCGACAGAAGCTTCTCCTGGGAGTCTCCGGACGATCCCTCGCGCTCCGGGTCACTGTTACCTGCAGATCAAACCACAACAACACGTGATGAAGACAATAACTGCGAGAGCAATTCACACACCTTTTCAGATTAAACATTATAGACGTTTCATGGAAGTTAACTTCCGGTCTGTGTTTGTTTATCGTTCTGCCTCGTGGTGCAGTTAAAGTTAAAGTGATGAACCGTGGGAACCGGGGAAACCTCTGAAGCTCCTCCTGCTGGCAGAGAATGAATGTGCGTGTTTCAATAAGTCTGTCTGAGTTACACAGCAAACATATTTAGCTTGATATAAAAAATATTTACTCTAGAGGGACTTCGCTGTTATTGATTCTATTTGGAAGTCTACCAGAAGTTATGGCCACAAAAGCGTGCATGCGCAGTAATGTTTGTAGTTTTCTTTTTTTTGTATAAAATTGAATGTCGCATCTGGGCTGTAATGCAATGCATATAAATCATATACACACTACCGTTCAAAGTTTTGGTGTCAGTAAGTTTTTATTTATTTATTTGATCTGAAAATACAATAAAAACAGTAATATTGTGAAATATTATTACAATTTAAAATAAGTGCTCTGAATTTTCAGCATAATTACTCCAGTCCTCAGTATCACATGATCCTTCAGAAATCATTTTAATATATTTTGTAATACTATAAATGTCTTTACTATATATCCAGGCTAAACTGTAAACGTACTATAAGATTTAAAAGTGTGTTGTATAAGTGTGTGTTGTGTGGTGTGTGTATGTTGTGTATGTGTGTGTGTGTGTGTGTGTGTGTGTGTGTGTGTGTGTTGTGTGTGTGTGTGTGTGTGTGAGTGTGTGTGTGTGTGTGTGTGTGTGTGTGTGTGTGTGTGTGTGTGTGTGTGTGTGTGTGTGTGTGTGTGTGTGTGTGTGTGTGTGTGTGTGTGTGTGTGTGTGTGTGTGTGTGTGTGTGTGTGTGTGTGCGTGTGTGTGTGTGTGTGTGTGTGTGTGTGTGTGTGTGTGTGTGTGTGTGTGTGTGTGTGTGTGTGTGTGTGTGTGTGTGTGTGTGTGTGTGTGTGTGTGTGTGTGTGTGTGTGTGTGTGTGTGTGTGTGTGTGTGTGTGTGTGTGTGTGTGTGTGTGTGTGTGTGTCAGTGTGTGTGTGTGTGTGTGTGTGTGTGTGTGTGTGTGTGTGTGTGTGTGTGTGTGCGTGTGTGTGCGTGCGTGTGTGTCTCTCACTGTCACACTCCTGCAGCAGCTCGACGGCGGTGAGCAGCACGGCTCTGTGTTGAGGATCTCTGATGTTCAGCTCGTCCAGATCTTCCTCCTCCAACAGTTTAAACGTGTCCAGATCCTCATACCCATTGAACAGGAACGTAGGCATGTGTTCCTGCGGGACAGTAAACCAGGGTTATGATCATTAACAGAAACTAAAACTCAGTTTTGTTGATGAAATACTACATTTTGAGGCTAACATATAATGAACTATAAATACTAGATTAAAAAATCTCTCCATTAATGTTCACTTCAGCATTTTATCTGTTAATATTATTCACTGGCCCTCTGCTAACATGAACTAAAAATGAACACTTGTATTTTTTATTAATTTACAATAATAGCGATTAATAAATACTGTAACAAATATATTGCTCACTTATTTAATGTTACTTAAATGCATTAACTAAGATTAACTAATGGGACCTTATTTTAAAGAGTTACCAAAATTACTAACTGGGGGGGGGGGGAGAATAAAAACTAAAACTAAAGTAAAAACTTAAATAGTTATATTTACAGTAAACAAAAACAAATAAAAAATTAAGAAATAATAAAAGTATGTAAAAAAAGTGTCAAAAAATTACAAATTTAATATGAAAACAAAGTATAAAAATAAAAGCTAATTTAAACAATTAATACAAATAGTATAATATATAATTGCATATTTATAATATTAAAATAAGACTGTGGTGAACATGGTAATACTATATCATTAAAATATTGCATCAAAAAGTGTCAGATAATTATGTGATTAATTGACCGGAGTGTTATTGCATTACTTTGAGATTGATGCGCTCCAGAAGCTCCTCTACAGAGGTCGGTTTAGGAGGGCGACTTTTCCTCCTCTTCTTCACGCTCCGTTTGGGTTTCTCCTCTTCCTCGTTCAGCACATCCACGTAGACGAACTTAAACGTTCCCACCTTGTTATTGAGGAGCCCCATCCACGTGCCCATGGGCGGCTTACTGATGATGTCGATCAGATCTCCTCTCTGGAAGAGCAAACACACGCTACAGACACAGAGCAACAGAAGCCGATGGTCAGTGTACTTCTGAGAGACCAGGCGTCTGACCTTGAGCTTGAGGGAGTCGGTGTCATACGGGCTCGGGGTCAAGTCTGTGTGAACCAGAGCTCGGCCACAGAAGGGCCCTCTGTAGGGCAGCTCGTCTTCCTCACCGTCCTCTGATTTCACACTCTCACGGTTACTGGTGGACGAGTCTGTGGTGCTGACCGTCTGACCGCCTGCAAAACACTACCCTGAATAACCTGCTACTCGTTGAAGTACCATGGACATACCATAGTATAGGACAATGGTAATCATTTAAGACCACAGTTCTATCAACACCATAGTTCCTTTTTAAAATGATATCTATATAAATCTGATGACTCATTCCATATCAAAAGAAATTGGGAACTAGAATTAAATACTATAATAGAGGACGAAATGTGGACAAATGTATGTGCCAGCTGTCATAAGGGTATAAGTAGTCAAATATGGAAGGAGTTTGATTGGAAGATGAAGATGAGGTTCTTCAGAGTTCCATTAGTAGTCGCTAAATTTGATAGCTGTTCACAATTAGCGCAATGCTGGAGAGATTGTGGGGAGGTGGGGGACTATGTTCATATATTTTGGGAATGCCCCAAAATACAAGTGTATTGGCAGGGGGTTAAACGGGAGATTAGCAAAGTTTTAGGATATGATATACCAATGCACCCAGTATTTTTTCTGCTTGATGGTTTCCCTCCTGATCAGTTTAGTAAGTCTCATCTATTTGCTCTACATATATTATTAATGGCAGCTAGGAAGATAATCACTGTGAACTGGATGAAGGTGCACCAACCCACTTTGACAGAATGGACACAGAGACTGAATCAGATATATATATATTTGAGAAAATGACAGCGGACTTACAGCTGAAATCGGACATTTTTCAACAGACTTGGGCATTAATCGAAACATATCTACTTGGTCTTTGAAATGTTGTCGGGAGGCCCGTTTATGTTTTTTTTTTTTTTTTTTTTTGCCATTGCTTGTGATAATCTGTACCTTTACTTATTTATTTGTTTATTTTTCTCTGTTAATATTTCAAGTAAATGTTATGTGTATATTGTTATGTTTCTAACAAGCTTAATAAAAACACAGTTCAAAAAAAAAAAAAATTATATCTATATTTATTATATAGCTTTCTGGTCAAATTCACTGTCAAACATGTTTGAATAATGACGCTGACCTATAACACGGTTTAACTGAGCTTTGTCCAAGACAACAATTTTGAATTCTTCTAGCAAATAAAATCATTTCAAATCAAAAATGTATATTGTATGTGCATTTATTTGATAAGCAGCTGAGTAATTGGTAAAAAAAAATCAGTATCACAAATTCAAATGATCATAACAAGGTTTATTTTACAATAATGACCAGCAGGCTGTATATTATCTAATATATTCTATTCTGCTGCAGAGCATAAATTCAGAGTATGGCTCACCATACTTGACCAAACGTCACTTCACTTTATATAAACAATTATTTATTACGATTTTTAAATAGCTTAAATACTTCTGTTCTTATTTTACATTGTTGGTAAGTTTTAGTCATTTTTGCTATGCGCCTTCTTCATTTTATTAGTTTTTTATTTCTATTATGCTTTAATATATTTATTTCAGTTCTAGTAATTTTAGTACTTCAAAATTGAATTTCTTTTTAGTTGGCAATGCAACATTGCATTTTCATTTCAAAATTAGAAAATGATTTATAATATTAACTATTATACAAATGTATGCATTATATTTTCTGTCTTTTTTATACATTTTTTCTATTTAGATTTAAAATATTTTTATTTCAGCTGTAGTAATTTTAGTACTTCTACTTAATGAAGTGATGAACATGGTTTTATATTTGGATTTATTTTTTGTAATATTATTTTTATAATGTTTTATATTACAAAGGCTATATTAGTTCATTTTGTCTGAGATTTTGACAAACAAGCCTTTCACCTTTCACAAGTATGGTGAAGCAGATACACTCACTCATGGAGCTCTGTCCGCTGAGGGAACTCCTCAAACTCTCCACCGATCCTCCGGCCTTGAGTTTGGGTTTCTCCAGAGAGTCTGTGTCCGTGTGAGGAGACTGTGGGCTGCTGGGAGCTCGGCTCGGACTCGGGCTCGACTGAGAGTCACAGAGAACAACAACATGCTGAAATCAACACAACCGCCGACAGAGGGCGCCACATACTTACAAATGAAGCTGATTTGTAAGATTGCTCAAATGTCATTTGGTTCAATGATAAGTGGTGTTTGCATCACTATTACTTTTGCTCATATTGGAGTCAGAGATAGAACAACCTAAAAAGCAAGCAACCGTGATGATTTTTGCTTTGCAGATGTAAAAAATGGCAAACTCTTGACTTGGGCCAGTAAGCAACCATCACTCCCAATTAGTCTCTGTCTTTGCAAGTTCTGCATTCTGCTTTGACAAACAGGACAGGTCTGCTATACTGGAACTGCTCAAATCAACAGTCTTTCCAGTGTCTTGCATTATGAATGAATCGTTATCAAACAATCACCTGCTCCGATGGAGAGGAATGATATTTCTTGGATATGCGTTTCCTCATGGTGTCTTTAACAGATTTCACCTTCTTCCCCAGAGAGATACGGGAAGGTGTTGGAGATCTGGATGCGTCTCTCATGCTGATATCACCGTTTTCATTCTGGAGGATAGATGTGACATGATGCACAATCTTAAGAATGACATGGAAGAAGTCTGAATGCATTTGGAATAGATTTCATGAATTCATTTGCACGTTTACGATGTGTCCTTACTGTGGGGTCACAGCTGCTGTGGCTCATGTACACAGATCGGCTTGTGAGATCAAATCCTCCAAAGCTGCAGGTCCTCTGTGACACAAACAACCGTTAGTAAAGCACTATAACGATCAAGTTATATCTCTACATTGAAATCTTGACATACAAGTTACTGTACACTTTTAGTGAATAATGACTTAGATTTTGTCCATTCCTCACACGAAGCTATCATATGACTAGGTTTTTTGTCATTTTGGAGCTTGATGTCATCCTGGGACATGACAAATAAAATAAAATAAAATGTAATTAAAGACTAAATAAAATTAAATAATAACAAGACAAAAAAACCCAAAACAAACATAAAATAAATAAAATCGTCAAAAAAAATGCAGTGGCAGCACTCACTACATGGTAGTTAGAAGGGTTCAGGGCTCGTCTCATCTCCCCATCCGTCACGGAGCGGGACAACCTGGACTCGACCTCACCGTCCGCCTCGGAGAAGGAGGATCCGCTGCCTGCGTCCAGCCCAGAAACTGCTCCGCCGGGTCCCATCGAGGGCTCCAGACCCTGACTGCTGCTGGACTTACTGAAGGCCCTGAAGAGCTTGTGGCTGCTGTAGGTGTCTAAGCTGCTGGAGGAGGGAGACGTGGTCAGACTGTCCGAGTCTCTGTCCAGAGACAGCTGTTCATGAAGCACAGAGCTCAGACCGTCACCCCGGGACACGGCGAGACGTTTGTGCACCCCAGAGTACAGAGAGACGCCCTCCTCGCCAGACAGGAGCACTTCAGGACTCACAGGGTCTGGATGGGAGAACATGAAAACTTAATTGATCCTTTTTTACATTTTCTTAGTCTTAGTGTAAACGATTCATCAGTGCAAATGCTAGTTAATAATTGAATGTTTGGCTTTGTAATCCTTCATCAAATGAAGGTGTAGATTTATGAAATGCATTCATCCCTCACCTTTTGAGCCATGTTTTTTGGCCTCATCGATTCTAATAAGCTTCTTTCTCACGTGTCGAGTTGAATTGACAAGTTTATGAAGTCGACGAAAGGTGACGGACTCTTCCAGCTCATCTTCCGACTGTTCTCTCGACTGTATGAGATCAGGAAGAGAAAACTGGTCAGGGTATAGCTTAATACTGATGAAAACACACAATACAATAAATATATAATGAAATAAATAAAAAAATATAAAAAGGTCCATGCAGAGACTTTACATGTAATGGAAAGTATTTTGACTCATTATTGACCACATCCTTTCAGTGGTCTTTAGCATATGGTAAACTAAAAATCCCCCGTATGCAGACTATAAAAATAGATGACTTGTGAACTGAATAGAGAGACTTTCAAACTCATGAACTTCAACAGGTGCAGTAACTCGCCCTGCAGCGATTGTGCTCCAGACAGACTGCTTCCTCAGATCACGTGTTTGTTGAGGAGAGTGACATGAAGTGATCAGACACCGTTTTCACCTACTAGACCATAACACAGGTGAAGAAACCCCACAGACACACGCTGAGCCACATCTAGAGACCAGAATATCACAGAGACGGAGGGTGCAGGACTCATTTCTAGATTATTTTAGCCTGTATTTCTCAGAATCATCTGCAGCAGACGGCTGTGGGCTCAGAAACCACACGCAGAGGAGACAGACACATCTCGACTATAATTACCCTATCATTTATGGTTCATACATATAATACAGAATAGCACGTGTCTGACAGCAGGTGCTAAACATGCGCGTCTCACACCACACTTCAGACCGATAAAACATCACAGGACCTGATATAAACCCGGTGAAATGTCAAATCCAGTCAGTGTGAGACCATTAGAGTCGGAGCGTCTGCTAATGTCTGCTATAAACAGCTCTTGTGTACGAGTCATCAGAACTGAACTATTTCAGCGGGGGGGACGTTATGCAACTGGCATCTGTAGAATTCAAGCAGAGAAAGTCAAACTATTGTCATCGATGAAAACACTGTAATAACTGGTCATATTTTGGACGTGTTGGGAAACTCAGACGACATTCCTCACATAAAAACTTTTATTTAGCAAGGATGCATTAAATTGATCAGAAATGTCAGTAAAGGCATTTATATTTTCTATTTGTTATTTTTTTCACAGTTCCATAAAATAGGAAGCAGTACAACTGTTTTTAACATTGATAATAATAAGAAATGTTTTTTTCAGCAGCAAATCAGAATATTAAAATGATTTCTGAAGGATCATGTGACACTGAAAACTGAGAATTCAGCTTTGCATCAGGAATAAATTACATTTAAAAATATTTTCAAATAGAAATCAGTTATTTTAAATCATAATAATATTTCACAATTTTACTGTTTTTACTGTATTTTCGATCAAATAAATGCAGGCTTGGTGATCATAAGAGACTTTAAAAAAAAAATCTTACAAAAAATTGGGTAATATCATAACATTAGTTAATAAGTGACATTATATGCTGAAATTCATTTAAATATCAGCAAACAAGTTTGTGACCAAAAGATGTTTAATTTTTTCATTAAATGCTGAAAAGTTTAATATTTATTAAATGCTGCAGAACAACGCAGATGCTGAACAGATTCTGAGTCTCAATGGCTTGTTCATATCACTAACCTAAAAAGCAATCATAATACTTATGCTTGTCTTTGCAAACACGACAAATAAAGTGCAAAAGCCCAGTATAATATTTTTTTTTAGCATGCAACAAACGGTGGCTCTGTCCAGTGGAATTGGTGGAATGGATCCTGCATCCGAGCGCCTTAATCACACAATCCCTGCACAAAAGAGCTGTGGGCCGCTGAAGAGAGCGCAGCCCTGCATTCAACCGGCCAAAAATGCACAATGGGGGTTACAGCATTGAGGGGATGAATGGGACCCCGCCTGGAGGCCCAGAGGGGCCGTGGATCACATCTAGGACATGACGGGGGATGGAGAGGCGATAAATCCTGCGGGTAGCGGTGAAAACCCTGCTGTGAGTGTCTGTAGACAGAAGATCCTCCAATAAACAAGTTCATCACAGCAAACACAGCTAATGGATATTCACACCTTCCACTTCATAGATCGTAGATGCTTCAGGAGGACGCGGGAGACATCGGGGGAGAGAAGTCGTCATTAGCAAACACAGAAAGTGACTGGGAAACTTACGTTACAGTAGGAGGATTCGGTCATGGAGGGACTGGGTGTGTCGGTCCAGTCGGTCGTGTCCGCACTGTTGGACTGCTTGTTCTGCGTTTCATACTCCTTCAGCTGAGGGACCCAAAAAACATGTTAGCCAATGTCCCATCCTCAGTGGTGGACAGTAAAATATAGCATATTGTCATTTTTACTCCACCCCAAAAACATTTTCATTATTTCACTGAGACAGCTTTATCCAAGCTGATTCGTTCCAATGAATCTGTTGAATTGGTTCTCAGATTGCACGGAGCGATTCATTTGTGATCGCAGCTGTTCTTGTGTCAACACACTGATTCAACGATCGGGTCAAAATGAGCCGATTGTATTTTAGGAAACTTTTACTTTCTACATTACAAAGCACAATATACTGTTTACTCTACATTTCATAAATATATGGTTCCTTGTTCTTTTGAACTGAGGAAATCACCACTCTGAGCTGTGATAGTGATGATTTTTAATGAATCCGTTGAATCGGTTAGAAAATCACACTGAAAGATGAATCATGAATCAGACTGATCTGATCGCTGCTGTTCTTGACAGTCAACTCACTGATTCAATGATCCGGTCCAAATCTAAATCACATTTAGGTCAAGACTTCAATGATATAAAACTAGCATATTTGTTTAGCGTTCCTTTAAATTGTTCATGCTGTAATGAGAGGGGTCAGGGACGTTGAGATCCAAGTGCAGCTTTATTAACAAACAAGAGGAGGTCAGACAGGCAAAGTTCAGTAACAGGTAAGAGGAGTAACGTAGGCAAGGCAGATGCATAAACAGGGGCAAAGCAAAGGTCGGGGCAGGCGGCAGACAGAGAAGATATCAAAAGGCAGGCAGCAAACGGTCAGAGTCATATAAACAGTCCGGGTTATAAACAGGGAAAACACACTCAAGGTAAACGCTCGGAAATGTTAGACGGGGCTAAACAAGACTTTGCAGTGAGAGACATGGAGTCCAAAGCTTATAAAGCGTGCCTGACGGAGTGCAGCTGTGTAATTAGTGTAATGTGTGATTGGTGACAGCTGTGTGATTAGTGCAATGGTGGATGGGAAATGCAGTCCTTGGGTGATGTGCAGCTGTAGTGTGGTGCAAGAGATGTGGTGAGTGGGCGTGAGCTCATGAACCGGATTCATGACACATGCATTTTGCCCCTTGTGACATCTGTACATTGTATTTTTGTATTAAAGCTCATTCTGATTTTTATACTGCTTGTTACCACATATTGACACAATTTTTGTTTTCCTTAATATTTAAAATAATATATGGTAAAAAAATGTCACTTGTTTCCACAGTTGAATTATCAGTACTTTAACTTCATATTTTAGTATATTGAAGTTTAATGTTTGGATAGTATATAACAAGTTTTGGTAATAAAATAAAGTTTGCTAATACATTTGCTTACCAATATGCAAATCAAGCCAGTGCTGGATAGAATAAATAATCCATACTTTTTACTTTTAATAATCAAGAATGTTTGTACTTTGACTCAAGTAAAATTGAAACTGTACTTTTACAAAACTACTTGATTTGTGGATCTCAGAACTGAAGTGGGGTGTGAACGCTTTCATACCCGAGCAAGAGCCTCCTCCACCGTGATCATCTTCTCCTTCACCATCATCATCAGCTGGATGCGCTCTTCATCACTCATCGTGATCTCACTGGCCACGAAGCCCAGATCCTCTCCTGTGAACCAGAGGTCAAAGGTCATGCGTATCATTTAAAGCAATGTTTTATAAAGAGCAAATGGAATTGCGATTAGAAATGGGTGAAGAACCTTTCGGTGTCGCTGGAACGCTCCCTTTCTGAGCCTTGCGGAAGTTTTGCCAGAACGATTTGTTTTTCTTTCGGTCCCATTTTCCTGCTGTTAGAAACGGGTTTAAACTCAATGAACGTCTGAAGAAGTATTTCTAGAGATTTTCAGGACATGAGTCAAAAGTTTGGACGTTACTTGACATTTTATAAATTCTTATTAATATTTTTGATCATATAATGCAGACTTTCGACCTCAAAATTCTGTAAAGTTATGTAATTAAAAAACTATTTTATGTAATTAAAAAATATTTCAAATAGATACTAAAGCGTTAAAAGTGTTTAAACCATCATGAAGTTGAGATGTGGAAAAAAAGTCATAAATAATGAGTAGGTGTTACATCTTTTGACCAATGAATCACCATGAATTCATAAGATTTTCTAAATCAATTTTATAGGGTATCTACAAAAGAACACTGTTTATCCACTAAAATATTACAAAAATGTTAATTTGAAAATTGTACATTCACTCTTGACCTTTCCAGGCCTTGAAATCACAATTTTAAAATTCCCTTATACTCCCACTGACTGTATGAACCCTGATTTTACTCATTTTTAAACAAACTAACAATACAGTACTTACCAGATCCGTCTTCAGAGCTGGACTTGTTCATTGATTGCCTGCAAGAAAAAAACAACAACAACATGACCTCCAGTAAAAGCATCTGCATCAAAACACGATCCCACCGCGTCTCATCTCACCACATTATTCTCTTCATTCTCAGGCCCTATCCATTGATTTCTAGGAATGTGTCCGTGTCCTAACTGCGGGGCAGTGGATTAGACTCCGCTGTCTGTCAGAGCGCATAAAGACACATGCTGCTGCCGGCACACCACACCTCACCTCACTGCAACAATGGAGGCTTTTTCACGCACCGGAGGGGTTTTACAGCGACAGACACACAGTCACATGGCCAGTGAATTCCTCTCCCTCTCTCTTTATTTGTCTTTCTCTCAGCTGACGCGTGCTGCTGATGTTAGCATGTACCTGAGCTCTCAGAAGCAATGCAAGCCTTTAGACTGGTGAGGGCAGATATATGTGAAACGCGTCTTAACCCTGCATGTTCAGTACAACAATTATTCATAATGCTATTATAAATAAACATTGATACCAAGTAACATTGTTTATTAGTATGAATATATAGTACTTTTCAAAAGTTTGGGATCGGTAAGATTTTATAATGTGTTTGTTCTTTTGCTCAACAAGGCTGCATTTATTTGATAAAAATACAGTAAAATCAGTCATACAGTGAAAATGTATTACAATTTAAAATAACTGTTTTCTATTTGAATATATTTAAACATGTAATTTTTTCTTGTGATGCTAATCTGAATTTTCAGGATTATTAATCCAGTCTTCAGTGTCATATACACAGAAATCATTCTAATATGAGGAGATGCTACTCGAAAAAAAACACACAAAAAACCCAAATATTATATTATTATCAATGTTGAAAACAGTTGTGCTGCTTCATATTTTTGTGGAAACATGATGTATATTTTTTCTTGTTTTTTAATTAAGTTCAAAAGAGCAGCATTTATTTGAAATAGAAATCTTTTAACACATTATAAATGTCTATATTGTCACTTTTGATCAATCTATTGCATCCATGCTGAATACAAGTTTTCATTTCTTTAAAAATAAATACTGATCCAAACTTTTGAGCAGTAGTGTATATAGCATATATGTTATTTTACTCTAATTACTATGAATTATATTTTAAGCTATTTATAAAAACCTTGAGAGGCATTATAGTAATTTTATCATTTTTATCTATGGTAAAATAATTATATGTGGTCTTTTGTTGCTTATTGTTTTATTTCACAATAGCTTTGACCGTGGCTCATCCACTATAATCTGTTTTATATTGTTTTGTTTCATTAATCAGTTGAAATTGGGAATAATGAAACAAAAATAAACTAAATTGACTCGTGCATTACGTGTATTAACATGCTGATGGTGGCGATTCAGATGATATCTCAAGGTGCACAATGGAAGGAAGGAAAAAGAGAAATGAAGAATAAAGAGGTCAACAGGACATGCATGCATCATCTCCAATGTCCCGATGACCGGATGCGTTTCTTTGAGTAACTCTCAGGCCTGCTGTGTCTCATTTAAGTACGTCTAGGAACTCAAAATATCCCATACGTGGTTATGAGATCAGCTCGAATGGAATCTTAAACATTGGTGACTAGAAAGTCCCTTAATCATGTTCTTGGAACAAGAGCAGCTTGCAAAGATTGGATGAGAAATACTAAAAACTCATACCTTCTCTCCACCTCAGGTGTGGACACGGCGCTAGACAGACCCAGTGACTCCTGGGAGGAAAAACAAAGACATTTTAGACTCTTAACAACAAAAAGTGTTTGAACAAAGAGTAAAGATGACACTATTGGTGTCTTTTTCCCATGAAAGCACAACTTCCGGGACAGGTCATTCCCTCCGCTGACCGTGATTCATTACTCACCTGGATTTCCAACCGCAGCTGAAGGGATGTTGCTGATTCAGCCTTTCCCTGAGAAACAAAGTCATACAGCAGATTAAACAAAGCTCTTCATTCCTTCTTCTGTGATAACTGTCCTCTAGCCGAACCAAGTGACACATCTAACCAGCATTGTGGAACTTCTCGCTCTTTTGAAATGAGAGACTATTTGAAAAGTTTATGGTCTTTTTTTGTGAAAAACGTAACACTTTTATTCAGCAATGATGCATTGAATTTGTTAACAATCACAGTAAAAATATTTATGTCACAAAAAATTATATTTCAAATAAAAGCCGTTCTTTTGAACTTTCTATTCATTAAAAAATACAGAAAGAATATATTGCATCATGGTTTCAACAAAATATCAGCACTGTTGTCAACATTGATAATATATTTTTTTGAGCAGCAAATCAAGCATATTATAAGAATAATAATTTGTTACATTTATATAGCGCTTTTCTAGGCACTCAAAGCGCTTTACATAGTAAGGGAGATATCTCCTCATCCACCACCAGTGTGCAGCATCCACCTGGATGATGTGACGGCAGCCATAGTGCGCCAGAACGCCCACCACACACCAGCTTACTGGTGGAGAGGAGACAGTGATGAAGACAATCAGTGTATGGGGGTGAATTTGGCCAGGATGCCGGGGTTACACCTCTACTCTTTTCGAAAGACATCCTGGGATTTTTAATGACCACAGAGAGTCAGGTTTAACGTCTCATCCCAAGGACAGTGCTTGTTTACAGTATAGTTTCACCGTCACTATACTGGGGCGTTAGGACCCACACAGACCACAGGTGAGCACCCCCTGCTGGTCTCACTAACACCTCTTCCAGCAGCAACCTAGTTTTCCCAGGAGGTCTCCCATCCAGGTACTGACCAGCTCAACCCTGCTTAGCTTCAGTGGGAAACTGGTCTTGGGCTGCAGGGTGATATGGCTGCTGGCATAATATTTATACATTTACATTTATGCATTTAGCAGACACTTTTATCCAAAGTGACTTACAGTACATTCAGGTTATACATTTTTTGTCAGTATGTGTGTTCCCTGGGAATTGAACCCACGAACCTTTGCGCTGCTAACACAATGCTCTACCACTGAGCCACAGGAACACTTAATTTATGCCATAATATTTATTAGAATGATTTCATGTGACACTGAATAGTGGAGTAATGATGCTGAAAATTTAGCTTTGATCACAGGAATAAATTATAAAAATATATTCAAATAGAAAACACTTATTTTTTATCATAATAATATTTCACAATATTACCGCTTTTCTGTATTTTCAGTCAAATAAATGCAGATTTGGTGAGCTGACAAGACTTTCAAAAACATTAACCAACCTCAAACTTTTTAACAGTAGTGTAAGTGGACTTTATTGAAAATTAGACGTACAATATGCCTTAAATAGAGGCTCATGTGAGGTTTTTACCGTCTCTGCTTCATGAGCGACTCTGCGTTTGCGTAACTCCTCCATTCTGTCACACACTTCGCTGTAGGACGTGCTGTAATACTCTGAATACTCTTGGGCCAGATCCTCGATGTTACCCAGAGAGCCATCCTACAACACACACAAACAATACAACCATTATCTGCAGTGAGGAGAAAACGGCCTCTATAATCATCACAACACTGTGACGTATATCCAGCTCTCAGTCCAAACAACACTCGGCAGACCAGGTTTGGGCCTTTGAAAGCTGCTTCAGGTATGGTGTGTATTGGGGTACTGGCCTAAAACGTTCTGGTCAATATTCCTGGTCAGGAGAAATCAGCTTTCCCTCAGCATGTCTTCCTGGTATTGTATGACACACAGAGACGTGACCTCTCTCGTTTACTCACTGGAGACCCAGAGGGCAAAGCATCATCTCAAGATCTGCAAGCTCATCTACTACAAAATTCACTCAAAGATTTTCAGCACACTGAACTTTTAGTCAACCATCTCACACATATACGAATGACATACTATACATTTACTGGTAATGAGAAAGGTTTGGGATGCAGAGATTTCAGCAAAATTATAAGAACCTGCTTTAAAGCAGACAAAAAAATATGAAATAATTATATGTACTTCTAGTACAAAATCCCTCAGTTGACCTCAGCTTGAAATGCTGGTAAAATGACCCATGGACCATGGCACAGACAAAACACACTTGACATTAAAATAATGACATTTACAAGGCTACTGGGTCTTATTTATACATCAGATCCCCAGGCTTAAAATTAAATAACAACAATATCAAATGTGACATTAAACACAAAGTAAAATCTATATGCTATCACTAAATATTATATAAGACAACAAAAATACTTAAGTGTTAGGATGCATGCTAAACAGAACTTAAATAAACATATAAATAGACATTAAACATCCAAATAATAATACTAATAATCACAAGAAAAATAAAAGATAAGATAAGTATTCCCAAACTTACCAAGATATTCATGAGGTCTACCCATACATGCGAAAAACTGTCCGGTGTGCTCAAATGCCCACACATATTCTTGATCAGTGTTTGCTTCACTATCCATAGTCAAAATTACAATCTACTGCTCCAAATATCAAACTGAGTTTTAAAGGCACATCCTCACAGACAGCGAGAAGGACAGCAAGAGCCAAACGTTATTCATCCTGCCTTCAGATGAGAAAACAATGGGTAAAATATTATAGAGAAGTGCAGCAATCTGGAACGTCTTCTGGCTTTAACACTCCTGCTGTCCAACCATCACATGCCCAAATATAAATCACAGCCAACTGGAATCAAACAGCAAGAGATCAGCACTGATGCATACACCAGTCAATGAAACGCATTAAAACAGAACAGAGCTGAGAAACGTCAACTACTTATTTGTGGAGTCCTTATAATACTGTGCTGTTGGAGTGCAGAAGCCCCTGAAGGATCCCGGCATCACAGCGAGTCGGAGTCGGAGCGCACCTGCGTGCTCATGGCTGATGTTCACAGACACTGAGCAGCTTATTGAGGGTGATTAATATTCACAGACCGAGCTGCGCTGTGCTGGAGGAAGTGACCCTTCCAAAGACTGACTTGGCTCAGATTTACACACATCAATGAGCCTCAGAGACGGCCATTCAACAGCCAGACAGCCTCGGAAGACATCAACAACTCCGGAGATTCATTATAAAAACAAACACAGCAACCAAAAGACGAGTATGAGATGAGCTTTAACTGATTAATAGGTCTATTCAAGGTTCAAGGTCAAGGTTTGTTTATTCATCACATACTAAATTATACAGGGTATAATCAGAAGTGAAATGCAAATCAAGTCAGGTCCGCTCAGTGGACAGTGCAAAAAAAATAAAAGTTACATAAAAGTAACACAACACAGGAGCATATATATAAATATAAGTAAAAAAAGAGAAATAAAGAGTAAAATGTGCAATAGAATAAAAAAGTGCAAAACAAATAAGATGTGCAAAAAACAGTATACTGGGACTTAATAAATAGTAATAGACAATAGAAATAGTAATATTTCTAGATGTTATGGATAAAGTCATTAATTAGCACTGCTTCCAGCATCAGTATTATTATCGTTCATACTTGAATAATAAGTTATTTGACAAAAGAGTTACAGTATCTTTAATCATGCAGATACTAATGATTGTAACCACTTTACATGACTCAGAATACCCTAACAACCCCCTAGCAACCACAAAGCAATGCACTACTCTGAACACCTTAGAAGTAACCACACAGCAATGTGCTAAAAAACATTAAGATCACCTTAGCAACTGCTTAGAAATGCCCTGGCAACCAAACACAACAGCCTAGCAACAACACTCACATATTATTATCAGTGATACACTATTATAGTTTTTACTAATATTTTGAATATGTTTTTTATACTTTCTGTTTTCAATTTAATTGCACCAAATTAGTAATTTTGTCTTTTTTATTATCTTATTTATTAAAAAAAAATATGTCTATAGTTCCCTCTCATTAATTTTTATTTCAGTTTTAGTACTTCAAGTTTAACGAACATTACAAATATAGAACCAAAACGCGATAAACGCCAAATTTAAAAAAAATGCGTCATGCCATTTTGCTGTGGCCTATTCACTGCTCCATCAATGTTTCAGTCGCTATATTTCCTTGTTTAAAAGTACTGCAAGATGCAGTTCTTTTCCAAACCGCTATTGTTTTTAGCCTAAATGCGATATATCCTCTCGATTCAGAATTCGTTCGATGCAATCCAACATACGACGCTTTGAAGCGTTTTATTAACACGTCTCAGGTGGCGCGTTAATACCCACTGTGTGTCAATGTAAAATGTGTATACCAGTAAAGGTGGTGTTTAACCGATTGACGCTAGTGTGCCTTTGGCGTTCCTTGTTATCCCGCACCGGAAACGCGGGTTCGTCGATGTGATGGTGCGGACCCGGGGGCTAACATCAACACAAGACCGGTTTATAGTATGAGTCCCTTATGGTGCATGTTCTCTTTTTTTTTAAAGACATAAACCAACATTAAAAAAAGGATGGATTTGTAGCGTTTTGAAATTTGCATTTTTAATCGACAATATTGTTGTTTCATTTAACAATCAAACATGTTCAGACTGAGCAACAGACCATTTTACAGGATAAATTGAATATTAACAAAATGTATGGGTCTAGGTAAAAAAATGTCATTTTCATGAAAACTATTAAAATGGATTTATAGCGTTTTGGAAAAGAGCTCTTCAAATGCTGCCTTGGCAACTAGCTAAAATAAAATAAAATTTGTATTATTTTATTTTAGCTCATATTTTTTATTCAAGTGTTGAAAATGTAACCTCTGCAGTGAATGGGTGCCGTCAGAATGAGAGTGAAAACAGCTGATAAAAAATAATACACAATAATCCTCCAGTCCATCAATTAATGTCTTGAAGTAAAAAAAAAAAACTGTTTGTTTGTAAGAAACAAAATTCATCAATAAGGTGTTCTCTCATTCTGACGGCACCCATTCACTGCAGAGGATCCACTGGTGAGCAAGTGATGCAATGCTACATACTGATGGGAAAAAAACTCATCTACATGGCATGCGGGTGAGGACATTTTCAGCAAATCTTCATTTTTGGGTGAATTATTCCTTTAAACAATGTACATTTCTGGTTGAAAGGAAAATGTGCATTTACTGGATGTAAGAACTTGCAATACAAAAGCATCCCCCTCTAATAACATCAAGCGGACCTTGATGACACGCATATCTATTCTATTTAGCACTGTTCAGATGGTTTAAGACACTCATTCTTCTCAGTTATAGTCATACTGTGGTTTGGTTCTGTATTCTCACAGACACAATCTAAAAGTAGAGTAACCGCTGTGAAACTCTGACCTACTGTTTGTATTTCTTTTCCCACAGTCCTCCAGAAATGTATGAAAAAACATGGGAGATCTCTATTCAAATAATCAAGCATGTCTTGGGTTAGAAAGCTGAACTGCAATTTGCTAAAAATGGCTCATAATGTAGTGTCGTCTTCAAGA
The DNA here is from genome assembly GCA_027422405.1 of Ptychobarbus kaznakovi. Classification (NCBI taxonomy): domain Eukaryota; kingdom Metazoa; phylum Chordata; class Actinopteri; order Cypriniformes; family Cyprinidae; genus Ptychobarbus; species Ptychobarbus kaznakovi. Next base: position 25,202,896 of record CM049806.1, on the reverse strand, counting down.
AAATGCTGTAATTTAATATCGCCGAATGCAGAGAAGATCTGAGGCACAGAATAGATTCTTATACTCGTGAGACGCTTCCTTCATCCGGCTGAAAACATGCGCATTCCTCCAGCGCAAGAGGCACAGGGGTCTCGTGACGTCACGCTCTCTGTAACTAGCTCGACTGTCCTCGAAGAGAGAACCATTCATTTGTGAAGTGACATGCCCTCCAGTCAAAGCTGCGCGAAATCTGGCCACTTTTCATCAGTTAAGAAAGTCTGCGATGCTGAAGAATAAACTCTGAGCTGCCCAACACAGCCAGCCTGTGATAAACACTTTATTATGATCCAATCACATGATCTTTCATTGCATGCAAACAGCCATATTCAAGCCGTTAAAAAGAGCTATGAAGTATTCATGCACTGAAACCACACGTACTGTATGTGTGCAGTAATTGACCATAACCACATATGAATTATGCATGGAAATCAACTATAAACTGTCAAAGAGAGAACTCTCATAAAGCTTATGAATATGTCCCGGTCACATTTCACCCAAAATGAAAAACTTGTATGTATGTATGTATTTATATAAGTTATTTAGTAAGTAAATAAATAAATACATGTTATAATTTTATATAGATTATTAATTTTTTCATTTATTAATTATATTTATTTAAATGTATATAATGTATAAATAACTAAAATGTATATATATATAATATATAATGTGTGTATGTTAGTTATTTAATTTATTTACATAATATAATATATAAAATGTAATATATAATATTAAACAAATAATTAAAATATATAAATAATTTGCGCGCCACACACACACACACACACACACACACACACACACACACACACACACACACACACACACACACACACACACACACACACACACACACACACACACACACACACACACACACACACACACACACACACACACACACACACACACACACACACACACACACACACACACACACACACACACACTCACACACACACACACACTCTCTATATAATCCAAGAATTTATGTTAATCAGCAAGAAATGAATGTATTCTACATAACATAAAAGCATAAACCAGTAAAATTAAATCATTCAACCTCACATCAAACTTCTCAAGCCCCCAGCGGGACATGAGCATGACATTTTAGTTAACAGGGTTTTAAATGGGGTACAATGTCACAGCGCTCTGGACAGAATGAAAGCGTCTGAGGCTCGGGGGTCTCAGCATGTGTCGGGATGACGCAGCTCATTTATCTTCTCCTCTCTGTGAAGCCGGTCAAACGGGAGTCGACTGCACCTCCTCATTAACATGATGAATGGGATGAGGGCAATATCACAGCAGCTATAATGCTCTAATTCCCCGGGTTATCTGACAGCAGGACTGTAAGAGTAGCCCAGGGTCACGCCACATTCACCTCAATTAGTTTCAACAGCTCCTGGGAGACGATATCTCTGAGGGGAATGTGGCTGTAGCATTAATTACACTTCATACAGCCCCGCTGCCAAACTCAGACTGCAGGAGGACGGCTGTTTTACAGCAAGACCCAGGCGAATAGGGTGAAAAACACACCATACAGTACTTTCCCAGTTGATTGATTAAATTAAGAATTTCAAAAAAAAAAAATTATTACAAGTTTTCTGAAATGTTATGTTTAAATATGCAAATAAGGTATTATCTAATCAAATAAGCACTTATCTGCATATATTTTCAGAACAGAAATCTGAAGACTGGATAAAGACAGGTTCAAAACTCTGGTTGATATATTAGAGCGGGATTTTGTATCTGGTTTTTTATCACTCATTAACCGTCAAAAAACACTGTCAAAAGCGATAATAAAAGTAATTTTCACCATGCCTTTATGAATAAAATGCTGTATAAAATTCAGGTGAATAATATATGACTAAACCCCTTCAATCCCGTAAATCCCTTCAGAATAAAACTGTAAAGTTTATTGTAAGAAAAAAAACTAATTTTGACAAAAATTATTTTTAAAGTATTGTAATTGAAATGTATGTTTTAATTAGTTTAACGGATTAAACATTAAAAGTGTATTTTGGATGTTTTCTTTCCATTACAGTCTGAAGCAACATGCTATGAAAAGTCAAATAACCCAAAATCTAGTGCTTGAAAAAAAAACAACGCTTTTGTCTGAAGCATAAGGAATTTGAAGAATAAGGAATATTGAATATACACGTATTCTAAACCAGATTTGTAATCCAAACTTGCCATCACAATGATAGACTGTTTTTAGCACAGTTCTATGCAGTCACTAGGACAGTCACTGTTTCTTATTCATACTTATTTTGGCCTGGTATATGATCAAATGAGGTGCAGACGTACACAGAAGTCATATCTATAGACCAGAATATCACACTTAAACATGGACTTTCAGTGAGAAACGACAACTTAGCAACACCTGGGTACTATTCAGAACACCCAAGCTTCTTGGCAACAACTTTTACAAGTATGATTTTCTTTATGAAAATGTTCAAAATCCATCCAAAAACATTTCCTCCACTGATTCATTTAGAAGGAAACCAGAGATCCTGATATACTTGTCAACAAATATCAACTTAAGTGTGCACACATCAGTACCTAACCTACATGTGCACGCAACGCGCACACACGCACACGCACACACACACACACACACGCACACGCACACACACACACACACACACACACACACACGCTCCATAAAGCAGTGTTCTGGCAACGGGAAACAGGAAATGACACAAGCAGGACTTCTCCAGGATACATTTCAGCTGCATCACTGTCATTAATTAGCCCACGCACAAATGTGGAGCGCAAACGTCTTCAAAGTTTATAAATGATGACTACGCTGTGCAGCTGGAGACCTTTCCGAGCGTGTGAGGAATTCCTGGGTTTGCCTGCGGGATTCGTGAACGTGCTGAAACATTTAAACCAAAGAGGTTCTTTAATCAAGTACATATGTTCCGATCTGTTCCTGTCTGCTTCTCAGCCACTTCCTGTCTTTAGTTCACAGACAAACCTACATATTATTCACTCACTCATCCTAAGCTGTAATTCTCATTAGCATTGCATGATAATAACTGCATGATTTAATGGCATTACAACAAATACTACAATGATATATAAACTCCTTACAATTGAATATATACATATTAAATTGGTAGTATTTGTTGTAATGTATATGTAAACACACATATTGTTTCCCATCCTTTATTTGGTCATATTCAAACAGACATCTCAAAGAGAGAACAAATAAGGTGTTGACCTTGGAAATGGCCAAACTTTTAATTTACAGTACAAAAAAAAACGAGTCTCATTTTGCAATCTTGTCCATTCACACAGTTTGTGGTGTTCAGGATCGGAGCGAGAACAACCGAAAGAATGACAACATCTCCTAAACCATAATCAAAGCCAGACGAGCTTGAACTGTCAGATTAAACAGAGCAGAACGGGGCTAGTTGTCACATGGGACGTTCTCAGAAAGTCTATAATTTTTTTCACAAATGTCAGGATGGGGCAAGTTGTCATATGTTTTAAATGTTATAAATGTGTCAGTGCCGAAGATAAACAGATGCAAAAATAAAAAACATTGACAAATATTCTGTATCCAAATACATGTAAGAAAGAAGAGACTGAAATACTGAACATTCTAATGTAAGTCAGCAGGAGGTTTTCAAACTTCTGGATTTATTTAAAAACATAAAGCACCCAAATCAAGACACAATCTAAAGATGAAATGAGCTATACAATAATCTAGAAATGCCATAAAAAGCTCAGGCAGAAAAATAATTGCAGAAGTTTAAAGATTTAAAACAAGCTAACCTGAAAGTTCGAGCAGCATAAATGAAGAGATCTATTGACTATTCACTCATTCAAGTCTAAAAACTCATCTAAAGCATCATGACAGTTAGAACATGTCAATGTACAAGTTCCCTTTGAGAACAAAGCCAACCCCTCAATGAAAAGTCAGACTCACCACTGATTTCGAGTTGAACATGCGCGACATGCATGTCTGAAGCTCTGTTTGACTGCTGAAACTTTCCCTGGACGCTCAGAGAACAATACACGCTGCCCTGACGGAGGACTGACCCCCACACATCCATCACACAGACGCCCGGCCAGCGGTGGGAGCAAATGACATGAAATATACAGCAGAAACCCTCCCTCTCTCTCTCTCTCTCTCTCTCTCTCCCTCTCTCTCTCTCTTCTCTCTCTCTCTCTCTCTCTCTCTCTCTCTCTCTCTCTCTCTCTCTCTAGCTGCGGGGCAGTCAGAGCAGATACTGCCACCGCAGTTGAATAAACTCCTTCCTATGTCTCTATGTCTCTGTCTCTCTGTCTCTCTCTCTCTCTCAGAGCAGATACTGCCACCGCAGTTGAATAAACTCCTTCCTATGTCTCTATGTCTCTGTCTCTCTGTGTCTCTGTTGTCTCTCTCCTCCCTCTCTCTCTCTCTCTAGCTGTGGGGCAGTCAGAGCAGATACTGCCACCGCAGTTGAATAAACTCCTTCCTATGTCTCTATGTCTCTGTCTCTCTGTGTCTCTGTGTGTCTCTCTCTCTCCCTCTCTCTCTCTCTAGCTGCGGGACAGTCAGAGCAGATACTGCCACCGCAGTTGAATAAACTCCTTCCTAGTCTCTATGTCTCTGTGTGTCTCTCTCTCTCCCTCTCTCTCTCTCTAGCAGAGAGCAGATACTGCCAGCATTGAATAAACCCTTCCTATGTCTCTATGTCTCTGAAAAGCTCACCGCAGTTGAATAAACAGACCTCTCTGTGTCTCTCTCTCTCTCTCTCCCTCCCTCTCCCTCTCTCATCTTATTCATCAGCATAACTGGGTAAAAAGATACACAACAACATAGGTAAATAAATAACCATAAATAATAAATAAAATCGCTTTTAAATAAATGCAAGTGACGAATCATGTTGAACATCTAACATTATGGAAACATATTTAGCTAATTCAGGAGGGCATTTTCAGAAAAAAATGAAGGGATCGGTTTGATAAGTTTGATATGGAGAATTTGTGTGTAATTAAACAGATGAAACAGGATGAATCTCACAAATCAATTTCAGGTTCATACAACATCCCAAAATTAAAGAGCAATTATATATTGAAAAAAAAAAAATCAAGCCTATTTTGAGGACCTTTACATTTTTTTGCATTATAGTTTTCATAATTTGTTATGAAAAAAATCTAATTATGGTAAAAGTATGGACTGTATAAATGACACACAGGAGGGCACAGAAAAACGGTATATTATATGGAGAATTTGTGTGTAATTAAACATAATAATACAAAATATAATATAATATAATTAAAAAAAAAAAAAGAATTTTTAATTGCAAATAATTTGTTATGAAAAAAATCAAAAAGAACTGGAAATTATACTTTAATATAATATAATATAATTATTTTAATTGTATATAGTATATAGTACATTTTTTGTCAAGTCATCAAATATTTTCTTAATATAAAGTAAAATGTAATAATATATTATGAAAATCATATTTAACTTGCATAGCAAGAACACAAAAAATGGACATTACATTACATTTACATTAATATAATATAAGACATCATGAAAGTCATATTTTACTTGCAAAAAAAAAAAAGGAAATTACATTTTGCATAAAGAAGATACAGTCTATTTTTAAAGTCATATACTTAAAATATTGATAATAATTACAATAATAATAAAATATATAATTGAAATATTGATTGAATAATAACTTTGTATTGAGCAAAAAATGATCATTTTATAAATTAGGCTTTATCATTTTGTTTTTATCATGGTTTCTTCAGATTGTCCCATCAGGGAAATAAACTGAATTGTTTGGTGAATAACTTCTGCTCAAACTCGTTTGCACACAGATCTCTAAACACCAGAAGATGGCAGCAGACATCCGCTTCACAATACTGGACTGACATTAACGATTAATACATCTCCTCACACAAGCAGAACCAAAACCACTAATACCATGGTATATATTGACAGTACCAGTCCAAATCATGTGCCTCATTCATTCAATGTGTGCTGTTCTTTATAAGTGATCTCAGCTGGTGAACAATTAATTATATAGTAGGAAAAAAATCCCACAGACTTAAACTGAAAGAGACAATATTCATATTAACAGTAGTAACCGATATCATTAAATCCCGAAAAGCAAATCTTGAAATAATTCAGAGAAGCAAAACTGAAACGGCAACAATTGTCAGATGGCTGCAGTGACACCTTCGCTAATTAAAATGAGTGATCTAGTTTTGTTGCATCATGCCGTTGTCTTCAAACACTCAGAGACATTACATTCACTTACACAGCACTATTGATCAGGGACACTGTGAGAGGAAGAGGCTGGGAGTCTGTTTCTCTGTTTCTGGACATCATTAGATCAGTGGCAGATGGCCGGTCAGGGATCGGCATCACGTCTGTGTGTATTTGTGGACGGCGGGCACATGCCAGAGGGCACAGTGATAGCGGTGCCAGCGCCAGGAAGGGCATTTTTGCGCACCAGTGCACCGGCAGAGGAACTGAACCTGTCTGTCCACGTCTCTTCTCTGGATTTCACATCTCACTCATACTGCACCAGTTCATACAACTGCACTCGGCACCACTGACAGGCCACTTCTGAAAGAAACACTACTGATTTATGATGCAGACATAATGTTCATGAGTCAGATACTTATAGAAATTAAGCTGCAAAAACAGGTTGTTTAGAAATCATGATGAGAACATTCAAATATGCCCGCCCAGTATTATTTTTGAATTATTAAGACACTATAGTTTTATTTATGTTTTGAATTAGTTATTCATTTTAGATTTAGTAATTTGGTACATTATCTCTATAGAGTTTTTATTTTCAATTTTAGGTTTTGTTATTTTAGTACAAGTTAAACTAATTGAAAATGAGAAATGCTGATTTCAAAATTAGCCGAAATAAAATGTGACATTTATTTTTAAAATATTTTATTTCAGTTAAAGTTCATTTTATTTCTAGTAGCAAAATTCAATGTTTTTTTGACTACATTTCCACATACTCAGAAACTTGATGAATCAAATTTGCATATTTAAAACTGTATGTTTTAAATTTGATTCATCAAGTTTTCTTTTTGATTTGAGGGTAAAATATGATTTTATATATATGATGACATTTAAGCCACACAGATTTTATTCAAAAATCCAATACTTAAAGTAATAATGTTGCTTATCTATTTCCAGTTCATAAAACAAAGTGATTTTTTTCCACACTGAATCTCTCGTTTCATTGTTGAATTTTCCTATTTTTCACATTATGAAGGTAAAATGGGTTGCATATTTAATTTAATTTTGTCTTTACAAGCCAAACAGCTGGTTTAATTTTCCATGTTTTGTGGCACAAGAAACCTCATCTAACATTATAAGTGGACTTCTAATGAATCCATCCCCTTTAGTGAGAGTCCCAGAATCACATGGTGAACCGAGTGATTCACATCAGGGCTTGACTTTCTGTTTGTTGTTTGTTCCAGTCATCCAGTCAAGCGAGACAACATGTGACTCATGCCCATAACAGCTATCACTCAAATCTAGCGTGATGCTTCCAGACTCTGGATCTCTGGCTCTCCTGGGGTCGTACAGACTCATGCTGGTCATGTTGTGTGATTACGAACTCAGCGTGACCTTCTGCGTCTGAATAGCTGATAGCACATCCAACGGACCACAGCTTCACACTTCACAAAATCCACTCTTCATTTAGCTTATTTATTTGGTTTTGCATTATGTGGCTTTAATTCTGCCCTTTTAACAAATCAAGGCTGATTCAGAGGATTGCCAGATGTTTTGACGTCCCAGCTTCTCACACAATTACACCAATCAACATTTCTGTGCCAATTACATCCACTAATGATCATTTATGAACCCATTTTGTGAATGCACTGCATTTTACAAATGCATCTTCATGTTGTTTTGTTGCTGGTTATGGATTAAAGTAAATCACTCAACCCACATAAATATCCGCAATACAAGAGATAGAGCGTCTGCAGCCCATTTCACTTCCATAATGTGACATATTAGGAACAGGATATTCAACAGGGAAAAATATAGGTTGTGAGCGCTGTATATGAGTTTGTTTATCAGAACAGATTTTGAGAAAACATCACTTGGCTCACCAATGGCGCTCTCTGCAGTGAATGGGTGCCGTCAGAAATCACAATAATCCACAGTAAACATCACTGTACGGCTACAGCTGTGTGTTAAGAAACAACTCCATCATCAAGGTATTATAACTTTAAACTGCTGCTTCTGGCCAAAATAACAGTCCATAATCCATAACAGCTAATGCTTCCTCCAGTGAAAATGACGTTTTTATGTTTTTAGATTATGCTTATTATGTTTTAATAAAAAAATATGTTTTATTACGAAGACACAGCTTTTCACTTCACAAGACAATAACAGATGGATTGAAGTGGTGTTGATTACTTGTGGAGTATTGTGATGTTTTATCAGCAGTTTGGACTCTCATTCTGACGGCACCCATTCACTGCAGAGGATCCACTGGTGAGCAAGTGATGCAATGCTACATTTCTCCAAATCTCTTCCCATGAAGAAACAAACTCATCTCCACCTTGATTGCCTGTGGGTGTGTACCCTTTTTTTTTAGCATATTTTCATTTTTGAGTCATCTACCACATTAATTAACTGTGACAGCAATGTCATTACGGAGGTGGAGCATTTTGACTAACGGCTAAAGGCTTTTCCTCCTTTTGGAATGACGTGCACGGTTCAGTCGTGCACTATAGCATCAGGAACCTACATTAAGTTAATTTCACATTGACATTAATAATGACAAATCAACGAAGCATGATGCTCCCAGCGGACACATCTTCTGCGGTGTATAAACGGAGCAGACTGTAAATAAGCCGAGCTCTGTGTTTAAGACACTGCATGTGTTTTGACCGTGACGACCTCCAGGGCAGCAGGGCGGCGTTGTGTGGCCCGTCTAACGAGGACAGACAGCTAAGTGAATTTTGACAGGTCTCTAGAGACAAACGGGGTTAAACAGACGTGCCTCTTTGTAGCCATCTGTCAGTCACCCATGTGCTCCTGTCACACAATAAACCCACACACTGACAAACAAAAACACTTCAACCATCTCCCACAGTATATACTTGTGTCTAAATTATGGCTAGCACATGTCACAGGATTTAGTCACTACAGCCAGACGAAACCAGAATATCATCTACAATATTTCATCTACCTCGTCATGCAAAAATATACTTTTTTTTCAAAAAACCTATATTTTTAACCTCTGTAATGGATCATGTTTAATTCAAAGAAGCCAGCATTGTGCTTTTTAATTAGCCATGGATGAGTGATCTAGAATTCCCACGTACTCTTATCCGCCACACATCGGTCTGCAGGGAGAGTTTCTAAGCATGCTATCATCTCAAAGAAAACATCTCTGACTCTCACCTGCTGTAAAGTCAATAAAGTGACCCAGTGAAAACACACCGACCTCACTTCTCAGCGACTGACCCACATACAGCGAGCCAACCTCAGAGTAACAAGTGCATCTATTGTGAAAGTCCTAATTAAGATTTAATCAGTTCCTCCCTGCCTGCAGATGTTTCCACAGAGACCTGGAGCTCCACCGCTGAAGCATGACCTGAAGACATCTATACCTCAACAAATCCTGCAGGTGACCTTACCTTGACCCGAAGCAGCTGTAATCAAAGAGAGAGTATAATCCAGTAAATCAAGCATTAATCTCAGCAGATCAAAGTGGATTTAAACGAGGAATTTCCTTTAGAATAACGTGAACATGAGCAGTGTTGGGTAAGTTACTTTCAAAACGTAATTCATTACAGTTACTAATTACTCTGTCTGAAAAGTAACTTAGTTACTCAACAAGTAACTTAATTATTCAAATCGCTAATTAGGCTACATCTTAAAATCCATATAAACCTTAATAGAAATTAAACTCTTTATTCTTTCAATTTCAGTAAATAATAGTTTAGCATTTTAGCTTTAAAACAACTGTAATGCTTAAGCTTTTTTATAAAAACAATGTAACCTTCTTTGGTTAACAAATAGAAATATTCTGCAAAATATCTGAATAACAAAAAAGCTTAAAAGTTAAACAATACATTTCAGTTTGGTAAGATGTTCAGGAAAAGCCCAACTCGTAAAATCCATACAGGTTTATGTAAAAATAACACGTTAACTAATGTAGGTAAGAATAAATGACAGAAATGATCTTCTCTGCTGAATAAAGCCATGTCAGATTGCGCAGCTCTTCTTTAAAAATAATGATGAAAATTAATAATCTTGATTTTTTTTTATCTTTTTTTTGTATCTATAGGTGAGGGCGTTTGCGCGCAGGTGACTGCATATAATGAGCTCAAATACGGGAAAGACTGTACCTCGCTTTACTTTTTATAGGGATTACTTAATCAGAAATATTAGTTTTTGATTTGAATTCGTTCATTGAAAAGTAGACACTTCAAGCTTTTTAGATTCTTTTGATTTTAGTCTTCTGTGTCTGAGTATTTATACATGAGTTTATGATTTATATCTGAGTTTCTCTGTGAATCAGGGAAATGTGAAAGTGAATGAGCCGGCGCTCGGAGGGCTAAAGCCGCTGCATTTAATTTTTATCTTTAGATGGTAGATTTTAATATTTGTTTTTATTTAGATTTTAAATTCAATATTGATTTTAGAACTGTTGAAATTATTTACTGTATGTAACGCATGTACGTTTATAAGTAACTGTAATTAAATTGCCTAAAAATGACCAGTAATCCCTTACTTTACTTTTTCAGTGGATAAGTAATTTAATTACAGTAACGCGTTACACCCAACACTGAACAAGAGTCTGTTTTAGTTTCTTGTTGACTTTAAAAGGACTTTGGAATCATACATAACACAACAGCAAAATCAGAATGAAAGTATTGGTCACATGCAAAATAACCACATTTGGTTTTCAACCAGAAAATGCTGCACATCAACAATTCACAAATGGAGCCGCACTGAGATCCTCGTATCTCTGCGAATGAAGTATTTAGGGCTTCAATAATGATGATACCACAAGGAAAGTTTATTAAGAACCAGAATCTAAAATGACATTGAGATATCTTTATTTATTCTTGAGTTACAGGCATGCAAACTTTGGAAAAGAGAATATTTATGTCACTCAGACATTAATCAATGCAATTGTTTTGATAGAGGAAAACAAGATAGATTTCTAGTTTCAACAATATTTGTTCTTCAGACATTCCTCTTTAAAAGAAGAAGTATCAGCTGTATGCAAAGCGACCCACATTTGGTTTTTGACCACTGAAAATGTGCACAATTTAAAAATGTCTCTATGGAGCCACATTGAAATCCTCATATCTCTGGAACCGACACATATATGGCCTTAAAAATGAAGACGCCAAAAGGAAAGTTTTTTAAGAACCAAAATCTAAAAGGATATTAAAACGTCTTTAATACGTCTTAAGTTACAGCCATGCAAACTTTGGTAAAAAACACAGGAATGCTTTTCTCATTTTTGAATGGTCACCATTGCCATATAATGCAACAAAGATCGCTAAAGTCAATAGATTGACCCCAGAGATGTGAAAAATAAAAGCAAAGACAGATCACCATGAACATTTCAGTTCCACATGACTGCAATCTCATTTCAGCTTCACCTCCACCTACAGCTGCAAAACATCACTCTGCTTCTTCCTCAAAGAGAACCCTTGTTGTTCTCATCTAGTATTGAACGCAGGATTATTGTTTGCCGCAGAAGGAACTGGGACATCTGGACTTCCTGGTGGCGCGTCCTGTTGTCCTCAGCTCTGAATCAGCACTGACTTCTCTCTGCCATCTGACCGCTGATGCTCCTCTGGGCTGGTCTTTCCAGCACACTGCCTCTGACACCTTGCTGTTGCACTTAGAAATCTTCTACTTTACTGGTTACACAACGTCCTTTTGGCAGCACATCAGCACCTCTTCACATCCCAGCACATTCATCACCGACCCGCAGATTCCTGACACCCTTTATATTTTTCTATAACCATCCTATACGGTCTACACATGCTGGTTTCCAGATGCATCTGTATATTAACTTCACAGATAAAGACACCATTTTATACAATGCTGAGAAATCTGATTGGCTAATAATAGTATTGTACAGTCAGAAATTTGTGACTTTGTATGTATATTATAGATTTTTTTCAAATATATCACTAAAATAATGAAGTATGTTAAATCAATATATATATATTGATTCCATCTTTACTTGACCCTTTAACTCTTGCACTCTCTATTCTAATTCTATTGTATCTATCTCTACACACACTTGACCCTCTATCAATTGCATATTTATTCTCTAACTGCTAGTTTTTCTTGAAAAACTAACATTAGCTTTCTTTTTTTCTATTGTATCTACTTGTTTCTTTAAAAAAAACCAATAAAAACGTACTCGGTTACTATCGTAACCTCGGTTCCCTGAGATACGGAACGAGTACTGCGTCTTATTATTAAGACGCATATGGGGGAAAATGTCCATTTTCTCCTAACCTGAAGACTTATTTAATCACGCAGTGAAACTGCACGACTATTGGTTCGTGCAGTGGTAGAAAAACGAACCAATGAGTCGGCAGCGGAGCTGCACGAACCTATTGGCGACGATCACCTCCAGTTCCCGCCGAAATGGGTGGGGTATCTGGCTATATAAGCGGTCGTTTCGCCATAGGATCCTCAGGTTTACTTCGACTGAAGCGACGACTGAGTTGTGCAGCTACCTGGCACGGCAAAGTACGCAGTACTCGTTCCGTATCTCAGGGAACCGAGGTTACGATAGTAACCGAGTACGTTCCCTATCGATACTCCACTCGTACTGCGTCTTATTATTAAGACGCATATGGGAACTGAATTTAATCACGCCGTGCTAGGGTAGATGAACGACTGTATATACCTCCATAAACATAAATGCCCATAGGGAAGTAAGTAGTATATACTTCAGGCTAAAGCGAGCTAAACTCATAGAGGTCATGCTCGGCCTGGATAATCGTTCCATATGACTCCTGTATACTCAGTTAACCGGAGTATGCAGGGTGCCAATCAGAGGGCCTGAGCGCATTGCGGTCAAGAATCTCTGACAGGACTGTTCCCACAGCGTATGTGTACAAGCTCATCTAAGCAGAGAGGACTCTGGCCTGTAAGGCCGGTATGTCCAGGTTATAAAACTAGCAAATGTGGACGGAGTGGCCCAGCCAGCCGCCGCCGCACAAATCTCTGTAATGGGTACACCGCTAGACCACGCCCATGACGAGGCAATGCCTCTAGTCGAATGGGCTCGTACTCCAATGGGGCATTGCAGGCCCAAAGAAGAGTATGCCAGCATGACAGCATCCACTATCCACTTAGAGAGTCTCTGCTTCGTGACCGGATGCCCTTTGGCGCGGTCACCGAAGCTAACAAAGAGCTGTTCCGTATGCCTAAAAGGGGCGGAACGCTCAAAGTAGATTCTCAGAGCTCTGACAGGGCATAACAAGGATAACTCCCAGTCCTCCTCAGACGGAGACGAGGAGGAAGCGCGGAGAGCGTGATGACCTGAGCTCTGAACGGGGTTGAAAGTACCTTAGGTACGTAACCATGCCTTGGTTTCAGGACGACCTTGGAGTCGTTAGGCCCGAATTCCAGGCAGGCAGGGCTAATCGAAAGCGCCTGCAGGTCTCCAACTCGCTTAACCGACGCTAGTGCTAGTAGCAGAGCAGTTTTCAGCGAAAGTGACCGGAGGTTCGTAGACTGTAGCGGCTCAAGGGAGGGCCCTTCAAGGCCCTCAGTACAGTGGGCAGATCCCATGTAGGGACAGTAAGGGGCCGAGGTGGATTCAATCTCCTGGCTCCCTTCAAAAAACGGACAACTAAGTTGTCCCTGCCTACCGACTGGGGCCGCTATAGGGGCATGAAAAGCCGCTATAGCTGCTACAAATACCTTGAGTGTAGAGTGAGAACGTCCTTTATCTAGCAGTTCCTGCAGAAAGGACAGAACCACTGCTAACTCAGAGGTAGAGGGGTTTTCACCACGGTTGAAGCACCAAGTGGAGAAAACAGACCACTTAAGGGCGTAGAGGCGTCTCGTAGACGGGGCTCTAGCCTCAGAAATGGTGTTTAATACTCGCTCTGGGAGGTCAGTTGGCTCCCGTTGAGCGGCCAAATGCAGAGAGCCCACAGCTCGGGTCGAGGGTGCCATATCGTTCCGTTCGCCTGAGAGAGGAGATCCCGTCTCAGGGGCACGGGCCAGGGGGCTGCTGTCAGTAGCTGAGTCAGCTCTGACAACCAAGGTTGGTTCCTCCACAAGGGGGCCACCAATAGCACCTTGTGACCCTGTTCCCTGATACGCCTGACGACCTGTGGAAGCAGGGCGATCGGGGGAATGCATAAAGGAGGAGGTTGGGCCAGTCGTGGGCCAACGCGTCCCTGTCCTTCGAATAATAAATTGGGCAGTGAGAGTTGTCCTTGGAGGCGAAAAGGTCTACTTCTGCCTTGCCAAAGGTCTTCCAGATCTTCTGAACCACCTGCGGATGGAGCATCCACTCCTCTGAGGGGACATTGCTCCGGGATAACATATCCGCTCCCTGGTTCAGTCTGCCCGGCAGGTGTGCTGCCCTCAGCGAGCGCAGGTTGAGCTGAGCCCATTCCAGAAGGCGCTCTGCCAGAATAAAGAGGCGCTTCGAGGAGACACCTCCCTGGTGATTTATATAGGACACCACGGACATGCTGTCTGAGCGAATCAGCACATGGCATCCTATTAGGTCCGGCAGGAAAAACTGGCAGGCTCGACAAACTGCTAGCATTTCCAAGCAGTTGATGTGCAAGCCGCTCTCCGCCTCTGACCAATGGCCGAAGGTCGGTTTGCCTTCGCACAGCGCCCCCCAACCTGTGTTGGAGGCGTCTGTCGTGACAACTTTCCTGGTGTGGACCAACCCCATGGCCACGCCCTTCCTCATCCACTGTGGGTTCTTCCAGGGGGTCAGGGCTGTTACACAGGCCTGATTCACCCTGATATGCAAGCGTCCGTGACGCCATGAGTTGTGTGGAGCCCGTGGTTTCAACCAGCGTTGAAGAGGGCGCATGCGGAGCAGGCCCAGCTGTAACACTGACGAAGCTGCGGCCATAAGGCCCAGCATTCTCTGAAACACTTTGAGTGGGCGAGCGGTGTCGCTCTTGAAGGTGGCCGCGAGTTTCTGAATGGCCAGAGCGCGTTCTGGCGCTATCACTGCTCTCATGTGAGCCGAGTCCAGGACTGTACCCAGGAACGATACTCGTTGGCTGGGGGACAGTGCGCTCTTGGCGAAATTGACCCTGAGCCCCAGGCACTCTAAGTGGCTGAGGATGAGGGTTCTGTGTGAAAGTAGTTCCACCTCTGACTGGGCCAGAATGAGCCAATCGTCGAGGTAGTTGAGAATGCGGATTCCCATCTGTCTCAGAGGGGAAAGAGCCGCGTCCATGCACTTCGTAAAAGTACGGGGGGCCAGAGACAGCCCAAAGGGAAGGACACGTGTACTGGTAAGCCACTCCCTCGAAGGCGAATCTCAAGAATCGTCTGTGACGGGGGGCTATCTGGATGTGAAAGTATGCGTCTTTCAGGTCCAGAGAACAGAACCAGTCCCCTGTGCGAATCTGCGAGAGGATCTGCTTCAGCGTGATCATCCTGAACGGCCGTCTCATGAGGGCGTGATTCAGGCATCTGAGATCGAGGATGGGCCGGAGGCCGCCATCCTTTTTGGGGACGAGGAAGGAAGTAACGGCTGTAAAAGCCTGACTCGCTCAAAGCTGGAGGAACCATTTCTATGGCTCCTTTTTCCAGCAACGTCATCACCTCCGAGCGCAGAACGCGAGCGTTCTCGCCCTGCACCGAGGTGGAGACCACGCCGCTGAAGCGCGGGGGGTCTTCGAGCGAATTGGAGTGAATAACCTCGTTTTATTATCCCCATCACCCACTCTGACACTCCGGGGATGGCCTGCCAGGCCTCGGCCCGCGCGTGCAAGGGGTTGGATAAACTCGAGTGGCCGGCTGCACGGAGGCAGGGCACTCGTGAGGGACGGAAGAGGAAAATTGCTCTCTTCTTGAGAATGTTTGTGTTTTATTTTTTCCGCTTTCACAGCAGACAGTTGCATGGTCGCTTGCACGGACCCTGTAGCAACAGACACAATTCCCTCTGCACCCGGAAAAGAACGGGGTGCCAAGAGGTTTCTCATGAGAGGCCTTTTGGTGGGCGGTCCGGCCGTGGCGGGACTCGACCCTCTCCTCTTCCTGTCCTGCAGGTCAGGAGGACGCCGGGGGGGCGCAGGGTCCAACGCTATCTTGAGTCGGGGGGCCCTGGCGCTTCGGAGGGGGGTGGCGTCTGGCTGAGAGCGTGAACGCCCTCGCGGCTGCTGAGTTCTAGCAGGCTGAGGGCGTAAACGGCAGGTGCAGGTTTCGCAGGCTGCTGAGTCGGCACAGTCCTGGGGCGACTCTGAGCAGCTGCTGGGCTGGAGCGCTTGGGCAGGAAGTGTCGCATAGCCTGTGACGCCTTCTGTGCTTCTGTGAAGCGCTCAGGACAATCCTTTCACCGCAGGTCCAAAGAGGCCGCTGGGGGAAATTGGAGCATCAAGGAAGGAGACCCTGTCCGTGTCCTTGATCTCCGTCAGCGTGAGCCACAGGTGCCCCCCGGGTGGCGCTCAAGCACTACCAGGCTGGCCATAGACCTTCCTATGGCTTGGGCGGTAGTCTTGGTGGCTCGCAAAGCTAGGTCCGTTGCGCTTCTCAGCTCCCTGAGAGTCGCAGGATCAGGCTCAGACTCGTCTACGGCAGAGAGGAGCTTGGCCTGATAGACCTGGAGAACCGCCATGGAGTGGAGCGCCGAAGCCGCCTGTCCAGCTGAAGCGTAGGAGCGTCCAGCGAGCGCTGAAGTGGTCCTGCATGGCTTGGACGGGTGACTGGCTTGGCTTTCGCCCTTCCAGCCGATGGCAGTGGGTGGGCAGAGATGTGCAGCCACTGACTCATCTAGTGGAGGCATCCTCTCATATCCCTTTTCTTCAGCGCCGTCAATTGTAGTGAGGGCGGATGAAGCGGAAGTACGGAGGCGGGCAGTGTAAGGGGAGCGCCAAGATCTCGTGAGCTCGTCGTGAACTTCAGGAAGAACGGCGATGGTCGTTGTTGAGGGGCCTGACGGCACCCCAGCAGAAACCATTCATCCAGACGGCCGCTGCGAGAGGGCTCCTCTGGTGGAGACCACTCCAAACCCAGCTCATCAACCGCTTTTGGGTGAGGACACGGAAAAGTTCGGCATCCATCCGGCTTTGGCGGCGCTGGCGCGGGCAAACATGAGGGGGCGGGGTCAGTCACTGAGCCCAACAGCTCCTCAGCATCTGAGGCTACCAGTGACATGCTGTCATTGGCTAGCTCATCGTCACTTCCCCCGAACGAGACCAGATCGCTCACGCTTGCAGAGGGACGCTGGTCAGGCTGGGAAAAAAGGACGGGAAACATCTCTCTGTGTGGCAAAAGCGAGGCACGCGGGATCTGAGCCAGCGTGAGCTCGCTCTCAACCGGGCGCTGAGAACCTCTGCCCCGCTGTTTTTTCCTCACAGATCCCTGTGAGGAAGAAAACGGGAGGGCGCGAGGGGCGGGATCACTCTCTGAAAAGAAAGTGATGCGCGTGCGCAGAGAGGCGAGACTGATGCTCTCGCAAAGAGAACAATCAGAGCCAGCGAGCGCGGCAACTGCATGGGATTTCCCCAAGCAGAAAACACACTCGCTGTGACCGTCATCGGCGTGCAGGGGAGACCTGCACGAGCCGCAGTAACGGCGCGGCATTAGAACGCCGATTTGCTCTTTTAGAAACTTACGTGATAATCGCCGGATAGCGGCAGCGAACAGGACCGGAACTGCTGCGATGCTGGGGCGCGAAAAGAAGAAGAAGGCGGGATCAGCCGAGCAGATCGAGGTCGCTGGGTCCTACTGCGAGGCGTGTCAACGGCGAGTAGTCTTCCGGGTCAGTGTAGACGAAGTCGTCGTCGCTGAAGGAGAAAAAATCTGAGGATCCTATGGCGAAACGACCGCTTATATAGCCAGATACCCCACCCATTTCGGCGGGAACTGGAGGTGATCGTCGCCAATAGGTTCGTGCAGCTCCGCTGCCGACTCATTGGTTCGTTTTTCTACCACTGCACGAACCAATAGTCGTGCAGTTTCACTGCGTGATTAAATAAGTCTTCAGGTTTAGGAGAAAATTGACATTTTCCCATATGCGTCTTAATAATAAGACGCAGTACGAGTGGAGTATCAATAGGGAACTAACTAGGTTTCTTTTTTCTATATTCTATCTACTTGTTTTCTTAAAAAACAAAAAACCTTGCTATGTGTACTGCGTTAGGCTAACTGAGACTTGTCATAGCACTTACATGTTGTTGCTCTTTTGTTGGCATATATATGTGTGTGTGTGTGTGTGTGTGTGTGTGTGTGTGTGTGTGTGTGTGTGTGTGTGTGTGTGTGTGTGTGTATGTATATAAAGTACAAAAATATATAATATATTACACTAATATATTTCTACAATCACTTTATTATTATTAAATTTAAATAAATTGTAATTAATTCATATAAAATTATATTTTAATCACTTACATACATAATATAATATAAATAATTTATATGAAGAGAATAATGACTTGATTTATAGGGCTTTTTTAATTGTAATAGCATGACATCAAATTTGCATTTGGTTATATTGAATTTGGGTTTTTGTCTTATAGTATAATACAAAGAAATTCTGACTTTAAAATCTATTGTACATATACTCTCTCTTCTGGATGACTAGAGTTACTTTGCGCTAATTAAAAACTAAAAGCAATTAAGCGTCTTTTGTCTTCACACCTCATGTACTTTAGACACTAGACAGATGCAACATCACATCCAATAATGAAGCAGTGAAAGCTGTGCTGCTGGCATTCAATACGCATCATGAATCATGAAATAGATTGATTTTTCAGTCAATGCATCCAGCTCTTCCCCATGTGGCCAATTTAAGGTTGGTTGCCCAAGTGTCAGGTTTTCACTGCTTTCTTTTTTCCCCGTCAATAAGCACTGATTCAGCTCCATCAACACAAGAGCCCAGCTCACCCGCCGCGATCCTCCAAACACCCCGACACAAACATTCAATAGCACAGACACCCTGAGAATAAACACGATCTAACATAGGAATATATTCCAGCACTGAATCATGTCAAGAGTCAGCACAGATTACAAATATAATCATGACATGATCGAACTCTTAAGGCCCGTACACACCGGGACGAATTTCGCGCGCGATATTCGCCGACGTTTAACGCCTCGTGACTAAACAAAGGGCGCCAATGTGAGTGTGCACACCGACGCGAAAAACGCCATGCGTAAAAGCGTAATTTTTTTTAAAACGCCTCGGGTTCGTTTTTTTGGGTTTGACGCGCCGCGTCAAAAACTATCAGGACCAATGAGATTGGCGCTTTTGCTCACGTGTCTGGAGCTGCTGAAGTTACAGTAAAACACAAACTTGGGGGCGCTCAAACACAAAACAGTCTTGCCGGAGCGAGCACACATACGTAACGACGAAGAAGATATACGCCAAGTAGCGTCTACACTGCCGGGAAGAAAATAAGAAGACAAAGAAGATGCAAGGCAAGATGAATGTAGAGCTGCTGGTCTCGTTGGTGTCTGAACACAAAGAACTTTATGACATGTTTTCTGTTTATGATTTTGACAAGCGCGTAAATACTTGCTCTCTTCTTCTGAGTGACAAGCGAGTGTCAGAAGCGTAAAGTTGCGCAGCGCCACCTTGTGTACCGGGGTATTTCTGTTTTACATGAAGCGCCATCTAATGTCAGGGAATGAATTTGCATGTTCACTCGGCTCATCGTCAGCGAAAATCGCTTGGGTGTGAACACAAAAAACGCGTTGAAAAACGCTGGCGGATAACGCGCGCCGATATTCGTCCCGGTGTGTACGGGCCTTTAAGGTGCAGTTTTAGGATGATTTTAACATAAAAGCAGCTTTAAGTTGTAGGCTGTGTAATACGCACTCACACATTTATAAAGGCAATGTGAATCACACTGCAGTCAGATAAACGTCTCTTTCTCTTCCGTGGCTCTCTCCTTATTTAATGAGCGTCTCCGTATCCCAATCCCATCTTCAATAGCAGCAGCACCTCTGGGCAGATTGATATCTCAATTACCCTGCTGCGCTCCATTCATCTTCCTCTCCTCTCGCTCCATCCCTTTCTAATCTTCCTCTTCTCTCACTTCACAGTTCCTTCCATTTCCAATACCCTTTTTATTATCCTGTTCCAGTGCAATTTCTCATTCGGAGGACAAATCATAAACTCTCCTCAGTCACAGACGTGATCAAGAACCAAGAAATATTACACAAACACCTATAATCATCCGAGCACATTACACCGGAGCAATCTGATAAAAGACATCAATGCTACATTAATAACTACAATTACTTCATAATAATAAATAATACAAAGACATATTATAATTATTATTGTTATTATAATAACATAATAACAGTTTCAGGTAGAGGAATGCTGAATAATAATAATATTAATAATAAAATGATATTTTTATTATTGTTGTTAATCATTTTATATTTTTCTAAATCACTTCACCTTATTATTATTAATAATAAATTATTAATAATAATAATATAATAAAGGTGAAGAAAAATATTAAATGATTAACAAATATTAATAAATAATACATATAATAATAATCCAATAATAATGAATAATAAGAAGAAGAATAAGAAGAAGAAGAAGAGAAGAAGAAGAAGAAGAAGAAGAAGAAGAGAAGAAGAAGAAGAAGAAGAAGAAGAAGAAGAGAAGAAGAAGA
Organism: Ptychobarbus kaznakovi; assembly: GCA_027422405.1. Lineage (NCBI taxonomy): Eukaryota > Metazoa > Chordata > Actinopteri > Cypriniformes > Cyprinidae > Ptychobarbus > Ptychobarbus kaznakovi. The sequence continues at coordinate 25,182,025 of CM049806.1, read as the reverse complement.
AGAAGAAAGAAGAATAACTAATATGAGTAAAGATTTACACAAATAAAAATATATTAACAAATATTAAAGATCAAAATATGTATTATTATTATTTATAAGAAAACAAAATAAAATGATTCATACAAATATAAAATACATATATGATATATAATAGTAAAATATAAATAATAATAATACAATTACTAATAATAATACTTATTATTATTTTATAAATTAAATATTACAAATATTTTATCATAATTATTATTAATATTAATTATGTTTTATTAATACAAATATAAAATACATATGATATATAATAGTACATATAAATAATAATACAAGCAATATTATTATTATATGCATGTATATTTGACTATATTATATACACATACACATATACACAATATATTCTAGAAGAAAATACTATTTATTTGATTATATTAGCATGTATTAGATATTTTTAAAGCAGGCACTGTATGAGGTGGTGGAGAGTTGGCCAGTCGAACACAGAAGCTGATCAGATTTATGCTTCCCTTCATACTGAGAGAATATTGCTCTTCTGCAGGGATATTAGCGTTCAGCTTTAGCGAATCATCACAAACACAGCCCAGAGAAACCACACGCGAGGCCTCAGACTTACTGTCTGCTGCTTTAGACGCGAGTCCAGGATATCTTTGATGCCTGTTTCCTGAAGAGCAGCTTAATAACATCCTTGTCAGCCAGTTTCCCTTCATTTCTCATTTTCTAATAAAGATGCCCGATGTGCATTTCGGTAGCTAAGCTCTCGCAGCGAGAGATGAATGCCGAATCAGTCAAACCCCAGGGCTCACCAAACGAACAAAGCTCATCTTTGTTTGATCGTGGTTAAATAGCTGAACTTTAATGGTAAGTTAGTGGTGTTGTGGGTGGACTAAATCAAGTGCCCTCAAAAATACAGGACGATACAAAACAAACAAAAGTACCATCAAGCAAAAACACCAGGATTACTGCCTTGAACCACAAACTGAGGCAAAAAATCCCCCCAAAAGCTTCCAATTCAAGAATAAGCCTTTCTAAATGAGACGCTAAACGTACAGAAAAGAATATAAAGTACAAGAAAACGTTGTAAATATCAATGTGCCAATAAAAACCCAAAGTGTTCTCTATAGGCCTTAGTCACAATATTTCATATGATGCAAGCACCTCGTTCAGAGGTCAACAACACGGAAAAATAATGGTGTCAAAAATGATTTTCACTCAGAAATTGAGTAACACATGGCATCTAACATTAATTCAAGAAAGTATTAAGATATTACAGAAAGATTGAAACAGTATTCACACACACACACACACACACACACACACACACACACACACACACACACACACACACACACACACACACACACACACACACACACACACAACACACACACACACCACACACAACACACACACACACACACACAACACACACACACACACACACACACACACACACACACACACACACACACAATATATTCTGCAAGAAAAAAATATTTAAATTAAAGCACATGAAAATTTTGTGTTAAAATATATAACTATAAATATATATTAAATATATTTAATAACATTATTATTCTATAGAAGGCAGCAATTGTTTGAAATATATTTCACAAAAACAAAAGTATGCTCATGTTTCATGAATGAGGCCTAGTGTTATATTATTGTACACCTGTGTGTCGATTGAGAATACAAAACTGATTTTCATTTCTTTTTTTAATTAGCATAATGCAACATGCCATAACAGCAGCATCACTCACAGTCTGATGAAGACGCTTCAAAGCAGATGTGCTCAAGTTGTCTGTGTTGAATACGGCAAAAGGCCAAACTTGGATACCAGAGACACAGAAACAAACAAGACAGCTACTGAAACCGATGCGCTCTTTCACGCCACACAATGAGTGAGAACGAACAAAACAGCAGAATCATCTTTCAGGACGTCTGGAACAGTGACATCTGCAAACGCCAGCACAGAAAGTGAACCTTTTTCCCAACGCATGCATCTGTACTGTATTCAAAGTTCATCAGGGTTTACCCATTGAACTTCCAGACCTTAACGTTTGCATATCTAATAAAGATGGTAACGGAAATGGTTTTGGACGTCATAAGAGAAAATAGAGCATGCTGTGTGTCCTGAGGGAGTGTCACCTTGTGCACGCCGCAGCTGTGTGATTATCACGGTTTCCACTAGGATGCACTCAATCCACTGAAAAACTACATCTGGATTTTTGGAAAACAAATCGGATGTGATGGCTTTTCAGTGACCATTCATCACAGTGACAGGACGTCACAGTCAGAGTACAGAAGAAGATTCTTGGGGCGAACCTCAAACCATCCGAGCGTAACCACCGGAGCGGGACAGAGAAACAGCAAAACAACCGGAAACACAGATCGAGACCTGCTTAAAGAGAAGAGACAGAAGTCAAAGACTCTTTCTGTCCACTTTTAGTACTATTTTCTTTATTAACGTATATAGTCTGGGGTCACGATGTCTTTTATGTTCACCAAGGCTGCATTTATTTGATCAAAAATACAGTAAGAACTGTACAATTATTTAATATTATTGCAATATAAAATAAGTGTTTTCAATTTGAATATACTGTAAAAATGTCATTTATTTCTGTGATGCGCAGCTGTATTTTCAGCATCATTACCTCTTCAGTGTCACATGATCTTCAGAAATCATTCTATGCTTATTCTTTATTCTTTGATGAATAATGTAAAGAATTAACAGCATTTATTTGAAAATATATTTTGTAATATTACAAATGTCTTTACTGTTCGTTTTAATCACTTTAAGCTTTGAAGCATTTTTACAACATAAAGAGCATTAAAAAGTATTTATTTCTTTAAATAATATCTTACTGACCCCAAACTTTTGAACAGAACTAGATAGACAGACAGATAGATGATAGATAGATTCAGTGCCTCTTATATAGATTGTTTATGTTTATTAATTTTCATAAGATAAGCAGTAACGGCCCTGGATTCAGTATTATAAGACCCAAATGCTGAGTTCACATAATTTTCTATTCATTCCGAACAAGCTTAAAGAAGTGCATATTAAAACAGGACAATTAATGATCAAACCTCTAAACATTTAAATTGAGTCGTTTACAAGGTTGCTTCAGAATTGTACATTACAAGAGATCAAATGTAAATCGACTGCACAATAATGATTTGTATACAATGTTTGTGCTTTTAATGCTTTGCACAGATCATCAAAGTAATAGAAAATAATGAGGGTTGTGTGTAATTATGCATGTGCAGAATCAGATAATTATGTCTCCTGCAAAGACGCTGACTCTCTTGATATGCTCTGAATCTGGCTGCAGATTCGTGATTAGTGTAATTAATTTCTCTGAAATACATCTATTTGCTGCCAACGTATAGAGCTAATGCCATAAAGAATGAACTGCCCTGTGAATAATAAAGCTCAGCTCGGGCTTCTGGGCAACTCCAGCACTTTTAACGGGGCACATGGGAGCTATTTGACCTTCAGTGTTAACATGAATATTCTTTAGGGTTTCTGCGTCAACACTCCAGCCGTTAAGTGCTTTTTTTTTGGCTGTGATAGAAGCGCTTAAGCGAGCGGGTGGGTTGTATACAATTCCTCTGATGCTAGTAAGGGTTTTATGTGGGTTATATTTCCCTAAAGCCATCTCTCTTCTGTTACTGTGGGAGAAAGACACTGAACATGAGATGATGGCAATACAACAGCACATCTACACATACTAGAGCACAAAACAAACATATTCTGCTTCCCACATTCAATATTCATCAGATTCCACAACAACATAAGGCTTCCTTCCCGACAATAATATTATCACATTAACCAAACTGCCACAAGTTAAAGGGACTGTTCACCTAAAAATATAACTTCTGTCATTATTTGTCTCACGGGGAAACTTTGGTTCATCGTCGAAACACAAGATATTTTTAATGAAACCTAGGTTCTGTCCCTCTATTGAAAGTCCAGGTAACCACAACTTAGAAGATTCAAAAAGTTCATAACGGTGTCGTAAAATTAATCCATACAATATGCATCCGGCAGTTTAATAAAAGTGCTGTAAAGAGATAAAAAAAATTTTTTACCCTTCTGATCGCTTTTCAACACAAGTGCATGGTACGTTTTCACCCGTTTTTTTAATCTGTCGAATTTATGAAAACAAAGCTGAGAGATTATAGTATGTATGTATGCATTTTTTGCACAATATTTTATATGAACTGTCCCTTTAAAAGATCCCACATCCACGTCTGTATATCCTGATACAGCTACAGATCTTTTTGATTGTTTTCAATGCTTTTTGCCAGACACAAAAAAACTAAACACTTTGGTGATGAAGTCATAACCTTGAGCTCATTAACATAAGACCGCTCACCCTCAGCCATCCCCCTGAATGCTGGTAGAGGTTAGCTAATCATAACAGAGGTCATTTACATATCCGTATACATATACAATAGCACTTGGTTAAACTTAGACCAGCAAAAACAGCCTGTTAAAAGTCGGAGAGAATGGTCATGAAAAACTAAACGTAAAGAATTTACAAGTAGGAGTTTTTGGAAATCTCTCGTCTTTCCTTGTCTGATCTTCATGCCAAATCAATGTTTCTGGAAGGATGCGTCCACATGATGCACTGAGCAGCTAAATGTCAACGGGCCAGACATGCTGCCATCTCAATGCACTTGAGCTCGTGTTTTCCCCGCCGTGTTCATCAGGGGCTGCAGCGGTGCAGTCGACTGCCTTCACGTACAAACTCAACGCACACCCTCAAACACACCAGAGTTTGCTTAAAATAAGCAATCTGGCATCTTTCTCATGTAAACCACAATGCAAGAGAGCTGAATGAGACCAATTATGCTACGTATAACTAATAAAACTATGATCTTTTTGAGTCACTGAAGTTACAGGGGTCTCCTACTGTGCTGGACATTTTCATGTCTCCATTATATTGCAATTTGAATATTTGGAATTTTAAAGAATTTGCAACAGAAATGTTTCAAATAACGTCATCCTCAAGAAGTGACATCATTTTGGAGGGAAAAGAGCAGCACAATCACTATTGAGTATTATCAATGGAGCCACGCGGGGGTTTAAAGAAACATAATATTTAGTAATATTTTCAAATTGACGGCACAGTGCACTGACGCTTGAATCAGAACAAAACTGGACCTGAATTGAGATGAAGACAATACGGTCTTCTGTAGAGCTGCTTTATAGCTGAATTGACTTCACTTCATAATTCATGAATTTGCAATATTGACTCTCTTATTAAACTGAACTGAATCAACATTGAACTGACGGGAGCTGAATAATGACACTATATTTTGAAGGACTTTGCAACATTAATACTGCTAGTTTCCTGTTTATTACTGTGAAGGTGCTCTGAAAATCTGTATTGTATAAACTGGGATGATTTAATTGCAGGGGTGCCCGATCCTGCTCCTGCGATCGACTGTCCTGCAAAGTTCAACTCTAATCAAACCCACCTGTCTGTAGTTTTCAAGCGATCCTGAAGACATTAATTATTTGCTTCAGGTGTGTTTGATTAGAGTTGGAGCTGAACTTTGCAGGACAGTCGATCGCAGGAGCAGGATTGGGTCAATAGACCGACCATTCAATCCTGTTTGATCAAATTAAACAAATCAGTCTCAATATCTTCCTTTCTAAAGATTTTAACAAAGCAAGGCAATTACCTTTGAGCTGAAGAGAGTTTAAAAGGTACTGCAGAACAGAATTGACCACCAGACAGTCATTTAAGGACACATAGAGATAAAGTTTCATTAGAAACGTCCAATCTGCTTTATATCTGAACATCTGAGATGACAGATGCAGAAATGACAAAGCAGAAATGACAAAGAGCCACATGGGAAATAAATGACTGTAAATCATGTTAGTGTGTTCAAGCCTCTGTGCCAGACAGCAGAGTTCATATAAATCACTGACCTTATAAAATAAAGTCCTTCTGCATGAGTTCAGTGATACAGAGCCTCTACAGAGTTTAGTCACATGCACATTTGACAAACACAAATGCAATCACACTAAAAAGAGTTTTTTCTCAAAGATTATTGGAGTATATTTGACTAGAAATTATAGTTTTTCTACTTCAAAGTATTAAGGGGCATTTCTTTCCAACTGTTTGTGAAGTGTAGCTACTAGCAATTTCCATCCAAAATAAGTCAAATGCAAGAACACAATTTTTTTTAAGTTTGAAATATAAATATGTTTTTAAAGAACATTCTATTTCACTCTTTTACTTCAAAATGTCATATTTAATGCAATGTGTTACTTGCCTTTTCTTAGAAATGGCTAAATTTCATAAATAATTACAGAGTGAAAATTAATAAAAGAAAATGCAACCACACTGTAAAAATATATTTTTTAGAAGTTATAAATAAAACAAAGATTATTAGTGTAGGTTTTACAAAAAAAAATACTTTAGTCTTTTTACTTCAAAATGTCATGTTTAATTCAATGTGTTACACGTCATTTCTTTTATTTGTCAAATTGCATAGAATTTCTGAGTAAAAACTGTTTCAAATGAAATTAAAATGCAACCATAATGTAAAAAAATGATTATTTGAAGCAGTAATCTAAGATTATTGTAGTATGTTTTACAAGAAAATACTATTTTAGTGATTCTTCGCCAAAATGTCATGTTTAATTCAATGGTTTACTTGCCATCTCTTTGTGTTTATTTGTGAAATCTACAAGCAATTGTATAAATTAAAATGTTAAATTAAATGCAACCACATTAAAAAAAGATAAATTGAAGTTGTAAACAAAGATTATAGGTACAAGAAAATACTATTTCCGTCTTTTGGTTCAAAATATCAGTTTTCTGTCCAAATATATAGTCTCTTATATTTTCTCAAATAACAGTAAGTGCAGCCTGTTCCCTGTTCTGTTCGCTAAAATAACTATTAATTTAACACATCCTGTGACTCCTCCTTTTCCATAAGTGCTGTAGCCCCCGTCACGACCTCTCTCCTCGCAGGGCGCCGAGGTCGTTTCACCTCTAGAGACTCTAGAGTAACCTGTATCATCAGCGCTGTGTGTCAAACGTCTGAGGTTCACCAGCAGCTCCACCAATCACTCGCTCCAGGGTTTGTTTAAGGCTCCATGGATGGCTTTTAGCACTCACACACCGCTGTGTGCTGGCTGGATAAACTGCTCTATTTACTGTATCGCCAATTAACAGCTGAGCTAAATATATAACCTGATAACGGAGTGTCTGAGGAGGGTGACAGATGCCAGCCTGAAAACATACTCTATGCAAGTCATTAAATGTAAATACTTGGACCATGTGTTCCACTAACCTGAAGGGGGCGATGTAGTTACCGTCACATTTCTGAGCCATTCAATTGTGTTATTAAATAGCTGTTATTCAGCTAATCATCAACATTTGACATCAAACCTTGTGCAAAGAAGAACAGATTACATTTCTAGTTTTTCTCTGCAAAGCAAGTCCACTTAAAAAAAACACACAAAAAGTAAAAAATGTAACTCAATGAACCGCTGTGAGTTTGACAAGAAAATACTCAGTTTTACTAGAATTTTTTAATTTGTTTAATTCAGGAAATACTCTTTCAGTTTTCTACTGTAATTCAAATTTTCACATTTAATTCAGTGTATTTTTACTGATGTCTTCGTAATTGTCAAATTTATCACAAAAAGATTCTCAAATTTACAAAAAAATTCTGAATCACTTATAATGTGCATTTAAAAAAAAAAAAAATACAGCAACCATTTTCAATGTTTATGAATATTAGTTAGACAAATAAAATGTTTTAAATATATATATATATATATATATATGAAATGGGAGGCTAACCTTCCCATTTTTGACTTTAAACAAGACTTCAATTAAAAGTTCAGGTAAAAAAACGAAACAAAAACACAGAGCAGACTACTTTTAAGATGCACATACTGCTTACTCGGGAACACTCACACTCTATATATGATGAAGATGGAGGGCTGAAGTCTCCATTACTATATAGAGAACAGAAGCAGAAGATGAGCAGCACCTGTCAGCCGCTCACAGGAACACCTCCTGATCACAGTCACAGAGAGGAGCAGTGAATGGAGGCGAGAGATGGAGGTGTTAAAAACAGCACATCTGATACAGTGTTCCAGCGTCGTTCTAAAGCACGTGCTGAGATATAATGAATCTTACAGGCATTTCCATTTCCATGCTTTTTCATTCACTCACTCTTATCTCACGTCTGAACCAATATGACTGTCTTTATTCTTTGCAACAACTTCACAGTGCCTTTTTATACATTGAAGGAAAACTTGAATGGACAATGTTAACTTCCAAATATGTCATAACTCAACTACCATAACTGAAATAATCAAAAACTTTAGCAGTAACAAAAACACAGAATTTTAGATTCTAAAATAGATGAAAGTCTAGTAATAGGTCAAAATATATTGACAAGGCCAATAAACTGACTAAAATTTTGCCATTTTGAAGTTCTATTTATGCCTTTTATAAAATAAAATAAAAATAAAATAATATAATATATATATATATATAAACCACCTCTATGGTTACATATACCTTAAATCTGGTCAATACTGACACCATTTCGGACACATGATGCTTGTATATATAGATTCAGTATATAATGTATATTTTTTCAACTGACATCATAAATGATCTGGCGCAGCACACGGCACACAGAATCTATCTGCATGAACATGCACTATATATTCAGAAATAGCATCATCATGATAGCCTTCAGCGAGTCTTAGAGGAGGTGAGGAAGTGAAACCTGAAATCACAAACAATCATGATCTAATGTTCACAGCATCTTCACAGGCCGTCGTGATTGTGCTGCGCTGCAGACGCAGAAGAAGAAGAAGAGATCTGGCATCCTGCAGACATCAGCTGCTTTTCATTTCAGGGCCTCATGGGTAATTTTAGCATGGGCGCACGGGACTCGCCCAAGCTGATGTATGTTTGTTTTCCCTCTCTCTCAGGCTGTAATTGGTTACAAACAAACGAGGACGGAGCGCAGCGGGAGGCTGGATTAGATAGAGGGTGTTTTGCACTCACACTCATAAGGACACATTGGAGAGATCGGAGACCTGTAAGACCTCTGCGCATCTACAGAGTCCTTCCAGACAACAGACGTGTGACTAAACTCAAAACAAAGCAATTATTCTCAGCGGGAGCTGAAAACTGGGACATGATTAAAGGATCTTGGAGTAACAAAAACAAACCGTACAGATGAGTCCTACCATATACTGTATTATTACATGAACGTCCAGGTCAGACTTTATGTTATCCTAATTACCAACACAAATGTGTCAGAACACCTACAGAAAAGGCAACAGTAAAAGCATAAGTCAAGAGCATATAAAAAAAGAAAATTGACTAGGCATTTCTCAGCATGGCTGATTTGCTGATGAACAACATAATAGTCTATTAGTGCGGTCGACTATGTTTTCTTTGTGCTAAAAACCTCGCTTGCATCTCTGAGTCTGAAGTCTTTCTTTTTTAACTGTAGCATAATGGAAATTATTACAGACACATTACTGGACTTAAAGAGTACTAAACAGAAAAAAAAATAATATATACACATTACTGTACAACAGTAATACTACATAAACATATATACATTTTTATTTTGTAATTTTGTTATATATATTTTTCTTAGTTTCTTAGTTTCTTGTTTCTTGTGTAAAGAACATGAAAGCATGGATCCATCCTGCCTTGTCTCAACGGTTCAGGCTGGTGGTGGTGGTGTAATGGTGTGGGGGGTATTTTCTTGGCACACTTTGGGCCCTTTAGTACCAATTGAACATCGTTTAAACACCACAGTCTACCTGAGTATTGTTGCTGACCATGTCCATCCCTTTATGACTACAGTGTCCCCATCTTCTGATGTACTTCCAGCAGGATAATGCACCATGTCACAAAGCTCAAATCATCTCAGACTGGTTTCTTGAACATGACAATGAGTTCACTTTACTCAAATGGCCTCCACAGTCACCAGATCTCAATCCAATAGAGCACCTTTGGGATGTGGTGGAACGGGAGATTCACATCATGGATGTGCAGACGACAAATCTGCAGCAACTGCGTGATGCTATCATGACAATATGAACCAAAATCTCTGAGGAATGTTTCCAACACCTTGTTGAATCTATGCCACGAAGAATTAAGGCAGTTCTGAAGGCAAAAGTACTAGCAGGTGTACCTAATAAAGTGGCCAGTGAGTGTATATACACCTTGTATATCTCTTTATTTTATAATTGTATTTTATAATTTTGTATTATTATTATTGTTGTTATTATTACTAAATACTTTAATTTATATTTAAATATGTATTATTATTATAGTATTGATTAATAATACTGATAATTATTATTGTCATCATCATTGCCCCTAAATTAGCTATAAATCATCGCTGCAGCACCTATCAAAGCGTATGTAATAAATCCACCACCTTCAACAAAATGTCTCAATTTCGAAGCCTCCACGTTCTGTTGCACTCCGTTCATTACTAATAAACTGCAATAAAATAAATGGCACAGGAGTTACTAAAAAAGGCCTTGCCAGTCATGCAAAAATATTCATATTCAACTTGTAGATATTATAATGTCGTGCAGCTGATTTAATGGACAAATGAACTGTATTCAGATGAGGAGCGAGAGAACATCATGAATATTCATCTGGTGAAAATGGGCCAGAAAGATAATGGTTCCAGCAGATGTACAAACACTCTCCAAATCAAAACGCAATATATACACGTCTCGTTCAACACACACGACCCAAAATACAAAATACTCTACACTTTAACTGCCGCCCGCATACAAATCCAGCTTTTCTCAGCTTTGTCTTCCAAGAAATCAGATGCGTACAAAACAAAATGTACTTATGTAGTTATGTTTTAACCTGTGGTCTTATACGGTACTTAATAGTCAAGGTCCACAAACCGGTAAAAACAACCCTTTTCGGATCTATTGTTCAAAATTATATATATTTTTAAATATCTTTTCAGATATATTGTTCAAAATTATATATATTTTTTAAATATCTTTTCAGATATATTGTTCAAAATTAATATCTTTTTTAAATATCTTTACGATATATTGTTCAGAATTATATATCTTTTTTAAATATGTTTCAGATATATTGTTCAATAAATTATTATCTTTTTTAAATATGAGTTTTCAGATATATGTTCAAAATTATTATCTTTTTTAAATATGTTTCAGATATATTTTCAAAATTATATATCTTTTGTAATATCTTTTCAGATATATTGTCCGAATTATATATCTTTTTAAATTTTTTTTCAGATATATTGTTCAGAATTATATACTCTTTTTAAATATATTTTCAGATATATTGTCAAAATATATATCTTTTAAAATATCTTTTCAGATATATTGTTCAAAATTATATATGTTTTTAAAATATCTTTTCAGATTTATATTGTTCAAAATTATATATCTTTTTAAAATATCTTTTCAGATATATTGTTCAAAATTATATATCTTTTTTAAATATCTTTTCAGATATATTGTTCAGAATTATATATCTTTTTAAAATATCTTTTCAGATATATTGTTCAAAATTATATATCTTTTTAAAATATCTTTTCAGATATATTGTTCAAAATTATATATCTTTTTTAATATCTTTTCAGATATATTGTTCAAAATATATATCTTTTTAAATATATTTTCAGATATATTGTTCATTGATCCTGTGACGTTGATTTCAGTTTTCTAGCTCAACAGCATATGAATGGCTTTTGCCAGTAAACCTGGCATGAAAATAACAAATACATTCTACTGTAATTCAAAATCTGTGGACTAAAGGACTAATCCAGATTTTCTGCATGGATGAGCAGACAGATCTCCATTAACACGTCATTATCGGCATACTGTAGAATCAGGCCAGGCTGACTGGAGAAGGGGACAACAGTCTTTAAAATATATATATATATATATTTACATTTCATTTAAATAAATAAAGCTAATAATAACTTGAAGTTCAATAAGTGATTCAGTTACAGCTGAGACTGTTTCAGTTTAGATTCATCAGACTGATTCAAACTGGTATATATTGTAACCTAATTCAACTTAAAAAAAATTAGTAAGTATATAATCAAATAAGCTGTGGCATTTTAATTTATTTTTTAAATCTTGTATAACTTAAAAAGTAAAGTTGAAATTAAACTATTTTGATGAGCAGGGTTATTATTATTAAGTTAATAAAACTTAAACCTTTAAAAAACAAACACTTTTTTAACTTTTTACTTTAACTCAAGTAAAATCATCTAAAAAAATAACATATTGTATTTAATTTAGTTGCAGGGCAGCATTTCTCATTTGTAATTAATTTAACGTGATTTACTAAAATAACAAAAATGTGACTTTTTTATTTGTCATTAAAATACAGAGGAGGAGTGAAATGTGTTCATATGATGCGCGCCCGGGGATTTCGTTGCCTGCTCAAGTTTTCCTGCCAGAGCCGGGATTCAACCCACAACCTCTTTGGAGTGTAACAAGCTGTTTGTTTAACCCATCCTAACGCATAGATCAGATCCCGCCCGGGGAGCAGTGGGGTTCGGTGCCTTGCTCAAGTTGCAAAATCTCATTCCTGACTAAAGTCAAGCCGAATCAAAACCAAACCTATTCACGAGATTTCAAGTTTTATTTTCTTTATAAAAGTTAAGAATCGAAGTTGTAAAGACCACGCAAAGAGATTCTTTATAAAAGTTAAGAATCCTACGCCTCCTAAACGCCTCGTTTAAACACGCCCCCACACGTCTACGTCACGGTGTGGGAAGATTTGCAAAACACCGCCCAAACGTATACGCAATGAAAGAAGGCGTAACTTTTATTCTCGCTGTAGTATTGTTGCTGCCATGTCCTGGAGACGCTGTGTTTCATTGTGAACGTGAAAGTACTTTGTTTGGGCTTCCAAAAGAGGACACGACTAGAAATCAGTGGTTAAGTTATATTTACAACACTGTTCCAGAACAGTTCAACCCAAATATTAGAGTGCATTTTACAGAGGACGGTTTCCTGAACCTGGAAGAGTAGCCTACAATGCTGCTTGCTCAAAGGCTGTTTCTATAAAGTGGGGCATAATTCCAACTTTGCAAAGACAATCCGGCGCTACTATTTTATATTTTAAATGTGTACATTGTCTATTAGTTATATTCCGTTTCCGTTTTAGTTATTTTAGTAAATCCCATTAAATGAATTACAAATGAGAAATGCTGCCCTGCAACTAAATGAAATACAATATGTTTAAGTTTTATTTTATCTTTTTAGATGATTTTACTTAAGTTAAATAAAAAAGTAAAAAAAAATGATGTTTTTAAGGTTTAAGTTTAAGTAACTTAATAATAATAACCCTGCTCATCAAAATAGTTTAATTTCAACTTTACTTTTTAAGTTATACAAGATTTAGAAAAATAAAATTAAAATGCCACAGCTTATTTGATTATATACTTACTAATTGAAGACTGAACTAATTCTTTTAAGTTGAATTAGGTGATTTTTTTTTACAATATTGGTCTTATTTGACTTTGCAACCCTAGAAACAACCCTAGCAACTGCATAGCAACACCCCGGCAACCACTTACAAACAACACTCTAGCTCTGACATGCGATTCTACTCTTGGTCAAAGTCAAACAGTCCAGAAATCTGCGCTATATAACCGAATCTTCACATGCACGACAGCATTAGAGGAAGGGCATGTGACAGCGAGCCTGAATTAACTCTCACAGGTGAGTCACACAGCACCGCCAGGCGTATCTGTTCGGCCTGATTCAGCCTCATTATGCCATATGTGCTGCTGAAAAAACTCACTCATCTACTCTCATTAAGCTGCGCGCCGGCGGGCAGGTCACCCCGCAACCCAAAGGTACTAAGGTGAGCTGCGGGCATGCTGGGTAAACGCAGCTGTCACTGCAGTGCGGCACGTTCACGTCTATCTGCATGTGCGCTCCTGGCCACAGCGGCCCACGACCAGGATTGGTTTGTGACTGAGCAAATGAGTTCCCATGATGCATCAGGCCAAAAATGTATGCTGTCATTGTCAGAGAACTGTTGGCACAGATATGCAATGACTGAAATTATTCTTTAAAACAGTGGTTTTCAAACCGGTCCTGCGAGCACCCGCAGCACTGCACATTTTCTGTCTCCCTCATCTATCACATCTGATTCAACTTATCAGCTCATTAGTAGAGACTGCAAGACCTTAAATGGCTGTGTCAGATATAGGGAGATATACAAACTGTGAGGTGCTAGGGGTGCTTGCCGGATCGGTCTGAAAAACACTGCTTTAAAATAATAAGGAAAACATGTGACGTTGACCACAACAGCACATTCGTTAGAAACGGACAAATGTCATGGTTTTCACAGTAGATCTGTCATCTCAACAGTGCGGACAGAAGAGCAGTCTTAGTCATTTTAGGCCATCATTAACTCAAAGACGTTACTCCAAACCCATGTGAAATGGTGCTTTGGCAACTAACTGAAATTTTAACTCAAATAAAAAAGCTAAACAGAAATATAACATTTCTAAAACTCAATTGATATTAAGGGTGAACTAAAACCTAAAAAGAAAGAAAATTAGAAACATTTCCTTAGGCAACTAACAGAAATACAATTTTAGATAAAAGTTAAAGTACTAAAAGTACTAAAATTAATAAAACTGAGAAAAAAATCTTAATAAAACACACACACTCATATATAGGCCGTTTCTCAAACGCAAGGCTGCATCCTCCAGAGATCACATTTGTAGGCTGCATGTGTCATAAAGAAGATCTTATTTTAGAATATTAACAGTTATACATTTGACCATTATTCTTAGTTAAGTGTGAATTGTTGTAATTATGATTATGACTCGCGAATGTAATGCTCAGTTAACTGAAATAAACCAGGCTTGATGACATATGCAGCCTGGAAATGCGATCTCCGGAGGATGCAGCCTTCCGTTTGAAAAACAGCCATACACTTCACCGGTCACTTTATTAGGTACACCTGTTCAATTGCTTGGTAACACAAATTGCTAATCAGCCAATCACATGGCAGCAACTCAATGCATTTAGGCATCTAGATGTGGTGAAGACGACTTGCTGAAGTTCAAACCGAGCATCAGAACGGGGAAGAAAGGGGATTTAAGTGACTTTGAACGTGGAATGGTTGTTGGTGCCAGACGGGCTGGTCTGAGTATTTCAGAAACTGCTGATCTACTGGGATTTTCACACACAACCATCTCTAGGGTTTACAGAGAATGGTCTGAAAAAGAGAAAATATCCAGTGAGCGGCAGTTGTGTGGATGAAAATGCCTTGTTGATGTCAGAGGAGAATGGACAGACTGGTTAGAGATGATAGAAAGGCAACAGTAACTCAAATAACCACTCGTTACAACCAAGATATGCAGAATACCATCTCTGAACACACAACACGTCGAACCCTGAAGCAGATGGGCTCCAGCAGCAGAAGACCACACCGGGTGCCGCTCCTGTCAGATAAGAACAGGACACGGAGGATACAATTCACACAGGATCACCAAAACCGGACAATAGAAGATTGGAAAAACGTTGCCTGGTCTGATGAGTCTTGGATTTCTGCTGCGACATTCAGATGGTAGGGTCAGAATTTGGTGTAAAGAACATGAAAGCATGGATCCATCCTGCCTTGTCTCAACGGTTCAGGCTGGTGGTGGTGTAATGGTGTGGGGGATATTTTCTTGGCACACTTTGTACACTAAGTACCAATTAGGGCTTTCAAAAAAAAAAAATGTGAATTTCGAATATTCGTTGAATTAAAAATAAAAATCCACATTCGAATGCAAAACGCTGCATTCGTATTTTAGGTGTAGCTTAGCACAAAAAATGAGATGATGAGGTGTCGTTGCAACTTAATGCTTTTTTTTTTAGTCTGTCCAGTTGAACCCACTCGATGCGTGCGGCACATTCAAAATATTTGGAGCTGATTTACAGCAGAATTTGTCTCATATTTTACATGCGTTTCAAATAAAATTCAATACTTCAGGATAAGGATTTGAACAAGCCTCTAACCGAACGAGGAACTGTAATAATGCTGCTTGAGTTAGCAAAAGCCACTAATGAAAATCACGAAGGCAAGTCTAGGAAACAGATGATGTGTGAACAGTGGGGAATGGCATTTTACATTTTATTTATCACTTTATCTAATTAAGAGGACAACCCCCCTGTCCACCCACCGCCCACAAGATAACTAATGATCACAACGCTTTGATGTGATGCTAAGTGACAGATCCGACCGTAATTTACCACCCTAATGAGTGTTTAATCTCCACTGGTGTGAGATAACCTCTCCGAGGGCTTCCACTCATGTTTTTACCGCCGATAAGCTTTCGTTTATTACCAATTAATGCAGCTTCCCGCGCTTCATCATCAGCGTAAGCCCAACTGACAGCTGTCCATCAACCTTAACGACCGGCAGACAGAGGAGAAAAAACAGCCCGGTCGGCACGACATATTACGAATGACAGATGCAAAAATCACGCTGATTTCCGAGACAGATGGAAGATGAGACGGGAAGGGTCATGGGATGGGGGCGACGAACAATGTCATACACGTACATTCAGCCGCTCCCATGAGGGGAGGCAGGACCACGCTGTCAATTACATCATCAATAATTAAAATAGTTGTAGGTCCCATTAGCAGAGATGTACTTCCATGAATAGTTAATGATCCTTGCAGGCACTTTGACCACGTGCCCCTGCGAGGTAAAGTACACTCTCTGTGAGACAGAAATAGTCTCAACATGGCAACTTCTCTGAAGCAGGAGTGCTTTTCCGCAGAAAGAAAACCTGCCATCATGAAAGCCAGTGACAGTCCTGCTTTGTGCTATTTTTATGCATCCTGATGCTCAGCGTTTAGAAACTGAAACCTTGTTTTCTAAGGACAGGAACAGAAAACGTCTCATCACAGAGGTATGACAAACATCTGTGAATCTCACAAAACTTGTCAGACTTGTTTGGGTCTTTTTTCACCACTAAATCTAAGGAAAGAAACATGAAATTGTATTTTGTAAATGGATAATGAGCTCTTTTTTGCATTGTGATAACAAGTAGAAAAAAATCAGCTGATATTTGACCATTTTTAGATGATCATTATTGGTTGTCACATGGTCATTTTCTTTTTGCAAATACTTTTGAGGAATGCTAACTAATTCATTGAGTTTTTTTCTTTGCAGATGCATGTATACACACACACACACACACACACACACACACACACACACACACACACACACACACACACACACACACACACACACACACACACACACACACACACACACACACACACACACACACACACACACACACACACACACACAGTTTACGGTTATAGTAAAACAGCAATACAAAAGCAGTATGACATATTACATAAATTATGTAAAATGTCTCAAACGCCATAATTAAAAAAAATGTATAAGAAAATGTTTATATATATATACACTATATTGCCAAAAGTATTGGGTCACCCTCTTCTAATGAAAGGTTTGACTATATTATTAATTTCCATGAGTACAAATCTTAATGTTTAAGCATATAATGATATTCTAGGAAATTGTGTGCTTCTAATTTTATAGCAATAAAGTTTGGACAGAACCCTTTTATATTCTAATAAATTAGGGACTAATTTAAACTAACAAACTAACAAATGGTCCTTAAAATAGGCTCCACTTTTTGTGTAAAATAGAATTAAGTAATTTTTGATTTTGGAACAAAAAACAAAACAAAAAAACAAAAGGCTTCAAAATACTATTTCTTCTTTCTTTATTTTGGGAGGAAAATAAACCAACTAGGCTAATTAATACTAAAATGTGTTTTAGGTGCAAAACACAACCTGAACCAATTTTGAGAGATTTGCCTACATTTGTTAAACAAAAATTTTCCATCTAAAAAAAGCAAAACAGCAGGACAAAGCAAGAATCTGCTCATACGAAGAAAAGACAGCTTGAATATCTCTCATGTCAGAGCGTTTCATCCGAGTCAAATCCTTTATCTGCACATGACTACTGTCAGCAACAAAAACACGCTGTGTTGGTTAAAAACCTCTTCTCTCACACCGGCACATTAAAGTGAATTTCACTTACAGATGGATGAAATGGGCTGTTTGAAAGACAATGCAGACGAGATTCTGCATTAGAGCAGAATTAAGCCTCACCAAAGCAAGGACAGTGAGATTAGAGACGCCGACTCATGCTGGTCTACACAGAGCGGGGGGGGGGGGAATAAGTCAGCACACAAACATCAGATTAGAACTGTACTGCTTAACATAAATCTCAAACCAGTCCCAGACTAACAGAGCGACTGCATGGCTGCGCTCCAGAACGTATAGCAATCAGCAATCCAGTTTATCGGAGCAGGTCGGAAACTGATATAATGACAGAACAGAAAAGGGTGTTACTTCAGGACCCAGACTGTACTTTGGGAATCAAGACCAAATTAAAGTAAACAAGAATGCACTTAATCAATTCTATCAAGTGATATAATCTGAATCAAAATTGTGTACAGCTTGATTAGACAAAGCGAGTTTGATCAACAACATCATTCTGAGATTATCAATATCACTTGTTTAATTTAGGGAATATTATACTACACGGACCAAAATCGTCCGATACCGATCCAATCCCAGCGCAGTTTTTTTTTTAATCAATGTATAATTTCTATACTTCTCTGTGTTGACCCGATCGTCACTCTTCTGTGTGTTAAACACAATCTATTACAATGTTTCTCAACTGGTGGGTCAAAAGTATAAACTAATGTTGTATTTAATGTCTTTCATATGCTTGGTGTGGTTATTTAGAATATAGGATATTTTTAATCTATGCCTTAAACCGTGTAGTAGATCAAATAACTATATGTACTTTGTGTGTGTTTTATCAGCATAACAATTCGAGTAAATGTGTAAAAGGTGTGGCATGATGATGTCATCATTATAGAACAATGTGCATTTATGCTAAAATTGTAACAAATTATGCAAGTTTAGTTCTCTTATTCTTTATTGCAAAACGCTAAAACTGGCACCGCTTTGGAGAGAAATGAGCTTTCATTTTAACCCATATCATGGTGTGTGATAGTGAACTATGAATTTCTAATGGTGTTTGTATTTGCACTGTTCTTAACATTAATATTTCATGCTGTCTCAGTGGCATTACACATGCTTTTAAATAATTTTTTCAAACTTTATGATTTAAATGGGGAATAAATTTCATATTTTCTTCAACTGAATACTGTTTCTGTGCTGTTTTGATGTATTAAAAGAGTTGACAGTCAACATTAAAACTGCTGGATGATAGATATTCTTTACGACAAACAAGATAATGTGAATTACAGAATGTACAAAGTTTTTTAAATGTATAAATTGCATGTATTCAGCGTTTGTGTTGTGTTTTTTTTTGGGATGCACTAACAAACATACGAGTCTCCATAGACTCCCTCCATCTGAGCCACTGAGGACACTGTGGTTAAGTTTCATTGTCTGAGGAAATGTCCCTGAAAAAAATCAGGAAAAGTCCCCAAAACCTGTAGGGATCAATACCAGCGCTTCGTGCGCGAATGTCAGCTCCAGACAAAGTAAGTATCACGCGTTTGTTTTCCAAATTGCCCTTCTGAAAGAACTTCTTGGCACTCTGTAAGGCTAATGATGCTAAAGCTACCATTGTCTCTGTCTGTTTTCACTGATGCTGTCTTCATGAATGATCGTGAATATGAATGTGGTAGTTAAAAGTTGCATATGAAAGCAATGCGAGTTGATCGCTTGAGTTTGTTGAGCTCATAATCACGAGTGGGACTTATAAAGTTTGTGACAACATGCCATGCACCATGAGACCAGCTACAGTATCTCACAGAAGTGAGTACACCCCTCACATTTTATTATATCTTTTCATGTGACATCACTGAAGAAATGACACTTTGCTACAATGTAAAGTAGTGAGTGTAAAGCTCGTATAACGGTGTAAATTTGCTCACTACTTTACATCGTAGCAAAGTGTCATTTCTTCAGTGATGTCACATGAAAAGATATAATAAAATATTTACACAAATGTGAGGGGTGTACTCACTTCTGTGAGATACTGTATGTTGTACTGCTGTACTCCCGGTCTGTATAATTCATAAATGTGAATTTATTACAATCAGATGACTGACTTTGAAACGGAGTACGTTTTCTGTAAAGATAACAAGCTTGTACTAATCGTGGAATGTTTATTTGCAAAGGCTAGCACTGCTAATGTGGAAGCTTGAGCTCTTGAAGCTCCGCCCTCTTCTCCGGGAGAAACAGCTCATTTGCATTAAAGCAACATACTCAAGATCATACCCTAAAAGTGGCAATTTTAACAAGCTATAAAAATCATCTGTGGGGTATTTTGAGCTTAAACTTCACATATACGCTCTGGGGACATCAGAGACTTATTTTACATCTTGTAAAAAGGAGCACAATAGGTCCCCTTTAACAACATTTAAAAATAATACAAACTATGTCACGTAATGTCAATCAGACGTGTTTTTCTGTTTCAAAAACTAATAACGCACATATTTTTTTAAATCAGAATCTCTGTCCATGTAAATGTAGTAAGTAGGTGACTGATAATTTCAGATATCATTTATAGTTCTACTCATACTCACCTACACTGTACAAAATATATTTGTGAAAATAAATAAAGATTATTGGGTTATGCTTTATAAGAAAATACTATTTCAGTCTTTGTACTTTAAAAAATGTCATATTTTATTCAATGTGTTACTTGAAATTTCTATGCTATTATCCTATTTATGAAACTTACCAACATTCTTTTGAGTGAAAATTGTTTCAAAGTAAATCCTACACTGAATTTTTTTCAGTGTAAATTTCTTTCAAAGATCTGACACCACAAGCCTGGGAAACTATGGTTAATCTAGTTATTAGTTCTCCCTCAATAAAACTCCCTGAATCGACCTGTTAACTTGCAAACAAAACTATGTTTCTATCCAGGCTATCCTTGCCAGTTCTGCAATATGCATCAGGAACAAACTGTGAGCGTGACGTTATTTGGACATAAAAACAGTGATGTGCCAACTATATTTTGCTACTTAAGCAAACCGTCTTTAAGAACTTCCTGAATTCCTCCGAATCATAGCAGCTGCTGTTTCCACGCAGGGATTACTGCGCTCACTGGTCTATTTGCATTTGTTTAGCTCTTAGAAGAGTCAAGCTCCCTCCAGCCACAATCAAAATGCAAATCCAAATTGATATGAAGCGTGACCAATGGGAATCCCATGCATTACACCGGGGAAAGAGGGACGAGAGGCCAGATCTGAACTTTTCCTGATCTGTAATTCATCAGCTGTCCATCATAGGCTAACTGAAATAGAGTGATGCAGGAATGAGTCCTAAAAGCCAGAAACAAGTTTATCCAGTTCCTTCATTAATGGGTTTTTGGTTAACTGCTTGAAATAAGGTCTGTTTACACAAGCACACAATATTTTCATGTTTTATTCTACAACATAAAATACATTAGTAATACCCCACTTAAAGCATTTAGGTCTTTCAAAAAAAGTGATTGATTACTTGTGGCTAAATGAGACTGTAGGTTAGTTGAGGACACTAAACATCACAACTCATACTCACTTTACATTTAATTACAAAAACATTTCAAAACTTCCAAATCGAAGAAATATTCTGCTTATTGTATTTAGGCGACATGTACTCCTTGGTCACAGAGCTTATTTTGTGTAAAAATCCAAAAACCCATAGAAAATCATATTTTGATAAGTGCAGCGGTGCATGATGCTTACTGTAGTTCTAGACTAAATGTGAACATGCATTTACTCATCTCACTTACATTTTTGCAAAATTAAGAAAACAGTGAAAAGCAAACTCAGAATATGATGCAATAATTAAATTTTAAATAACATAAATATCCTTTTTGCATTGAATCACATGTCTTTGCTGCTGACCTTCAATGATCCAATTCAACTGCATAAATAACCATGACTTTGAAATTTACATTTTTTTCAGCATGAGGCTTTTTCACTTTTGCTGTAAAGGCTTTTACTTTAGCCAAAATAGACCGTTCTATAGTAAAAAATAAAAAAAAAAAAAAACCAAGCCCAGGCCAGATGAAACATGTAACGCAAAAGTAACATAACACATTACTTTCCACAAAAAGTAACTAAACGCAATTAGTTACTTTTTAAGGGAGTAGCGCAACTTTCCCCAACACTATAGTCATGTAAATCAATGAGATCTTTATAACAGTATTGCAGACTTATGACAAATACATTTACATATCAGTTGTCAATCGATATCTCTTAGTAATACTGTAAACTTAGTAATACTTAGTAAACTGGTCTGCAGAAAGCCAAGTCCTAATCCCAGCTGAACACCTCTGGTGTGACTTTAAATGCAGACCTTGAGCCAAAAACTCATCACCAAACACCAATGACTTGTACATATGGGTACAGTCATTACGAAACTGTTGCAACAGAGGTGGAAATACAATTTTAAGTACATGAATTTCTTTGTTGACACAAGTGCCCTTTTCTCTTCTAAAGAAGGGGGTGCCAGTACTTTTGTCCATATAATGAATGTACAAGTCATTGGTGTTTGGTGATGAGTTTTTGGCTCATTTAAAGTCACACCAGAGGTGTTCAGCTGCTTTCTGCAGACCAGTCAAGTTCTTCCACACTGACTGAATCATCATTTCTCTTTGATTCTTGTCTTATACACAGAGACACTGTCATGTTAGAATAGAAAAGGGTTCTGTCCAAACTGTTGCTATAAAATTAGAAGCACACAATTCCCTAGAATATCATTATATGCTTAAACATTAAGATTTGTACTCATGGAAATTACTAAAGTAGTCAAACCTTTCATTAGAAGAGGGTGACCCAATACTTTTGGCAATATAGTGTATGTAAATGCATAGTTTTATGATCAAAGCTCTGTAGTTTTAAAACATATAATGCAATGCAATGATGCTTGAGAGATGAACAAATAAACATTCTTCAAATGTGTAATGATCATATTTGATACTCATATTTGAAAATGATTTTTCTAAAAAATGAAATATGTATAATCAAGTAAAGCTTGGTTCAGTATAGTAAGTTTTCATCTTGAAATGTTACTAGCAATATAAAAAGTTACTCATATTTAATTAATAAAAATCAGTAAAGAAGCTGGATGTTTGCACATGATACTAAAAGGCCTTTTACTTGCTAAAGCTGAAACTATCAATCAGACGACAGAAGGCATGTAACAGATTGTGTACAGCAAAGCTGATCATTTGGATGTTGCTCATTTAGAGGCCATAGAAATATGATACAGTGTAGGGTTAAGGATATTAAAATGTGTTGACATTTCAACTCAGCCGACACACTTTCCATATGGAGAACTAAATATTTAAATAATCAAGAACAGGCAGGTTATAGACGATCACGAAGATAAACAACGAGGAACTATACAACGCTACGACCCAACAATGAATCTTTCATAACCCTGGGCAGGATAAACACGCTCCACGCTCTCTGTCCTGATTCCATCACTGTAAATATCATAAATGTTTCTCTTTAATGGTGTGGCCTGGTTCTGTTTCAGACCTACAGCGTTTGTTCTTGATGAGACGCAGGCTGCACATCTGCAACGCTCAGATTCCAATCGTGTGAGCGACTGAAGACTCTCGATTTGAGCTGAATAAGAGGTCAAAGTGTCAGCGATGTGTACAGAAGTACGGGTGGCCATTTATAATTCAGCAGCTCCAGTTAGGCAAACAGAGACCGCAGGAGTACGTCAGCGAGAGGGAAGATGACAGAAAATCCCTGTCGTGATGAAAACACAGATGAGAGGTCACGCGTCGCGCCTGCATCCATCTACATAATTATGTCAGAGGCGCGTGATGACATCTAGAGGATCTGCAGAAGTTTCAACAGATCATTAGAGTGCAATTGGGAAGCATGACATTATAGTAGACCAGTGGATGGTTTATGAATGTAAGGAGTGATTCAAATGAGATGGAAAATGGTGGTTGTGTTGTGATGATGATGCATTAGATCCCCACATGCATCTGGGAACAGAACGTGCGCTAGGGTTTAGTTTATTTATTTACACACTCGCATAATTTACAACATCGAATAAACTTCT
Source organism: Ptychobarbus kaznakovi (assembly GCA_027422405.1). NCBI lineage: Eukaryota > Metazoa > Chordata > Actinopteri > Cypriniformes > Cyprinidae > Ptychobarbus > Ptychobarbus kaznakovi. The sequence continues at coordinate 25,157,859 of CM049806.1, read as the reverse complement.
AACAAGTTCACAGCATTCCACCAAAATAAAAGCTTGAGGATTTGAAATGTTAAAAGCTGTAAAAATGTTTCGTTTTGTAATAAAAGTATAACTATTAAATATTTTTTTTATTTTTAAAATTGTAATTTAGTAAAAGTACTACATTCTGTCTTCATTTTTATAATTAGAGTTAAACCATGACTTATTATTATTAATATTATTATTATTATTAAATTTTATAGGGTTCCTAAAAAACTGTGTGTACAAATAATGTGGACCGAGACATTAGTATTAATGTCTCAGTCCACATTACATTAGTATTAGTATTAATGCTAAAAAATTATTATGAAATATATTTTTTTATTTCACTGCACAATTGCAAATTATGTCCTTCGATTTCAACAATTCCTTCTTCATTTCTATAATTAGAGTTTTAAAAATTATTATTATTAATAATAATAATCACAACAACAAAAACAACTATTATTATAATTTCATTTGATAGAGTTCCTAAAACACCAGTGTAAATGTAATTAGTTTGAGTCCACATTAAAGTCTAGCTACAAAGTGGAATAAATAAATAAAATATTTCAGAGAACAACAATCATGCAAATGTGTTGTTAAATTACTGAAATATTTACTTAAAATCTCTTACTTTAGTAAATATTTTGTCTACGGTGCCGATAAAAAGTTTGGAAATATTAACTGTAGTTTTCTTGATTCACATGCAACAGGCCTGATGTGTGTCGCTGTCCCAGAGGGCATAAATCATTATGGTACAGGTGACCATAAGCTCTTCTAGCTCTCGCTTCATCACTATAATCTCTGACCCGTGCTACTGAAAAGTCAAAAGACATTGTAACAGCAGGCACATGTGCATTTAATTCGCTATGAGTGTTCCTGTGGCTCAGTGGTAGAGCATTGCGTTAGCAGCGCAAAAGGCCGTGGGTTTAATTCCCAGGGAACACACATACTGACAAGAAATGTATAACCTGAATGCACTGTAATTCGCTTTGGATAAAAGCATCTGCTAAATGCATAAATGTAAATGCTATGTTATACATGCATTCTGAACACTTACAATCACGCTGAATGTGCAGACAGCATTGCATTTAATCCCCAGACATCCTAAAACTGCAGCGGGTTTGTCTTAGTTTAGCTTTGAGTTTTTCACACACAAACACATCTGGATGAAGTTAGACTCATGAAAGTTGGAGCAGCTTCTTTTAAGATTCGCTTCATGCTATGTGACCGGTATCAGACGCAGTTGAGAAACCCGGTGAGTTCGGGTTCTCGCACGCAGCCTGTGGAGGAAAGAGCAGAACAGCAGATGCTTAAAATGCCCGAGGATCCATGTATACCGCAGTATATAAACACCTCAATGGCAGTGATAAGTGATAGAAGCAACAAAACACGTCCTGCTATGGTTACTGCGATTACAATGACACACACAACATAAGCTCTCATTAGAGAAAAGACAAGAGAGGATTTCACATGAATCCATTCCTGGTCTTACTGCGCACATTATTCAAATGAGGAAAAAAGGATTTAGAATCAGTCATCAACCACAAACCTCTTCTTAACTTTCATTAATTGAAATTAAACTAAAACATAACAAACATTAGATGAAAAATCTGTATAACTAACCGCAATAAAAAAAGAAAAAATTACAATATAGTACTAAAATGACTAAAAACGAAAAATAAATCAAAGCTAAATAGAAATAAAAATTGAAATGGAATTAAAAAAAGAAATTAACAAAAAACACATTTTTTTTTTTTTTATGAAAACTAAAAATATGTATATTATATATTTTAAATAACACAACACTTGAAGACACTTTCAAGGCAAACACAAAACTTATATTCAGAATATAAACAAAAATAGGATTCCGAAAAGAAACTATGTATATCATTGGTGATAAATTCACATTATACCGATCTCAGTCCTAGATTGCAAAAAGAGATTCAGGGGTGTGAGTTTGTATTTTTTCAGTCAACCAAAAATGCCCCGTGCCTGTCAATCATTTTAGCACATTTGTTTTGTCTGAAATATTAAAGTAGGGATGGGCTTTTTTGGCAATTTCTTATTTCGATCATCGATAGGTTTCAAAAACAACTAATCGAGTAAATCCTGGGGGGGAATGAAAATTTAATGAAAATATCTGAAGACTTATGAAAATTAATGTTAAAAATAAAAATATGACATGAAAACATGTCTATGAACACATGATTAGATGTTAGATTATGATATGATGCAGCAATGTTAAAAAAGAAGCATCTAAAAAAGACTAGCTGCCGAAGGTTAATCTGACTTTATGCCAATAAACTGAAACCCGTTCTATGACACTTCCTATGATATTAATCAGATAATTTAGATACATAACATAGACGTAACATTACAACTTGTATCTGCACAAAAGAATGTATATGCCCGTGAACTTTAAGTTATGCGCTACAGAGAGAGAGAGAGAGAGAGAGAGAGAGAGAGAGAGAGAGAGAGAGAGCGAGAGTCGAGAGAGAGAGAGAGAGAGAGAGAGAGAGCGAGAGAGAGAGAGCGAGAGAGAGAGAGAGCGAGAGAGAGAGAGAGAGAGAGAGAGAGAGCGAGAGAGAGAGAGAGAGAGAGCGCGAGAGAGCGAGAGAGAGAGCGAGAGAGAGAGAGAGAGAGAGAGAGAGAGAGAGCGCTCCCGCCGTGATGCGCTTTCAACCACGCACTGACTGAGACACGGGCAAGGAGAGGATTTACTATAGATTTCACATTCTATAAAGTTCTCATTATAATGCTTATGTCATTAATGTTTATGGTGGCGGTTGAGGAGAGACCCCCCACATGATTGTTAAGCGCTTTGGGTGTACAACAACACACAATAAAGCGCTATTTATAAATGCATCATTCATTCATTCAATGTTTATGGCAGATTTGTGCTATATTGTCATCTACATTATCAAGTGATTCCTAAAATCGCCTGCGTGTTTTCGAAGCCATACGAAGTACGAAAACAATTTTAATTGAAGTATGCATACTGTTGAAAAAATATGCCGAAAAAAAGTATTTTGGGATTTTTGAAAAAGAAACATCTAAAAGCAATATGACCGTCTCTATATCGGGCATTGCATTGGAGCATGAAACGACTGGTAATATGCAGTGCATTCAGCATGTAAATACATATTAATATCCCAACACATCCTATATTAGATGAATCAGATATGTATGTAGCTAACCCAGACATCACTACGTGACTTCAAAGCCAAGCTTCTCTCTCTTCTCACGTCTATACTTTGAACGCTTGCATGTGAAATAATCAGAGCTCAGGGTGCCGCCCAAAGTGCTGCTTTAACCAATCAGAATTTTTTTTCCCCACATCGATCATCGTATTGCATCATCGATCAGTCTGAGTACTCGTACTCGCTACTCACTCCACTGTCAGATCCCTCTTTGAAAAAGTCTCTCAGTGAATATAAACGAAAGTAGAATAAAAATAAGTCTTTATCCTTCTAAAACCTCTAGAGATGTTTATAAATCTGAACGTAAAATGTATAAGCAACAAACAGCATCTCGAAATGATGTGTAGCAAAATCTGCAGAGCTCTTGCGGGTCTGTCAGAACAGGCTGGATCAATCTTTAATGTCACGGGCTGTATGCGAACCGATTCAGAGGAAGACAATGATATTGATCTAAATCCTGCTTCATTTCGCAAAGATTTTATTTCAATTTAAATACATTGCATTTAATGTCACCTTTGCCTAATTTGGGGTATTGAACGGAGAAACAAAGCTGCTTTTAGCACCTGAGATGAGACTGACTGAAGCAACACAAACAATACAAATACAATCTCTCCATACTATCAAGACTCCGCTAATGAGCTGATGGAAAGCAGCTATAGTCCCGACCAATTAACCCGCCGTCTGACGAATAGCAGCCCTTCTGCAAACGGTCACGCGGGCAACGACTGCTTGAATTCATTACTGTTTCATGAGATCTATGGTGTCATGCGGTCTGTGTAGTGAATAACAGATGAACGTGAGTGTGACCTTTATTTTCTGCTGCGCCTGAAGATGGAAGAAAGAAGAAAGTGGGTCATGTGATCTGCTGTATTTCATGCACGCGTGTTTAAAATGACCTCTTGCTTTGTGAATGTGCAATTACTCTCGGCACGTCCTGGCATATCTTGTGTGTGATGCAATAAAGAGGGTCAAGAAAAAGGGTGTGAAACGCTGGAGCCGGAACTCTCAGTCCAACATGCAGCATTGCATATGCAGTTCATGCAAATACATATTTCATATTCATATAGATCAGCAGGATTACAAGCATCTAAATGTGTATATGCACTAAATTTGTATAATATCATGAGAAATGTCAAGCAGAACTGGTTTCCAGAATCTCTTCTGACCCTGACAGACTAGAAGAATGAAATAACAACCACAAAGGGCACATCAGGCATGCTGGAATGAATCATGACATTGATGAGTGAACAAGCACCTCAACAGTGTCATCTGATGAAAACTACAGATCCTCAACACATGAGATCATACAGGGGCTGAACCACACCTTTACACCAGCATTTGTGCTTGTGTTCAATACAATGCTTTTGTTTCCAAACGCTTTATGACAAAACCAATTCATTGCACATTTTACTTTTTAATGGAAGCAGTATTTTTTTCTTTGTAGCTACAAAATCTACCAACAGCCTTGTCAATGTATAATGGCCATTCTCAGTTTTTATATGTTTTCAGTGAATTTGTCAAAATATAACTTTAGGATATTACAGTTAGTTTGTTTTCAAAATGGCAAAGAATAAAATGCATTTTCTATATGTATAGATAACAAGGAAAAATACTGCAGGCAATGGCTGTCAATCAGTCAGTAAACTCCAATTAGGAATTCCAATTAAATTCCTCAAGGTAGTCAAATATATGCACAGATTTAATTGTAATAGGATGGAGAATTAAAAAAGATTTCTGAAATTCAAAATTTTAAACAAGAAAAGCAAATTTTGCACGCAAACAAATATTGCCTTGAAAAAGCCTTGTTTGAAACTTTTGAAGAAAGACAGAAATCTAAAAAGATAGAAAGAAAGAATGAGAAGGAAATATAAAGAGTTACATGAAAGTAAGACAAGATAGAAAGAAAAAAAGTCGAAAGTAAGTTAAGACGACAGAAAAAAGGAAACATAAAAAGATGAAATAAAGAAGACAGAAAGATAAACAAAACGGCCCATATTAAATCTCATCTGAGATTTCCCAGCTCTAATGTGTGTTTGCAGCCGGTCACTCAAGGTTCAAGTCTTTATGCACATAATAAATTATACAGGGTATAATTAGAAGTGAAATGTAAATCAAATCAGGACAGTGCAAAATAATAATAAAAAAAATGTATATAAAGCACAACACGAGAGCATATATATGTAAAAGAAGAGAAATAAGAGTAAATGTGCAATGAAATAAAAAGTGCAAAACAATAAGATGTGCAAAAAACAATAAGATGTGCAAAAACAATAAGATGTCAAAAAAAACAGTGTACTGGGACTTAATAAATAGTAATGTGAATAAGAGGGATGTGCAGACGGGTTGTTCGGAGTATTGTACATAAGCAGCAATATTTGAGAATATTTACAGTTAACAATGAGTCTTGTGAATGTTTATGAAACTGAGTTTGTGTTAGGAGCCGGATGGCCTGAGGGAAGAAGCTCCTCCTCAGCCTCTCAGTTTTTGCCATCAGCTCCTGAAGCGCTTGCCAGATGGCAGTAAACAGAAAAGATGGTTGCCGGGGTGAGTTGAGTCTTTGATGATTTTAGCAGCTCTGCTTTTGCACAGTAGGTAGATGTCCTGCAGAGAGGGGAGAGCAGACCCTGAGATGCGCTCAGCTAAGCGCACGACTCTCTGTAGAGCCTTGCGTCCTGGTTTGTGGCATTATTTATACACTGAGATGCACTGAGTCAGAACACTTTCTATGGCCCCAGAATAGAAAGTTTTCAGGATCTGGTGAACCCTGAATTTCCTCAGGCCTGGTACAGTCTTTGCCTGACTTTCTTGACCTGGTTTGGATGTGTGTAGTCCATGTCAGGCCATGCAGGACTTGAAGAGGCTGTAAACCGCTGCTGTCTCTTCCTGAAGTCCAGCGTCTGTTTTGCTCACGTTAGCTGTTGCGAGGAGTGTCAGCTGATAGACTCAGAGCTGCAGCGAGCTGTGCGCACAAGAGCACTGGGGCTGAGAGTGCAAAAGAGGCTTACTGCTGTTGGAAGAGCAGAGAGGCTGTGCTGATTCCCAACGGCCCCAAAACCCCGAACAACTATGAGCTGTAGTTCTGAAGACTGTGTTTGCAACAGACGCGGGGACGATGGGGGTTAACAGAATATTAACTGCGGCCAGCAAAAAGTAATGATCACCATTAATCAATAATTACTCAAAGTTAATATATATGAAGTCAATTTGAAAATATCTTTAAAATGCATTTCAGAGGTAATGTTAAAGCGATGCTTTTTCACTTTTTGAATTTTAGTCAGTGTGTAGCGTGTATGTTTGGGCATAAAAATATCTACAAAGTTTCAAATCTCAAAGTCTATATTTAGACATTTAGTTTTTTAAAACATTCCCTGTTAAAACCCCTGTTTTGCTGTATTTGTGATATCACAAAAATAAATCCCGCCTACTGAAATTCGACTGGTTGGCGGGTGGGGAGAACGCTTGGTTGAGCTCTGCACGTTTCAAAATCGAAACCCGTGCTGGTGTTTTTATATCACTGTATTTCTGAAGGAAACCAAATGTTTTCAGAAAATTATGAATGTCATTTTCATTTCATCTTGTCTGATAAAGCAGCGTTTGTGGGCGGAGCTCTGTTTTGTGTACAGCGTTACCGGGGAAACCTCGAGCTCTCCCGTTCCAACAGCACCTCCCGCTGGCAGAGAATGAATTTTCATATATAAGATATTAGATTATGATTATGATGCTGCAATGTTAAAAAAAGAAGCATATGCAGCCACAAATAGTGCAAGTCTGTGGGACTATGGTATAAATAAATTCAACTGTAAAACAGTTTCACTGCAATTCATGTTATAATGTTAGAATTAAAGAACAATAAACATAATACATATTACTGTTACACTTATCTGTACATAGTCAAATGCAGTTATTTTTAAGCTGTTGTGGACATCCTATCTAAAACCTGATTTAGCTCAAAAAAAAAAACAACAACAACAAAAACATTACCACTTTAATATGCTTTGCAATATCCGTGCGTGCAAAGGTCCCTCTTGTTCAATATTCTCGGGGTCTGAATTGACATAGATATAATATTTCTATGTGGATTGATATGGCTAGCTGTTTTGGTAAGGGGCGGGGCAGTACTGAAACGCCATCTAAGCTGTTCGCCAATCACAACGCACTGGGACAGCTAACCAATCACATCGCACTGGACAGCTAACAATCATTTCGTTTTTCGGAAGGCGGGCCTTCATCAAACCCGGAACTAATCGAGTCGTTTGTGTCAGGCTGGGGAGAAAGGCATTGTAATAATGTAAATTATGAGAAAAATTATGTAAATTGTGAAGAAAAAAAATCGATATTCGAACCACCAAGCATGAGAGCATGTTCTAGTACACACCTAAAACAAAATGTTTAGGTAAAAATAAAAAAAGTAATTACAAAAAAAAAGTTTTTGCAGCCTGTAAAAAAAAAAGGTAGAAAGATAAAAAGTTCTAAAATAAAATCTGAAATCTAAAAAAAGCAAACGTAAAAATATATATAAAACAAAAGCTAAAAAATAAAATTGGTAGAGAGATGAAAAGTTAAAAAAAACTAAAAAACAAACAACAAAAAAGGTGGAAAGTTAAAAAGAAGTTAAATTGAAATCTAAAAAAAGCAAACGTAAACAGATATTTAAAACAAAAGCTAAAAAATTAAATGGTAGAGAGATGAAAAGTAAAAAAAACTAAAAAAACAAACAAACAACAAAAAAGGTATATTTTTTTGAAGTTCAAAATCTAAAAAACAAACAAACATTAAATAGAAGATAAAAATAGCAAAATCAAAAAGGAGGGATGGACAGATGGATGAGCAACAAGCAACCAGCTAGCAATCATTCAGAACACATTAGCAACGGCATTGCAACACCCTAGCAACCAGAGGCAACCTCGTAGCATCCTATTTATATCGTTTCTGAGATCAAATCATTACAATCATCTGACACCTTTTTTAAAATAGTAGTAAAATGAACTGAAAAGCTTTGCTGTTTTAGTGAACTAATCTTTTCTAGAGACTTTTTGTGTGTGATTTCATACACCCAAGAGAAGAGTCTTATTTTTTCACGCAAGGCACATTTCTAACAGAAAACACATTCACAGTCTACTTGGAGAGCTACACACACACACACAGAAATGTATACCGTCTGCTCAGGTTTAGACAGAGCCGCTCAATCTTGAATCTATAACCCGTCTGGAATAAAGTTCATCAGGAGCCGACTGAAGCCGAGCGGAGCTGTTTCTAATAAATACTGGGTGCTAAAACATGCTGATCGATTCTCCTTGGCTCGAAGCAGGACAGTAATTGGTTTCCAGTCGCAAAATGATAAACATGTGCTGACCCAGTGTATCTCGTCTCATCCAATTGGGCTTTAAACATGTAATGTGCATAATTCAGCATGAATTTCTGTCAGAGAGTGTGTCATTTTTTGAAATAACGAATAATTGTTGATAAATGGATATGGGGCCTGTTAAACAGACACAGCAGTGAATATGTGAAAATATAAATGGAGGATATGAAGATAAATGTCCGATATTTACCAAAAACTGTCAGTGGAAAACATGTTGAGAATATTTTGTAATTTTTCACAGTATATACATTTTACATCTTGCCTACTTGCATTAAAGCATTTCTGGAAACCCTGTTTGGTAAATTTGCAACATGTGTCATAAAAACGTCCAATCAGACTGACACAATCTTTATGCCTTTAGTTTTGTACATCTTTAGGTTCCGTGATATAAGAAAGACAGTGTGAACACCAAGCAATGTATCATTTATTTATTTTTTAGTCCAATTGAACTAAGTGAACTGAGCTACAAGTGTGAACACACCCTTAATTGAAATTTTTTTTCAGTAAAAATGCAAAATTACACACTTCTTTAAAAGTATTGCTACAAGAGGTGAACATTATACATTGTACTATGTGTACATGATTTCAGTGACAAAAAATCAGTGACAAAAATGGGTTACTAAGCTTGTCTGTGTAAAATTGTGTTCAATATTACATCCTTGTGTCTTGGCTGTCATAACTTTATAAAGGCAAGGTTAGTTTGATCACTGTAAGATCATGCATAATGCATGTCTTGTGGCTATGCATTTAAAATGTGTTTTTTATGCAATTAAGTAAATTAGCCTTTTTCACAAAAATCAGAAATGACGATAGAAAAGGAACAAAGCCATTAATCAGAGTCATCTCTTATTTAATATGTATTTGCCAGGACACATACAACGTATATTTATGCCATCACATTAATAATTCAAAGGAGAGCAAGTAGAAAATACAACATTACTTTAATAATAATAATAGTGAAAAAAATCACGTGGAGAGTCATAATGCAAAGCCAGCACCAAACGGACCGAATGGCAAAGCTAACTGAATTATAACTGACACCAGAATTAAACAGACTTGTATTTGTGATGACGCGAGCCGACCAAACAGTTAATTGTGAAATGTTTGCGCTTTGTAGAGTAAAGTACCAGCAGTTCAAGCATTTTCATAGGATCTAAATTTAAAAAAGACTTTGATTCTTGAATTCATTCTTGTTAAGTACAGCAGCTGTTGTCACCGGAAAAACTTTTACCCCGCAAGCGCCAATCCGGAAGTGTGAAAAAGCCTAATTCCACTTAACTAACATTCCAATTCACATTCTAATTCAACTTCCTGTGGAATGTGGCCAGTTCAATCTAAATTCCAACACTTCAATCTTTACATTTGAAATCTTGAATGCTAAATGCCTTTATGTAACCCTGATCTTAATTTTTTTTAATGGGTGGGTAAAAATTTTATATGGCAGTGATCCTCAAATCTGGCTTGCGAGATCCACTTCCCTGCAGCGTTTAGCTCCAACCCTGATCAAACTCACCTACCTGTGATTTTCTAATGATCCTGAAGACATTGATTAGCATGCTCAGGTGTGTTTGATTAGGGTTCGAGCTAAACTCTGCAGGAAAGTGAGTATCACTCTTATATGATCTTATATATATATATATATCACTCTTATTTTCTTCGCGTTTGGATTACTGTAATTCTTTGTACATTGGCCTACCTCAATCTACACTGTCTCGATTACAGATGGTTCAAAATGCAACAGCCAGATTCTTAACAGGAACTAAGAAAAGGGATCATATCACCCCTGTCCTTGCCTCATTGCACTGGCTCCCTATAAAACTTAGAGTCGACTTTAAGGTCCTTCTTTTTGCATACAAGGCATTGCATAATTCTGCCCCGGATTATATTTGTGACCTCATCAAGCCATATACAGCCTCTAGGTCTTTAAGATCTAGTGATCAGTTACTTTTATCTGTCCCCCGTTCACGTTGTAAAACAAAAGGTGATCGAACTTTCTCAGTAGTGGCCCCAAAGCTGTGGAACAGTCTACCTTTGAACATTAGAGCTTCTCCATCATTGGATGCTTTTAAATCTAGCTTAAAGACTTATTTTTATTCTTTAGCATTTGAGTGATGTTGTGTATGTACTTTGAATAGTTTAAGTGGTGTTTTATGAAATTACATTTTAATTGTTTTTGAAACTTGTTTTATTTTATGTTGTCTCCTCTTTCTTTCTCTTTTAAATTCAGTTATTTTCAATGTAAAGCACTTTGGATCAACTACAGTTGTGTAAAACTTGTGCTCTATAAATAAAATTTGCCTTGCCTATGATAATCAACATTTTGCCCCAAATCACTCAGACAGAACCTGAAACATTTTGAATCTACTTGGAGACATTGGCTCTTAATCAAATTTGTAAAAAAAAAAAAAATCAATCTTTAATATGGTCAAAAGGCTAAAAATGATCAATATGGAATCTTTTAGCAACACTGCTCAGCCAATAGACCACTCCAAACGGTCTCTTTGAAAAATTACACACTAAAAATTCAACCTCAAAATCTCTTGCATTATGCATGATGGTGAGCCATCTGTTAATATTCTAATACTCATGGTAAAAACAATCCTGCTATGAACTTTATAATGTAAAAAGAAAATACAAATATTTCCTTTTAGACACATTTTATAAAGCACCCAAGTTTGTGAAGGATTAACAGAAGAAACGAAGAACCGTGTCAGTATGTCAGCAGCTCTCTGACCACGAAGGTCTGTAGGCTACACAGGTGCATTTGCACAGGGACCAGTAACAGTTACACCATAAAAGCATCCATTAAACAGTGTTCAAGCATGCATAAATGATGCACAAGCCGCGGTCACATAGTGCTGCACTGGCCTGATGCCGCTCGACTAGTACGGTGACTGCCTTCATCTCTAGTGGAAGATTTGTTTGGCCTGAGGACTAATTCTGCTGATATAGCCTATTTAACATGGAAACAAAAATAGCTTGAGCTGAGAACACAGTTTGAGAATGTGACCAAGGTCACGACTCAAAGAGAGAGAGAGGTGCGATCAGGCCACGTCGAGCTGCTCCAGACATGACAGCTGCTGTGTGTTCTGGAGGAACAAATACACTTTTTCCATCGATACATGGCGGAGTGTAATCTGGAGCCGTTCTGCACATTTCTAATGAAGAGATAGAAAAATCAGCTCTGCAGCACCTGAAACAGATCGATAGTAAACTAGATCGATAGTAAACTCCACTTCATGTCATTCCAATTCAACTTCCTGTAATGAACTTCCTGTAATGAACTTCCACACTCATTAACTGAAAGAACACCTCTTTCATTCTGAATTTTTTTAGTTACATCAGAGTTCAACTGTGAATTGAGCGGAAGCGCGGGTCGCTTCTGAGAGCTTCTCAGTTCCCACAAAAGCCCTCTTCTCCAGCGTTACAGGTACACAACACAGCTTCCTCTCTTTTGTGCCTTTCTAATGACATTTCCGCTTCAGCTTTTACCTCCTTTGCACCCACAAATTACCCCCATCTCCAGCTTTCACAGGCTCTCGCCAGCACCGGAGAAACGCCTTCCCTTTCAAGTCTTTGCGCTTTAATTAAGAGCCATGTGACTAGCATGTGTCTGTGAGCTGGCGGCGAGCGCGGCTATTCTCTCGGCCTGATTGAAATGCAGCGCACAGCGTCTAGACGCCGGGACCAGCTTTAGCATTGTTCAGAGCAGAATGGGCACAGAAAAAGGCTGATTTTTGAACATCCAGACAGGGGGAGAGGAGGATGTTGCACGGGTTCGGATGCGGCCTCATGGGTTATGGTGCAGTAAACCATCCAGAGAGGCTGTGAAAGTGACCTTCAGTGAGTGCTTTAAAACACAAAGCCCGTCTGCTCACAGAGACATCTCCAAATCATTTTGTTTATAAAGATTAATCCTTCACTTCGCATCATTTATCACATCTGGTAACCCATTACAAGACCCCATTTCCCCGCTGGAGATTTAGGTCAGACACACAGAGGCTTTAGAATAATGCTTACATTATGAAATTATGCATAGTTGTTTATTAAAGCTTGTTATATATTCATAAGGCATTTAAATGAAGCTGATATAAGTTTTATAAGGCAGAAGTGGTGGTTGAGCATGAATTGTGATGCTTTTTCATCTGAAGCTACCTTCTTCAGCAGTGCTGATGTTGAGACAAGTTTCTCAAATATGTCACTATAGTATTCCTATAGTCACAAACAGACAGTCCCGTCCCAAACATGGGCAATGAGGCAATGTTGTCTGGTCGGGATGCACAAAAAACAAAGCAATGTTTATTAAAGCAACACAGTTTTGCACTTTTCAGCAGCTTACTTAAAAATAATAATAATAATAAAAAAGAAATCCAATAAAAAAGGGGGCAATATAGAATATATATATATATATATATATATTTGTACTTTTATTTTAAGACAGTTTAGCACTTTTCTGTGCCTTAAAAAAGTACTCTTATGTTTGAGTTGGGACTATGAATGAATGAATGAATGGTAACAATTATTTTTTTTTTTAATGCAACAAAAAATTTATGAAGCCTTCATTTTAGTCATTTAAACAATCGGGCACGTTTCCAAAAGTCAACTATGGTTGCAAGTTCCATCATTACCAATAGAGTTCAGTGGAAACCATAGTTAGAGAACAAGCACACCAGGTCAAAAATGGACTACTAACATATAACTCCAACTATAAAGTTTAAAAAATCCATAAAAACTATGGCTATATGGTATTTTTCGTTGAAATAGTACAGAACACCATTTAGTTCATTGTGAAATGTTTAAATAAATACAAATAAGTGGTGTAGACAGACTATGATTGGATGGTAGAGTCCTTCACTTGGAATTCAGAAATTAAAACTACTAATATAATGGCCATCACTTCACAAACTCATAACATGTTCACAACACATCTGCCTTGAAAGGGTCATACATTAGCCCTAAAAATCAATTTATCTATGGAGAAAATGCATGGGATTTTAACTTCTGGATCCCGACTGCAGCACTCTATAAAACTCGTCTTCCCACATGATGCATGAAGATATATTAGCCTGTTGTTCATGCTCCTTATCCAATAAAGCACAATTTATCAAACAACTTCCATTTTGCTACAGTTCATCCTTTGAGAACTGCAACAGATACACATGCTCTTTTCTTTTAAACTATATCTGTGCATGGTTTGTGGTCTCGAGAGACAAAATGTACATGAAAAGCACATTGCAGCTTCCTCTCGCTCCACACTGAGCATGTTCTACAAGCAACATTTCAATATACATGTCAAGAAATGTGACATAATGAGGACAAAGGAAGAGGACATACAGATCTGGACACGAGAACGCGCTTTTTGTTTCCTTTAGTGTGTGTGTGTGTGCGTGCGTGCGTGCGTGCGTGCGTGTGTGTGTGTGTGTGCGTGTGTGTGTGTGTGTGTGCGTGTGTGCGTGCGTGTGTGTGTGTGTGTGTGTGTGTGCGTGCGTGCGCGTGTGCGTGCGTGTGTGTGTGCGTGCGTGCGTGGAGGTGAACAGAGGACAGGTGGTGGACTAAGAGTGCTGTGTGTTGAGTAGAGGTGCGAGACGGGCCGTATGCCCGCCAGACGGCTCAATTTTCCCATCTTGAGATCCCATTTGGGAATTTGATTGCACAAGGATTGTGTGTTTACAAGGACTGAGAATCAGACTAGCTGCAACCGATTCATAAAGTAGTATTACTTTTTTTAATTCTGAAAATGCAAAACGACGTATTTCAGAGTTAGCTTGTAATAATTGTAATTTAGGCTAATTTAATTAGTTATATATAAAAACAATCAATCAGTGATTGACCAATCAGCACACAGCAAAAAGTCATTTTCTTTCTTGATATTTTTGTCTTGTTTTGCAGTAAAATCTAAAAAAAAATTGGATCAAGAAATAATACTGAATCAAAATGACATGTTCTTTTTGTTTTATAAGACATATCAAAATGACTTAAAACAAGAACGGATACATGCCAATGGGATAAGAAAAAAAATTAACTAAACAGGAAAACAAATTGATTTTTCTTAACTATTATGAAAAATGTTTAGACATTTGTATTGGAAAATATATATATTTATATTTTTTCCTTTCAATTTACCATACATCATTTTGCATTTCAAGTAATAAATCTTAATTTAGAAATGTTTAGATGCTAGTATTGAAAAACAAGACAAAAATACCAAGTTAAAATGCCTTTTTGCAGTGCAAGGTTGATCAATCGACTGCAATCTGTCCATTTTGACCAGTTTTGGTCAATAATGTGCTTGGTTAGGTGATCAACCCACTAAACCAGAGGACTGCTATTGGAAAATATTTTTTTTTCTCGTTTGTAGTTAATTTCTGTGTATATTGCACTATATCAACAATCAGTCGGCCTAGTATTTAGATCAGTAACACATCAGTTCTCCACTAAAAATAACAGTCTCAGGCATGTCCTTATTTAGATAGCACATATTATAACTCAAGTGCATTAGAGGAGCAGCTCATCTTATGGAAAATGTCTTTGTGCCAAGAAACAGGTCTCAACGGGACGGTTGTGCCATGTGCCCGTCCCACATCCGAAGAGAGTGTTCTGTCCGTCCCAGCAAGAGAAACCGGCACATTCTGCCTGCCTTCCTGCAAAATCATACAGAGACCCCAGGCATTTGAGTGGTCATGACTACGTGGCCTAACCAGCAGGATTAAAGCATTTGAGCCGACTAAGATGAGCGAGCGCACATCCCCCCGAAACAAAAGCGCAGAGACGCTGGTTCAGCTCACCTCTTCCTCAGACAGCGAGAGGTGTGAGGGAGAAGTGTCGGACAAAGCCGATTACTTTCTCTCCTTCAAGCCGCCGCAGCGGTAAATCGAAGCAGAGGTGTGAGAGTGCAAACGTTCACTGCAGACACAGTGCTAATCCATTAAAAAGCATGCTCACTTTATAAAAGATAACCTCTGAATGGATCAAAAACCACCATAGAGCATCAAATTACATGCTTGTATCTGCTAGAGATGCGCTAATAGAGAAATTTCAACTTGCATAATATTCATGGCAATTGCATCAAATTCTGGCTCCAATTTTGTGAGTGCACTAAAGAAATTGTGAATGAAATCATCTCTAATAGTTCAACATATGCCAAACATAACAATAGGTAACATCTCATGTATTATTTACCACAACAAAACTATATCTATCAATTAGTGAATCATTAGACTGATTCAAACCGATAATTCATTAATCCAACAGTGACATGAGAGTTTTTTTCCATTGATTCATTAAAAAGAATTGCTCGTAGGAGTCATTTGTTCATGAACCAGACTACGCTAGTCATGCTGTATGTTTGCAGACAACAACTAAGGACAGAAAGATGTCTCATATTTTTGTTATCCATGTGTAATTTTATGTTAATCAAATTCGAGAACCAAATCTTGACTCTCAACCTACAACAGCCAATATTTATTCACATGCATGGGCCGATAACCAATATGACAGCCAATTTTAGAAATCAAAACAAAAATGACTGCGCAAATGATGAGTTTGAAGGCGATAGAGTCAGCAGAGTTGATTCTGAGAAATATCGAGTTTAAGTTTTCTGAAGATTCCAAAATCATCAAGCAACGTTGCATCCTGGTTTGTGGCGTTGTTATTGTCCTCCTATTCTTTTATGACAGCCAATTTTAAAAAAAAGTATGATTACTATATAATTGTTAATATAACTCAAGCAACGTTTTTTATTTTTTTTTTTTTTATCGTTGTTATTAAAAACAAGAACAAAAATGCAAATAAACAGTAGTTTAATCAAGAGCAACGAGTGATTCATTTTCTTTTAATGTTTGATTAACATTGAAACATCCCGTTTCCGCCACTGAATAATATAAAAAGGTTATTGCATATTGGGTTTTGATTTTGAAACGTGCAGAGCTCAACCAAGCGTTCTCCCCACCCGCCAACCAGTCGAATTTCAGTAGGCGGGATTTACAATTTGTGATGTCACAAATACAGGAAAACAACTTTGTAGTCCAAACGATCCGGTCGCTGTAGTTCTTGAAAAGGGATTTTTTTTAAACAAAATATCTCCCTTTGGAGTGGACTTTTAGATTTGTAACTTTGTAGATGTTTTTATGCCCAAACATACACACTACACGCTGACTAAAATTCAAAAAGTGAAAAAGCATAACAGGACCCCTTATAGTTTAAAAATGAAAACCATAAAAGAAAAAAAAAACTTTGGGTTGTTGAAATTAAAGTTAAATGTTAACTGAAAATAAAATAAAATCTTTTCAGCCTGTTGCCAACGCAAAATGTTATTTTCATTTAGTTTGTTATTGAACCAAAAATACTAAAACTTAAATAAAAATTATATAAAAAAACATATACCATAAAAATCTAAAACTAATCAACTAATAAACAATGAAAACTGCAAAAAAATTACAAATATTTGACAAATATTTAAATGAAAATAGAAAAAATAAAAAATTCAAAATATTTATTTAAAATAATCTAATAATAGTATCTAAAAGGCACTAAACTAAAACTGATTTATGATAAAACTGGTTTAGCAATATAGTCCATTACTGCCTTCAAAAACAGGTACAAAAAAGCTACTCTTTCAGAAATACTGGGCTCGTGGTGCACACTTGATCAGAAACTAGCACCACTAAGTACTACGTAAGTAACATTACTAAGTACTACTCCGAGTAAATCTTTACATACTACAGCTCAAGCTGTTGCTCTGAAACCAAGGCAGACATTATTATTCCATGAAGAATGGGGGTCAGCCCCGGCATGAGCTTTACATCTCTCAAACGGCCATCTGAAAAGACACACAGCTGTCAGCTGTGAGGAACCGAGGGGCCGTGGGCCCCATTCACAGATTAGCTTCTGCTGGACACCTCCTGTCTGAAAGCGCTCGCTGCTCTCCAGAGGAGCCGCACACTACGGGCCGATCGTTTTCTCTGAAAGACGCCGCTACAGTGCAGATGATAGAGCGCTCTATTGTTTTGGAAGTGGCAGTGGGATTTGTCCAATCGGAGGGTTTTGTATGACAGGACACTTCCCTGGGGCCCCGGCTCTTGGAGACAAAAGAAAATATTTACATGTGAATTCAGCGGAAAAGTACCTTACGGTTGTCTTCTCCATCACACATGCGCTTTGCTTCGGAATATCAAGTGTAAAATGAACACTGACTGATATCCCACTGAACAAAATGAGCCTCGGATGTGGAAGAAAAGGCAAATATTGCACATTTCATTTAGCACCTGTAGCAGCTCCCAAAAGACGTGGGAAGAGATTAGACTCATGGAATATAAAGAGAATAGCAACGAAATTGGATGCTAAATTCTTTGGGTTCCTAGATCCAAAAAAGCAACAATAAAAAGATGAAACTAACCAAACACGAAAAAGTTTTTTTCTTCTTTTTATTTCTTAAAATGTATCACAATATATTTATTTTTGCTTGGAATTTAACAAACAAATAGTATATATATATATAATATTTATTAGGGCTGTCAATCGATTCAAATATTTAATCGTATGATTGTCGTGAGTTAACTCGCGATTAATCGCAACTTAATCACACATTTTATTTGTTCTAAATGTACCTTAAATTAATACTTTTAAGTTTTTAATACTCTAATCAACATGGGCATGGACAAATGTGGATGTTTTATGCAAATGTATGTTTATTATTATTGAAACCATAGTCAACATAGAGCATGAAGACAAGACATGTTTCAAAGGTCATAGATGTGTTTCAAAGAACTTGTTCATGTCTATTAGACACATGAAAAAAGAAATACCAGGTTCCCATTACATCCCTTTCTTTGAACTGAGATATTGCACTATTTTCATTCAAATTCAAGTAAATACACGCAGAATACGCATCCTTGCATCGAGTTGGATGCAGAAGAGCTTACGCTGCTTGCGTTCTGTGGATAATATACAAGGAGGAGACGAATTGTTGAAAAAAAGTCGTTATTTTAATTTTCTTTGCGTACAAAAAGTATTCTCTTCGCTTCATAAAATTCAGATTGAACCACTGATGGCAGATGGACTTCCCTGGCGATGCTTTTCATTATTTTCTGGACCTCGACAGCGTTATTTACTTGGTTATTACAACGGGATAGTTACAAGCCTCCCGGTTTTTATCTAAAATATCTTAAATTGTGTTCCGAAGACGAATTAAGCTTTTATGGAGTTGGAACGACATGCGGGTAAGTGAATAATGACAACATTTCCATTTTGGGGTGGAGTAACCCTTTCATTTTTTCAATTTTGGAACTAATATGGAAAACGAAAATATCATACATTTAAATACCTGTTTACTTTAAATGAATGCACTTGACAGGCTTAACACTGCAATGGTTCGGGTTATACATTTTATCGATTCATGCATTTCCTGAGAATCAAACACGTGACCTTTGTGTTGCTAGCGCAATAGTCTA
Source organism: Ptychobarbus kaznakovi (assembly GCA_027422405.1). Lineage (NCBI taxonomy): Eukaryota > Metazoa > Chordata > Actinopteri > Cypriniformes > Cyprinidae > Ptychobarbus > Ptychobarbus kaznakovi. The sequence continues at coordinate 25,138,846 of CM049806.1, read as the reverse complement.
CTGTTTCAGCTTCATATCATTCATGTTTAATGAAATATATCAAGCACTAATGTACAAACAAACAACAATAAACAAAGAGGCCATGAATTAGAAAGACCCAGATACAAACAATCACTACAATGTTCACCATAGTCATCACAACAAATCTAGCCAAAAGCACTAAATGGCCAGCATCTGTTTCGTAGTTCAACCAGGTTATACAAGCATCATGCAAACTCTTCAGTCTCTAAAGAAAGCTGCTTTGGTGTGATTTTAAGGGCGCTGCCGCTGAAGTCCTCAGAGCTGTAAGTGGATGGATTTGTCAGTAGATTAACTCTTGACTCTTACAGTCAGAGCTGTGCTGGACATCCACTGCGTCCGACCGCCGGCTATAATGGCCGTCTGCCAGCGGAAACCAGAGTCACTACAGACAGCAGATAACTAGCAGCTTTCACCCGAGCGGAACGGATGTGTTAGTCCTCAAAATAACAACATATTATTATGATCTTCCACTCTGCTAGAATGATCCCCGTGACTTACAAATGACAAACTGTCCAAACCAGCTTAGTTTAAGTGTAAAACAAAACATATGTCAATACTATCCTGATTATTATTATTTTTTATAAGCAAATAAATTATGACATTTACACAAAAATGTAAAAAAAAAAAAAATTCGATAGCAAATGCACATTAATAGTGAACAGAAAGAGCAAGGACATCAATTTAAAAAAGTAAAAAGGGTTCGTTTTGATTTCACATTGTGTTTAAGCATGCGTGTTGTGTGTAGCACAACTCTGTGGACGTTTGAGGGTTGTTAAACAGCGACTCTTATGTTGAAGAGCTCTTCTGAGCAGCCAGTAACATCACGACACACCGCTGTGTTTGTTCGGCTAAAGTGTGCATTAAAGAGGATCTCCATCCCATCTGTCTGCTCACAGAAACCTAAAACAGATGCTGAACATGGAGCAAAACGACCCTGTCTCTGAACAATTAACCACCAAAAGGGTGTGTACAGCATCCATGCATTATAACTCATGTAGAACATGTTGAAGAGTGATTCATACTTAAAAAAACATGCCACGATGGTTTAAAAAGCAAAGAGATAGATGAAAGATTCAATCATAACTGTGCAAAATGACATTAGAGTAACATCAGTGTTTGGAAACAATCAAATTAAATTCACACACATTAGGTTTATTCAAGCAGAAATAGCACTATATTGTTGTATACTATTATTATAATACTAAATAATTTTGCACCCCTCCCCCAAAAGAAACAAATATATATTAATAAAGAAATTAATAAATGTATTAGTTTATCCAAAAAGAAAAACCACAATAATATATTCATTCAAAAACTGAATGATGTTACCACCATTATATTTAATTTCCAGAAAAAAACTAGTATGATACACTTTAAACAAATTATAAATAAAGTAGTTAATCCATTAGTTTAAAAATATTTTCACTGAATTTCCAGAAAAAAATTATATACTGTTAACTTTACTCCAAATTATTTATAAAATATATATTTTTTTAAATTTTAATCAAAAAGTATAACAAAAACATTTGTACCAAATTTCAAGCAAACAACTATATTATTATACATTGTTGATGTGATACTAAATTAAACATACAGTGACATAATATTTTGTTCCTGAGGGACATTCATATGAACCGGCTTGTTATTGTAGCACACTGCACTGTTATATTTCGATCAAACTTCTGCCCAGGCTGTTAGGTCATTTACAGCCATCGTTTATTATATTAAAGGTGCACCAAGCGATATTTGCCAAACGATATTGATATTTGAAAGCACCAAAACAAACACGCCCATAGCCCAATAGGACCTGACCCTTATTTTGAAATCTCCGCCCCACCCGATCACGGAAACAAGTGAAGATGACACCCAAGCATATTAAACAAAAAAAGCCAACAAAGAGAAGTTGTGTGAAAGCGCAAAATCAACGTTACTCACCTATCAAAAGAAACACAACCTCGATTCGAGCCCTTCTCACTCCTTGAATTCTCTCCACCGCTGGAAAGCTGATCCGATATTTACACGGCTCCTTGCCTGATCATAACCCCTCTTTTTAATGTTTTGTTTCTCTTATATTTTCCTCTTTTATCTTCCATTTCTCTCTATCTATAGTCAATCTGCTAATATCCGTCCTGTACACTCAAATTGAGCACTCTTCTCGATATCATAACAAGACACACCCCCCTACTGCTGATTGGCTGTAAGTGTGTTTTGGGACATGGTCCGAAATCGTTTTTCAAAAATTGCTTCGTGTACCTTTAACTGCTTCACTAACACAGTAAAGCCAGAACGCTGTACATCCCTGTTCAAAGCATCCATGCATAAATGATGCATTTCGAGAGCAGACCTTTGCAAAAATGGTTTATTTGCAGCAAACATGCAGTTGATATGAAGTAACACGGCAGCAAACTAAATGATTAGGATGTGCGCACAATGACAGCATTATGCCACAACAAAGCACCGCCACAGCAAAACATGAACAACAGAAACCACTGCAAAGTTGAGCAGATTGCACCTGCGGCGCATTACGGCTCTAACACAGCCACCGGAGCTGATCAGCTGCGTCATGGCAAGCTCTGAAGTGGCTCTCTGCGCTGCATCACTAAAGATGGGCACCTAGTCTATTTTTGACGGATAATAATAATCGTCTCGCTGTCGTCAAAGACATCAGCAACAGGCGATATCTTTGACTATCGTCGATACACTACTATACTATTGTCTATCGCATTCGGCACCCTAAATTGAGTTGTGATGATGCTTCGTTTCCTTCCCATAATGTATTCTCTTGAAAATGAGTTATTGTCAAATGTGTGTTGAATGTAAACTCCTATTAGGAATTTAACCATTCAATGTGAATTTATCTGAGAATATTCTTAATTAAGGAAATCTATTCAGTGATTGGTCCAAAATCCCGTTTGTGGCACAGCAAAGTATCGTGGATCATCTCTAAGACTGACACTTAAGATTTAGTCTACACTTCACTTAAATTACGACTGAGATGATTGATAACTAACTTTTAAGCACAGCTTTGAGCCAAGAATTTTTTTTCGCTTAAGTCAATTAAGCGAAATTGCAGTGTTACACTCTGCAGTGTTCTGGAGAGTAATTCTTAGAGGCTTGATAAATACGGTCCTGATCTCAATTAACTTAAATAGTTGCTAGATGTTCTCCCAGCTGAATCTTTTCAAAATGTCTTGCTTTTTCAGCCCTTTGTTACCCCCATGCCAACTTTTTTGAGAGAATGCATGCCATTATGGTAAATGCATGCTCGAGTAGTAGATTGTTTCCGACGGCGCCGACTAGTTGGTTGAAGTAGTCGATCACTCGACTAGTCTATGCAAGCCCTACTTTTCACTGACAACACAGTTGAGACTGAGTTTAACTACCATACAAGAACAGTTGACTAGCTTCTGCTTCACACTTAAGAGTGAAGAAACACAGCACTATAATGATCAATCAGATGTCCAAGCGGGTTTTAAGTGCTGCTGTTGTTGTGAGGCCATAAGTTCATGTGAATTAACGCTCATATTGGGTGGTAATCCTTCAAAATCCAGTAATCTTAAAGCGTTCGGGTCACAGCTGTGAGGCTGGTTCACCCCTCACCCTCAGGTCACACAGAGATCACAGCACACTTCAATCCAGACAGCCAAGAACTGAGCTGCGAAGTACCAAACTGCTGTAACTATGGGTAAAAGGTTAGTTATAAAGAAACTTAAAATGCAAAATCCTCTCAAAAGAGTCCCTCCACAGTGTTTCTGTCAGATTAATTCGGAAAGCACATCTCTGATGCCCTCTTCGCTGCCAGCCTGCTCTCTGTTCCAGATTAAAACTGACAGGAGAACAGATTCACGATGATTTAAGAACAGCAAACACAAAGTATGAGTCCAAAACATGATGTAGTTTGTCTTGAAAGTACGGGGCCGTTCGAGGGAACCTCTAAAATGTCTCTGCGCCCGCTGCCAGACAGAAACCTGAGAGAAATATTCGCAATCACAAAAACCCTTTGCTCCGATCTAATAAAAGGTCAGCGGTGACTCATGAAACGCTTTCCAGAATGCTGCACTTTACAGTTTGTGCCTGAATCTTTTATGAACATTATCCGGTGGAGAATCTGTGCACTTCTGTTCTCTCAGTCCTCAGAAAACACAGATCTGTAGAAGTCAAGCTCTTCATTATCTGTGAGATCACCCCAAAATTAAAGATCTCTCATCGTTTACTCACCCTCGGTTGATTGAAAGCTTTGGAAATGTTTGTGGAGCACAAAATAAGCCAAGCAAGTTGCATTTTTTCCATACTATAAAAGTAAATGGGGCTGTCAAGCTCCAAAATGCCACTTTCTATGAAGAATTACATGTAAAACATACTCAATGAAAGCTGACACAAAATAAAGAGTAGATGATGACTGATGAAGAATTTCCATTTTTGCCTGAATTATCAGAAACAGAACTGAACAATCAGTCAATATAAATCTGAAGTCAATTTATAGATAAATAAAAATTATTTAAATAAATAGTTTCAATGTAAAAAAGTAACTTGAAATGTATATATAAAAATTAGTTTACTAATCTACCTAATTACTAATAGCTTAACTATGTTAATGTAAATAATTTATTAGTATAATGTTCACATAAACTAATTCTTTTTTAAACACTGAAATCTCAACTGACTTGGTTTGCTTCAATAAAATACCCTCAAGAGTCAATACAAAAAAAACTATCTCAATGCAAAAAATGTATCAGTTTAATGTTCTGAAAAATGAAAATAAATAAAACAAATATAATAATAATAATATCTACTGTTTTACAACCCCTTCAGTGACCTATCCTGACAATTTAAAAAACGAAAACTGAACTGGATAAAATAAAGTCCAGCTCTATTTTTGATTCGAGAGAGAAAAAAAGTCTCATTGCAGGCATAGAGTTGTGAATGCTGTTTTTAACCTGAAAGTAATTAGTTTAGCAGTAAAAACTAATTTAAACATGTAAAAGTGTCATCAAATGTTTTACAACAGGAAAATTGATGCCTTAAACTGGTTTTAAGCCCCAGTGTGCACAACTCACATATGATGAAGAAAAGGGATTTAGCAAAAGCCCAGCATGCCGACGAGCCACATGGATAATAAAAAAAAAAACAATATCTGAAAAGTACAGCTCATATCAACAAGCCAGACGATTCAGGGAAACATTTATATCAGTACCAAAATACAGCTTAACCAGATTAGAGGCTTTGTCAGGAAATATAGTTCTGACAATAGTCCATCAGGCAAAACAGCTCATCTCAACAAGCCAGACGATTCAGGGAAGCATTTATATATAGGGTTATGCATTGAAGTTCAGTATGTAGGGTTAAAGGTAAGTTCAACTTGAACATAGCATAGTTGCATAACGTATGAAAAGCTTCCGTTTTTTTAAAGTGCCGTGTGGAATAAAAATCAGGACGCTGCTTCCTAATGTAAAGAGTCAGGCTCCTTCTGACTCACTAATGAAGCCAGAAAGAATACGCCATTGATGCCTTGATCTCTCGTGCCACATGCCACCAGGACCTGCTCACCCGGACCAGACACGACTCATCTGTTGTGACACACGCTTCACTTACACAAGCTTTTTTGGAAAGACACCAGTTTGGGAATGATCACTTCATCCAAGCCAGCACAGGAACCCTCATCCATTCATAATGCAGGTCAGACAGAATACGAGCTGCGCTTACTATCAACCTCCCGCTGCCAAACGTTATCCAAACACACTAAACATGGCTGGGTGTCATGTTCTGTGCTGATACAAATCAGTAGACTTTGACTGGAGGAGATGATCTACTAAATTGAGTCAAAATCTGCATATGGGTTATAATGGATTAGAATAATGTATTATAATTAATTATTTAGAATAGGATTTGCATTTTCATGGATTTAAATAAAAGATTTTTGTTATAAGAGACAATAAAAACAACCTTATGCATTAATGCACTCCATTCTTGGTATACAAAAAATTGACCCGATTTTCAAAAGTCAACAAATTTGCGACTGCTGAATGTTATATTTTTGACAAGTCTGTTTCTGAGTAACATGTAATTTATTTAAACCACAAAATAAACTTAAGTATAACTTATGATAAGTATATCGACTATGCGAAAAGCATGTTGAATGTCTCCAGCACGTATTATAAGTACCCCAAATTCAAACATAGTTCTCCCCTTATGCACATTATTATGTACGTCAAAAATATAAGCGGTCTGTCAGCTGGAATATTAGAACTGAAAACATTGATATAACACACGCTCATGGGCATCAATCATAAACAATCATTAAGAAAGAAAGAAATAATAATCACCTTACAATCCATCTGTTTTCAAATCAACATCATTTGAATATCACTACATTGATGTGTCAAAAAATAACATGCAAAATAACAGTAGTATTTACGAGAAGAAAGAGGTCCAGGGAGTACATGCTCAAAGTATTTAGATAACAACTTTCACAACTTACAATTTTCAAAACTGTTTTGTGTAGTTACTGTTTCATCAGCTAAACAATCGTTATGTTGCTGAACAACAGTACAATCCACTGAACACACCGTTTTCATTCCAGTCAAAAATGAAATATGGCACTACCCTGACTGAGGTGAATATTTGAAGTTTTACATTCACATTCATGCACTTGTCAGACAGAAGAAATGTACACTGTGTTGAAGGCATACATTTTTTATCAGTTCAATCATGATAATTTTTGTGGTAATTAAACCCATGATCTTGGCGTTGTTAGCATCAAGCACACACACACACACACACACACACACACACACACACACACACACACACACACACACACACACACACACACACACACACACACAATAATTTACAATATTCAAAAGAATAGTATTTTTAAGTTGCGTGTGATTTTTGGTGAATTGTATATGACCTAATTTAGCACATAACACAAAAACTGTACGCAGAATTCAAACATAACACAATGGCTGAAATATTTAGCCAGTATGTAAATCTGACAAAGACATGACAGTCAATATGAACTCAAATTCTCTGCAAGAACAATAATCCTATTTTGTAGGGAATCTAACAACATACAGTATGGGTTTGCCCAACTAGGGGTAAGTAAATCATTTGGGGTGAACTACTCCTTTAAACCCTAAGCTCAGTTCAGATTCCTCTCAGTGCACGGATACGCTTTGGAATAAGCCTGAAAGACCACATATACATGTTTAAATCAAGCTCGCTCAAGCGCACTACGTTGTTAGTTGCAGCACAAACGCCTCTCAATTTGCAAGACAATTTGGGAAGCAGCGGTTCGCATACCGTGAAACCAAGGAAGCAAGTGAAAACATTTTAAAAGTGGGCCACTCTTTACAAATGCAAATGACAGTAATGATAATGAGGGCTTTGTTGTGGCATGAGACATTAAATGGCTCTCTAAGCTCAAAGCGCAATGAAGCCATCTGTCACCAGAGACCCGTCACTGATAAATGCGCTGATAAGACACATAATGGAAACACGACTCGGACAAGAACAAAAGCGGCGGTGGAGTCCAGTGACAAGCGCTCTGCTACAGGTGGATACGCCGCTGAACAGTCCCTGTCTGCTAATCAAGAATTTATTTAAAAATGTGTAACCTTTATATTGATCTAGAAACGTCATTTATATTTAAAATGTGGAAAGAAATGTATTACTCTATTTTTTATTATATATATACACTGATTTTAGGAAGAAAAAATATGCATTACAGACAATAAAAGATGGAGAGGGACTCAATTGTAATACATTTTTTTACATTTAACTATAAATATAATTTATCATTAAAATGTGGAACTGCATAGCGGAAAAAAATAGGGAACTAGTGTTTTATTACATATACTGATACACAGAGGAAAAATAATATGCATTACAATAAAAAACTGAGGGACTCAATTTATTAAAAAATGTGCAACCTTTATATTAAAATATTAATGTGATTTAGATTTAAAATGTGGAGCTCTAAAGCAGAAATACTGCAAAAAAAATCTTAATTAGTATTTGTATTATATATACTAATATAAAGAGGACAAATTATGCATTGCAATAAAAGATGGAGAGGGAATTCATTAATATATTAAAAAATTGTTACCTTTATATTTAACTATATTTATAAAGTGGGGACAAAAACTTAATCAGTATTTTTGTATTGATTTTTTTCTGTAAAAAGTAAAACATTACAGTTGTGTACAATAAAAAGATAATTAAGGGTGAATTAAGTTTACTTTTCTAACTCTTAATTATATTATTTTTTAATTGTTGTAAGCATAAACATCAATAAATTGTGTTAGCATTATCTTAAAAAAACTATTTGCTAATAGGGTAAAAAAATTGAAGATACATTTTAATATGCACTTTTACTTTTCAAATAAACATATCATGTTTTAATGATGTTCAGATATTTTTACTGGAGAACAAGACAAATATGTGAATGTCTAAAATGATCAAACATTATACGCACGCGTTAAATTTGATCATCCTTATTTAGTTTTTTATTGTTTTAAGCATAAACATCACTATAATTGAGGTAGAATTATCTTCAAAATAAGAAACAATTTGCTAATAGGGTAAAAAATTATTTAAGATATATTTTGATGATTGATTGTTTTAATGATATTCAGATATAATTTTTTATTAAAAAACAAGACAATATTGTGAATGTTTGAAATGATCAAACATTATATGCACTGTTATAAAAGCATTCGTTTATGCTTCATATGGTTTAATTAGTCATTGCACAATAAAATCATTTCAATGAATCATTGAATTAAATATAAAGAGTTATGCAGACCTAATCACTTCTCAAGGTCCAAAACATCACTTTCATAATAACAAAACTGAATCTGATCATGCAAAAAAAGACAAAAACAAACATTAAATGTGCATTGCATTAGCCTGCCTATTATTGAAAAGCTCTTGAGCTTTGAATGATGCTCGGCGGAGATAAATCACTCTATTAATAGCATTCAGTGTAGTTAATGGATTACAGTTCTGGGTTATCGATTAGAGCCAAGACTCGCCTGCTCTCAAAGCCCCAGAGTGCACTAATGAATAACGACTTCAATTAAGGTTGTCTAATACTTCATCGTCTCTGGCTGGATAAAATCATCAAACATGCTGCAACATACTGAACTAGACCAACAATACCTCAGAAATAAGTTTGAGTTTATGATAAGACAATATGATAACCACAACATTTAATGTGCTGCCACTCTATGCAACTGCTTGCTTGGATACGTGCTTGAAATAATGATGGACCAATATATCAACCAGAGCAATTATTCTGGCAATATTCAGACTTTTTAAGATTAAAAGCACAAGCCATTGAAAGGAATGGTTCATTCAAAACATTTAAATGTACTAACCCTCAGCCCATCCGAGTTTGTTTCTTCATCAGAACAGATTTGGGGAAATTTAGCATTGCATTGCTTGCTCACTAACGGATCCTCTGTAGCGAATGGGTGCCGTCAGAATGAGAGTCCAAACAGCTGATGAAAACATCACAATAATCCACACCACTTCATTCTATTTTGTTTGTAATAAATTCATCAAGACATTTAATTAACTTTAAATTACTTTTTTTTTTGCTTGTAAACAATGCTGTGCATATTTCTCTCCTAATTCAGATGAGATTACTTTTTTACTGGAGAAAGCAATACTATGGTAGAGGATATGTATTTTAGCCAGAAGCATTGGTTAGAAGTTAAAAACAACGTAAGGATGGATTTGTTTCTTACAAACATTTTCACTTATTTCTAACAAAATTTCCACTTATATTAATTGATGGACTGGAGAGATGTGGATTATCGTGATGTTTTATCAGTGTTTTGGACTCTCATTCTGACGGCACCCATTCACTGCAGTGGATCCATTGGTGAGCAAATGTTGTAATGCTAAATTTCTCCACAACTGTTCCCATGAAGAAATAAACTCATCTACATCTTGAACGTTATATGAGGGTAATGCTCTTTCAGAACTGGCCATGAAAAGAAAGCCTCATTGGTCGACCAACACTGCACAAGTAAATATAATAATGCATGACATTTACAAGGGACATTTTGCAGGCATAACCTTTCTTGGATGTTTATTACTCCAAAAACGAGACTAAACACACACACACACACGCCAGGTGGGTAAATTTCAAGCCAATGTGTAACCTTTGAAAGCAGGAAGAAAATGTCAATATATCTGCTGCAAAACAAAGAGCCGGTGCAAACATTTTCAGGTGATGTGACAGGAACTATAATGACGTAAAGGTTAGTACTCACTTTATACGAGTAGGGTATTGTGCTCAGGTCAATTCCATCCTTCACCAGCTTATCCCTTATCATTATCTTCAGCTTGAGTTTAGGATACACCACCGGCTGCTTGTGGTTCTCCAGAGCTTTGATGTCATTGGAGAGTCCGATCCTGGGCCTGTCCCAAGTAGAATTGACCCAAGACTTGGTGCATTTCTGTTTGCAGTCACTAATTTGAGGGCATGTGCCATGTGGAAGCGGTTCAAGGGTGAAATACAGTCCCGGTGCCACCCTCCTGTCTTCATCTCGGAGTCTCTCCACGGCCCGGAGAACCTTTTCCCGGTGATGTGGAGTGAAGACACCGATGGCATCTAGGTCAGGGTCTCCTATCTGTTTGCACACCTCCAGGTCATCATAACCATTGTCAACAAATGACTCCACATACTGACACAGCTGGAGGGTTTTTAGCCACTCGTAGACAATAGTAGGCCCGTTACTCATCATTCCCAAATCAGAGGACATTCCCAAAGTCCATTCCCAAGTGCATATAATACATTCTTCCCATCTTCAGTGCTATACACATCAACACTGGCGGTCCATCAATAGTAAACATGACTTTCCAGAGCAGAATTCACTAATAAAAGGCAGAAAAAACGAGTGTTACATGCCTAAACATATGAGAAAATAGTAAATCTCAAATAAAATTTGGTTTCAGTGCAAATAATCCATGTAAACAAAGTTTAAAGTGCATCATATTTACCTCAGTAGCTTGATAACCTGCCGTGTCATGTCGAATATGAAATGAATACAAGCTTTAGCATATGAAAATCCCTTCGTAAAAGTGTATCTTTTGTCATATATCCAGTCTCCCAGCTTGTAAGCCCATGAGCGACGCTGGTTTCCTCTCAGCAGACACACTTTATTCCTCACAGCATCAGCTTGTCTCTGGCGAAGCGCCGTTTGTGTCCAGTGTCAGTGAGTCGCTTTCTTCCGCGTGTCGGTTTATTTCCATTCATCCAAAACTTAAATAAACAGGGGGAAGGAAAACAACGAAGATGCAGCTTCAGCTGTGCTGCGAACCAGACAGACTGAGCGCGTCTAAGTAATTCAACGGAGCGCCAGACGCCCCCCCTTCATTCTGATATAGCTGCTGTTTGACTCCAGAGCCCCCTGCAGGCCGCGCGAGGAACTGCAGCACTGCTTGTCTGCGCTCATTCCAAGAGGTGACATCTTCTTTTAAATCGCTGACCATATCTAATTATGTATTTTTATGCACTTTTTCAATTTTTTAGGCATTATCAGTCGTCCAAATAATTTTATATTAAAGAACACGCGTACAGAATTTTTGTCCGTTTCAGCTGCAATTAATACACAGATTTTACTACTTTAACATGCAGAATCTAAAAACATTACATTTTACTTAGATACAAATCTAAGTGTTATGGTAACAATTTTGTGTAGCGAATTAACATAATTGGGTAGTTGGAAGTACATAACTTGTTAAATCAATGATTTATCGATATTTAACTTTAGCTTTTATTACATTCTGACACCTGTTTTTTTTATTTGGCATCAATAAAATAAATAATAATAATTATTAATATTATCACACACACACACACACACACACACACACACACACACACACACACACACACACACACACACCCACACACACACACACACACACACACACACACACACACACACACACACACACACACACACACACACACACACACACACACACACACACACACACACACACACACACACACACACACACACACACACACACACACACACACACACACACACACACACACACACACACACACACACACACACACACACACACACACACACACACACACACACACACACACACACACACACACACACACACACACACACACACACACACACACACACACACACACACACACACACACACACACACACACACACACACACACACACACACACACACACACACACACACACACACACACACACACACACACACACACACACACACACACACACAGGTGACACATGCAATATTTCTGGTTTCTATTTAGATTATAGCCAACATTTTATTTCATTTGTATTTATTTAAAAATGTAAAATAAGAACTAGAATCATTGCATACAAATTATATAATGATTATTGAAACTATAACAAATATCAAATCGTTTAATCAGTGATGTATAACTACAAAACGTGTACAAAACACCTGTTCATTTTGATTAGGCATCTGAAATATATAAATATGTGTGTGTGTATTGAACAAATATATATGCATATGCTTCTATTCAGATAATACACTCATTTTCTATATTACATTTATTTATTTATTCAAAATTGAGAGTTCAAGTTGTAAAACTGCGACATCTAGTGGCCAAAGCATGCAAAATGAGGTGTGGAATCAAAACGACTGTAAAGACATCTTTCTGATACATTTATTTTCCATTGCACATTTATGTCTATAAACATGTTTCCTAAACTGTTGAGTGGCAGCAGATTAAGACAAACATTCACGTGAAAGTCTGAATAATAAAACTGTACAATAAGTCGGCTATGATGAGAAAACCTGCAACCCCACGGAGAAGCTTCCCCAAAACCGACCCTTTTCAGGAGAGCATTTAGCTTTCTTTTTTCTGGAGTACAGCGATGATGTTCAGGGAGACTCAAATAACAATGCTGTGAGTATATATCAGAAAAAAATAATCATAATCATCAATAATAGAGAGTAAATACTGCTGATTTTGGTTCCTTTACAATCATCTCACTAGAGAAAGAGAGTCAACATATAACGTAGATGGATGTTTCAAGTTTGTAAACACGATATCATGCTGCCTTCGGAGCAAGAGCACTCGGAGGATGAACAGTACACAGACACGGCCAGTGATTTCTTCAGGTCATCTTTCCCTCGTCCTCAGACAACAAGCAGATGCTCACCAGAAAACATCTCATGTTTGAGTCAGCCAGAATATATACATGACCTTAAAATGCACCCTTTCATTTTAAACAATATAATACAAGTATTCATTTGGAAATTAAATGTAAATTATATATTTCCATATATATATATATATGTTTCAAATGTATAAATATATTAGAATATCATTAAACTGGCAATGAGGACAAATCTGAGAGTGTGAGCCACGTTTACACACAGCATCGGTCTAATTTTGGTCCTTCTTAAAGAAACATGTCCAAAATAAAGACCAATACTAACTACAAAAATATTAATAATACAATTACTTTGATGTCATTACAATATAAAACATATAGTGCAAAACCACACAACCGCTCATAGAAAGTAAAAATATATGAAGCAGAGAAGCTGGATTAGATTTTCAGTTGGTCAACATTGATAACTGCAATTTTGGTAGATATTTAAACAAACACCATGGCAACAGAAGGAGAAGTTTGCTATCTTTCAATCTATCATATATGACACCGATGTGTTCAATTCTGAGAAACATCCTCTCCTCTCTGTGAGCAGGACTTTCACAGCAGAGCAACTCTTTGGAGTCAGATCACGGCCACCATCTTCAGTAACCTTGACTGCGTCCGCACTCTCAAGTTTGTCTTCAGAAATATTCATATTTACAACATTTGGCAGCAACGTGACAAAAAAAAAACAACAAAAAAAAACTTAAAGAAAAGCTTTCATGGAATAGTTCACCCAAAAATGAAGATTTGCTGAAAATGTACTCATCCTCAGGCCATCCAAGATGGAGTTTGTTTGTTCATAAGAACAGATTTGGAGAAATGTAGCATCACATCACTTGTTCAATGGATGCTCTGCAGTGAATGGGTGCCGTCAGAATGAGAGTCCAAACAGCTGATAAAAACATCACAATAATCCACACCACTCCAGTCCATCAGTTAACATCTTCTGAAGCGAAAAACTGTGTTTGTAAGAAACAAATCCATCATTTTGGCTGAAATACGAGTCCATAATTTAGCTTTCTCCAATGAAAACGTCGTCTTGCCTTAATCAGGAGAAAGATATGCACAAATCTGTTTCTAGTTACAAGTGAAAACAGTTCAGAACAGCTCAAAATAAATATGTGGGTGGAATTTGATGTGACTTTTTCAGTGGAAGAAGCATCATTATGGATTATGGATATATTTTTGCCAGAGGCAATGGTTTATAGTTAAAACTCTTTAAAGATGCATTTGTTTCTTAAAAACACACAACTTTTTGCTTTATAAAATATTAATGGGTGGACTTGATTCTTGTGGATTATTGAAATGTTTTATCAGCTGTTTGGACGCTCATTCTGACGGCACCCATTCACTTTAGCAAGTGATGTAATGCTAAATTTCTCCAAATCTGTTCCTATGAAGAAACAAACTCATCTGCATCTTGAATGGCCTGAGGATGAGTACATTTTCAGCAAATATTCATTTTTGAGAGAACTAGCTCTTTCTTATGCCTGATTGGAAAATAACAAGCCAAGTCAACAGATTAGACAGATGCTCTTAATTTGAAACACAAATAGCAGCAACTTCTTGCACCTCATAAATAAGAAAACACACTTAAAGAAAACATCCCAACATATGCTTTCAAATATATTGTATCTTTAGTTTATATAAACGTGAGCATACACATATTCTTGCATACATGTATGTTCACGAACACACGTATACATATGCACACGAGTCGAGGTTAGCATATATTCATGGGTCGCAAAGCAAAGGCAGAAGGTAACGCCCATCCGTGGGCTGCTGACCGAGAGTATGGAGTTGCATTGAACATTTAGTGGTCACCTCCACTGCAGCAACAAACACAGAGATAGATATATTCACCTCTCTGTGAGGATGACAAACTCATGCAATAGTCCATCTGAAAAGGCTTCTTAGAAAATACTCAGAGAAATCCACTCGTCATGTGCTTCAGGAGGAAGTCACCAGGTACTGCCTCGAGATTTCCTCGTCCGGGAGCAGTTGCATCATGGGAAATGAGGAGGAGGAACCTGTTTTGCATATGAAGAATCAGTACTCTCGGCACCTTCCACCGGTGTCCCTCGTGTCCAGGTTTCTGACGGCATTCATCACAAGGCACATAATCAAGATCATGCCTCACACTTCCCAACTCTCACTATCGCCTTCGTGATAAAAATATCCTGCTCCTGTAGATCAAAAATAATTCACATGCTCCAGATCTCTGTTTGTATATAACCAGCAAATATTCAGCAGTTATTCCTACTCGTGAAACCTCTTAAAAGCACGTCTGGGTCATATTTCACCCCCCAAAATATGAGAAATTAGAAATGACAGGTTTTTTGCACTGTGAATAATTAGGCACATTTTTATTCTGTAATGAAAGAAAATATTTTTTTTTACCAAAATGTAAAAAAATATATTTAAATTGATAAATATTTATATATCATAGTGGTCTTTAATTTATGCTGATTTAAATGTAAAAAAAAATGTATTACAGTGTTTTTTCAAAGCACAAAGCAAAAATGAATGATCTTACAAAAACTTATCTGTCTTCATGCTAAATATTAGTTTCTTTTGATTATGGAGTGAAATTTGAGCCAGACACGTTTTTAGACAGTCACACTCTTTAGATCTTTATATATATACTTAAAATGAACATCTTTCTCCAGTGTCAACACAGCGTATAATGAACATCTTTCTCCAGTGTCAACACAGCGTATAGTGTACATCTCAGTCAGAGCTCTTTTGAGACCCGATCAGTGTAAAATACGTCCTTTAGACGAAAGAACAACAAAATGATGCATGATCAGATCAGCTTTGCTGCCCATGCTCGTCTGCAATTTCATATGGCAAAATAATCACATGATATGTGGTAAATACAGCAACTTCCAGCCCTTTAGAGGTGAAATGAAATAGTGCTTCATCACACCTCACGTAAGACAAGCCGGCCTTTTCCATAGCTAACATGATTACTGGGTGAAATCTAGTTATGCTTCAACCTAAAATCAAATGTATGTAATATGTTGCTTAAAGATCACGCCTGCCTCCTAAAAATAGGTTTTCTTTATGCAAGATATTGATTTTGGGGTGAAATCTTGAATAGATGAGATTCATCCTAATTTCAGAAACAAGAAAATGCACGAATTTCTTAAATTAAATCACTAGACATGCAACCTATTCTTGCTCTAGTGACAGATTATCAGAAGCATTAAGCTTGGCAATGCTGCAGACGTCAGACCTTCTTTTGTCAGCTCTATGTCCCTCCGACCCATTTCATTCTTAAATCTTCAATCAGAATGGCAGTGAAAATGACAGCGTGGCGGATGAAGGTATAAGACCGGTGATGGGCCTCCTCTCCCAAGACAAGATCAGGAGAGGAAACTCAACTGCCACCGAGAAGGGAAGGAAATCCCGTCCTGATGCGCTTCGCCTGTCCGTTCCTTCCCCTCCTGCCTCCTCTGTCTTTCCGCAGCTCCTCAGCTCGAGGTAATGCCGCGTGACGTAGTGCGGAGCGCGAGTGCAGTCTCTGGACATCACAGAGAGAGAAAGATACAGGAAGAGAAGGAAGAAACGGAGGAGAGATGATGGATCTGCTGTCTTCATAGGAAGGTCCGCTGACTCCCTGCAGGGACCTCAGAGCTGGTACCATTTCTTGTCCTTGTATTTCAGCATTGTCTGGTGGAGAAAGGCAGATGTTTACGCTCTATGAAACAAATTAGCCAACACAAATATCATTGTTTGACTACGGCTGCATCTCAAAACCTAGAGAGCTGCCTACCTAGACAGCATTTCTGGACATCAATACAAAAAAAATGACAGTTTCTGATTTTTCTGAAGTTTCTACAGTTTCTGATTTTTGTGGCCTAAAATGCAATATTTGTGTAAAACATTCTGTATATAGTATAAATCAGTAAAAGAATACAATTACCTGTAAATAATGCACATTGTCACTGAATCAGTGTGTAATCAGTAAAAGATTATATACTATACATTTTAAATGTTATACATTACTTCATGTTTTAACAATGACATCACTGTCTATTGTTTTTACTTTTTTCAGCATACAATAGATTACAATACAAGAGTGATTGTATTCACTCACATCATTTTAAAAGTGCATACTGATGAAATAAAGCATTATGAGGACTAGCAAATATCCGGCCCAATATACATTATATTCAGTATTATATATAGAAGTTTAATAGCATCACTAACCACTAGAAACTTTAATTTCGTTCCACGCACTTAACGGGTAAATATAAACAAGTCCTTGGATGGCTAGACTTCAGGTAGTGATTGAACACAGCGGAAATTATTTTCTTACTCAGTACATGTGTCTTGTTAATATCTATACATTCATAAATCAAGATATGTCTGTGCCGATCTGCAAGATACGATATGTTGAGAAGCGAAATGATGCAACAACGCAAATGATGCAAGATATTATGATATGTTGAACTTGAGAAGCGAAATGATGCACTTGCAAGATATAACTTGAGAAGCGAAATGATGCAAGATATAAAATCTTGTTTTCAGAAAACAACAACTTAATATCTTAAGCTATTATGCATCTCAAGTAAATATATCTTTAAGAATGTTGATATTTGAACTGGAAAATGACAAAAATAAGTAAGAAAATCACTGTTTGCAGAGAATGATTGCATTATTTCTGTGATTGCACAATCCTGGAGGGACTGAAATGTGCTCACTAAGTTTTGAAACGCAGCCTCTGTATCATTTTAAAAAGCAGCAGTCGTGGTGAATAGCAAGTGATCGTCTCACATCATGCGCGTGTTTAGAGAAGGAGTCAGCGCTGGCCATCATGGCTGCTGTCCTCTCCTCCAGCTCGCCTAGTTTCTGTCCTCTCTCATCCAGAGCTATCCTCGCCCGTGCCAACTCTCCCACCACACCGGACGCGGCCCCCTTCATGCCCTCCATGCCACCTGGACCTGGGATGTGCTGCGCCAGGCTGCGTGAAGCCTTACCAGCAGACACCTCTCCGACTGCAGCCGAGAACAAACAAGAGGGATATGATTCAGTGCCAGCATACGTTTTTCAAGAAAGTACTAATTCTAAAATAACACTAAGAAGAGAAACTTAGTATCGTCCCTTGTCATAGCAGAAATGTAAAGCTCGTCTACCTTTTATCTGTGATAACCACTGAAGTGAGTGCGTTCATTTCTTTTGCATCTCATATTTTTCCTGGATGTTTTCACTTTTTGATGAGAAAGGAGTAGTCTATATTGTGCATTCATAACCATACGTGTACTGGCCAAAATGTGTATTTTTTCTTCTCTTTTAAGTAACAGTGCTGAAAGCAGATATAAATTTTTGCAAATTACATAAGAAAAAAATCTGAATTAACACTAATGAGAATTTGGAGTGAAATATGCCTAATTTTGTGGGGAAAAAATCTTCCTAAAAATAAAATCCTGAAAAATAGGTTTTATATTCTTCATGAAAAATGAGAGATTTCACAAAAGATCTTAATTTTAGTGATGAAATATGACCAATTTTTTTATCTTTGTGACATTCATTCTATTGTTTTTCTCTGTACCATACTTTTAAATAAAGGTTCTTTATTTCTTTCTGGCAGAGGTTAAAAGTTCTTTAGGAATCTTTCCATTCCACAAAATATTTTGGAAAAAAAGTTATTTAGATTATTTAACTGTTCTTCTCCACTCTTTTAAGTGTACTGCACAATAAAATGTTTTGATATTTAACATTTGAAAAGTTTGATTGATTAAAAACAATATAGATATCAGACAAAAAGAATGATAAACAATCAGATCAGAATTTAGATCACTTCTATTGAAGACAAACAGATTTTGATGTTTGAGTGCCAGATTAACACTTACACAGATCCTCTCTGTCTAAGGACTGAGCCCCGCCTCCAAATAAGCCCTTGAAGAAGCCTCGGTTTGGAGCCTCTGGTGTCTCCACTGGAGTAAACAGCTCTCCAAGCATCTCCTGCAAAAATGAGCACCTCAAAATAAATGCCAAAATGGCAAATTTAGCTAAAAAGTTTACAGGTATGATAAAACAATGTACACAGTCTGACCTGCAGGTTATCACAGGTTTCTTGGCTATAGGTGATTCTTTGGATCTCAGTGGGCGATGTGAGGTACAGGGCTTGGCCTTGGTTTGAGAAACAGAAGGTTCTGGCTATCCTCATGTCTGTCAGGGGAAGGTAGTTCACATCTAGCAGTGGCCGCAGGCTGGGCAAGCTAAAATAAACAGACGGTTTACAGACTTATGAGTCAAAAAACTAAATGTTCAATGGCTTTGAATATCAGGTTAACCATGTTACCTGAGGGTCATTATATGGCCATTGGCACAGAAGCAGGCGATGCCGACCCCTGCAGTCATCGTCACCACATCTGCTCTAAGTACGAAGGAGGTCTCTGTGATGTTGTGTTCATAGACACAGTTTTGGGAGGGCATCGCCACCACCTTAGCCTGTTTCTCTGAGCAGACCACAGCGTACTGACAGTCCGGGTTCTCCTGAGATGAAAGATGCGAGGTGGGCCGGCGTCTCCGTGTCTGTTCTCTCTCCTCTTCAGGGGTGTTGGGCTCATACCAGGACTCGTAAACGTGGGGAAGAAGGGTCCTGCTGGCATCCAGCTGGGCCATGCGTATAATACCTCCCTTCAAGCGCACTACTGGACCTGTGATGACAAGAAGTCAAGTTAAATGTATTTGTATGATTAACACCTTCATGCCTTATGGTTGCATTTATCAGATTAGAGCTGACAATTGAGTTACATTCTGCTATGATACAAGCAATTAAACAGTTGAGATTATATAGTGTAATCACCCTACGCAAGTGTACTGTATGTATGCAAATAAAGTTGGATATACTTATATATTCAACTTTATATAAAGAGCTGGGAATAGTTGTATTTTTGTGAGGTATGTTATATAGTATATATTGCTTTACATGAATATACTAGATGTGTGCAGATGTGAAACCAACAGGTGTGCCTTTTTCCTTCAACAGCTGTTTCCATCCAAAGCTACACATTTTATTTAAAGCCGCAAATGTAACTTGTGTGAAAATTGAAATATTGCATCCCATATGTTCAAGAGAACAAAATCATCACTTCCTGGGAAAGCGATTAATTTCAGCAGGATTGGGATTGAGAGTTCCACACAAGGGTGAAAAAAGTTCTTCACACATATTTTGCTCACTTTGAATATGATCATGCAATTTTTGACTTATCGAGTTTGGTTTGAAAAGTGACTTCTGTGAGCTGTGCTTCATCAACGGTACACTATTGACAATAAAAAAATGAACTTTTTGTGCCTGCAGATTTTTCCCTCAATTATCCAAGTTATCTCCTGATTTATTGAGGAAAAGATTTTCATTGCACATCTAGGAATTTATTCGCTTAATGTGTTTCCATCATAGTTTATGAGCATGTCTCTGCATCAGGAAAAAACTATCTGCCTCAATGCAGTGCATACATTTTTATGCACTTTTTAAGATTTTATGTGTCTTGGCATTTCGATCCGGTGTGTTTTTTTATGTAATATCCCAAAATTTGTGTAAAAATATGTGGATGGAAACAGCTAATAATAAGCACATCTTACCACAGAAAGAGACGCCCACAGGCTGTTGCATCCTCTGCTCTGGTGTGGCGGGCACAGTGAGGGCGATGGCCAGCATGCTGCCCAATGAGGTGCCCACCCACAGGCTGGGCACTGCCACAGTCTCGCTCTTCTTGGACAGGGAGTCACAAAAGTAGAAGGAGGAAATGACCTCGCGTGACTCTCGGTCAATACTGGTCACACTGGAGCTGCGTGAGCGGCTGAACGAGTTATCCCTGGCGTCTGAGGACACGGTGACACATCCGGGACAAAAAGACAATAAGAGGACAATTAGCATTACTTAAAAAAAAAAAATCAAGTCTGAACCACCTTAGGACACCTGAAATCAAAGGACAAAAACAGCCAAGCCATTAAGCAGTTAATATATTTCTTATACATTCTTAGTAAAGACGTAGTATTAATATAAACGTTATGTTTCAATGTAGCGTGTAATGTGCAAGACATAAAGGAGCTGCACACAAACCATTGCCATGAAATCACCAGAACAATTCCATTCAGTAGGAACAAAGCTCGCAATCACCAATTACAGAACATTGTTATGTTTTATTGTCAGACCCAGATGCATTCAGATAGCTTTCTGGCAAGCCTATACACAATCTAAAAGCAATGCAAAGATGAGTCGCACCAAAACATGCCTGGATCATGTTTCTCCCCAAAATCAAAAAAAAAAATCATCTATTCTCTAAAACTTAAAAATAAAATGTTGGGGTAAAATATGACCCAAGCTTTTTTTTGTTTGATGTTTGACATTGTTAGTAAACTTAAAAAAATTAAAGTAATTATCAACAAATCAAAACTAGAGAACTTAACACAGGTTACTGCTCGTTTGATAATGTTTTATGTGTGTGTTTTGGGATGATTAATGATTTTTGTTTTGTGTAGTGATTCTGTATTCCACTAATAATATTAAACTTTAATCTGTTCAAAATCAGACACTGGAAAAAAAAGACGAGGGAATGTTTCTGTTTCACCAAAACCAAACTTGGACGACGTCAGTCAAGACAACAGGCAATTTCCCACACGGCAGACTCCAGTGAGAGTTAGTATGAACCAGAACAGCTCAGGTCACTCACTGGGGTCACAGAACGAGGTCTCACGGAAAGACGCTGTGCGTTTCTTCTTCACTGAACTCTGTTGTTTCTTACCAGGGAGAGAGCAGCGATGCCGTAACCTCCTTTCTATACGCAGAACAGCGTGCATTATAACTAGCTAGCTAATACATATAGTGCACCTACAACATTTGTGCACTTTTCTATTCATGCATGCCAGTATATATGGGTCTATAACACTTGAACAGTAGTGCATGATATCCCGAAAACAGGATTTAAAGTTATCTGTTGTAGGGGTGGGCGATATGACCAAAATCTTATAGCACGAAATAAGGAATTTTATTTCATGGTAACAATATATATCATGATTTATTTATTTTTTGCTTTAAATAAGGTCTTTATGATATCCACATTTTTGATACCAAAGATATGTCTTAATTCTTATATATATATATATATATATAAAAAACTCAAGCTCACTGAAGACAAGTAAACAGTCAGTGATTAAATAAGAATAGGAAAGTAATTACAAGCAATAGGACAAAAAACCTGCAGTAGAACATATAAATAAGAAATTATACATACACTGTATAAGGTAATCAACTGCATAAAAACACTGCACATTCTTCACTGTGTAAATTAAATACATATTTATTTTTATTAAAGTAACAAAAGTGCTTTAGTCAAGAGCGGTTAGAGATTTTCTCTCTTTTGTTGTTTGTGTAACATGAGAGCAGGAATATTAGACTGCTGTCACTTTAAGAACCTGCCTGGATCCAATATACTGTTACATGTGTTTTCTCTCTCAGCTGTTTGCTTTCCCTTAAGAGCTAAATTACTGTGTTTAAGAGGATACTTGCAAAGATGGGCATTTTGACACATACAAGGGTGTATTTAACCAATCAAGCCCTATAAAGCAGCAAAAATAATACTCCGATCAATACGTGCATGCGCCTCTCCAACAGCACTCAGAAAGTCTCTCAGACTGCGCATGCATATATAGCAATATTAGTTCTCTTTCACTGCTGATTGTGTTCCTGTGGCTCAGTGGTAGAGCATTGCGTTAGCAGCGCAAAAGGTTGTGGGTTCGATTCCCAGGGAACACATGTACTGATGAAAAATGTATAACCTGAATGCAATTGTAAGTCGCTTTGGATAAAAGCGTCTGCTAAATGCATACATGTAAATGTGTTTCAAAGGCTTAGATTCACTTATTTTTAAAGTGCAATGCTTAAAAGTGCATGCAAACGATAGGTTTCCATGACCACATAGCACAGCAACGTCGCCTGCAACCGTGATAGAGACGATAGTCCAAACTGTCTGCCAGTTGACACATTTCTTCTGGTTAATCGTGTCTACCGGTATATCGCACACCCCTAATTTGTTGCATGCAAAAGCATTTTTGCATTTATTATTGTAGTGTCTACTATATCAGATTTAATCAAACTCTGCATAAAAATGCCAACTACGACTAGTTGTTTTTCAGACATGTATAGTTTAATTGGGCAGTTCTAGGCTACAATAAGCTGCAAACTGGACCAGACTTTATGCTGATAATAGAGGTATTCTGATTAAAGTAATGCTCAGTTTATGTCAGCATGGAAGAAATGGATCCCCTGCAAGAGATGCACAGCTACTCCTAGAAACTAAAGTGAGAGAACAAACGCTTACCATCTTTCTGATCAGCAATCATGTTAATTTTCCGGGATATCTTAGCTGGAAAAAAGAAAACATTGTTCTGAATATATATAATTCATTCATCTGGGAAATGATGGTTACTAAAGTTTACGAATTTAAGTAAGTATTAATCAACCGGTTTAAGAGAGAAATAAGCAAGTTGAGAGTAAATTTATCAGCTGGAGGATCAAGATGTAGAATGAAGACAAAGAGCAGCCATGAGCCCATCAGCAGCCTTAAAAAGAGACGTCTGTACAAGTATGTTATAATCAGAAGCAACTCGATCATGCTCGGAAAATTGCATTGAGATTAGTGGCAATGAAACCAGCACCGCTCAAGAGTCAGAACACCAGGAGCCTCATTTCTCTCTAAAATGTCTGATCACCCTGTCTATGATTTCAGATGTTTCTGTGTGCAAACACATTCAAAATCAGAAACATGTTAAATGTCTGACATCATTTTCATCATCCTGTGTATTACCCTTGAAACGCACCAGAGCAGAGTAAAAACCTGTCATGTTAAACAAGGTTAGAAAAAAGCCATTTAGAATTTTTTTTTAAATGATGAGAATAAAACCAATAATCTAAAATGTCAACATGTGCATTATTTACAAACCATTTTAGAAGAAAAGATTCTAAAAACTAATGCACTCATGAATCATTCACTACTACTTTGAAAGTGTTAAATACGGCTCTCAAATAAGATCTCACTGGTCCACCATTTATTGGCACACTTAACCACCAAGCACCAGACACACAAAGCTCAAGTCCAGCTCTACTACGCACTTAAGCAAACGCGTTTTCATTTGTTTAGTTAGTTCATTTGGTTAGTGCACAAGTGCCCCTTAAAGAGACCCAGACTGCTGTAATATGAACAGTATACAGTACCAAAGTCATTGGCAACAGTCTTGGATATCCGCTTGCTTTTGGACTTCACTGGAAAATGTATTGAATAAAACCAATCAAAGAAAATAAAAGATTTCCTAAGACAAAAAATCTGTTTCTAAAAGGTGTTTATAATGTACCGTACCCTTGTCAATGAACTTTTGTTTGCTGTCTTCATCAGAATTGCACTGTGAACCGGAGCCTATAGCAACAACACAGTCTGCATAATAATGTGACACAACCAATAAGGTCTTACGTAACTTTTGGCAACTATATGCATATCAAAGTCAAATTCCTTGTAAATGAAATGCACTTAGTCAGCACACCTGACTGGGATTCTGACGATGCTTGCAGAATTGTTTTAATTTTTTTGCTGTGCTAAAGAATTTTTAACTATAATAGAGCTTCACGTCCAATGCTCTGACATTGCAGTGTTTGTCAGTATATCTGTCTATAAGTTGCAGTGTGCAATTTCTGCATGACCAATGGAATTGCATGGGTTTAGTGGGACTACCAGTTTGTTCAAACCATGCCGACAGGGGTCCTTTAGTTCGGTTTAGTGCTGCAGAAATTGCACATTGCACATTAAAAGGCACAGTCCACACAAAATTAACATGTTTTCATCACAAACTCAGCCTTATGTTTGATCAATATTGTTTGATTCTCTTTTGTTAAACACATGTGACTAGAATAATTAAAATACACACACATATTACTACATTTCACATTTTTGGAGCTTGGAAGTATAAAATGAAAGTGGGTGGTGATTTATGAAAAACAAAAGATTTCTGTTCTGCCTCCTTAAATACTTGTTTAGAACAACAGAAGAGTGAGTAAATTATGACAGAAGCACGTTTGGGTGAATTGTTCCTTTAAGGGTCTGTCAATCAACTCATCATAAACGACCATCAATCAATGCTCTCAATAGTTTTTGTTTTACCAGTAAATATGAGGGAGAAAGAATGAGGCAATCTTTACCTGAAGTTGGGGATTTGCATTTCTCCTCTGGTGTGGCTGATGCATCATTACCATCACAAACACCTGTGGAAACAAACCAGCAAACCTGTTGAAGTCTAAACCAAACATTTATGCAAGAAACATCACGTAACACTTAAATAATAAATCAACACAAAAATAGACTATAGTGTTAAACAAAGAGAAAAAGAAGAATGAAGACAGCTATAAAGAGAAGGACAAGACCTTTGATGAGTGCCGTGTGACTTACTGAGGTAAGAAGAACGAAGCTTTTTCACAGATTCAGAATAAAAGTTAGAGAGGCCGGACATGCAAGACTTCTTATGCAGAGTGTCTTTACCAAACCAGAGAGAGACGAATATTGAAAGGGTGAGACAAAACAATGACACAAAATCAAATGAACAGCTAGAAGGCCTTTGAACGGACAGAGACTGAATTCAGGGCAGATTGGACATTTGTTCTGCATTTATTATTTTCAATAAACGAGTGAAGTCTAAAAAAAAAAAAATAAGACAATAAATGCACAATATTAGTGGTCAAGATAATGATTACTGCACATTAAAATCAAAATAAAAAAGTAATATTTGTTATTATTATACTACCAATTCAAACAGAACTGGAAGCTTGTTTCCGCCAGATGATTAAAAACATGTAAAAGGTAATGTCACATGGCCTTAAATTCAGTCTGTTGGCATCTGTGTATTTCAAAGACTAAAACTCAGATGAGTGAACAACAAAAAGAACAAGCAAAGACAGGGAACAGAAAAGAGCAAACACCGGCGCCCCTTTTTGAGCATATGGATCGGATGATTTTCTAAGATC
Organism: Ptychobarbus kaznakovi; assembly: GCA_027422405.1. Taxonomy (NCBI): domain Eukaryota; kingdom Metazoa; phylum Chordata; class Actinopteri; order Cypriniformes; family Cyprinidae; genus Ptychobarbus; species Ptychobarbus kaznakovi. Next base: position 25,112,590 of record CM049806.1, on the reverse strand, counting down.
GGTGCAGATGGATCCTCGGCCAGAGATGACCTCCTGGAGTTTGAAGGATGCAGGAGCATCATGGTCCGGAGACTGACTTTACTTTATCAGACAGAAACATAGACTGACAACGTGCAGAGGTTATGATTACTAGTAAGAGGATGCAGCTTTCTCTTAGATGTTTGTTCACCTGCCGAGGGCTGTCTGGTTTTGCGGGGTGAGTGTGGATGTCTGTGGTGAGGATCTGTGGAGCCGTTCAGCTCAGCTGTGCTCACGTTCAGAAGCAGAGTTTTCTGAAGGTAATCAACCACTGCAAGTCCATTACCATTACCAAAAGCCACTCTGTAAAACACACAACAGATTCACACTACCGGTCAAAAATAAGGAATGATTAAGATTTGCAACCAGGGTGCATTTATTTGATCAAAATACAGGAAAAACTATAATATTAAGACACATTATTACACTTTAAAATAACTATGATATTGTAATATATTTTAATGTGTAATTTATTCCTGTGATGCAAAGCTGAATTTTCAGCATCATTACTCCAGTGTCACATGATCCTTCAGTAATCATTCTAATATGCTGATTGCTTTTTTCTTCTTATTATTATTTTTATTATAACCAATACTGAAAAATGGCTCCAGAACACACCAAATGTTAAACAGAAATCTCCATCCTGAAACCTGAAAATTAGGGGTGGGAGAAAAAAATCGATTCGCCTAACTATCGCGATTCTTTTTAAAACGATTTTAAAATCGATTGGTTTACCTCAGAATCGATTTTTATTTCATTATTTTATTTTTCCTAAGAGGTGGTGGGGAGAAGTTAGCACTTTTGTAATTCCAACAGAGGGTGAAATGTATGTGTGTTGGACTTGAAATAGCGCGCAGACAATCAGCGCATGACATCAAAGTACCGCGAGAGCGATTCGAAAGCATCATTGTAATATAGATCAGTGGGAGCCGTCTGCTCTCTGTAGCTCTCTCGGTGCTTTGATGACATCATATATGTTTAAAGCCGGCGCGAGAAAGCAAAACCATGACGGAGGCAGAGGATCAAACCTCTTCCAGAATTCAGAATTTTTAAAAGCTCAGTGAACACATCATATGTGTGGTAAATGAGCTAGTGTTGTCGTTTCGTGGACTTACAGGCCATATGCAGAGTTGACGGCCAGGCTGGTGATCGGTTGTGGCGGCTCCCCGCTGACCCACACCAGCTGAATGAGCAGCTCCACCTGGAAACCCGGAGACTGTTTGAGAGGAGAACTCCTGACCCTGGCCAAGTAAGACACAGGACACAATTACCTACATGCTAATATAAGCACAAATCATGTGGAAAAAACAGCCAGACATTTAACCACAAATCTGGTCCACATGGGCAACTAACACAAGAAAAGACCATTTCATTAACGTGTTAATTAAGTTTATGTTTTGTTGGTTTACATGCTGCTTAGGGATGAGTAAATCTGAAACAGATGAAAACAGACTGTACTTGAGACAGGGCACATTGTCTCGCAGGCCGTCAGAGGAGTTGTTGCTGCTGGTGGAGGGGTGGGACTGAGGCAGGCTGGTCTGAGGGCTTGATGAGGTTCCTGGGGTGGAAACAGCTGACGCCTGCTCGCCTCCGCCCTCGGGAGACTCCACTTCATTCAGCTCACTCTGCATACGCACCTCCAGGAGCTACAGACACAAGACAACCGTCATCAGATCTATACAACCATGTGCATGTTCATAGATGAAGATACAGATTTCCATGCATTTAATGGCCAAAAAAATGACGTCAGGGTTATACAGGCAGTTGACATGACAAATAATTGTAATCTTTAAATAAAAATAATCAATTCAATTTTCTCTTACATTTTCCTCAATTTGTCCATAAACACAATTATCTATGCAAATCATTTAATATATTAGCATTTTCAACAAAACTGACTGTCCTCATCATGAACTGTGTAATACAGAAAAGTATTAAAATGAATGATATGGACAGAAATACTAAATATATTAGCTTTATCTTATTATTATTATTCTAGGTGTTGAAATTATTTTAGAGGTTGACTCTACAAATTAATTTACATAATTATTTTTTTTCAAGGAAATGTAAAGTCAAAAATCTAAAAACAGAAAGAAATCTCCATAACTCCCAGATACAATAGAAGGACACCTAACAAGTACACAATTAAGAAAAAGAAACAAAAGGAATATCTGGCATTAAAGAAAATATATAGAAGGGACATTAGATACACAGATTTCTCTTGTAAAGGGATTCACCAAATACATTTCTAATTGAGAAATCTCTTGGGGAGATTTTATATCATATAATATTGCTTATACACCGGCAAGAATATATTCTCCAGGCTTGTAAGTATAAAGAAGAGTTTTACCCACTATTAATTATGTGTGTAATATTTATGTAGAGCTACTTCCATGTTCATTTATTCAGTCCTGCGGTGTGACACCTCCTCATTAAAAACAAGGTTTTTAGCATTAATAAGCATAAATAAGTGAGAGCTTTACTCATTTGTGAGGATGCAGCATATGGTATTCTAACTGCTGGAAACCATGTGTCAAAACAACTTAATGCTTAATGAAATATCCTGCAGTGTGCATACTAAACTCCATCTAAAACGGCTTTAAACAGCATTTTTCCAATTGCATTATAATCACCATGCAGTTTTTAGGACCTCGTATTAATATTAAGTATTTGTCACATAGCAGGACCATTTAAAATGAACTCGTGAAATGAAGAACTTAAATCAAATGCTGACCAGCTGCATCTGTGACAAATCTTTACATTTTAAACTAGTATCTTGTTGATTTGTCAACTACACATACCTTGCACATTTACACATATATGCATGCATTTAAATGGATCAGACCTGAACCACTTCAGTGGTGACTTCCTGTTTGCTGAACCTGTAGACTAAGACATGAGCTGATACTCCAGCCACACAAAGCACACGGCTCTCTGGACACCAGGACAGGATCTGGATGGCGAAAGGATCTTCATCCACAATTTCAGTGCTGGATTTCTCCTCCTTACCGCGGGGTTTCTCAAACACCTTTGCTGTTTTCAGCTTATACAAAACCTGCAGCATTACTGACAGACACAAAAGAACAAATTCAGCATCTTTATGCGTTTTTACAAATTATTAGAAGATCTGATTAGCAAATCTGCAAACTTCAATTGCATTTTCTGATTAAAATTGGAGAGGCATCTGTCAAATATCTGCAAAATCTGTAAAAATGTCTTAAATGTAGCTGAGAGTGTTTTACTCTTGTTAGCTGAATGCATAATCAAACCGGCCAACTCAAAATAATGCTGTAAACTGTTCTTGTGACATAAAAGTATGTTTTCTGAGACAGAAACTCACATGCTGAGGCATCCCAAAACTTGATCGATCCATCAGCATGCCTGTTGTTTTCAGAAAGAAAACAGAAGAAAACAATAACAGCCCTGGCGCCAAACAGAAAAGCATCTTTCCTTCCAATACCAAAAAACTCTAATCCGATTACTATACGTGAAAAGGCTTCGGTACAACAAAGAGTGTGTGCATGTGAGAGATCACTTACCCAGTGATGATAATCTCTGAGAAACTTAGTGTTCCCTGGCCCCAGTTACCTCCACTTATGGGCCATTCCTGCATTAAACCAGAGATTTGGATCAGCCGTTTTACGACTATCCGTTTTCTTAAACAGCGGAGGGCAGAACGTTACCTTCTTACTGAACCCTTGTCTCTTCTGTCTGGAGCCCACTGGGTAAAGTGCAGGAATGACTTCAGCTGGACAGTCCGCAAAGTATTCACAGCAGGTCACCGGAGACTCGTGGATGGACAGAGGATACGGATTCTCAAAGATCGGATACCTGCTCAGAGAGGTTTTTATAAAACAGCTGCACAAACCAAGACAGTGTGTTAAACTTTGGCATTTACTCACCCAATTTGTGCAAGGTCAATGACAACCAAATCCTTCTCCAGCAAGACAACAACCGCATACGGCTCCTGGAAATCTGTGGGGATGCAGACGGAACTATTATTTTAAAAACTTAAATGGGGCATTTTAACAATACCACTTTTTGTTTTTTTTTGTAAAAAAAAAAAAAAAGAACAGTTTTTAATAAATGCTTTTCATAACTAGATTTTTATTTTAGTTCTTGCATAAATGATCAACTTTGCAACAACAACTGTCTGGTCTAAAAATTATAGTTCATTAAAAGAAAATAAATATTTTCTGAAATCTGAAAAAGTTGTTTTCCAGCACTTTGTCTAGTTTTAATTTGTAAATATCCATATAAAACATAAATAACATAAATATATGTCCTTGAAAAGCATATATAAATATATTATATTTTAAAGTATGCAAAAATAAAATAAAAATTTATTATAATTAAAAGAAATTCCATTATATCACCCAGCCCAAATATATAGCAATTTGTCTAGTTGATTTTAACTACCAAAAAAACGCCCATAAAAGTGAGGGTTTGGACGATATCACACTTCCAAGCTTGACCCCACGCACACTTCTGAGCTGTGCAAATCCTATTTGGAGAGGAAACAGTCAGCTGGCATCATGTCTGTCATGGAATGGCCTCCCAATCACCCGACCTCAACCCAATTGAGCTACTAGGAACTAGTGATGTCTGTAAGAAGTGTCCAACCAGTGAGAATCATCTTTGGGCAATCCTTCAGGACGCTTGGAGTAATATATCAAGTCAATGTTTGAATAAACTGACAGCTTGGATGCCCAGATTATGCAGAGCTGTAATAGCTGCTAATGGTGGATATTTTGATGAATCGAAAATTTAAGTTTTTTTCTATGTATAAACTATGTTTTCGTAGTTTGTGTTGTCCCTTATCAGTGCACAAATTAAAAAGGATTCATGCCAATATTGTCCAAAATCCCACTTTTCTAGGGTGTTTATATATGACAATAAAATATTTATAAAAAGAAAAATTGAACCAATGCTGCTTCTTTAATTGTATTTTGCCTCTGTTGTTTTTAAAGGCACTGTTAGTTATACAGTAAACGTTATGGGAGAAATCCAGTGACTTGCCGTTTGGATACGGGGTTTCACACAGCGTAAGGAAATCCACTATGGAGTAGTCCATCTCCAGCACTGCAGTGCTTTTCCCATGCATCACAGTCAGACAGGCTCGCCTACCCCACTGTATCATATGACAAACCTCCACACAGTATCATGAATGGGTCCCTTAACAAAACAAATGAACAAATCTCATTTTTCCATGATGCAAAGAGAAGCCAAGCCAGAAGTGAAACAAATTAGTGCTTCATACAGAATGAGTGGAATGAAGAAAATGATTAAAAGCAATACAAAATGTACTGTCATATTAGTCAGTCTTCTGAAAAACATCATGTCATCCCAGTAAAACCCATAAAACCAAAGCGTCTATTCCAGACAGTCTCTCGCAGTGCAAGGTTGCACAAGTCTCAAACCAATGCATCATGCTCTGTTTGCTTCCTGAGTGCAACCCTGAGAAAATGTATTGTAATATTAGCTGTATATTTTATGCCAGTCTTCTGAAAAATATCATGTCATCCCCATAAAAACCATAAAACAGAAGCACCTATACCAGACAGTCAACGTGTGCAATGCATCGTGCTCTGTTTACTTCCTGAATGCAACCCTGAGTTCAGCTTCCTCTGAGGCCTTACCCTGCACTGGTAGTTTTGTATTCCACTTTCAAGATGGGTTTGCATGGCTCTGGCTTCTTTCCATCCTTGGGCTGTTTACCTGGGAGAGAATATTGCATGATAAACAAGGTGTGCAAATAAATATGCCTTCATGTATTTTTATTTCCTTTTCTATTACCAGTCTCTGTGTATCCTTATAATGGGAACCATGATACATTAAGTGTAGAAAACATTAGGAACATCATGGTTTGATTTTGATTCTAATTAGATTCCAAAACCATTTTTGGTGCATCTACTACTCATTTTAAAAATAATAAATTTTACATTTTAATGATTAATAATTAAACAGATTCTGCACTTTTGATAAAGAATCATGATGCACTTGTAAATAGATTATTTTGCTTCACCCTTACTAAGGATTTGAATTTCATCAGTGAAACATCTGCAGTATTGAAGCAGGAATTTCTTAATTCTTTGGAGGTTGAAACACATTCACAGTGAAATACAATGAAACAGTTTTTAGAAGCAGAAGTTGTCATGGCTGTCTAAACTTCTATAGTGGTGAACAACAACAACAACAAATATAATTTTTGCTCTCCAATTTGCACCAATAGCGAAAATCCATGATATTGTATCTATGACTTTACAAATGGGGAAAAAAGTAGAGTGAGATTGATTACATTGGTCAAAAAGATAGATGTCCAATCACTCCCTTAGCCGCTGTGTTAGAAACACTCACATAGTTAGTTAGCATGATTTACAACATTCATAACTGTTGAAACGTGTCATCAAAGTCTGTGAAAAGTGTCCATAAGCAAGTCATTCATAGGCTGATTGCCTGACTCTTTAAAAACATTGCTCGGTTTCAGAAACCTGTTTGGAAACAATCATTTTTGTTACATTGGTGCTGCTAACGGCACTCAAAAGACACACTTCTACAGTCTTGTAATATTTATTCTGTGCTCCCTGAAGCGCTCAACCTGAGGAACTTGGAAGGGAGTTTGTTTTGGAAGCTTACCATGCGGCGTAATGATCTGGGCAGGCTTGGCAGGAGCGCGTACATTCCATGTGGTAAGCGTGCCATCTGAGTGACTGCACACAAACTGTTTCCCCTCATGATGCCAAGCCACAGAGTGGATCGCCTACAGGCCAAACAAAAGATGAGTAATCAACCACAAGAGAAACCAGGTCAGGCAAACTACGGTTCATGTGTTGTGACAGCTTATCTGAGTCAACAATAATAAACATATCAGTTCTGTTCTCATAGATAACACAAACGCTTCTGAAAAAAGTTACTTCCTGTAAACTAGACTTGTTTATTTGAGTACTCAATAGATATATCATGCATGCAGGGTAAAAAAAAAAAACAAATGTTACTGGAATTCACAAAAAATACTATTTCAAAATGTTATAATATAAATGTGGCCAAAAAATTATTAGTAAAAAATAAAAGAGTTTTTAAGAAGAATAATTTTATTTTACATTACAACTATAAATTACAATATTAATATTTATGGCTGTCTTAATTTCTTTTTTTATATTAAAGGGGTCATATGATGCGATTTCAAGTTTTATTTTCTCTTTGGAGTGTAACAAGCTGTTTGTGCATCGATCAGATCCCTGAAGTTGCAAAGACTAAAGTCTCAAAACCAAAGAGATGTCTTTATAAAAGTTAAGACTCGACCACGCCTCCTAAAACGCCTCGTTCAAACACGCCCCCACACGTCTACGTCACGGTGTGGGAAGATTTGCAAAACACCGCCCAAACGTATACGCAATGAAAGAAGGCGTAACTTTTATTCTCGCTGTAGTATTGTTGCTGCCATGTCCTGGAGACGCTGTGTTTCATTGTGAACGTGAAAGTACTTTGTTTGGGCTTCCAAAAGAGGACACGACTAGAAATCAGTGGTTAAGTTATATTTACAACACTGTTCCAGAACAGTTCAACCCAAATATTAGAGTGGGTGCAGCGCATTTTACAGAGGACGGTTTCCTGAACCTGGAAGAGTAGCCTACAATGCTGGCTTGCTCAAAGGCTGTTTCTATAAAGTGGGATAAAGGACAATCTGGCGCTTCTGACTCACAGCCTGTAAGTATGTTTTCATATTTAAAGAATTTGTCACTGACGATTCAAACGTGAGTTTTGAGCTGTGTAGAGTAGGGCTTGTTTGTCGTTTCTCCGATCACAAATGCAGACATGGTAATGTTTATGTGGCACGAAGCAAAGCGACGCATAAAAAGACATTATAAAGTCATTATAATCAGTAATTATGTCCCCACTGGATGCAACAAATGCCTCGTTTATAATGGGTTTTATTGTTTTTGTGTCATTGCACCGGGACACGGCATCACAATACGGTGAGGGGGGTGTAACATTTCCGTCTCATGCTTGAGGTATTCGGCCAATCACAACGCACTGGATAGCTGGCTAATCAGAGCACGCCTCGCTTCTCAGAACGATGAGCTTTGTAAATATGTATGCGTTTCACAAAGGCGGGGCATAGAGGAGCAACAATAATGCACAGTATGTGGAAAATAATGTGTTTTTTTAAAACCACATTGCATTATACCAAATACAAAATAATGTTATTTTTAGCAATGTCAAATGACCCCTTTAAACCAAGAAAATACTATTTCAGTCTTTCTACTTTAAAATGTCACATTTAATTAAGTGTGTTACTTGTTGTTTGTTGATGTTTCTTAGTTAATTATGAAATTTACTAGCACTTTCTGAACAAAAATGGTTTCTGCTACAATTTTCTTTCAGTTTTTAAAACTCTTCAGTTTTTTTACTGTCCTTTGATGTGATGTGTAACTTTTAATGTGTCTTATGATGTGAACAGCAAGTTACCACCAAACATGTCACAACTAATACCACAGTGGGGATGTAAGTAAGGCTGGAAATGTACAACTGTTAATCAATTGTAAATGTTACTGCATTAAAGTTTACAGTTTACAGTAAGTTTACTGCATTAAAGAGAACAACATGAAATTATTGTTGTGTTTTTGTGATCAATCCCTACTGTCACATCGGAGTACTTGGAGTACATCCCATCTCTACTGGAGACCTTCCTTCCTTTCAGGGAATTTACAGAATGACAGCAAGTAGCTTTGCTTTAAACAATGCTCTAAGTTTAGCCAGAAATGAAATGAGACATCCAGTCAGGATGGGCTACTGGTCAATGTCCTACGATAACATTCGTCTCACCTCATCATGGTTGTACCGATAGTCAGCCTTCTTCGATTTCAAGTCCCACAGCACAACTATGCCACACTCAAAACCAATTAAAAGCTGCAAAAAAGAAACACAACTTTTCTGAAATGGTGCAAACTGAAAGCTTTAGGGAATATATTTGATCCCAAAGGGTCAAGATTTCGTACTTTCCCTTCGTCCATAGGGTTATCGCTAATATGAACCACAGGTCCAGGGTGAGTCTTTGAGGAACTGTTGAAGAGAGGAAAATATTTTGAGGTGGTATGCAAAAATCATTCATGATGACCTAAATATTTGTACAAAAGTCCTTTAATTAAAAGCCCCCAAACCCAAGAGTAGAAGAAAACACACGAGCATCACTGGAGTTCATGGTGTCTAGACACTCACAGTTCAATGGCTTTGTTCCACATGATCACATAGCCTGAGAGGGTGAAGGACTCCACATTGACAATGTGAATGTTCCCTCTTTCCGTGCCCACGTACAGCCATTTACTCTGAAACGGCAAATGGCAAAACGTGATCCTGCCAAAGACAAAGAGAGAGCTGACCTTAATCAAAGTGAAATATTCCCAGTGATTATCTCACACGATGGCGAACATTTGACTGATCTGTGCCTCCTGACGCATTAAGGATGAAATGGCAATAACAGCAGAGTGAAATCTGGCAAAACGAATGAGTCACGGTTGATAAATCATCTGGTATTACTGTGGATGACTGTGCATTACTGCTATTGTGTGTCTTCTGAATGGGACACTAATCAAGACTACATGCAACCGAGGACACTTGAGAACATTGTCCTGCCCTCTTGTCTCTGAACAAACATTCATTTCAAGCCTTCATGGTCTGTTGATTAACAGAAAATGCACACTTACAATGTACAATGCTACTTATACAAGACAAAAACTTTGAAAGCCCAGGTAAGGCCAACTGTTGTATTTCCTGAAGAAAATGTAAGTGTTGTTTGCCTGTGTTACCACGAAAGCTTCTCTTTTGTTGATAAGTGCCTCTCATCAAGTAAGAGATGATGTTTTGTGCATGCATGTTAAAGCGACCCATTCTCAGAGCAGTTGATATACAGTATATATATCATTTGTGTTTCGATAAGCACACCAAATCATATCGCAACAGTTGCTCATGGTTTATTTGTACACAGGATGCTTACCTCTCCCGACTAAATTTAAGAGAATGAAGGATGGCTGGAAGTTTTTGCCTCAGATTCCACAAATGAATACTGTCATCTGCCAAAGCACTAACCAGCGCCCCCTATGGACCAAACAAACAGGAACACAATAAAGGACTGAAGAGCTCTACATTTGTAATTCACATTTTGAACAGATTAAAGATTAAATACTCAACTAAAAGCTGCAGGCAATGTGAGGGAGAGCGATAAGACATGGAGAAAGTAAAGAAGAGGAAATGACTATACAGATGGTCAGGGCAGAACTCACTTCATTGACAAGAAACTCCAGCTGGATGACAGCCGATCCGCTCTCATGATGGCAGTAACACTCCACTCCTGCTCGGCCAAATCTGTAAGCTCAGTTAAGGTACATACACAATACTGCCAAAAGTATTGGGTCACCCTCTTCTAATGAAAGGTTTGACTACTTTAGTAATTTCCATGAGTACAAATCTTAATGTTTAAGCATATAATGATATTCTAGGGAATTGTGTGCTTCTAATTTTATAGCAACAGTTTGGACAGACCTTTTCTATTCTAACATGACAGTGTCTCTGTGTATAAGACAAGAATCAAAGAGAAATGATGATTCAGTCAGTGTGGAAGAACTTGACTGGTCTGCAGAAAGCAGCTGAACACCTCTGGTGTGACTTTAAATGCAGACCTTGAGCCAAAAACTCATCACCAAACACCAATGACTTGTACATATGGGTACAGTCATTACGAAACTGTTGCAACAGAGGTGAAAATACAATTTTTAAGTACGTGAATTATGTTTCCATCTTTGTTGCCACAGTTTGGAAGTGCCTTTTTCTCTTCTAAAGAAGGGGTGTCCCAGTACTTTTGTCCATATAATGAATGTACAAGTCATTGGTGTTTGGTGAGGAGTCTCAAGGTTAAGTTATATGGACAGGCGAATATGTACATTTTACATGTGCACTGTTGATGTCAAAATAGCACTTTTTAGAGCATACCGTACTTAATTTTATACGTCACACTTATGGTGTAGTTATAGTAAAGCTAAAATGAAAAAGCTTCAGGTGGCATTTAATGATGCATTGAGAATCCTGCTTAAGTTCCCAAGGTGGATGAGTGCAAGCCTATTGTTTGTATCTACTAATGTTCCTACTTTGCCTGCTGTTTAAAGGAATTATATGTATGGTTTCATGTGTCGATTAAGTGATTCAAGAAATACAATTATAATAGGCTTAAATGATCCCACATTAAGTGATACGAGGTATTATTCCTTATTCTGGAAGAACTGGAATTCAAGTTTGTATGTTTTTTCTTAAGTAAGATTGTATGTTGTATGTAATTTTCTTCTTTTGCGTATTTAATTTTTATTGTGATATGGACCAAATGGTCTGAAATAAAGAAATAATAATAATAATAATAATAATAGAGACTACAATACTCTACTGTATGACTATATAAATAAACTGCAAAAAGTCACAGCATCTAAAAATATACACCTTCATATACATTTTAACTAGTGCTGTCAAATTATTAATCGCGATTAATCGCATCCAAAATAAGTTTTTATAACATTATATATGTGTGTGTACTGTGTATATTTATTATGTATTTATAAATACAAACACATGCATGAGTATATTTTAGAAAAATATGTTATGCTTATATATTACATATATTTATATATAATATAAAATATAATAATATGAATATATGAATGTATAAACATGTTAATATTTTCAAAATATATACTGTATGTGTGTGTATTTATATATATATATATATATATATATATATATATATATACACAGTACAAGTAATGTAGATAAAAGCATTTATTTTGGATGTGATTAATCGCGATTAATCGTTTGACAGCACTAATTTTAACATAAAAACTAGACGTTGAGAAAAAGTCTCTCAACGTGTTCATGTTACTTCTCAACTACTCACAGACAATATGAGTAAGCCACCAGGGTTCGGCACTAGAGGGAATCTGTGTTCCCAGAGGTCTGTGCGTCGTATTACCGAGGGTCTTGTCCATTGACTTAACTAAATGGATTATACAGAGTCTCTAATCAGAGTCTTAAGTCTTGTCTGTGAATACAGCTTCAGTCCTCTGGAGTAATGCACTGTAAATGCTCCCATAAACCCCTTCTCCAGCAGGACAACAACGACTGTCTCGGTCAAACAGTCATTCATATTCACTAGCACTGTGTTGCATTCCATGCTTTCTATGTGCATTTAGGCACAAATGCGAGTTCTGTTCCATATCAGGTTGCAGATTCCAGCGTTTCATAATGGGTGAGGAAACTGTTGTGTTGTTGGATGTTTATGCTAACAAGAGTTCTTTCAAATCGCTGTTAGATTGTAATATAATCCAAATAAAACCCACAGATACTTTACAGCGTTCACTCTTATAAAGGTTCCAAAAAGGAGTTTTCTCAGCAATGCTATTGAGGAACCATTATGGGTTCTCCAAAGAACCTTTCATTAAACAGTTCTTAAAGGTCCCCTGAAATGCTTTGAAACACGCAGCGTTATTCTGTGTTGACGTCGTTTTAACTGAAACAGGAAGACAGGGCGGGACATATCAAGCAGTCCCGCCCCTTTTTAAAATAGCCAATAGCGTTTGTTTATATCACAGCTTGGGCTAAAGCCGTTGAGCTCCGTAATGCCACATTTGACAGGGTACCACAATCTCATCCATATTGCAATAAAATATAGCATACTGTGTAGAATTCAAATAGGTCCGATACGTTTTGTGGTCTGCGTCGACTCGCGCATGTGATACGCTCTGTGCTATCATGTCTCTGGACGGGAACAGAGTGTGTGTGCCACTGTCGGTGGTTAGCATGACAGCGCAAAACCAGACTTCTTTTTTCCTCAATGGAAAGCATATTTACACTGTCTGAATCGTTCCCTGTCCCCAATATAGTGCACTACGTGCCATTCACCGTACAGAAAATACTAATTCTGTAAACATGTGACCGATCTCAGCCGCGGCTTTAGCATTAATTTATAGTGCTGGGGGCGGGAGCGTCGCGTTCTAGAGAGCATTTGATTGGACAGAAAGTTTGATGAGAAGATAAAGTACGATGTGACGTCAAAAAAAAATCGTTGAGCCATTTTGGCGGATGTGACGAACTGCAAGCTTTGAATGCTTAGATCTTCTAAATGCTAAATTTGTCACTGTTTTGTAGCACACTGGCATACCGGATAACCTTAAGACTAACATATTTATACTAACACCCAAAAAACTTCAATTTTGATTTGATGGTACCTTTAAAAAAAAGAACATTTTAATAACTTAAAGAACCTTTTTTCACTGTAAAGAATCTTTTGTCGAATGGAAATGGTTCCATGTTAAAAGTTCTTCATTGAAACATAGATGCCAATAAATACAACATAGGCGAGTAAAAAGAGCCTTTGTCACCCAGGAGGCGAAGGCTATCTCACTCTAGCAATATCCTCAGATCAGAAAGCTTCTTATCTGCCAAGAAGATTCACTGCAAAACAACATATGGACGCTGTATGTTTGTTGCCTCAGGACATCGAACACGCTTCTCATGCCAGGGAATGAATACTAAAATAGTTGACACTATAAACAGGAAATGGGTTTCTCATCCGTATTGAATCAGCGGTTTCCTGCAGCAGTGTACTAATTTCCTCTTGAGTGTCTTACAACTGTGAAAACATAAGACCTGAGAGCCCAACAAGTACACCGAACCAGCTTAAAGTATGTGAAGCTTGACAGCATCTGATATGTTAACTCGGTCTTCTTCGGTCACACGCATCCTAACCACTGCACAGATCAATTATGGTAAACAACATTAGTAATTCTGTGCACAGGAAAAGAGCCATTACACTGAAGATGAACTCACCTTGCTGACGTGACAGTTTGCGAACAAGACCGCGCCAGAGAGTGCAAGAAGGCAATAAACTAAAAACAAGACGAAACTAATGCCCGTTTCATGCATTTAGTCTTGTTAATATTTCACAGCTTCTTCATGAAACACACTCGAGATTCACTGATCTAGAAACGTACAATTGCTCAGCCACTATTAAACTGGGTTCAAATCTCTAACCTACCATTTGTTTACACTTATATCCTTAAATATTACACATTTAGTGAGTAACAAGAAAAGAGAAAATCATAAAAAGTCAAGCTTTTTTTTACTTCCCTGCAGCCTCAGCCCTATTTATCATAGAGATACGATTAGAAAAACAGATAAATGAGATATTATGGACATCAAAAGCTGTCAGGAACTTCAACTATTCAGCTGTAATATTTGCAGAGGCGTGCACCAGCATTTTTTATGGCAGCTAACCAGTACTATGGAAAAACAATATTGTTTTGGTCTGTTGTGTAAACAGAATATGTTGAAAGACATGCTTTATGTTGGGAAACAAAAGGGATGTTTACACAGCAGACTCGCCTTCACCATATTTGGCAAATGGACTGAATAAATAACCGAGGGCTGTTATAAATAAGTTGCAGTGGACCACTGACTCATTATTTATTCATAACTGTAAGCATCAGGCTCTTGACCAGACAGTTTCTCCTCAGCGTAAGCTCTCTGTGGCGCTGGATCAGAGCCCAGGGTCAGACAGCAGCTCGTCACATTCCCTGGGATCTGGAGCCCAACCCAACAAACAGATCGCTGTTCCATTCTGTGACAATGGAGTACCACAAGTAACACACGTCAGATAATATTTACCATATTGGCAAATGCAGACTTTAACCGCTTACAATTATTTTATAATTGTTTAAGCAATGAGTCAAAGGGAACCACAGTGAATGAATTATTTATTTACACGTAAAAACTCTGCAAATAGCAAATATTGAAAATAACAAAAGTCGCTCAGAATTGTCATAGCAAAGTTGGAATTTGCACAGTTACTCTATTCACAAAAATGTTAAACATTGCACAAATTTGAACATTTAAACAAATAATCAATGATTGCTAATTGCATCTACTTTCAGAAGGCCAAATAAAGTGCTTTTCCGTTCGCACAGAAACAAAATAACACTACTACGCTTACTGAAAACCATGCTAACTTTTTATTTGGCCATCATTTACAGGTGAGAATAACTTTAAATTGACTTTTGAAAATGGGAAAAAAACTGTCTAATTATTTCAAAAATATGATTTAATGTAACCTCCTTTGTGATGACTTAATCATTACAATATGTACAGTAAGCACCATTACAGCAGTAAAATTTTATACAAATCTTATATCAAAATAATCTAAAGCAGCACAACAATAATCAATCTGACTTTATTCATTCTTTTGATTGGGTCAAAATATGACTTGGATTTGTTCTTGACAAAATCATTTCCGATTAATATTCAATATGTACATGCAACACAGTTATACATGCTATAAGGAGCAAATGAACAAAGCTCTGTAACATTTCAAATAGGAAATCCACACAAAAGTTTTACTTTCTAAAGCATCATATTGCCGACCACAATGGATGACTCACTTCAAACAACAGAGGCTTCCGCTGAGAGCAAACAGCAGTGCAATCTGATAAGGGTGCTGTCGTACTATATGCCCTAATACAGGTCTCAAGTGCAAAAAGATTACAATGCAGCTAAAGCGGACAGGCTTGTCAACGTTCCCTGCAACCGCTGAAATGTGTTCATGGGAACTAAACAGTGCCAACACGGCAGTAAAGAGAGAACAAGGAGGAAGTCAGAGAGGAGATGAGATGATGTGGAAGGTGAGGACTAGTCAGAAAACTATACAGAGGTCCAGAAACGATCAAAGCCTAACACACATGCCAGTTCAGCACAGCACGAGGTTGTACATCTTTAATAAAACTGCCATCGGAGCATAATTAAAATTCTGTCTCTCTGGCCAAGAGCTGCTTGATTAGTTCATTAAATGAGTCAAATATATCTAATAAGAAAAAAAACGATATATTAACAAGGAAAGGAAGCTCATCAAGACAAGATTGTTGGCCTACAGTCTTGCTGGAAAGTCGTTAAAAGTTTGAAGGTTATATATGCCTAAGAGTGAAAAAGACAGACAATAGATAATGGCATTGCGGCCAGGTGTCGCGAGGGTACTAATAGGTGGTTGCTAAGGTGTTGAGTAGCTGCTAAGCGGTTGTTAAGGGGTTATGAATTAGTCCAGTCACGATTAATGATTTATTGTCCGATCGCAGTTATTTAATCTTATTCCAATTATTTGAGAAAACCACACTTTTCATACATATTTTGCTTAAATAAGAGAAATGCAAGCATTTAAATAAATGCCATCAAATGCACAAGTAGTAAATAAAGAGGGGAAAATAATACAGAAAAAAATAATATTAGTATAATATATACATTTTTAAAAAGTAAAAGGGCTTCCTTCATACAAAGGCTTGTGGGTTAAATTAGATATATATTTACATAATTATTATATATATATATATATATATAAAGAATGAATTACAGAAACATTATTAATTTTAACAGCTCTAAAATAAATCATATGGGCCAATTTTATTATCATTTTTAATTTATTTTATTTATTAACAATTCCAAGTGAAACAAAAAATATTGTATGAGGCTTGCCCTTTAAGTGACAAACCGAACATAATTAAATCATTAAATCACAATTATTTGTATGAAAATCAATCGCCAGCACAATATTAGTGATCATGACAGGCCTGTTTTAAGTGGTTGCTAGGGTGCTGCTAGACATCGCAAGATTGTTAAGATGTTCTGGTTGCTAGGGTGTTGATAGACAGTTGCTAGGGCACAGCTAAGCGAACATACAAACATATTAAGACATACAGATACATAATGGCTTTGTTAGGGAGCTGTTAAGGTGCTCTGAATGGTTGCTATGACACTGCTTGAAATATATTACAAATATTAATATCTACAGCAGAATCTGGCGTGCTTCTTCAACATGCTCCGGCAAACAGACATGCACATACCACATAAATGACAAACTCTTTGTGCAATGCAAAAAAATAATAATAATACAATTATAAAGCTATTTGGCTCTACAGCTTGCACTCTCTCTCCCTCATCCAAGCCAAACTTGAGCCATTAGTGATAAAGTCGAGATAGGATCTGTCCAAACAAGATTAAGAACAGTAATCAAACAGGCCCTGGGTGCCTTAAACAAACTCTGGAGGAGTCTCAAATGGCCGTTATTTAACGCACTTGGAGTTGGATTCTGCCAACAGCAGCCTACAAGAGCAGCAGAGAGGAGAGGGTCATAGATCACGAGGCAATCAACACTGATGATACTAAAAACAGCAGGAATCAATTCAATTTATACCACGCTAAAGCCTCATAAAAACTTCTTCGAGCATGAATTGTAAAGCACCACTGGCTACGTAAATAAGCAAGGAGCTCTGAACATGGTATCAGTTTTCAGCACACATTTCCTCCACTCGGTGAGATCTGGGTGGCACTTCCTCGTTTCTTAATCCACAATTCAGAGTGGTTTGATTAACTGTTTATGAACCTGTTAACTGTCTGCGTCCTGCTAGCAGGATGCTTGGCACTCTTTTTTACAGCCTTTTTTCCTCTATGACATTTTTTAGTAATCATCCTAATTTTAAAGCTTAACTCAAAAGCCATCCTTGTAATCGGACTAAAACCTTTCTTTTATTGTGCTCCTGCCCCTAGTGGGTGGTGTCAAGTGTAATATTACAAAATGTACCACAATATTTTAGAATCAAAACTTTTTCTAATCTTGACAAAACACATATCCTTGCAAAGGTCTGCGTCTCAAGGTTCCATAATTGGTGGTTATTTTGTGATAGAAGTAATATTGTAACAAATGTATACATTTGTGACAGGAAAATGCATACAAAATGTCAATGGAGTACACAATGTGGTAGTGCCTTATCAAAATCTCACAGGAACCTACATTTGTGTTATATCAACTTCAAATTTGGAAAACAACTTAGGGTTTTGATTTTACAAATTATTTGATATAAAATAACATTTTAGTACATTACAGAAAACTTAAACTTCTATAACTTTTTTTAATCTCTTTTTTTAAATGCTTTCACTTTTAGCAATAATCTAAAGCCTTCTTTAAAAAGAGACCAACTTTAGGTCTGTACTCGGTGCATTTTCACATCTATGTTTAAAACGAGGTGACAGTTGAGTAGTTAAACCGGAGTAATAATTTCAAATGTGTTTTGAGTGGTTTTAGTGCATCGCTGCATGTTTACTTGCTGGTCCAAGTCAAAATAACCCACCTGCAAGTCCCTGTGGTATTTTGGTCTCTAGATATGGCTCAGGACCCACTTTGGATAGAATTGTTTTGACCCGCAAACTTTTTCAGCACTTTCTTGGTGGGAAAATCAGTTCAGTTATGTGAAATAGATGTAGCACAAACATGCAGGTTACAAGCCAAAGTTTAATATTTATATAGCATATACATTTTTTATATAGTTTTCTTTATATAAAAACAGAAATAATATATCTAATGTACTCTTTAGCACATTAGATGATGATGCAAAAAATGTGCATTAATCAAATACATTTATATCATGCTAAAGCACAATAAAAAAATGAGTTAAACTCTTTACAAATATATATAATCCTCCTAATCCACGCCAGCAGACAAATTGCACCATTTATACATTATTCCTGCATTCCCCAGCTCATCTGGTAAACATTTTGCAGCACAATCAACACTAAAATGTACAGTTCACTTATGAATAAAAAACATATCTAATATGCAGTAACTAATGTACTCTTTAGGTCAGAATGCCGTGGCTCAGAAATCTAGTCACATGCTTTTTAACCCTACATCACCTGACTGGTTAAAGTTCGTACAGCATTATGCAGCACTCGTTTTCAGTGAGGCAGTTGCGAAATAAGAAAGGATGAAAGAAAGTTGCATTCTCAGTTGCACAGGAGGCAACTTCTTCATTTGGTAAACCACATTGGTTTGGTTTGTGGTATTTCTATAACTGCAAAGAAGGCTTTCTTAAAAAATGTGATGCTCGACTCAGGCTCAAGTTTTTGTGGGTTAAACACAGAAAATTCAGATTTCTTGGTTTAAACATGTATCTTAAAGAAACACTTTAATGATTCTTAAACACTTTTGTTGGCAGTGGTTAATTAAGCTTTTAAGTGAATTAAACTTCACAGAGCATAATCAGAACAAAAAGCATTCAACAACAATCTATTACATTAACATTTATGCATTTAGCAGACGCTTTTATCCAAAGCAACGTATACGGTGCATTCAGGTTATACATTTTTACTGTCAGTAGGTGTGTTCCCTGGGAATTGAACCCACGACCTTTGCGCTGCTAACGCAATGCTCTACCACTGAGCCACAGGAACACTATTAGTCAATTATTAATGCATAAACCTCACAAACGTTTGCACTGTAATTTGGAAGACATTATCAAGCAGTGACGAGACTGCATATTAAAGAGCGCTTAACTGTTTTAATGTCACCAAGCATCTCTAACAACAAGCAGCTTGTATTTATTATAAAGCCAAGACCGCTGAATCTCCTCCAAACTCCTCAACGTCCAGCAAGGTTTCTATATGAAAACACACAGATAGAGACACACGAGACCAATCATGTAAAATTAGATATTTACTGTTAGTAAACACCTCATTGAGTTTGTGTCATCTGAGCTGTGGCAGTGTTTCCCAACACTGGGGGCAATGAGGCAAATCGATACATCCTGTGTTTTGATACATAGCCCAATCGACTGAATGACAGTAAGCCCATCAGCTCTCGCTGCACATTATCACATCCAGCAACAGCTGGGCAAGAGGAGTGAGCCAATCAACTCAACTCTCCACCACACAGAACACTGACCTGCTGGGTGGGTGGCTTGTGACTTTGCCATTGATACAGTGAAGTCTTGGGCAACCTACTGCTCACCATCACAAAAGCTTAATAGAGATGCACTCCTACGACCAAGATTCAAATCTGACAAGAACAAGTCTGGCTTCAACCATGCAACCTTTTATGGTACGGACGGGCGGCATAACTACAATCATGTGTCGTGGTGTATTTCACAAAATAGATGATGACATGAAATATTTTTGGGAAGTAGACATGCATTGTGACATTTGAATACATTTTTGATCATTCGTTTGTATTAAATCATAAACCTAGAAAAGTTAAAACGGACAACAAAGAATTCATGAAAAATATATCAGAGGGCCCTGATAATTGTAATATATTTGTAATAAATTCTTACCGTTAAAATGGAATCCATAAAAATTTAAAATTGAAAACTGGGAACATGAGAACAAACTTAATGTTAAAATGTATTAATAAATTATAGTTAAACTGTATAAATTTCATTATTTCAATTAATTATGACACAATTTTTGATTACTGAAATTTAATTTAACAACGAAAACATAATACATAAAAATTTAGATAGAAAAAAATACAGTTTTTAATAATAATAAAAAAAATTTTTAGGGCCTTATAAAATATATTTAAATATTTTTTTATTTAATATTTCATTAAATTATTGTTAATTTGTATACATTTTATTATTTTTTGATTACAGAAATGTAATTTAAATCAACTGAAAATTTTTAATTGAAATATAAATAAAACCAATTTCAAAGGGCCCTAAAAATAAACCTTAATCAATTTGTTGTTAAATTGTAGAATTTTGATTATTTTAATTAATTAGACATGCTTTTTGATTGCTGTCTTCTGATTTAACAATTAAAAATGAATATACAATGACTACTTTTTTTTGTTTATTTGCATGTAACAATTATTTTCAGCAACTATTTACAGATTGTAAGAAAAGATGGTCTTGCATGTCATAAACTCATTTTTTCTTTGTTGATTGTTGAAATCTGCAGGGTTTGTCTTATTTTCTATTTTTCATGTTTTTAATTTAGTTTGCATTGTGATTTTCTAAGTTATTATCTGTTTTGAATTTTGAGAAAACCATGATAAAATACCATTTAAAAAATATATAAAAAATTCTAACATTGATATATATATATATATATATATACCACCCAGCCCTACTTTGTAGCCATGTTTCTTTCGACAGAAACAATGGCGAGGTGTATATCTGAACATGAAACACTCAGAAATAAGCTGAAGCAGCTTTGCTCAGTGTGTGTGGCCCTAACAGACGTGCCCAGCAGGACCAGCGATGTTTCCAGCACGTGCGAGGTGGCTTTCTGGCAGATAGTCGCCAGCACCAATGATGAGACGAGCTCTGCAACATATGGCAGTGGAGCTGCTCATGCCACAGTGGAGATGTCATTGATGAGCGCGGCTCCTCTAGGAATAAAGACCCTGCTTCTAGGAAATGTGCCTCTGAAATGAAGCTGCTCGTATGCATGACTGTGAGAAACGGGCTGCTTTGATTTTTACCGCCTCGAATCAACTGACCTTCTCACTGATGATTGAGCATATAGTACATTAAAGCATCCGTTTTGAAATGCTCAATGTGTATATGTTTTGCACTTTAGTCAAGCAATGGAGGTACTGTAGATATGCGCCCAGGCTAATATATATGAGATTTTTACAATTTTTTAAATAGATTTTAATGTTTCTGCCACTTTTTAAAAGCAACGAGCCACATACTTTTACCACAGTTAATATATATTAACAATATAGATTTATATTATGAAGGATATTAGATATCAGCATTATATCAGCCCCCCTGCCTTAGATATTGGCATTAACATCGTTACTGAGCAACACGTATCAGTCGATCAATAATACTAGGCATGTTGATTAGCAAACACTAATTTTTCCACAAGCCCGGGTGTCTTTCCTTTAGTTTTTCATGTTACTGGAGTCAGTAGCTCCTATGATGCTTCTCTAGGGTACATATTCATATCTCCTGGGGAACAGCAAGGCTCTTAGAAGCTGATTTGCCAAAGGATGTTGTTACTTGTATTTTGCAACTTACTTAATCATATGTTTCTGTGGAGTTTAGTAAAAATAAAAATAAGAGACGCACATGCTTTGAACAAGTCAATTACTTTGTGCAACAAGACTTCCAGCACAGAAGGGTGGGAGGACTGTCTTTTGTTTAAATATACACAAACAACACAACCGCATTGACACTTATTTCCCCCAGGTAAGTGAGGCAGGGTATGTTGCCAGCTCTTCAAATAAAGGATACAGTCTCAGGGCTCCACTTTGTGTGCCAATAGCCAGAATTTTCTGCACAGGGTCAAAGGCCATGGAGGAGGGTTGATGGGGAAAGCCATGTCGCACTGTCTGTGAAGCAGAAGATGATTTGCATTAAACTACAAACATGACAATGGCGTTCTTAAAGGAACAGTTCACACAATGAATGGCATTTGGATCAAAACCTGTGTTGACCATTAAGTGCACTATATTCTAAGTCTTCTGAAGTCAAATGATCACTTTGTATGAGGAAATTACAGAAATGTAAGTAATGATTTGCTGATAATAATGTCCATAACTAAACACAATTGACAAATACAAATATATGGAGTTTTATCAGAAAAAGTTTCCTGTGTATTTTTTTAGGAAATAACCTATATTACAATCTGTCCCTCATACAAAGCAGGGTTATTATCCTTCACTAAAAAAAAAAAAAAAATAATCACTTGAAATAAAATAACAATTAGCTAAAATAAAATAAATGTTATTAAAAAAAATATGTATTATTTTATTTCAGCTAGTTGCCAATGCTCATTTTGATTTAGCTTAAGCTGAAATACAAATAAAAAAAATTAACAACTACACTTTAAACAAAATTATAAAATTACCAAAAACTATTAAAACTAGTAAAAAAGTAATACAATTACTAAAAAATACTAGACTTAATTAGTAAAACATACTAAAATTAAAATTGAAAATATAAATAAAATAAAAAATACAGAAATAAAATCATTTTCAAAATATTAACAAAAACTATAATAGTATATCAATGATACCATACTGCCTCAGAAGACTAGGAATATAAAGCACGTTTAACATGCTTTTTGGGAGCTTTACAGACATGTTATTGTATGCATAAATATCTACAAACATTGTCTGTTTGTGTTCCATGGAAATACTCCATGATGGTCAGTTATTAACAACAAACTATTTTAATGTTTGGCAAACTCAATTTCTCCTTAGAAAATGCTCAGGAAACATGATTCCATGTCAATCATTTATAGCAAAAGAACCAGTGAAAGACCCGAGCAAAGAAAACACAATGCTGGTTAAATATTGCATATGCGGAAACATCCTTATGTTGGTGCATATTCATGATATACTTTAAGTCAATATACATGAAGTACATGGTCCTTGCAGATTAAACCAAAACAAAACTGAACAATATATCCAACCACGTGGAGGAACATAAACACCTTATAACAATTCAGGAAAACACAAACACAAAGTTAGCAAGGCCTCTCTTCTTATTAGTGGTTTTAGTAATGAGGTCGGGGCCAGGGGTTTTAATTAGGATTTAATTAGTTAGAAATTAAAACGGATATTACAGATGAGGTTCAGCTCACAGGATGCTGAGAAACTGAAGTTGATAGCTGACTAACATCTCAATTACTGAAGTGGTACCACGGTACAGTGATGATATCAAATGTTAACACTCTAATATTTACCATGGTACTGACATGATTACCATATTTACATGCTCTGGTATTACAAGGACTGTTTTATAATGTTTAACAAAAGCCCAACCAATACCGCCTGCTGGTTACCAGAACATTAAATTAAATATGCAGAAAGCACATATCTAAAATGCTAAATAACATGCCTTATTTAGGGATAAAGATCCAATCCAAAAGCTCCAACATAACATTTGAAACTTTAAAAAGTTGTTAATACTGTATGTAGATTCAGTTTGTGAAAATGAAAAGACTAAATATTTATTATGAGCAAATGTTGACATATGTCATATTTGTTCATTAAACCATGTAAAAAAAATTTTAAATAGTTTAAGTTATCAGATGTTTTCTTATTGTATGTTTGTGAAATATTTTGTGTTTTTGTTAAGTCACAATTTTGTTATAATATTGTTTTGAATGGTTATTATTTACTATTTTCATAGCTTGATTCTTGGTGAATCGGTTAAGGTCAGTTTGACCCGCATAATACAGCATAATAATTATTCATTATAACAGCATATACAATCCAAGACAAAACATAAACATAAAAATGTATTATAGATAATAACAAGTGAGATTAAAGGGATAATTCACCCAAAAATGAAAATTATGTTCAACAGAAGAAAGAAAACCATAGGCCTAAATGTTCATACAGGATGAGTAAACAATGACAGAATTTTAATTTTGGGGTAAACTTAATGATCTTGTAAACAATAATATTATGAATGGTCATGTGATGTGCATTTTCGGTTGTGTAGTGTGGACAGAGATCGTTTCTGAAACACAGTGAAAAAGCCAGTGTCTGCCAAAATGCAGTTTAAAACCAAAAAAGCACAAGTGTAAACAGGGCCTTAAACTAATTTGAACCATTTAGCTACTCTGATTTCCCACAGTCAGCGATCTGGAACACAAACTATCCGTTCACACTAGCAAAGGAGCCAATCTGTTCTACAATACAATTAAACTACTAAACAAAACATTAAGCACAGGTATTTCTTGACAGACAAGACTGGCACAGCTTGAAATATGACATAAATGAGTCTGTCATTCTACTTCAATCAGTTCCGCTCGTTCCAAAAAGTCATTAGTGCGTTAAAGTGTTAATTCACCCCCAAAATGAAAATTCTGTCATCCATTTTTTTCACCCTCATGACATTCCAAACCCACAAGACTTCAGAACACAAATTAAGATGTTTTTGGTGAAATGAAATCTGAGAGCTCGTTGACCCTGCATAGACAGCAACACAACTGAAATGTTCCCAGACCCAGAAACGTGGTAAGGACATCGGTAAAACAGTCCATGTGACATCAGTGGCTCAACTTCAATTTTGCGAAACTATGAGAATACTTTTTTTGTGCGGAAAGAAAACAAAAACAACGATTTATTCGGTAATTCTTCTCCCGGAGTTACCGTCTTCCACTATTTTGGAGAGTACCACGACGCATGCGCACGCTTTCCCCAAAACGTAATCAACATAATCAGTGTTGTTTAAGTTCAGGAGAAGGCACACGCATGTGTTATTATGGTACTCTCCAAACAAACGTTTCTGGGAATATTTCAGTTGTGTTGTGGTCTATGCAGGGTCAGAGAGCTTTCAGATTTCATCAAAAATATCTTAATTTGTGTTCCGAAGATGAATGAAGGCCTTGCATGTTTGGAACAACAGGAGGGTGAATAATTAATGACAGAATTTTCATTTTGGGGTGAACTAACGTTAACCCTTTAAATAAATTCGTCTTAAAATCTACCGTCAACTCCGACGCTTCCCAGCAATTAATCTCGTGACCCGAGCTCTGGGTGGTTATTCCAGCCGGTGACGGTTAAAACCGACTCTGAGGTGTTTTTGTTTTAACATAACGTTAGTTGAAAACCAACGACCGTTGGCGACCGCGAGCTGCTTTTGTAACGTTAATTAGAATATTGAGGCGAGTTGGCGCCACTCACTCACTCACTCCCCCCCATATGAGATCACAGTAACTAATCCCACCTTGCAGAGCTGGAAATGCTCTGACTGCAGAGTCTCCTGGATCATGTCATTCTCCCTGTTTCCCGATTGAGGGGACGCGGCGGCGGAGGAGGAAGAGGACGCCGCAGTCAAGCCGTCCAACACCTTCCTGATATTAAACTTCTTCATATTGCCTCCAGCAAATGCGAAACGAATGCGAAATGTGCGTAAACAGACGGTGGCGGAGACAGCCACACTAGCGCTCTGTTGTATTTGTCCTGATGTCTCACATGTCAGGCAGTGTTGTCATCCCGTCTCGTGTCATAATCCCACACTCATTTCCTAAACACGGCCGCCGGCTCTAATGTCACTTCTTTTTCATTTTCATCGCGACACGGGCAGTGTAATCCAGTTAGGTTTGTCCAATCTCGCTGTGCTCCGTTGCCTCCCTTCGGCTGGTTCCCCCCGCTGCTAACGCGGAAACGCAGAGCGCTGCAATCACCGCGACGCGTCTGCGCTGTGGAGGCGACACCCGTGACCCGGATGTGCGGGAGAGACGCCGCTGCGGCGCACTGACTTGGATCGGCGCGCTGGTCTGTGGCAGTTATCTATAATAACCTTCGGGAAAGTCAACAGTTCCAACATTAGATGATGATTATGATGAAGATGAGGGCAATCACCCACCCTGATGGCTTTAACCGGACTTATTTTAGTACACTCAATAATAATACGGTTACATGGAATCAATATAAAAAATAATCCAATATATACATTTAATGTTACTATATTATTATTATATTTATAATACAAAAAATTATAACTACAATTATTTAATTGTTAAAATCATTATTATTACCTATCAATATTTAATAAATTCTGTTTAGATTTAATGTAGTAATATAATCCTACTGTTAATAATATAATAAAATAATTTAATACTATTTTATAATAAAATTATAATATTAACTTATTTATTATATACATAATGTTATCGTAACAATAATTATAACAATGCTATTATATTATTAATAATAACAATAATGAACATTTTGTAATAATGTTTATTTATTTATTTGTTTGTTTCTTTAAAATATACATTTATACATGTTTTACTTCAATTTAGAGGGGAGACTAAAGCTAGAAAGTAATAGTTTTCCTCTCTTATTGTCCAGTAAAAAAAGATGAGTTATTTGACCCTTTCTGACAACATAATCTGAAGTCAGCACTATTTGCAGTAGCTGTCACAAGGGGAATCTGCCATTATAGCCTATTGTATTAAAATAGTATTAAACAAAAGAAGCAAAGAACATATCATAAACATCAAAAACATAAATGCCAACAAACAGGACATTTTCAGCATTTGTTTTGGACAACAGCTTATAAAATTATCATATAAAATGTGAAAGCCTTCCTTAATCTGAAATTTAAGAAAATCACTCTTGACCTGTTCACCATGTCATTTAAAATCCACCTACAGTATGTTATATACAGTAACGGACTCATGTTAATGTTAATGTGGTTTTATTGTGTTTTATATTGGAGGACACAATTCACAAAAATGAAAGACAATTATGATTAAAAACTACAACTAGAGAAAACAGATTTTAGTGCAACTGGAAAATAATATCCCAGCAAACTTAGAGTCCCTAAAATATGAATTATTTTATTTCATTAGTTATATATATTTATTCTCAAAGTGCTTTAGAAAAGAGTGCAATTAACAGTATAACTAGTTAACTCCACAGCTTTCTCTCTGTTGCAGTACTGGTTGTTCAGGTCGTCTGGGACTCTCAGTCTGGGTACACAATATTCTCAATGAAGCCCGTGGCAGACACATTTGGCCCTAATGGCGTCTGTTTCCGGATGCTTAGTAACACACGGTCTCTAGGGTCTCCTCTCACCGTCTCAGGAGATTAATGGTGTAATTTTCAATCCTACATTATTGTCTATGCAGAAAATATTACAAAATCCTAAATGATACTGTGCATATATAATAACTGCAGTATATGTGTTTTGGGATAGTGGATCCAAATACTGTAATTTGTATATTGGTTGCTTTGTCATCACAATGGCTTTAAAATAAACTTGAAACTATATTTTTAAACATTTGAAAATGTACCATTTCTGCTTAATTATGGGTAAACAACAAACTTGGTTAATTTTAAGCAACAAATCAGTCAGGGAAACTATTCATTTAAATACTAGCCTCCTTGAAAGCAGAACTAAATTAGAGGACAGTCTGTGTTACACCCACTAGATGGAGTCATAATCATTCTTACATCCCAAAATCAGCATGGACATGAATGAGGTGATTCGTATGTTGAATATTAAATGAAAAGAACACAATCTCTATATTATAAGAGATAATGCCTTAATTATAGCATTATCAGCAATGCTATCTGAGAGCAGCAGTAACACTTTACAATAAGGTCCCATTCATTTGTGTTAGTTAATGCATTAACCACCAACAAACAATACATTTGTTACAGTATTTATTAATATTTGTTAACATTAGTTAATAAAAATACAACTGCTTGTTAATTCATAATAGCTCATATCCATTAAATGATGATTATGACGATGATTAAGGCAATCATCCATCCTAATGTCTTTGCCCAATTTTAATTTAGACACTGAATAATAATAATATATGATTATATTGAATCAATATAGGTAAATATGTATAAATACAATATAAATATTGTATAGAAATATACAAATATATATTAAAATATTATTACTATTATTATTATCAAAAATATTTAATAAAATAATATTATTTACTTATATTTAATAATAGTTGTTTGTTTTTAAGTAATATGTTTTTGTGATTAGATTAGAGAGTCAGAAGTCTAAAAAGATAAATAGGCTAGTATAAATATAAATTCTAGAATAAATATTGCAAAATAATTATTTGATTTTACCAATCGACATCCATTAAATAATATGAGATTCAACTTTAGATTTTTAAAGAATGTATTAGTAAATGTTGAAATTAACATGATTATTAAAGAGGTAATATGCAAAGATGCAAAATTCGCTTTTCAAGTTGTTTGAACATAAATGTGTGTTGGAAGTGTGTACACACATCCATCCTATAATGATAAAATCCACCTAGTGTTTTTCTTTTTAAATCCCTATTTTAAAATCCTCTTTCTCAAATCAGGCTGTTCTGAGGTTCCTGTCAGAATGACGTAGTTCTGTACAGGCCCCTCCCACGATAGTTGATTGACAAGACCGTCTTACCTTAGACCCGCCCTGAGAGAGCGGTAAACAGTCCGACGACTCCGGTGCAGGGAAAGACAAGATGTCTCAGATTAAGCGATTTAGGTGTTTAGTCGTTGGATGTATTAATGAATATAGCAGTTGTCATTCATCATGTTCCTGTGGCTCAGTGGTAGAGCATTGCATTAGCAGCGCAAAAGGTTGTGGGTTCAATTCCCAGGGCACAAGCATACTGATAAAAAAAATGTATAGCCTGAATGCACTGTAAGTCGCTTTGGAGAAAAGCGTCTGCTAAATGCATATTTGTAAATGTCATTCACTCCTGACATCTGAGCCGCCGAAGAAGCATAGGATTAATGTTACTTTCGCTTTCAAGTGAATGCCCCGATCTACATAAATGAGTCTATGTTCGCCCGAATCATTCATGATTCAGCTTCATCAACAGAAGAAGTGTGTATAAGGGTTTTTATGACTCTTTGCAAATTGCCTTTTCTAATAATGAGCTAGTTAGTCTGTTTCGCGGCTGGAGTTTAGTATGCTCTATAGATATATATACCTAGATGCCTCATTATCGACTGTTTCTATGGGGCGCGATACGTAAGCCATCCGCCATTTTTAAAACGGTCTGCGAATCTTTGAGTGCATTGACTGTGTGCGTCTACAACAGCAAGTTATACACTTGTATATCTTTGAATATTCATTGCCTCCCCCTATTATTATGGTGAATGGGTGTGTGAGAGAGGAGGGGCGAGATGGCTGAAGCGTCAACGTATCTGCGCCTCTCCTCTGGAGCGGTCGAATGGTGTCCTCGTGGGTCCAGAGAATGGAGGACCGCACCCGCGAGACGGCTACATGCCGGGCCGTATATCTATGTTCTGCTCATCACTCCACGGAAGAGAGGGGCGGAGTCAGCAGAGCTCATTAGGATTTAAAGAAACATTGACTATAACAGCATGCTGAAAACAGAGCTGAATATCACAGGGTAAAGAAGGTGTTTTTTACACTTCCATTGAGAAATTTTAACCAAAGTATGTTATAGACTTTTCATTAAGACCCTAAAGAATCATATCAACTTGTGTAAAATGGGCATCCGATGACCCCTTTAAGATTATTAAATGCAATGTATTAGTATACAATATTTTTTAAGTTCAAGTTCATGCAACTATATGTAGTTAACTATAATTGACAAATTAATCATTTCTTCATGTTAAACCTTTGTTTTAATTAGTTTAATCGTAAAACGTCTTTCTGTTTATGAAAATCACAGATTTGTAATGTGGACCCCATACAGACTTGTCAAGGTCAAAAACATTTGGAGAAAGGTCATGTTTGGTTTGTGTTGCAGCTCCTCGTGTGTCCTGTCCAGCTTCCCTCCTACTTTGATTGTCAGGTTCTGTACGTCAGCACAGTGATCATCCGCTTCTCCACGAGAGCCATCTGCTCACACACATGGAGCCGCCGCTTTACCATCGCACTCAAATACAGTCTCTTGTGTCCGATGACAGAGTTTGCTCAGGGTAAGTTGTGTCTTGAGGAAGAGGAAGGTTGATGGAATACGTGAACGATTTATGGGTGCTTATTTTGCTGCAAATTACTCTCAATGACCTCGCACCAGACAGGAAAAGGTTTAATATTCAGAAAACAATTTGGCCCCCAAATTTCTTTGCAGTATTCAATGGAGCGCTGACAGCCAGACCAATGGTAACAGTATTTATTTGCTGGAAAGCTATTGTCATTATGAGCAGAGCCACTGACACACTTTACCTCTATACCAGTTTGGTCTTCATTTAGTAATTTGTGGATATTTTGGCAAACAATTTTTAAAATGTATAAAATATATCACATACACTCTTAAAAATAAAGGTTTTGCAGTTTATGTTTCCAGAAAGAAACGTTGACATCCATGGAATCTTTCCATTCCATAAAAATGTGGAAACAGCTTCATTACATTGTTGAAATGTTCTTCACACACAAAAAAATGCATCTTGGTGGATTTGTTTCTTACAAACACACATTTTTTTTTAATCACAAGATGTTAATTGATGGACTGGAGTGGTGTGGATTACTTGTGGATTATTGTGATGTTTTTATCAGCTGTTTGGACTCTTATTCTGACGGCACCCATTCACTGCAGAGGATCCACTGGTGAGCAAGTGATGCAATGCTACATTTCCCTAAAACTGCTCCGATGAAGAGACAACTCGTCTATATCTTGTATGGCCTGGG
Source organism: Ptychobarbus kaznakovi (assembly GCA_027422405.1). NCBI lineage: Eukaryota > Metazoa > Chordata > Actinopteri > Cypriniformes > Cyprinidae > Ptychobarbus > Ptychobarbus kaznakovi. The sequence continues at coordinate 25,081,616 of CM049806.1, read as the reverse complement.
GGTGAGTAAATTTTAATTTTCAAAATGTTCATTTTTGGTTGCACTATTCCTTTAAAACAAGAAAAAATATCTGTCAATGAGGTAAGCAAATAAAAATCTTAATTCAAAATAATAAAGTTTATTAATACCTTTAAACAAGGTATTTTTTCTTGTCTTAAGCTTAAACTTACTTAATTGTAGTACATTTTTTTAAACAAACCTTAATATCTTAGATTGTTTAGATATTTGTACCGGAAAAAAATACATTAATTGGCTGATATTAATGCAATAATTATTTCAAATTATGAGACAACCAGAATAAATAACTTTGAAAGAGCAGAATTCTGAAGTATTTTAAATGTATTATACATGTAATATTGTTGTGCTTATTGTTGAAGGATTTCCCACAAACACTCCTTCACTCAGCCTCTGAAACTAGGTCTGAAGTATATAGGACACAGACTTTGTCTTTGATATCCACTTCAAATGCATCCAGAAACAGTTATAATGCATTAGAGCTGAACATTTCAAGCAGCATGGAATCAGTCACATTTCATTCAAAGCACAAAAGAGTTGCTAAAAGAGTTAAGATTAATAGTAAAGACTCTCAGCTTCATCAGGACTGATGAATTCGCTCCACATTATTTGTAAACAACTGCAGCGGAGGGGCTCAAATAAGTGGTATGTAGAACAGATCCCTAGACGCACACCAAGGACGCTGCAAAGTAAAACTACGGGACGGTGCGGAACAGATGGGAGGGTAAAAATATCTGCCCTCGTATACACACCATGTCAGCAAAAACCTGCCTTCAGGCTCAGCGTTCACATGATGAACCAGAATGAGACCACCACAGTAACGAGTGAGACCAGAACGAGACCACCACAGTAACGAGTGAGACCAGAACGAGACCACCACAGTAACGAGTGAGACCAGAACGAGACCACCACAGTAACGAGTGAGACCAGAACGAGACCACCACAGTAACGAGTGAGACCAGAACGAGACCACCACAGTAACGAGTGAGACCAGAACGAGACCACCACAGTAACCAGAACGTAACGAGTGAGACCAGAACGAGACCACCACAGTAACGAGTGAGACCAGAACGAGACCACCACGAGTTAACGAGTGAGCCAGAATGAGACCAGAACGTAACCAGAACGTAACGAGTGAGACCAGAACGAGACCACCACACAGTGAACGAGTGAGACCAGAACGAGACCACCACAGTAACGAGTGAGACCAGAACGAGACCACCACAGTAACCAGAACGTAACCAGTAGACCAGAACGAGACCACCACAGTAACGAGTGAGACCAGAACGAGACCACCACAGTAACGAGTGAGACCATAACGAGTGAGCCCAGAACGGACCACCACCACAGTAACGAGTGAGACCAGAACGTAGACCAGAACGAGACACACAGTAATGAGTGAGTGAGACCAGAACGAGACACCACAGTAACGAGTGAGACCAGAACGAGACCACCACAGTAACGAGTGAGACCAGAACGAGACCACCACAGTAACGAGTGAGACCAGAACGAGACCACCACAGTAACGAGTGAGACCAGAACGAGACCACCACAGTAACGAGTGAGACCAGAACGAGACCACCACAGTAACGAGTGAGACCAGAACGAGACCACCACAGTAACGAGTGAGACCAGAACGAGACCACCACAGTAACGAGTGAGACCAGAACGAGACCACCACAGTAACGAGTGAGACCAGAACGAGACCACCACAGTAACGAGTGAGACCAGAACGAGACCACCACAGTAACGAGTGAGACCAGAACGAGACCACCACAGTAACGAGTGAGACCAGAACGAGACCACCACAGTAACGAGTGAGACCAGAACGAGACCACCACAGTAACGAGTGAGACCAGAACGAGACCACCACAGTAACGAGTGAGACCAGAACGAGACCACCACAGTAACGAGTGAGACCAGAACGAGACCACCACAGTAACGAGTGAGACCAGAACGAGACCACCACAGTAACGAGTGAGACCAGAACGAGACCACCACAGTAACGAGTGAGACCAGAACGAGACCACCACAGTAACGAGTGAGACCAGAACGAGACCACCACAGTAACGAGTGAGACCAGAACGAGACCACCACAGTAATGAGTGAGACCAGAATGAGACCACCACAGTAACGAGTGAGACCAGAACGAGAGTCCACTGTCCAAGCAACTGAGAGATTAGTCAGCAAATTATTGACCGACAGAAAATGGAAATGTTTGTCATTTTAACAGACAAACTATAAAATGCCATACACATCCCCTGCAGTGAATGGGTGCCGTCAGAATGCGAGTCCAAACAGCTGATAAAAACATCACAAATAATACTCTAGTAAATCCACACCACTCCAGTCAGTCGATTAACTTTAAATGTTGTTTCCGCCCAAAATATGTGTTCATAATCCATAATAACGCTTCCTCCAGTGTTGTCCTCTCTCTCCTGTTGTCCTCTCACATCAAAATCCACCAACTTATTTATTTAGATCTGTTTTGGATAATGCTGCCAAATGATTAATCGCAATTAATCACATCCAAAATAAAAGTGTTTACATAATATATGTATGTGTACTGTGTATATTTATTATATATTTATTATGCACACATATTCAGTATATATTTTGAAATTATTTTCATGTATATACATATATTTATATTATTATATTATATAAACATAACATATTTTTCATAAATATACAAATGCATGTGTTTGTATTTATATATACATAATAAATATACACAGTATACACTCATATATTATGTAAACAAAAACTTTTATTTTGAATGCGATTAATCGTGATTAGTTTTGGACTGTTTTTGTTCATAATCAGTGCATATTTCTCTCCTAATTCAGAGGAGATGACTTTTCAATGGAGAAAGCAAAATTGTGGACTCGTATCTTAGACTGATGCAATGGTTTTGAAGTTAAAAAAAGCCTACATGATAGAGACGTTTCTTACAAACATACAGTTTTTCTCTTCACAAGCACTTAATTGATGGACTGGACTGGTGTGGATTACTTGTGGATTATTGTGATGTGTTTATCAGCTGTTTGGTCTCTCATACTGACGGCACCCATTCACTGCAATGACTGAAACATTGCCACTGCATTTTTAAATAAATTAAAAAATAAAAAATAAATCAAAGTGTATGTTGAATTTTAAGTTTTTTTAAATTAGTAATTTATTTATTTTTATTTTTTATAACTTTGAAATAAGCATATTCATTCACCAAAACTTGCACAGAATAATTTATTCATAGTTTTATAACCCTGCTCTCATTATTGAGCAAATAACTTAATTATCTTTTTAATACATGTTTAATTGCATCACAGTTCATCTTCAGCAACAACATTATGACTCAACAGTGTCTTCCTGTTTTCTCACAATACTAGCATGGAAATCTGCCAGAAAAGGAAAAAGCGTTACACCTGTACAACCTGTCTAGCAGCGCTAACAGATGGGAAGCGTTTACGGCCGAGACGGGAACATTTCTGGTGCCTCTGGGGGAATGCGGTGAGTGGTGCCCATCAGACCTGTGCGATGAGTTACACGGCTGCGTACGAGCACAAAACACTCTGGAAACCCGTTCACACCTGCTTTTCCATGCACAGAATCCTGAATATGCTGGCAGCGGATGCAGTGAGTTGAGGCTGCTATGGAGGCTTGAACGCAGTATTGTTTGCTCAATATAGTCCAGATCTCTGGGGGGAGCATCAGAACGCCCGAGTTCTTCACATTCACTCAAAAATGCGCTGCAAAATTGGGTCACGCTGGGAACGGCTTCTTATTTCTGTGACATTAACCATCGTGTATGGAAGCTGTGCATCCTGCTGTGTTTGATCACTCCCCTGACCTGGATAATCGCCCATGAGGCGTATTTCTTTTCTATATTTTAAATAATTACTCATTTTATAAACTTGATAAAATAGAACAGGGCTTCTCAGTTACTAAAGTTTGCAGAAGTCATGCACTGAAATGGAAATTCTGCCACTTTTAGTCAAGTAATGTAAGGAGAGACATAGCTTGCGATCTGAGGCACAGCATTACACATTTATGCTTAATGTGGAATTTAATTTTGTTATTTTTGGGTTAATACGGAGTATTATCCTGAAGCTACATTTATTTTTCATCAGTCTAACTTCATTAGATTTATTTTTTATTTCAAACACACTCACACTGTTTTTTCAAAGAAAACTATCTTTTGACGGCTATATATGAAAATATAGGCCACCGGTTAGTCTCCAGTCCTTCCATGCTGATGTATTTAATAACCCGTGAGCATGTAGCAGATTAGCAGGGAAATGAGACATTTATTAGATACTCAGCATGAAACTCATTCAACATGGTCCCCAAAATGTTTAGATGAGATAAAATACAAATTGCTAAATGATATGCTACACGGAAAGAATGATAAACTGTAGTTCTGCACAGTTGTCCCTCGAGTTTATCCTCAATAAGGAAGCATCTCAGACGGATTGTGAATCAGCAGCAGGTAGAGTCGCTCTTTGAATGCTGCTTCAGGTTGATCTGCGTGTTCGGCTCTTCTTCTTTCACTGATAATGCCTCATTATTCTGGAGAATGTGCTTAACGAGGAATTTAGCAGCTTCATCCACATTGATGTTCTCCTAAAATGCAAACAAAACCATAAAACTCCATTGAAGTAATGAAACAGAAGTGGAATAGTAGATGTGACATTATTTACTATACACTTATAATACGTGATATTATAGATAGTAGCTAAAACATAACATTTCTTAAACTATAAACAATAATTTCATAAAAAAACAATGATATCCATTAAATCAGTCTTCAGTGGCACATTATCATAATTGTGCTCAATAATTTTTCTTATTATCAGCAATGTTGAAAATAGTTTTGTTGCTTAATATTTGTCGAAATCGTGATTCGCTACCGTAAAAAAGTTTAGGTTATGATTTTTAGTAAGAAATATTACTTTTATTCTGCAGTTGATCATTAAATTGATCAAAATTGGACAGTAAAGACGTCTATAATATAACATAAGATTTCTATTTACAATAAATGCTGTTCTTTTGAACTTTGTATTCATCAAAGAATCTTGGGAGAAAAAATGTATACGTTTGCACAAAAATGTAAAGCAGCACAACTGTTTTCAATATTGATAATAATCAGAAATGTTTCATGAGCAGTAAATCATCATATTAGAGTGATTTCTGAAGATCATGTGACACTAAAGACTGGAGTAATGATGCTGAAAATACAGCGCTGCATCACAGAAATAAAGTACATATTAAAATATATTTCAATTTCTTTTAAACTGTAATAATATTTCACAATATTACTATTTTTTGATCAAATAAATGCAGCCTTGGTGAGCTAAAGAGACTTCTTTCATAAGTTAAAAAAGTTTATATTAAGTATAATTAATACAAACACACAGAGGCAGGGCACTGGTTGGGTGAAGATTGAAAAACCCCTGTTTCTTATCCAAAATTGGTCTAAATATGGAAACGGCATGATAACAATCAAGTCACCTTTGCTGATGTCTGAAACCATCCAATGAAGCCCTTCTCCTGGCAGAGTTTCTCCAGAAGAGAGGCATTCCTCCGACACACATTAGTCTCATCACATTTATTGGCCAGTAGAACAGCAGGGATCGGACGGCCATTTTTCAGCATTACTTGACCATCGAGTTCATGTTTCCAGTTCAGAGCTCCATCCAATGTTGACCCGTTTGTCACATCATACACAACAAGTGCACCACTGGATCCCTTGAAGTACACACGGTTCAGTCCCCTAACACGCTCTTGACCTAAATAAAGAAGAAAAAACACTTTAATCAGACAGCACCAAACCAGCCTTTGAGATGCAGAATTACGTCCGGATTCATAGAGAAACGAAAACTGATCAGTTTACAGCTATTTCAGATCTTACAGCATGACACGTTTTCTTGCCTAGAGATTTATTATCAAATATAAATCTGAAAGTGAAACTGTGCCACTAAATGGTTGATAATTACCCCTTATGAGGTCTATTATTAACTATTTTAGTCAAAGTTAGATACATTTCTGTTCTGTTTTGCTCCTGATGCCCTTTTTCTCATATACATCAACATTTTGCACTGATGATCTATTATGACATATTTAAATAACAACCTACACACTTCTATTATCTCATTTCAGGTTTAAATAAAGCCTTACCTGCTATATCCCACAGCTGTAATCTGACCCGTGTGTGAGCGTCCCAATCTATCACCTTCATGGAGAAATCCACGCCTATAGTCGTTTTCAACTCCTCGTAGAATTGATTTTTCACATATCGTTTAACAAAGCTGGTTTTCCCAACTTTATGGTCTCCAATCACCAAAACTTTAAATAAATGTTCAGTGGATCCTAATTCTGAGTCTCCGGACATTTTCCTGGAGAGCGATAACAAATCGCTTTTTGTAAATGACCTACTTCAGATTTATTCTGCCGGTTAAATCAACAATGCTACCAAGAACGCAGACCGTTTCCAGCATTAATAACTGTAAAACACAGATTTTACAAGGTAAATCAAGTGTCAAAGTTCATGCATTTTGAGCGTTTCAGGAGCAAAGCGTGAATAAAGGGACAGTGAGACACACAGGTGTTGAAGACGGTTCTTTAACATGGTCATATGAAAGCAATAACTGGTCACATTTTAGGAAATTATTAACTAAACACCTACTGCAGAAACAACCCTGAGAGCTTATTTACAAAATATACAATATTTATCATAAACCTAATAAAACATGCCCACTAAGCATTTCCTGACAAATACAGCAGAACTAAATGTAATCTGCAGAAACATGTCGTTTATCTTAAGATAGCTACATCTAGGTTCATACAATGATTGATTCTTTTAAAAAATATAATAGCGCAAATCTTTTCTTAAAGCTAAAGTATAGTTTCAAGACTCAATCTGACAACACATATTGCACTGCAACAGAAAAAAAGAAAACTTACAGCATAATCATTTCAGATAATATCTAAAAAGTTACCCGAATACAATCCTCTATAAGTGCCTTAAATCCCATAATAATTGAGTAACCGTCATGTCATAGAGGACTAATATGGTCATAGCAAGAGGATAAAACGGTCTACATTGTGGTACATTCTGGTGAAACTGCCGTCGGTGGCCTGCTGAGCATCAGAGGATCTTCATTAACACATTGACTTTATAAACTATAAGCATTTGGAGCTGATATGAACACATTTAATCAACAGCTAAGAGAAGTTACCAAATACAGACAATACTGTCTACCGGAAAAGACCATGTACAAATACAAACTCTAACTTTATGACCATTTCAATCCAGAGATATATGATATACTGTACATTTTCATTATAAAAACAATCTAACATAAATAGAAGAAATAATATATACACTTCCTATTGTTCTTTAAACACACAAACTATACAAAAAGCACATAAAAACAATACGGCATGAACAAATACAGTTGGTTTGGACATTGGCACTTAAAAACTACTGATTGTTTACTACATTGTGCTACCAAATTTACTAGGCATTTGTTATCTACACTTATTGTAGTTTACTGCATACATATGCTGCATGATTTAATGCTTGACCTAAAACTGTTTGATGATCATGGTTATTTTAATATATACGAGTTTATAAAAGTTATGATTGTATAAAACACCTTAAACACATTAAATAGTCACGGATAGAGTTGCTGCACATTGTTTGAATTCCTAAATCTTCATTTTCTGCTACAATGGTTGTTTTCTGCAAATTTGATCTATTATGAAAAGCATAAAGAGCTCAGAATATACAGCATTACAATGACTGGTGTTGGTTTCATGTCGACTACTGCTGCCATACTAAAGCAAGTGATCGTGACACAAGTCAAAGGGCACCTAGTCCTGCTTTTACACAACCCGGCACTGACACGAAGGTCCAAAACTAACTTTTTACACACCTGCTTATTACGGGTGAATTGAGAAAAATTACAGGACGCTGAACTAAAACTGAACTGTTAACTAAAACTAAAAACATAAAGAAACATTAAATAAATAAAATGTTAGCCGTATGTAATAAACTATAAAAAAACAACTTAAACTTCTTTTATTTCTGCCGGTTGCCAGAACAACATCTAATGTTCATTTAGTTTAATTTAAAGTGCTAAATTAACTACAATTAAAATAATCAATAATAGTTATAAAGACAATTAAAGTGTTAGTTCACCCAAAAATGAAAATTCAGTCATTAATTACTCGCACTCATGTCGTTACAAACCCGTAAGACCTTCATTCATCTTCGAAACACAAATTAAGATATTTTTGATGAAATCTGAGAGCTCTCTGACCCTGCGTAGACCACAACACAACTGAAATGTTCCCAGGGCCAGAAACGCAGCAAGGACATCGGTAAAACAGTCCATGTGACCGTGGTTCAACCATCATTTTACAAAGCTACAAGAATACTTTTGGTGTGCAAAGAAAAAAATCATATAATTGAACAATTCTTCTCCCTGAGTTACCATCTTCCTCCATTTTGGAGAGTACCCCAGAACGTAATCGCTCGCATGCTGAACGTATAAACCATGAACCACTGATGTCACATGGACTGTCCTTGCTGCGTTTCTGGCCCTGGGAACATTGCAGTTGCATTACGGTCTACGGAGGGTCAGAGAGCTCGCAGATTTCATCAAAAATATCCAACTTCGTGTTTCGAAGATGAACGAAGCTCTTATGGGTTTGGAACGACATGAGGGGGAGTAATTAATGACATCATTTATTTTGGGGTGAATTAACCCTTTAAAGGAAAAAAGACAAAAAACAACTAATAAAAACGACAAACACAAAATTATTGAATCTGTAACTAAAATTAAAATGTATTCAAAATATTAAATAAAAACTATACGAGTATATCAGTTAACATTTTTGTCACACCTGCAAATTGCAGGTGAATTTACTAAATATTTTCCAGCTATTAAACAATATTTTATTTTGTTGTGTTTATTTCTGGGTTATTAACGTTAACACGTAAAACTATAAAAACTAAAATAACTGAAATATAAATTATACAGGGCATATTTAAAGAAAAAAAAGACTAAAACTTGAACTAAAATGAAAACTGTATAAAAACAAATAATTTTTAATACTAGCACTGAATCATTTAAAATAAGTAGATGGTCCACAAGCTTCTCCGTCTGTGAAACTGTGAAAGATGTCCTGGCAAAATGTTATGTGCCTTTTGCACTTGGCAAGTCTTCATTTTGGACCCTGCTCAACATACATTCACTTCCATACTCTCTTTTTAAAATAGCCATATATAATATTAAGCTCTCTAGTGCAGGTGACTTACGGTCACATTATTGCACAAACTAGTACAATAGCTATTCTTTTTTTACAAAGCTGGAGCTGACATGATCTCCTAAAATACATTTCAAAGGGTCGAGGAGCTTTGCTTATAGTCTCTGAGAATGACGGAGGCGTACATCATGCTCGACGGTGTGCATAAGATTGACTCGGACACAGGGAAGATGGGAACGGGGCTGCCCGAGCCGAGCGAATCCCGAAACGGAGAAGGTGGCGTGAGGGCCACAGAGTCCTCCATTACCATTTTAATCTGCACCAACTCCTCCTCGTCGTGGATCTGCGCATTATCATACATGTAGCCGTGAAGAAGCCCGAACTGCTCGTTTTCAACATCCTCCAAAGGGGAGGAGGGTTCATACGGGTACACACTCAGTTGCATGGGCAAAATCGGATGCGGGTGCAATATTTGGGGCTGAAGGGGCAAAATCACCCCGTCGCCCGGCTCAGGCAGGCTAATGATCTCATCCAGATCGGGCATGTTTGAACTGAACTTGAGCACCTCTTGATCTGCAATACAATGTTGAGGGAGAACACAGGTTTTTTGTGACACGTGTTGCTCGGGAGTGTAAAACGCCTCCTTCATAGGCTTGCTGACAGGCGACTGCCTACGAGCCATCAGAGGAGGGCTGCCCGAGGGATTGTATCTGATCGGGTCGCCCTCGTCCTCCTCGGCTACATTATACAGAGTCTTGGTGCTTAAATTGGAAAACTCCATGCCGGGGTTATTGTAGGTATTAGTTAGGGGTTTGATGACAGCCGTCTGATTGGATCCGGCTTCCTGCCTCTTCACATGTACAGACAGTCTGTGCCACATGTGTTCCCCTTTCGGAGGATGTCTTGAACCTGGTTCAGACCATGACACAGACTTTCCATTAGAACTATGAACAAAATAAAGACGGCGGTTATTTCACAGGAACCGAGAAAGGTGAACAAGAACAACATTTCTGGTTCGTGTAAAAAGTTACAGTATAAAAAAATATACTGAATATATTTTAATAATATTATTATTCAGATATTTGGTGTATGCTTAAAATCTTTTATTTTTACAGATCATTCTAATATGACCAACATCTTAATCACAGTGTACTGTAAGCAAATTTATATTAAAGTAACAGTTTACAGCGAGGTCCAAAAGTCAATTGAATCTTTTTTTTCACATAAACTTATATAAAAAAAATATGAATTGTGAAAAATTCAGATCCTGCACTATGATGACTAATCAAATGTACTTTGAGTAAATGTTTGTAACGAGGGTCAGATTTTCTTCCACTAAACCTCCAGATGTTTTTTGAACATCTCAAATCATGCAGAAGAACATAATTTTCAGCTCCAGTGCTGCTGTCATTAAAGAAAAAAAAAACCTTGCAAAATTCGGAATTTGTGTGAAAATTCAAATAAACTTTTTAATCAAACATTTTGGAAATATATATATTTTTTAAAAATACAATATATTTTAAATAATACTGCATAATTACAAATGCATAATATAACATTAAAATATTTACTTTCATACATTAAAATATTAAATACTACATTAAAACACAGCAAAATAGAAGCATTTATATTAGTGCTCTCAAACTTATATACACATTATATCCCAAAATAAATTACAAATAAAAGCAATTTCATCTTATTCTATAATTTTCACATTTTATCTGGAAGTTATTTATACTCTAAGCAAAATATCATATTATTCATATCAAATGAATTAGTCTGGCATCAGTGCAGAAACAGCTTCCGTTATTAACACAAAAGACTATTATTATAAACTAATAGTTGCAATTCTAAGATTTGACCAGAGCCATTGAAAGACAGTCGATATACATGTACATATATTATGCATACTATATTATGCAACAATCACAACTGTAATACAACTAGGCACAAAGATCTTGTTGGGACAAGTCCTTCCCTCTATTTTTGCTTCATGCTTCCTGTGTCTACTGCTATAAAAATGTTAGCAAAATCTCTTCCAGTTGACAATTCCACCATTATCTAATACACACATCATACGACCAGCGACTCAATAATCATTCTTGCTCTTTGCCATCACATGCATTTAAAGCTACTATAGTCCCACAGTCTCTCCCAGCCCTGCTGCTCAGATGCCCCGGGTGTGCAGGTTTTAATTGTAGTTGACCTGCAAATCACAAGATGTCTGAGAGAGACGTTAATTGAAGAAGCTCCTGAAAATGGTATGATCTTAAGATCTGGAGAGAAGCTGGAATAACAGGACTGGACCCATGGGCTCTAACGCAACAGGACGGAGAGAGACTGCGCTAACGCCTCTGAGCTACTTACTTGGCATTTCCAGATTCGTTCTTCTTGCGTTTGAACATGTTTAGCAGGCTGTTGCTCCTGCAAGCAATTTTCCCATCGCCCACGTGCATGCGCACCACGTCGGAGGTGGTGAACGCGCTGCGTACGTTCCTCTCGGGCTTGGCAATGATTATGTAGATTTTTGGCGTGAACATGCAGCCGAGAGCCACCGTCACACTGAGGCTCACGGAGAACGCTGTGGTGATGATCTTGTAGTTGGAGCCGAAGTAGATCGGCACAAAGGCCAACCAGATAATACAGGTGGTGTACATGGTGAAGGCGATGTACTTGGCCTCGTTGAAGTTGGCAGGGACGTTGCGAGTTTTAAACGCATAATAGGTGCAGCTGAGAATGAGCAGGCCGTTGTAGCCTAATGGTGCAACCATGCCCAAATTGCTAGTATTGCATATTAGAAAAACTTCTCCAATACTTGGGTACGATTTAACGGGCTCCGGAGGCTCCAAGATGATCAGTGTGACCTCTAAAGTCAGTTGCATGCTGATGAGGATGAATGTGATCACTATTTGCGCCCAGGCACTCATGAAGCGTGGTTTGCGTGTGCATATTTTCTTCTTGCTGCCGGCCAGAATTCGAGCGATGCGGTTGGTCTTGGTGATGAGAGCAGAGTAGCACATGGAGGCCGAGAGCCCCACGAGGAGACGCTGCAGGTAACATGAGGCTATGGTGGGACGGGCGATGAGAGTGAAGGGGCAAATGTAACCCAGGAAGATGCCAGCCAAGATGATGTAGCAAAGTTCACGACTGGAGGACTTGACGACCGGCGTGTCTCGATACAGTATGAAGATGAAGGTGACAAAACTGGTCACTAGGATGCCCAGACATGAAAAGACGACAGCCACGATGGATTCAGGATGACTCCACTCCAGGTAGCGCAGGGGAAGGGGCTCACAGACTGAGTAGACAAGACAAAATGATCAGATCATATGTGAGACTATGAACGCAATGCATTCAATTATTAATTGTAGTGTTTGCTAAGGCAAGCATCCCTATTATTCTTGCTTATATTGTTCTATTAATGGTTGCAAATAATTTTCTAAGCATCAGACTTTTATCTGGTAAACCCAAAATTACAGATCATAATTCAAAGGGACTCTTTGACTTGGGCCAGTAAGCATCCACCTATAGCCCTAGCAACTACACAGGGCACCCTAGAAATTGCACATAAATACACCAAAATCCACTCAGAGCAAGGTCCTGGCAATGGCTCAAAAAGTCTTTTTTTAAAGACAAGGGACAATAAGTAACCTCTTTGAACACCCTATCATTTGCACAGCAACACACTAAGAATACTTAAAGTAACTGCATAGCAACACCCTGGAAACAACCCACAAACCTGGCCCAGTAAGTAACAACATAGCAACAACCTAACCACATAGTAATGCACAAAAACACTTAAATACTTTAAAAACCACAAAGCAACAATCTGGGAACAACCCACAAAACTGTAGGAGGAGCTCTGTTGATTTGGACCAGTAAGTGACCAACATCCAAGCAGGTATTTATAAACTCATAGTAATAACCTGGCAAAAAAAATGTATTACATGGGACATTAAGTAACCACTTTTAACACCCTAGCAACCACAGAGCAACAAACCAAAAGCCATGCAGAGTACTAAGAAGAAACACATTGCAACACCCTGGCAACAACCCACAAAACGTGGGTAATTTATTATTATTATTATTTTTACGTTGACTAGTAAGTAACAACCTAGGAACACCATAGCAACCACATAGCAATGTACACAAACACTCAAAATACTTTAGCAACTACATAGAAACATCCTAGCCACTGTCCATAACATTTGGGATGAGACCATTTGAGACCTGTTGATTTGGACCATTAAGTAGCCAACACTCTAGCAGTCATAGCTACTGCATAGCAGCACCCTGGTAACAACTTTTTTTACATGGAACAGTGAGCAACCACTTTGAACACCCTAGCAACCACATAGTACTAAAATCCACCGAGAGCACCTAGTCGAACAACAACATAGCAACACCTTGGCAACAACCCACAAAATTCTTGGTTGAGTTCTGTTGATTTGGACCATTAATAACAACACTCTAGCAGCAATAAGTCAAACAACTGCAACTGCATGGCAATGCCCTGGCAATACCTGGACAGTAAGTAATCACTTTAAACATCCTAGAAACCACAGAACAACTCACAACAATACTTGAAACACTTTCAAAAACAACAAAGCAACATCTTGGCAACCAGCCAAAACATTTGGGATGAGTTCTATTGATAGCAACTCTATTGAACTTAGCAACTGCAGAAGATGCACCAAAACCCACTTAAGTAACTGCATGGTAATGCCCTGGCAACGACTCGTCTATTTTATTAATTTATTTAAACATATGGGAAAGTAAGTAACCATTGTGAATTCTGAGCACCCTAGCAATCACGTACCAACACACAAAACTACTCAGAACACTTCAACAACAAAAAAAAACAATGCCTTGGCAACTGACCATACGTTTTTGGGGTGGTTTCTCTTGATTTGGGTCAGTAAGAAACCACCTAGCAACCATTTTGAACAACCTAGCAACTGCACAATACACTAAAACACCTTTGAACACCTTATTAAGCCCTGGAAACAACTCTCACAATTTGTGCTTTGGTTCTCTAGCCATCTAGCAACAGACCAAGTTACTCAAAACACACCTGCCCAGATTTTTCCTATTTTACTGTGGACTCATATGTCTATAGCCATAGGGTGTGAGACATTATGAATTAATGCTTCCACCAATAAGCAAACACTCTGAGAGGTCAACAGGGGATTGAGAGCAAAGCATGCATTGTTGAATATGCAATAAAAATTGTAAAAGCATACACTTCACATTGTTTTGTGTCTTTTTAGGACTGGCCATCTGAGTGTGACCAGCTCGCTTATGCACCAAGTACTAAAGTAGGTTTCCAGCTCACCTAAAAATAAACAGCCCTTCCACTAAGGGACCGGCCGTAAGAAAGAACCAAGCCAAAGGAGACTTGAGAGACTGCAGCAGGAGAGAGGAAACCAATGCTTCCTCATTACCAACACCAGTATTCATGAGAGCCAGACACTTTACCAATGATAAAACTCAAGGAGAGCTTAAGGACAACGATTTGTTTCTAGAAAAACATTAATCACAAATGAAACCTGTATTTGTCCCATGCACATGGGTTATTCCTGAGCTATTATGAATCTGTGCATTACGGCAGTAGCATAGAGTGGAGCTATACTATAGTGAACTGATGAAATATACATGGCTAGGACACTCTAGGCTGCTGCATTGACATTGACCATCGTAGTGATGAAAATAGGCCAGAGAAGTAGGCAGTGAAGTAGGGCTGTCACTGGCGATAAGTTGTACGGCGCAAGCAATCTGTAAAAATGATAAATGGCCTTCAGGTGTCATGGGAAACCTTTTGAAAATAGGACAGTGAAAGTCTTTTAAAAAGCCAAATCAGTAATGTAAGACTTGGAGAATAAGATTCTGATGATGCCATGCATCTGTGATGCTTTGCTACAGACATGCTTTTCCCTTTGAATTCAAAACTCCAAACCAATTAAAGTGATTCAAACGATGTAGGAAAATCATTTACAAAATTTTAACATTTACTGCAGAATGTGCATGTCCGTGCAAAAGTCACCACTGTAATTATATTGTCATATAAAAATACTAAGTCTGATTGCTTAGAAAAATAACACCTCTGCTCGACAAGCCGTTCAATTTGAGGTGTCATTCTTGTCTGGCATAAATGGTGACACTGGATTTTAAAGTTTACAAAAACATTTCAAATAAAAAAATGGTTGATTATGCCATATACTTTCCCTTTAGTTTGTTGAAGATAAACTTCTGCTGATTCTAGTAATATCATGTGTGTCCTCTAGAGCTTCAGAAGAGATCTCAACCTCAAGAAACCAAAATACCAAAGCCAACCAAAATGCAAGATTTCAGTACTTTTCAAATTAATTTTACAGGTCTATATTTGAATTTATATCAAGTAAAGTCTCATTTGCGTCTATTGTTATTTCTCCTGAGGAATTTTAGGAGAAACCTCTGAGACTGAAATTAAAACCAATCACATTTATGTTAGCATTACACTTTTTCATAGTTTTAAATGATTGAATATTTGTGCTGATATGATTATGCTTTCAGCTGCTACTAAGAGTGTAGTACTTTTAGCTACAATTCAAATGTATAATTTCTCCAGGTTTAAAGTCTAGGCCTGAAGTTGGCCACTGCAAATGATGACTATTGCAAATGAAGTACCTTGAAGCTCTTTGTCCGGCCACCATCCCAGGTCACAGGCTTTGCAGGTGAACTCATCCTGAACATATTCATTGTCCTTACAAGCCGTACAGATCCAACAACAGCTCACCTCCCCTTTCCTGATCACCTGCGAAGACACATTACACACGTTTTGCTTTGTTTTTAAGAAGAAATAGATACAATGGAAATAAAGGGAACTTTTTGCATGAGGGTTTTTACTAATAAATATACAAATTAACCTTGATCTCTCCTTTGGAGCAGGGCTCACTGCAGACAGATCGGACCATCTCACTGAGGTTCATCTGGATCATATTATCATCGATACTTAAAACGCCTTCATGCCATGAGCCAACGTTTATATAGTCAAAAACGCCAGGCTCCACAAACTGCAGGTTCATAATGTCATACCTTTAAAAAAGAGAGAGAAGGAAATTCATCTACAATACAACTATTATTATCGCTCATATACTGAACTAAATTTTAAACGCAACACTTTTGGTTTTGCCCACATTTTTCATCAGCTGAACTCAAAGATCTAAGGCTTTTTCTATGTACACAAAAGGCCTATTTCTCTCAAATATTGTCACAAATCTGTCTAAATCTGTGTTAGTGAGCACTTCTCCTTTGCCGAGATAATCCATCCACCTCACAGGTGTGGCATATCAAGATGCTGATTAGACAGCATGATTATTGCACAGGTGTGCCTTAGGCTGGCCACAATAAAAGGCCACTCTAAAATGTGCAGTTTTATCACACAGCACAATGCCACAAGTTTTGAGGGAGCGTGCAATTGGCATGCTGACTGCAGGAATGTCCAATTGAATGTTCATTTCAGAGCTGTTGCCTGTGAATAAGCCGTGAATGTTCATTTCTCTACCATAAGCCGTCTCCAAAGGCATTTCAGAGAATTTGGCAGTACATCCAACCGGCCTCACAACCGCAGACCACGTGTAACCACACCAGCCCAGGACCTCCACATCCAGCATCTTCACCTCCAAGATCGTCTGAGACCAGCCACCTGGACAGCTGCTGCAACAATCGGTTTGCATAACCAAAGAATTTCTGCACAAACTGTCTCAGAAACGGGGTCGTGAGGGAAGCTCATCTGCATGCTCATCGGCGTATGTTATGGACAACAAACACAGGTGCATGGCGGTGGGGTTATGGTATGGGCACGTATGTTATGGACAACACGAACACATTGTTGTGTGCATTTTGAATGCATTCATCCACGAGATCACCGTGACGAGATCCTGAGGCCCATTGTTGTGCCATTCATCCACGACCATCACCTCATGTTGCAGCATGATAATGCACGGCCCCATGTTGCAAGGATCTGTACACAATTCCTGGAAGCTGAAAACCACATGTTATTGCATGATGTTTGCATGGACATCAGTCACCATTGGCCATAAGGCACACCTGTGCAATAATCATGGAATCATGCCAATATATGCCACACCTGTGAGGTGGATGGATTATCAAAGGAGAAGTGCTCACTAACACAGATTTAGCCACAATTTGTGAACAACACATAGACAAAGTCTTAGATGAAGTTGTCCTGAAAAATGGTTGCAAAAACAAAAGTGTTGCGTTTATAATTTTGTTCAGTGTAGTTAGGATAAGTAATTTAAACAAACCCCTAAACCCAAGTATTAAACTTCAGCATGTAAGCCGCCATGTTGTGACCCAAATTTTCTTTGGAATAAATGCACTTTACTAATGCAAAACATTGAATATTGCTACCAAAAGACAGAATTATGAACAAAACATCCAGAAATTCCTGCAAGTGAGGGTTTTCCAAAGTCAGGCCATTGGACATAGTCTTAAGTGAAGCTCCTGAAAAATGGTTGCATTTTTGTGTTATTATTTAGTGCATAAAACAGATTTATGTAGGCCAGTAAGTAAGACTGACCTGCCTGGCAAGTCCCCGTTTTCATCGAACCACACATCTTCTCCAGACACACCAGTAAACGAGGTCCTGAGGAGAAAGTCCAGCAGTATGCTGCCATCAATGGGGTCCATGGCGTCACAAAGTCCCACGTGACCCGCACACAAGTACTCATGCATGTCATGAAGACCGTGAGCCATGGCATAGATGGCATTAATGACAAAGCCCATCTTACTGTCCTGGACATAGTTGTCTTCTAGGCTTTCATAACCTGTGAGAATCAGCAAACCAAAAAGTAATTATTAGAACATCACTGCAATGCAACCTGTGTGTTTTAGTCAACATGAAACAACACTTGCAACCCATTTTACTTCCTTATGGATCTAAACAGCTGTTTGACTACTGGTTGACATTATCCAACAGCCTACATGCCCTAAGTGATGTTAGTCTTTTCATATAGGCAATGAAGTTTTCTTTAGAATAACGTGCACTACTGAATCATTGACAGTAAATAAAGAAACATGCATTAAGAAAGTAAACAGGGTCAATTTTGATTTCATGTTGACTGCAGTAAATCATTCAGCAATACCAGCAAATTCGGAAAAGTTCCACATTTTGCCGCTAAAAGGCTTTTACTGGAATGAAAATCACAATGAAAATCCCCACAGTAACAGTTCAGCCATGATATTTCCAGACCCCATTTTATAGCAATTTTTGAGCACTTGAAAGGGAATGATAGGGTGTCCAAAGACATCATTATTCCTAAGCCACGGGCGACAAGACCGTAAGTCTTTTTCTATCGGACCGTGAATCAAAAGACAGAAGCATTAAAACAGAAGATCAAACGAAATGCAGTTGCCATGGCGAAGCAAACCATTTATGTAACCCAACTCAGCATTTAATTAGTAATGGACATGATGGTGACATTATTATTAATTGAGCTAGGAAATTAATTATTCATCCATGTTCTCATTCTTGCCCATCTCCCTCATGAATCAAAGTAAATGTGGCTGACAATTGAAGGAGAAAAAAAAAAGATTGCTGTGTTAATTCAAAGGAACGGGCAATATCAAAGGACACCCTATCAGCTCATTATCTGGGGAACTGTAACAAGCCAGCAGGAAGCAGTATCAGGCACCATAGCTGAAAAATATGGTGCGTTTCAAATATAACAAAAATACATATTCAAAGAAAACGCTCACCGTAACATGGCTCTCACATTATATCTGTAAGTTAAAGTGCATTGCAGCAAGCAACGGGCGAAAGCTAAAACCTAGGCATGCTTCGCTTGTCAATCCCTAATTTTTGGGGATGTGCACAAACCATAATATAACAGTGACACTTTGAGAAAAACTGAAACATTAAATATTGTAACATGTTTCATTAATAATAGAGGCAGATTGTGAGGATTTCACATTGTTTCTAACCCCTTGGCTCTCTTTTAGATCGTTTATGTTCAAAAACGACATCTTTTATTTGGTATGTCAAAGTTTTGTTTACATGCAAAGTGTAATATTAGGACCGGAGGCTTCAGTAAGGATATGATACTGTGCTATGATATCTCCACCCAAATATCATCTCGTCACAAAATAAATTCCATCAACAATTTATCAAAATCATTCCAATAATCAGGTAAAAAAAATTGAAGAACAAACAATAAAGGAACAACATGCTGTCTAGCTTCATTTCTATAATATTTTTAAATATAATTTTTTTATGAGTAAAGAAAGAAATAGTGACCCTATAATTCACTATGACCGTGTTTACCCTATTTACAATACGACACCAGATGCTAATGTTTCTGTTATTTTTGTCAAAATTAAAGAACACCAAAACCTTTTTCACGATAGTCACAGTATGACATCGATACACTCTTTTTTCAGTTGTGAAGTTTAGCAGATGCATGTTGTAAGTGGAGCCGAATCTATAGAAATAAGAAGCATGACCTCTTAATTTCTTCTCTCTGAAAGCTCTGATTCATATTAGCACAAGCAACTAAAAATGTCTGGAGCTTAAAAGAGTTCCCCGCTGGAACATGCAGCAAAGCCAACTGGCATGATGGTTATTGGGATATAAAGTTCAAACCGAAGTGCCCTTATAGATGCTCATTTCCCAATAACTTCATATATTAGAGGTCAACCGATATTCAGTTCTGCATTGGGACCTTCTTGACAATAGTAAACTCTCTTATCTATTAATGTTTACTAGTGATATGAAAATATACAGTAAAAAGACAACATATTGTATTTATAAATCATATGGTTGTAGTATATCAGTCGACCTCCATCTATATTGCTGAAGTGAAGTGCCTCCACGTTAGCTCTTCAGAAAAATATTCACTTACCATCTTGGAGTTCTAGACAAAGAAATAATAACAGAACAGCAGACTATGACTATTTCTCTCTTTGGTTATTTGTAACAGGTTTCATTTTGTGTTTAGGTTTACATTTCAAAAAGTTCAAATTAACATTTTGCATAAAGTTCACCTCTTGCCTTAAACTAATAAAAACGAGAAAAACAAATAATAAAGCAAAGCAATGCTGTAAAAAACAACATGTAAATAGCATAAACATAGATCAGATAATAAAGTGAGTGGCATGCTGTCCTGGAATTATTCTCTTAATATGACTCTAGTTGTGTAAAAGTCAAAAAATGTAAAAGCATCTAACAAGCTAAAACATAAATATATTGCTTTGTGAAATTACACGTGGCACTGCAAATGCAGGAAATAAAGTCAGGTGTCATTTGACAACATGCTTACTGAGTGTTGTCTCAAAACTGTGCTACAGCTGATGTTAAATATCAACCCAGCCAGATAGAAATGTGCCATAAAAAGAGTCAATTTACCTAGATCACCTTTTCAGTCAGCAGAGAAGGTTTCAAAGATACAAAAACACACAAAGATGATTTTAGATGATCATAAACCCAATAGGTATGTGTTTAATATCCTTCAGTTTTGGGAAATAACAGCTATAGCATGCAAAATGGGTCATTCCTGTTCTGCTGTACCTTTTGAACTCTGTAATTTAATCAAACAGGATGATTTTTATTTGTATTTATTTATTTTGCATGACAAGTAACTATTTCCACAAATCATCAAAGAATCCTTAAAATCCATTGCTCACACTTACAAATGTTTGTGCCAGTCCAAAATACCAGTTCATAATCCACAAATAACACCCCTTCCATCCTCTGTTATCCAACTGTTTTGGATAGTTTTCAATGGTGCTTGATCTGTGCATATTTCTCTCCTGATTCAAACGAAAGCACTCGTATTTTAGCTGGAAGCAATGGTTTAGAGATTAAAACGCAATAATGATGGATATGCCTTTTGCTTCACAAGATCTTAATTGATGGACTCGAGTGGTGTGGATTATTGTGATGTTTTTATCAGCTGTTTGGACTCTCATTCTGACGGCACCCATTCACTGCAGACGATCCATTGGTGAGCAAGTGATGTAATGCTAAATTTCTCCAAATCTGTTTTGATGAAGAAACAAACTCATCTACATCTTGTGTGGCCTGAGAGTGAGTAAATATTTAACAAATTTAAATTTTTGTATGAAGTTTCTTTTTTTTATTCGCCTGTTATGCATTAAAGAGAATTAACAAGTTCACTTATTTGTGATTTTTGTAACGAAATTAAACAGTTAATATTTGATCTAATATATTAGGTCATCTATGATGGGACATGAACATGTACTGCATACTAGGAATGACCCATATACAGCCTCTCTCTCTCCTCGTACCTGAGCAGTTCTTCTTATAATTCATGTTTTCTTGTGGATGTCCCGGGAGGCGGCACTGGAAACGATGCTGCCAGAATTCAGCAAACCAGGGGTTTCTATTGTTGGTGTTGAGTCGTAACTTCAGGTAATACTCATCGAAGGACGTGACCTCCTCCGACTGTAGCTTCATGGTGATGCCACCCACAGCTTCCTGCTCATAGCCCTCCACGACCTCATCCCTGTCCGCCCAGCCATCACTGAAGGAGACGGGTCACAGAGTGTCTAATTAGTGACCTAATTACCACCAGCTTCCTCTTCAATCTCTCACCTGCCATTCCTGAATAACACTGATGCTCGAGTGTATTGACCTAATTTAGCACAGACTAAAGAACAGACTCCGCATGCACAACACTTACTTTGTCAAGTGATGTGATGATGGCTGCCAGCTGATTGATATAATCTTCTCTGATGCTTTTAGCTACAACATTCAAGATCAAATATTGTACAGCTGGCTACCTTTGTAATGAATAAGCTGCCATTTCAAGCATGTCAAAAAAGCATGAAAACAATTACATGAACTATATAATAGCAAGATCCCATGCTGTGTTTTAGTCCCGGTCCATCCCTGCTTGAATGTGTGTTGTTTGAGCTTATAATAAAGGTGTCTTTCTGTGGTCATGGCATCATCAGCACCATCTGCCTCTCAGCATCTTCTCGGCAGCATGCCAAAAAATGACTATTATTTGTTGACACTTCATATTTCACAAATGACAATTTACCACGAGCAGCTGACAAGCATTGTGTGTTCTCCAAGTGATTACCAAAGAAATGCCACAATCAAGTGTTGCTTCAATTTATATTCAAATTGCTTCAAATTTTATGTCCCAGGAGTTGATTTTAATGAAAAAACTAAATATTTTGTATTTTACTTTTATTTTACTTTTGCGTATCGCAAATTTTTTTTCTGATTCTTTCTTTTTTTTTTAAAACAGTAAAACCATAGTTAAATTTCGTAAGGTATATGTTGCCAGGTTAACAAAAACAGTAATGAATGTACCTTAACAGGACACATACTGTAAGATAACTAGTCAGGAATCAGAGCTTTGGATAGTTTTCATAGACTTTTCTAGAACAACTAGAAGAGTCTCAAAAAGAGAGACAGATTTCTAAGCCAGATTTTTGTTTATGAATGTGAAATTTGGCTAGCAGGAAACACAACTTAGTTGACTTTTTGCTATATGTAGTATTTTGCTATAATATTCAAACAATCCAAAGAAAACATAATTAAAACTGCTGCTGTAATGTTGTTGGTTTTAATAATAAACTTGCCTCCTTTAAATTACACCATAGTATAAATAAAGACTACCTTGACACCAAAAAGATCATAAAGCTAGTCATTAGAACTTGCCACAAATGATTTTGTTCTGCTCAGAGTTTTCAGTTTGAAACCTCAATAGTAGTTTTATAATCTAAATATTAACAGCTAAATTAAAATCTTCACAATTCTGAATACACATATATAAAACACACCACAAAACAATTACATTTTGTTACAACTAGTCAACACTGACAGAAATCAGGTATATTAAATCCTAAAGTATAGCTTTGAATTAGCCTCCTTTAAAACAGTCTCCTTGACCCAGAATAAAGCAGCCTTGCCCAAATGATGTTCCTCTTTTCAGTCCATAGAGACTGCTTCGGCGTCAAGACAGAGGTGTAAAATACTTACACCAACAAGAGAGGGTTCTGCTGATTAAAACATCTAAAGAGACTCTCATTAAAACCTGCAGCATCAGGAAATCATGATCATTTCTAAGCAGAATCCCACTGTTAGATTTGATGCTTTATGAAACTATCAAGGATTATGCTTTAATGCCTCTAAATGTCCCCAGCGTCCCTGAAGTGTCATATTTCATTAAATAAAAAATGAATAGTCACCTGCCGATGAGGAGGAATTCTCCAGTTACACCAAGGCGTCTCATGGCCATGAGGAGCCCACGGACGGTCATCCCTTCACAGAAACACACCACCACACGAGCTTTGGGCAGACGCTCTCGCAGTTTCCTCAGCAGCCGGTCAAAGTGCTTCTCCCCAGCGTTGCTGTAGATCTTGTCAGAATGGGCGATACACAGACCTTCCTGAGATGCCAGATCCTTGAAAGGCCTCCATCCCGCTTTCACCATAGTTCCCTGAGGAACGACAGCCAACATAAGAGCGTCGAAATCAGAGTCTC
Source organism: Ptychobarbus kaznakovi (assembly GCA_027422405.1). NCBI lineage: Eukaryota > Metazoa > Chordata > Actinopteri > Cypriniformes > Cyprinidae > Ptychobarbus > Ptychobarbus kaznakovi. Next base: position 25,057,810 of record CM049806.1, on the reverse strand, counting down.
TCAATGCCTCAGTCCAGCTTAGTGTCAATGCAATGTGTTTGGCAACTTATCTGTGTATTCGGATTTCCTCTGCTGAGCAGATGAAGACTGCAGATTGACTTTAGTCTGATTTAAATTACACGTGTCATATCCTACCTTAATAGTCTTATAAAAAAACAGACCTGGGCTGCATTTCCCAAAAGCATTGTAAGCTTAAGTACATCATAGACCCATTGAAACCAATGGAGCTACGATCAACTTAGGCTTACAGTGCTTTTGGGAAACGCAGCCCTGTTCAGATTGTTACACATTTTTGTGCTAAATAGGCAGTTGCCTATTCGACATGTAAGAACTGGTCTTTTTCTTTTATGAGTGTAAACATCCATGCAACATTGAATTGGATTGTGAATATTTTCTGAATTCTATGTATTATCCATTATTACAAGTATTTCTTGAAACATTAGATGATATTAATTCTCAATGTTTGAAATGACTCTTATGTTTGTTATAGGTGTATATGACATTGGACTTGTTTAAAAGTGAACGAATGAACTGCAGACGATGACACAGATATTTGTTTCATTGAATGATTTGAGAGCTCAGCTTGTGATCCTGATTGTGCTTTCAAATGCTGTTAAGAAGATTACAGTGTTACTTTTTAATCACAGATTGGGTCGTATTTGGAATAATGTGACGCGATATGAGACCAACATCAATCTCTTGATAATGATATGGTGATTAAAAAGGCTATTCAAAGACACTCAGCATGTACTGATTGTTTGACCTTTTTGAGGAATTTAAGTGATATTTGGATTCAAGTACTGTAACCTCTGGTTCTTCTGGTCTGATTTCACTTTACCATCCCGAACAGACCTTTTATGTTATTTAAAATGCAATCTGGGCTATTTTGAAAGTCAGCTCAAGATTTAACACGGGATGATCATGTAGAAAAGAAAAACCACAAATAAGATATATTTAAAACCTTATGTGTTTCTCCTGGACACCAGTGAGACTAAATGGGGTGCAAATGGAGATTTTGTAATTAATTCTGCTGTTTCTCCTTAGAAAAGGATCCCAATAACCTCACATGTGTCTCCACAAGAGATCTTAACATCTTAAACTGTGTCCCGTTTTGCAAAAATTGCAAAGTCTGCAATTACAAGTTAGAGAGATCTCTCTAGGAACTCAAACATTTTTCATAAACTTCTTCCAAGACCAGAGGATCTGACCTGCTATGCACAATTGATGTTTTAGCTGTATGTTAGAACTGACTAATGTGTGTCTTTTTTTCCTTTTAATGTATTTCAGGAAAACCATCTGAGAAACTGAGATACATGTTGATACTTGAGAGCACCCGTCCTTCGGATGAGACGTTAAACCGAGGTCCTGACTCTCTGTGGTCATTAAAAATCCCAGGATGTCCTTCAAAAAAAGAGTAGAGGTGTAACCCCGGCATCCTGATCAAATTTCCCCATTGGCCTCTGACCATCATGGCCTCCTAATCATCCCATACACTGATTGGCTTCATCACTCTGTCTCCTCTCCACCAGTAAGCTGGTGTGTGGGGGGTGTTCTGGTGCACTATGGCTGCCGTCGCATCATCCAGGTGGATGCTGCACACTGGTGGTGGATGAGGAGATCCCCCCCTTCTATGTAAAGCGCTTTGAGTACCCAGAAAAGCGCTATATAAATGTAACAATTTATTATTATTATATCTCCTGAGCTGTATGAAAAAGAGCTATAACTCACCCTCAGTGTGAACTGCCGACACATACGTCCAGTTGTAGCGTTTAACGATATCCAGAAGAGCTCTGGCCTGAAGAGTGTCAGAGGGCACAACCCTAAGGAAGTACTTAAAGAGGGTTTTATCGCTCAGATCAATGCTTGTAGCCGAGTACGCAATCTGAGGGATGTTGAACAGCTGCAGCAGGTTCTGAACTTGAATGGCCACTGAACTGGATCCAGGTCCAATCACACCAGCGATGGGCTTTTTGGTGGCCGGTGGCTGAGCGGAAGGAATTCCCTCAGCGCACCACTTCTGCCCATCTTTATCATCTCGGATGGAGATGAGCGAGTCTCTTATGAACTCAATACTCTGTTCCAAAGCCACTGATGAGTGCCAGCAGGAGTCCCTGATCTCACAACCCAGAGTAATGTTGGGAAGAAGGTTTGGATCAGCGTTTATTCTGTCTAGTGTATGAAACATTGCTTCCACTCTTTGGATCCCATACTGTTCCCTGATCTCCCCACACTTTCTTTCCGCGACCCTCTCTGCCGCAGGTTGATGATGGACAGAAAACAGAGCGCCGATGATGATATCGCCATCCATCCTTGCCACGGAGCGGGAGACTGCTCTGGGAGCCACTGACCTCTGATGAACATCAGCTGATGAGATGGGACAGGTACAAAACAATAAGACTGAGAGACACAAAATAAAGAGGACATTCATTCTCAACATCATCATCCTCATGGTGTCAGATGTCTTCGGTTAAAATCAGCTCCATCTTTCTGTTAAGAGACAGATATTTGTTGCATTCCAGTCCAGCCATCATCAACCAAACAGCTTCCCTGCAGAAGGAAGATGAGAATGAATCACTTCAGAGCACATCCAGCAGCACCTACAGATGAAATAAACTCTCATGGTTTGTTTTTTAATAATTCATGCAGGTAGACTAAAGTCAGTGAACTGAGTGTGTACTGCGTTCAGCACTATGAACAGCAGCTCACGCTCACAGACGAGCCAGAAAGTCACTTTGTCAATGGACGATGACATACTCAATCATAATGAAAATATATGCTTATTATTTGTAGATGAATCACAGATATTTGACATTCACAGACAATACAAATGCAAATCATCCTAGATATCTGCTGTGGACATTTCTGAGTCAAACAGACATTGAAACAACTGACAGAAGTTACCTGCTCCATGTGTCCTGTAGATGAGCTGTTCTTTGATATGATTCAACTAAAATATAATAGTCAGCATGCGATATCTTCTAACAGTACTCTAGTTTAGTGATCTGGCTGATGTATTATATCTGTGTCATGCTTTCATTGCTCATTTAATCAGCTCATTCTCACCTGAAATCCCAGCGCGTGTCGTCACATCTCTCTCCTGAGCTGCTGGAGCACAAACTGAGCCTCCTGTTTTCATCCTCCAGCATGAGCGCAGGAACCTCCTCCTTTATCATCACGGACACACAAATACTGAGGAGCATGAGAGAAATATTATACATTACATTTAGCCAAAATTAGGGGTGTATATAGTGTTATTGGTTGTGTACTTACATGAAAACATCTTAGCCAGATATGTCATGCAATGATAAGTATTCAGGCACATAGCCTTAAGGACTGTATAAAATAAAATACCTCTGTGAGATAATTCCTCAGACGTTCTCTGTGCTCATATATTCATGCTAATCTAAAATGATTAACATTGATACAGAACTGAATTATTATCAGTTCTTCAAACATCAAGTAATGAATATAAATCGAATAGGAATATAGAATTGTGTGGCACATCCGAGTCCAGCAGGTGACAGAGTCCTCCGGTGGTGAGATGAACGTACTGCACTGGATTCACTCATTTGACCTTCAAATATCACTGATTCTCCATGTCCCACAATTTCACTTAACATTAAATGATAAAACTGCAACATTGCTAGGTATTAAATGTGCAAATGATTCAAATAAATACCTGACACGTTATCTTGAATTACGAGTGATAAACATACATTTGTGTTGAATACACATTTTATTGGTCATTCATTTAAAAAGGACAATGCTAATAACTTTTGAGTAACCTACTTTGGGTATTTACATATTTAGCAGACACTTTTATCCAAAGCGACTTACAGTGCATTCAGGCCATACATTTATTATCAGTATGTGTGTTCCCTGGGAATCAAACCCGCAACCTTTGCACTGCTAACGCAATGCTCTACCACTGAGCCACAGGAACACTGACGCTGTATTTGGAATTAACAGGGTAAAATTAATAACTTGAGAATGAAATATCAGTGCATAATAATGTTGAGCTCAAAATGATCATTGAATGTATTCAAGCCCTGCAAGTAAGATACATTCTCAAACTCTCCTGATCATTGAGTCCCACAAAGACTAAATCTGACATGAGTTTGATCCACATCTTAAACTCTATTGAACAATCAGTTTGACTGTGATTGTGAGAATGAGTGATCAGGAAGAGACATTAGCGTTCCACATTTAGCGTAAGATGAGCTCCACAGCCTTTAACATTTGTAATGCAGTGTGTTTAGAAGATGAGCTCTGACTGACCCTCAGTTAATATAGTAAGAGAGCAAGCACTTTCCTGTGAGAGAGGAACTAAATCTTCCTCAAGATGGCACGCAGAGACTCCGAAAGAAAAACTCCTGTTGAGCTGCATTCAAATGTCTATAAAAACACAACATGTTTCCATATTATAACTATTAAATCTATTACAGCTGTTAGTTGATGAGAAAGGAAATGTCAGTGTGTTGTCAACTGTGTGTCTCATGTTAAATCTCACACAGAGACACTGAGGAGACCCAGTCAAGCCTAAATCCAGTGTAGAGGGGTTCAGTGAATGTGGTGTTGAATGTGTGTGTGTGTGTGTGTGTGTGTGTGTGTGTGTGTGTGTGTGTGTGTGTGTGTGTGTGTGTGTGTGTGGAGTGTTGTGTGTGTGTGTGGTGTTGTGTGTTGTGTGTGTGAGTGTGTGTGTGTGTGTGTGTGTGTGTGTGTGTGTGGTGTGTGTGTGTGTGTGTGTGTGTGTGTGTGTGTGTGTGTGTGTGTGTGTGTGTGTGTGTGTGTGTGTGTGTGTGTGTGTGTGTGTGTGTGTGTGTGTGTCAGAGACGCTGTAGAAGGACAGAGTGCCGGCTGACCAGTTCACATACACTCCTACTCTGTTAGAGAGACGTGAAGGGTCAGATATGACTGTGCTTGTATTATTGTGTTTGGCAGTGAAACTGTCATTAAAACAGGCTCCAAGACTTTTCATTGCATCCAAACCAACAGTCATTACTCCATCCTTTCCTGCTGATTCCTTTATATGTCACTGATATATCAATCTTCCCCTTATATTCAGTCTCCCAGTAGCAATGTCCAGTCAGACTCTCTCTACACAGAACCTGAGGATACTTATCAAATCTGTCTGGATGATCAGGATACGGCTGCTTCTTATTCACAAACGTCACCCTTCTGTTCCTCTCAGACAGAGAGAGACGAGTGTTTGCTGTGTTTGGATCCAGTGTGAGATCACATGAATCTGAACACAGGAAAAGAAAAGAATAAACTTTATAACACACACACATATACATATATATATGACACAAAAGCATATTCAGGCAAGATCCAGCACGGATAAGTTGTGAAACAAAGTAAATCAATGTTACTCATCTAAAAGAAACAACACAACCTCAGCGTCAGATTCGAGCCCTTCCCGCTTCTCGAGTTATCTCCAGGTAATAAATAAATAAACCATATGAAAAAATGCTGTACATTACTGATTGACAGATAATTTAGTATAGAAACTATTAAATATATTTCCTGAATTATTCTGTGATAAAAAAGGAAAAAAGGTGTTCGTAGTTGCCTTTATAAACCAATCATAAAATTGTCATTAGGAAAACATGTGAACAAAAATATTGTAGCCCCTTGCTTCAGGCTACACAAAGTAATATAAAAACAACAGCTGTGCATGATCTCTTCACGCCGTTCTCGTTAAACAATAATAATTCAATAACATGAGTTTATAAGCACACCGCTCCGCTGAGAACTCCACTCACCGGCAGCCGCGGACGTTATTGAAGGCATCCTGGTAGTGCCCTAAATTACTGAACGTGTCTGAACGTGAGGGACAGTCCCGACGTCCCGGGTGAGATCGTCAGGTTAAAGGTCATCATGTGGATCATTTTATTTACGGCTAAATTATTTTTCATTCATTTTACAAACAGTTAAATTGGGCAGGCCTTCACAAAAGGGCGTTTAATTACAAAAACAAAAATGACCTTGACAAAAGGGCCCTTTGGGCATCAAGGGGAAAAGGGGCAGGTGCTCAAGCACCCACCGCACCCCCCTCTAGTGTTCCCTACTTAGCAACTTTTCAGACTACCCCAGCAACTTTTGATTTCACCTAGCACCTAGCAACAATTAACAACCTAGCAATTTTTTACTATTTATTTGGCGACTTTTGATGAGTGACTCAGACAATAAAAATGCACACATTTTCCATCCAAACTACACAAAAAGAAGAAAACCAAAGATGCCTATCAGTACACACATCACGTGAATTGAGTTAGTGGCTATTTGCAATTGTTTAATTTAATTTAATAATAATAATAATAATAATTGAATAAATGTTAATTTATGATACACTTTGTTAGTAGCTTGTACTTGCGATTGTTGATCAGTTAATACACTGTAAGAAAAATGGAAAAGATACTAGTATTTTTTCAGGACATTATTATACATTGTAGTCATGTTGCCCGAAAACAAAATTTTTTCATGTTAACATTTACTGTATGTAGACTGTGCTATTTTTACAGACATTTTTTTTGGAGTTACATACTGTAGTAGACTGTGCCATATTTTTACAGACATTTCTTGGAGTGTAGCATGCTAACTATCTACTAATACACTGCTTAAAGCATAATTGTTGAGAATGTGTATAGTATTACTAGTTTACTAACTATTAAAAAAAACTTAAATTGTAATCATTCAAAAATGTGTAAGTATTCAATAATTCAATGTATTTAAAATAAAGTTATTTATATTATGCATATTATTTTACAAACAAATCTAAATGAACATAGCATTATTTTGAGATGTGATGTGACTCAATTTTGCGCTGTGATTACGCAATGATGTCATCACGCAATGATATCACAATTTCATTTAGCAACTTTTAGCAACAGACCTTCCTTTAGTAACTTTCACTGCCCCCCTCCTGCACGTGCGGCTTCTATTTTCATTTTTATTCTCAATTTCAGCAGGCAACTATTATTACAGCTACATTATTATTCCATTCAAAATTAATCACAACAATGTATATACAATTACAAATGATTATATATAAATGAAATCATCAGTTTGTTGTTTTACACACATGCACACAGACATTATTTCATACACAACATGCAAGAATCTTCAGAAGTACCCATAACAACTGGCAGTGGCAGCAGGTGTGCGATCACATTTATAATTTGAGGCTGTATTGCGTCTATTCTGGCACTCAACAGCACAATAAGATGATATTTTAAGCTCCTTATGTAATTTAGCCGATTTTGCGCTGGTTTGAATTGGCCGTCTCCTTTGTTTCTCTTCTAGCTTAGCGCGGTGACGTATTGTGACGTCAGCCCTACATGACCGTAGTTACCTGTGGTTGGCCTAGCCGTGCGTCACTCAGAAAACAACAGGCCAATCGGAAGAGAGGCTCATGAATATTAATTAGACAGGACAAATCGATCTGTTTTCAGCAGAGCTCCTGAGAGAAGAGCTGTAAAAATATATTTAGAAGGTTTTTGGTACTTATACTGCAAATATATATTCTTAAGGACATCAAAACCTAAAATAAAACTCCATAAAAGTGTACAATACTAGACACAAATTAATAAAAAAACAGCCTATTCAAACTCTGCCACTATGACGTCACAAAGATATTCTAGAACTAGAATATGGAAGTCTAGAGTCCTGAGACTTCAATCAGAGTTTGAGATGAGAAGACTGCATACATTTAGCTAAGACCAACAGCTAGTAAACAATGGAAAACATCAGTCCCACAGCCTTTAACATATTTGATGAAGCACGTTTACTGGGCGAACACACGGACTTGATCATCAGGGCAAATGACAGAGAGTTTCAAGTGCACAAGATCATCTTGTGTGGCTGCAGTCCTTATTTTAGGTGAGCAGAAGCATTTAAACTGCAACTCTGTACAAAGTACCCAGAGAAGAAATCATTATAATTATACAGGCCTACATCATTTTAATCAATAACATCATAATGCTGAAACTGCCTAATATGTCTAATGTATAAATGAATAAAATTAATGAGTGTATTGGCAGATCACAGGACAGTATTTAGATAAAAATGTTTCTTGAAATGTAATTCTTAATTATAATGGACTTTTAAGAATGTTTATGAGTTTATCCAGCATGTTGAATTTAATATATGAAAATAATCTGTTACTAATTAGCCTGCAATCTGTGAAAATCACCATTAATTAAAGCAGCATATATTTTAAAGTAACATGTTTCTCTACTTGCAAAAATGGGTCTGAAATTAAATTGTAAATAATATATTAATTTTTTTTATGTGTGTAACACATACTCATTAATAATGTATTTATTTTCCAAATTTGTTTGCAGGGTTATTTTCTCCACTAATTGGAACAGAACACCAGAACATTTCTATGAATTCCAGGAATGTCCCGAAACATCTTGTCTCTTATTATTGATTATGCGTACACAGGATCGGTCTTCATTACAGAAGAGGTTGTGCTGGAGCTCTTAGTGGCGGCTGATCAGTTCTTAGTCTCAGGTCTTGTAGATGCCTGCTGTCAGTTCCTGGAGTCACGCTTGTGTCCGGAGAACTGCATTGGCATCTGCATGTTTACAGAGGATTTTCACTCCTGCTCAAAGCTCCACCATAAAGCACAGCTCTACACCCTGCAGCACTTTGAGGAGGTTCTGCAAGTATCTGAGGAGTTCCTGGAGCTCTCACTGGAACAGCTTGAGGAGATCATTGAGAAGGACGAGCTGAATGTCAAACAGGAGGAGGTGGTTTTTGAAGCCGTGCTCCATTGGATTGATTACGCACCTGAAAGCAGGAGGAAACACATCGCTGTGCTTCTGCCAAAGGTAAGACAGAGAAACTTTGTATTTTTAATATGTTTGTTTTGTTTTCCATTACAAATATCTAAAAAGCCTTAAATCAGGATACATTTACTTTAGAAGGTACTTTAGATACTAAGTCTTGTGTATTAAACAATGTAAATTATTAACAAAATTGAGTTTACGCTTAAAACAAGAAAAATATATTATAATTTGTATCAATATATTGAATTAGTTTTTATTCTTGTTTTCTGTTTAATTTTAGTTTAGAAATTTTGCTGTGTTTTGTCATTTTTATTAGTTTTAAAAAAAATTATAAGCCTATATAGTTTTTATTATTTATTGAGTTATTTAGTTAGTTTTATTATTTCAGTACATCAAATTAAACTAAATGAGGTTGCCTTCACAGCTGAAATAGAAAAAAATAGATTTTATTTTATTTCAGGTAAAGTTTAATTTGCTTGAATTAAGCCTAATGATCATTTTAGTTTTTGTTAAATATAACAATCCTGCCAATGGGGTAAGAAAAATAATCTTGTTTTACTTTTGAAATATTTTTTTTTGAGACCCACTGAGATACATTTTTCTTATTTTAAGCATAAACATGCTTAATTTTGATTTTATTTCATAAAACAAGATTTAATATCTTAAATCATTTGTCTTCGTTTTGTCAAATGTATCTTGATTTTAGAAAGGTTATATATTTGTACTAGAAACAAGACAAAAATACTGAGTTAAAAGATATTTAGTAATGCTGCAAGCACTTTGGAACACCATATCAACTGCCTAGTAACAGCCTTGCAACAATCTAGCATTTCTGAAACTCTCTTCACTGTGCTTCAGGTTCGAATGGGATTGATGACATCAGACTACTTCATCAATAATGTAAAGAGCAATGCACTGGTGATGGAGAATGAAGCCTGCATGCCTCTTATCATCAATGCAATGAAGGCTTTGTTTGAATTTGACATGGATTTACACGGACCCATCAGCTTAGAGCTCATACATCAACTGACACGCCCACGTCTGCCCTCTGAGATCCTATTGGCCATCGGAGGATGGAGCAACGGCAGTCCCTCCAATGTGATCGAGGCATATGATGCCAATGCAGACCGCTGGGTCAATGTGACTCTTGAGGATGAGCGTCCCAGGGCCTATCATGGCACAGCTGTCCTGGATGAGTTTGTCTACTGTGTTGGTGGTTATGACAGCGTGGAGTATTTTAACAGTGTGAGGAAACTCAATCTTATCACTCAAACTTGGCATGAGGTGAGTAATGTTGTAAGTCAACAGGTAACTTTACTTTTGCTTCCTTAAAAAAAAGTAATGTGGTGAAATAATGGGTTGTATAATCAGATTGTACTTTGATATGAACCACAGTACTGAATGAAATTGGTTTAAAGAATAACACTATATACCATTGTACATGTCCAAAAAATGGTAAAACCATGATAAATTTTAGTTTTTCAACAATTATTATAGTTTTAGATATAATACAATATTAATTACATTTAGTATTTGGACATTAAGATTTAATTTGTATATTTAAGAGAATATATATACACACTCACCGGTCACTTTATTAGGTACACTTGCTAGTACCGGGTTGGACCCCTTTTGCCTTCAGAACTGCCTTAATTCTTCGTGGCATAGATTCAACAAGGTGTTGGAAACATTCCTCAGAGATTTTGGTCCATATTGACATGATAGCATCACGCAGTTGCTGCAGATTTGTCGGCTGCACATCCATGATGTGAATCTCCCGTTCCACCACATCCCAAAGGTGCTCTATTGGATTGAGATCTGGTGACTGTGGAGGCCATTTGAGTAAAGTGAACTCATTGTCATGTTCAAGAAACCAGTCTGAGATGATTTGAGCTTTGTGACATGGTGCATTATCCTGCTGGAAGTAGCATCAGAAGATGGGTACACTGTAGTCATAAAGGGATGGACATGGTCAGCAACAATACTCAGGTAGACTGTGGTGTTTAAACGATGCTCAATTGGTACTAAGGGCCCAAAGTGTGCCAAGAAAATATCCCCCACACCATTACACCACCACCACCAGCCTGAACCGTTGAGACAAGGCAGGATGGATCCATGCTTTCATGTTCTTTACACCAAATTCTGACCCTATCATCTGAATGTCGCAGCAGAAATCAAGACTCATCAGACCAGGCAACGTTTTTCCAATCTTCTATTGTCCGGTTTTGGTGATCCTGTGTGAATTGTATCCTCCGTGTCCTGTTCTTATCTGACAGGAGCGGCACCCGGTGTGGTCTTCTGCTGCTGGAGCCCATCTGCTTCAGGGTTCGACGTGTTGTGTGTTCAGAGATGGTATTCTGCAGACCTTGGTTGTAACGAGTGGTTATTTGAGTTACTGTTGTCTTTCTATCATCTCTAACCAGTCTGCCCATTCTCCTCTGACCTCTGACATCAACAAGGCATTTTCATCCACACAACTGCTGCTCACTGGATATTTTCTCTTTTTCAGACCATTCTCTGTAAACCCTAGAGATGGTTGTGTGTGAAAATCCCAGTAGATCAGCAGTTTCTGAAATACTCAGACCAGCCCGTCTGGCACCAACAACCATTCCACGTTCAAAGTCACTTAAATCCCCTTTCTTCCCCGTTCTGATGCTCGGTTTGAACTTCAGCAAGTCGTCTTCACCACATCTAGATGCCTAAATGCATTGAGTTGCTGTCATGTGATTGGCTGATTAGCAATTTGTGTTACCAAGCAATTGAACAGGTGTACCTAATAAAGTGGCCTGTGAGTGTATATACACACATACACACACTTTTATTTTTTAAATGTTAGTAATTTTGTTGTATTTTTGTCATTTGTATTTCGATTTATATCTATATATCTTATTTATTTTTTGTTTAACCTACTTTAATACATCAAGTTAAAATTAATACGATTAAGAAGTGTTGCCTTGGCAACCTGCTGAAATAAGTTTAAGGGTTTGTTATTTTTATTCAGGCTTTTTTCACCTTCTTTTCCAACTTCCATCTTTTTATTATATTTCATGCAATTACTTTTTTTGTATGGCTTTAGTTATATTTAACTATAATAACCCTGATAATATAATATATATAATTATGTTTGGACAAAAACAACCAGAGTTACCTTCATGATTGTGACAAAAAAAGTAATTTTAAGCACATTTATATTTATTATGAAGCTAATAAAAAAAATCCATCAAACATCATGGTAATACCATTGTACTTTATTGCAAATGATAGAAGAGAACAATGAGATAGTGTATAGATATATGTATAGACTGACTTAAATGCCAAAAACTGTTAACACCATGTTGTGTTGTAGGTGGCTCCCATGTATGAACGGCGATGCTATATTAGTGTTGCTGTTCTGGATGGGTTCATTTATGCCATCGGTGGCTTTGATGGACATGGACGGCTCAAATCAACAGAACGCTATGATGCTGACACCAACCAGTGGACTCTGACCGCATCCATGAATGAACGGAGGAGTGATGCCAGCGCCACCTCACTGCAGGGCAGGGTAAGAACAATCAGACAATGTTGAACTATAGCACAAGAATATCCATCATGTGAATAAGAAACAGAACATCGTATGAAATATACTGTCTGTTGTAAACGGTTACGTGACAGGCTTTAGTCATGAACATCATGTATGATACTGTGTGTGTTTGTCAGGTTTATATCTGTGGTGGTTTTACTGGGACAGAGTGTCTCTTCTCAGCTGAGAGCTTTAACCCTGACACAAACCAGTGGACTCTCATCGCTCCCATGAGAAGCCGCCGCAGTGGTGTTGGTGTGATCGCTTACGGGGATCTGGTGTATGCTGTGAGCATTAAACACACACATCACTCTTATTTTAGAGTCATTGACATACTATTATAACTTTTATTCATATTTTACATTTTTTATTTTTTTACATTTTTTAGGTATTTTCAGATTTTATTTTGTTTATAATTTTTTGTCATTTTATTAGTTTTTGTAATTTAAATATTTATGTCTATATAGTAACATGATTTGTTTGTACATCATTTTAGAACACATTTAAACTAAATGTATTTTTAAATGCATTATTTTTTTCAGTTTTATTTATTGTACATAATTTTTGTACAAGTTAAACTAAAGTAAATGTGTTATGTCTATATAGTTTTAATAATTTTCATTTCTGTTTTAGTTCATATTAGTACCTCGAGTTAAACTAAATGAAAATGAGAAATGTTAACTTGTTAAACTATCTGAAATAAAAAAAGTTTTAATAATAATTTTTTTTATATATTTTATTTTATTTCAAGAACAATTTTTTTAAAAAATCTTTTTAGTTAACTGTGATAATCCTTACACGTCTACAGAATCATGGAAGCGCAGTTTAAAGGTTGTGTGAATGTAAATGCATGCATGAATGTGCATACAAATCCACAGAATGCATAAATAAATACAAATACATCTTTTAAAGGTTGGTGGTTTCGATGGTGCCAGTCGTTTGCGGAGTGCAGAAACCTACAACCCAGTGACTAACATCTGGTGTGATATTACATCCATGTACAATCCACGCAGTAACTTTGGCATTGAGGTGAGATGTGGACAGTTATTATTTGCATTTGTTGAAACTGAAATAACATTACAATAATGATTTGGTAATTATGGATATATGGAATATGTATTGGTCCCATATTGACACTAAGTGTAAAGTTTCATGGAAATATCATAATGAATCAATATTACCAAGTGTGTTGATGAAAACATCTTCCTCATTTCAAGATTCAAGAAATTCTGTGTTGTGGATTATTAGGTTTCATTGAACCGTTTCCTCAACACTTAGATATATTCATATGAAGGTAAATACTAGCTGAACATTATTTAATTTCCTTTATACCTTCTTCCAAATCCAGGTAGTTGATGATCAGCTGTTTGCTGTCGGAGGGTTTAATGGATTCAGCACAACGTCTGATGCGGAGTGCTACGATGAGAAGACAAATGAATGGTAACATCCACAAACACGAAATCTCACATCATTTCACACTGCATGAGCTAATAATTGCACAACAAACATTAATAAACACCTAATATCACTCAGTAAAAATCTAATGTATATTTCTTTGCACATTCAGCCTCTGTTTTCTGTTTTCCACACAGGTTTGATGCTAATGAAATGGCCATTTTCCGCAGTGCTCTGAGTTGTTGTGTAATATCAGGACTACCTAACATGGCACAGTATGCTGCCCAACGAGACGCAGTCCAGATGCAAGACGAGTCTGACAGTGAATGACCTGCTTCCAGCAGTATTCTGACCTTCTCACAGCACCTGTGATGTGTCTCGTGAATAAATGCAATCAAAAAATGAGGTTGTATTCTGAGTGTTAATCTTCCTGTCAGATATGGTGTTGTTCATCAGATTGTGGGTTCAAATCCTGCAAGTGTAAAAACAATGAACAGGTGTTGTCCCATTAGGACTGTTCCTGTATCATTGTACTAAATTGCTTTGGATAAAAGCTTCTAAATGATAACAAAATCCGAATCTTTACAAACCAGAAGAGATACAATTGTGTAAAAAAATGACAGTAAATTAGTAAAAATGCAATGCCTAATATTAGGAATTATGTTTAGTCAAATGTTTTGTTTTAATAACCGGTTTGATAATCACTGTAATTGACTGTCTTTCAGGGTGACCAGTGAATAACCTTTGGTCTTTTTTTAAATATGATCATATAAATATTTCTGAAAACAAAGATTGTAAACCGTAAAACCTGGAGGCATTTTAGTACCTCATAAAATAAGGACATCATCACTTGTACTGAATGAGTGTGTAACACTAGGCTCTCAGTCAGGCCAAGTTCAGCTGTGGAGCAGTTATTTTTATTTTTTCATTCATTCATTCGTTCATTTATAATAATATATATATATATACAACCGATATATATTATAATACTTGGATGTTTAGCGCCATCTAGTGTTTAGAATATTACAGTGCCTTGGCATTGTTTTGGTTCTTACTGACGTCACTTCCTGTATTTTAAATATGGCGGATAAAGGCATGAAAATGTCCCGCAGGTTTTGGAGCTTATGAAAGTTATTTTATGACATTTATTTGTAGCTGACAAGAACACATCCCGAAGCGAAACAAAGGTAAGTTTCGACTGCTGGTAAGGCGGTATATTGATAGTCTGAAATCTGCAGCGTTTTACTGAATTAATGGAATATATCCTATCAATTCTGTATTGCTTATATAACTTATACTGACGTTCCACGGAAGTATTTTCAACGGACTTTGCAATAATAATCGTATATATGTATATTTATCAAGTGAGTAGGTTAGTGCACTAATATTAATATTTTGCCGCATCTGTTTTATCTTATAGCATTAAGTAGAATTATAGCTGCAATCTGAAGTGTACAGCAGAATAAGTGTTTACGTTTTTTAACCGTAACGGTTTTGTAGTTCTGGGTATTATATTATATTATATTATATTATAAATGTATGTACATTCCCAAATATGTCTACCTCAAATGAAACTGATGTATAAATCTACTATTTATCATTAACTGTCAATTCATGTATTCTGTGACATTTAAAGAATTAAGTACCATGCATTTGAACTCAAAATGGTGAATAAATAGAAAAGATGTTATTAATGAAACTTTGTGTGGTTGTATCTCAGCAGGTTCCCACGATGAGCAGCAGGAGGAAACGTGCGCCGCCGGTGCGCATGAATGAGGAGGCCAAGAGGAGAGTGGACTGGAATATGCATGAAGATCGGAGAAATGGAGATTGTGAAGACGTTCTGGAGTCAATCCCAGCACTGTCTGACAGCTGTCATATTGGACCACTGCTTGAGAGAAACCAGGAAGAGTCAACCCAGGGTTTTACATCTTCTGCAGGCGCAGAAGAAGGACCATCAGAAGAGTGTCCGAGCTGTTCCACACAGGGTTCTCTTCCAGATACCATAGACCTGAATGTGATGCCAATTTCTGCTCTAGACCAGGGGTGGAATGCACTGATTGGAGAGTTTAACCTGTGTCCAAAGATTCCCATTATGTTAGGAGATAACTCCTTCTGCCTGCAGCAAACAGGTGTCACTTTAAGTATGAGTCTGAATAGTGAAGAGTCGGAGATTGAGACTGGCAGAAGGGATCCCGTCTGCCCTGTGCCCGTTGAATGTTCATTTGGTGGAATATCGTTGGAGGATCTGGATTGGCTACAGAAGAGGAAGGTCATTAAATTGTGCCACGCTTCAGGAGATGAATCAGTAAAGGTGCGTATTTCAAAATCATCAGGATTTAGCGGTTTTGTGATTGATACCGTTCTCCAAACACTAAAACATTAAAACAAATAAATTGCTGTGTTTTCTCTCCATTTGTTTTTTTTTTGAACAGCTGAAAATTGTTCTTCTCGAATCAGGGTTGGGCAGACCAGAAATCCTCAGTGAAGGAAATGGGCGCATTAAAAAAGCCAATCAGCTAATGCAAAAATTAATGGAATTCTTCTATGACTTCATCATTCCCGGTAATCTTAATTTATGACTAAAAATGTATTTTAACAAACCGTTTTACCAGACATGATTTAAAAGACTGTTTTTAGTTATATTGTAAAATCAAACAAAAAACACAGTGCAGTAATGCACTTGAGCCTGGAGGTGGAGCTGCACTCCAAGGCCCACTAAGCCCAGAAGTAGAGCTGCACCACAGGACCCACTGTGCATTGGTGTGATGTCATTTGCATAAGCAAATACATTTAATTTATAAATGCATATTAATTAATTCAAATTAGTCTAAAATAAACGATGAGCCTTGATTAATTAACTAAAATTAGTCTAAAATAAACAATGAGCCTTAATACACTTTACAGAAGGTCCAAAATATGCTAAGTTTGTCTTTCATAAAATAATAAATGGTATTTTCTAAAGCGATACATGAGGTCATTCCTGTTTATTTTTATAAACTGAGTTACAAGTTGAAGTAATTGCTAAGTGGCAACATATAATGCAGAGGCTGTGCATAGATATTATTTTGAACATTTCCTGTAATATTCCTTTGTGAACTTTATTCCTATGGTTTCTTATTTCCGATCAATGGTAGAGGTGATGGAGAATGAGGAGGAGGAGTGTGACACTGATCTGGAGCGTCAGAACGTCGAGGAGCTATACGATCACGTCAGACACCTCCATCAGACAGAAGCAGCGGAGCAGAGTTTCGATGTCCAGCACCCGGGCCTCATCCCCGTGCTGAGACCCTATCAGAGCCAGGCGGTCAACTGGATGCTGAGGAGAGAGAAGTACAAAAGCAGCGGCTCGCAAGGTCCAGACATGTTCTACAAATGTTCATCGCCATCTTTGCTGTATGTCAGTGCATGAAAAGAGTTAAGTGCTTATTTACAGTGTTTGTATTTCTTGCACAGAACAAAGGTTGCATTTTCTTTGGCGGGAAATGGTCACGATTTGTGGCAAAAAGCTCTTTTACAATCCCTACACTGGATGGTATGATTCTTTTTCTACTTGGAGCAAAGCATTCTGAAACTGTAGTTAAAATAGACGTGCATGGACTTTCTAATCTAATAATAACAACAGCAAGTACACAAGTCATTGTTTAATTCCTTGAACTCACTAACAGCTTGATTCGAGAGTTTCCTCTGGCTGGAGTGGACTGGCCTGGCGGGATCCTTGCTGATGAGATGGGACTTGGGAAAACCGTGGAAGTGCTGGCCCTTATTCTGTGTAACACCCGGCAAAACCTGGAGCACGGGGTTCTCACTTTGCCTGTGGTAAATTTAAGATTACATGCGCCCTTAAATGCATGCAAATGTAATTTCGGTAACACTTTACAGCAAGGTTTCATTGGTTAATGTTGGTAAGCTCTTCACCTGCAAAGATTATTGTTTATATTCACTGCATGCTAATACCATCACACTTGACTACCTGTGTATCCTTAGAACGATTTAAGACACAAAAATCAATCAGCAATTTTTGACATTTTGTATAGAATAACAAACTTATTCATATTTAGTCATATCTGCTCCAGTTTATTGTTCTTTACTAAAGAGCGTACATTAGGACATCTCAGTTTTTGTTTGAATTTTCCAGAAATACACTTTTTGTTTTACTCTTGTGTCTCTGTCCTCTCCAGGGACAATCTGTGAATTACTTTGTCCCTCCTCCACCTTTAGAGAGGCAACGAACCATTAAACGTGCGGTGAGGCCCAAGGAGAAGATCATTTATCCAGGTAATTTTTTTTTTAAATGGTTTAATTTGACCAAACAAGCACATGTTCCTGGATCAGCATCCTGATTGGTTCTTGATTGGCAGCATTTCTATCAACCGTGTTTCATTACCATGTCCTGCTAGGTTAAGGTAGGTTTTAACCTGTTCTTTGATACATTATTTGTACATTAATGACACAATATTTTGATATTGTGCAGTTGCTTTTGACACAATCTGTATTGTTAAAAGCGCTATATAAATAAAGGTGACTTGACTTAACCTGTTCTTTGATAGGAATGTTATTCAAGGACTGTGTTTAAGATTGTTAATCCAAGAACATGTCCCAATTGTATTAATGAGTAATGCATGTATAACAAATACATACTTTCATACAATTTCTGTCTTTTTCCAGCTGTGCGTGAGATGCTCTTGACTGCGATTAAGGAAATGAGGGTTGGGAAAGGAGCGTCAATCAATGCCATTTTTGCTTATCTACGGACCATGTACAAGTATGACACCCTAAAGAACCGGAAGCACATAAAGAAGATCCTGACCAAGCTCATTAGTGAAAACACTGTGGAGCAGACCAAAGGACGAGGGTTAGCAGGATCCTTCAAACTGGGGAAGAACTACAAAGAAAAGAAGAAGAAACCTGCCACTCCTCGAACTGTGCGTAACTTTTACATCTCCTATAGATCATTTAAAAACATTTTCTGTGATTTTATAATATAGAACACATTTTAATTATTCTATTATTATTTTTATAATTATAACCTTTATTTAACTAGGTGGAAAAAACCCTCTCTGAAATGATTTTTTTTACAGGAGTGTGCTGGCCTAGAAAGGCAGCCAAAAATAAATGTACATACTCGAATATAACACGTTTTTACATTTCAGTGACTTATACTCCAATTCACAAATAATGGGTCCAAAATGTTTCAGAGACACCAGTTTATATAACTTCCTATATCTATACAGATGATACATTTTACATGTGTAATATTATTAAAACAAATTATAGCTGTTGCTTTAATATCTGATTGATAGTGCCACAAAGCTAGATATTAAAGGGGTCCTATTATGCTTTTTTACAAAGTCTTGATTTTGTTTTGGGGGTGTACTAGAACATGCTCTCATGCTCGGTGGTTCGAAAATCGCATAATTTTTCACATTATTTACATTATTACAATACCTTCTCCCCAGCCTGACACAAATGACTCGATTAGTTCCGGGTTTGATGAAGGCCCGCCTTCCTAAAAACGAAATGTGTTGTGATTGGTTAGCTGTCCCAGTGCGTTGTGATTGGTTAGCTGTCCCAGTGCGTTGTGATTGGTTAGCTGTCCCAGTGCGTTGTGATTGGTTAGCTGTCCCAGTGCGTTGTGATTGGCGAACAGCTTAGATGGCATTTCAGTACTGCCCCGCCCCTTATCAAAACAGCAAGTTCGTCAATATTGCCATTTAATTTCGACCTCGAGAATATTGAACAAGAGGATCGTGCAGAACCTTTGCACGCACGGATATTGCAAGACATATTAAAGTGGTAATGTTATTGTTGTTGTTTTTTTGCTAAATCAGGTTTTAGATAGGATGTCCACAACAGCTTAAAAATAACTGCATTGACTATGTACAGATAAGTGCAACGGTAAAATGTATTATGTTTATTATTCTTTAATTCTAACATTATAACATGAATTGCAGTGAAACTGTTTAACAGTTGAATTTATTTATACCATAGTCCCACAGACTTGCACTATTTGTGACCGCATATTTATGCAAATAAATTCTCTGCCAGCGGGAGGCGCTGTTGGAGCGGGAGAGAGAGCGAGGTTTCCCCGGTAACGCTGTACACAAATCAGAGCTCCGCCCACAAACACTGCTTTATCAGACATTATATAAGATGAAATAAAAATAACATCCAACATTTTCTGAAGACAGTCGGTTTCCATCAGAAATACAGTGATATAAAAACACCAGCACGGGTTTCGATTTTGAAACGTGCAAAGCGTTCTCCCCACCCGCCAACCAGTCAAATTTCAGTAGGCGGGATTTACAATTTGTGATGTCACAAATACAGGAAAACAACTTTGTAGTTCAAACGAGCCGTTCGTTGTAGTTCTTGAAAAGGGATTTTTTTTTACTAAATATCTCCCTTTGGAGTGGACTTTGAGGTTTGTAACTTTGTAGATAGTTTTATGCCCAAACATACACACTACAGCATAATAGGACCCCTTTAAACACTAATTTTGTTTTACATGAAGGGGAACATATTTTTCACTATATAATTCACATAATTTTTTTATTTTATTATATATAATATAATTGATTTATATATTTTATTTTATTATTCAATTATCATTATTTTTATTATATATATATTATTTTTTTTGACACTTTAAATAAAAAGTCAAATGGATCATGCACTTTTTTCAGATGTTTTGTATTCGTTTGCAGAAGTCAGTTGACAAGGCCACTCCCAGGAGAACATCTCGCCGGGTTTCTGGTCAGGAGAAAGAGGCATCACAGACCTCGTATACGACAGCAGCAGACTCTGAAGACACTGTGGATCCTCCTCTCCTCACAGAGGAACTGAAATGTGAGTCAGATTCCATTATAGACTCCGAGAATCCACCGCAGAAGACGTCAGTAGACATCACAGATGAAGATGATAGAGAAACAACAGACCAACCTAAACAAGAAACAACAGAAGACATCCATGTTGAGAGGTCTAAACCAGATCCTACACAAAGCTCAAAACCTGACGCCGAAACCCCCACCAGAGCATCTGTGGTCCCATTTAATACTCCAGACTACCGCTTTGAGTGCATCTGTGGAGAGCTTGGCCTGGTGGACTACAAGCCTCGGGTCCAGTGCCTGAACTGTCTGCTGTGGCAGCATGCAGAGTGTGTCAACTACAAAGAGGAGAACCTGGAAACAACCCCGTTTTATTGCCCTCACTGCCTGGTGGCCATGACACCGGTGTCTACTGGAGCCACTCTTATCGTCTCACCCAGCTCCATCTGTCACCAGTGGGTGGATGAAATGAACCGCCATATTCACACTTCTTCCCTCCGAGTGCTGGTAAGAACCAACTAGAGAGCTAGTACTGCAATATTACTTAGTTTAACCAGTAGCTTGGACTTTGATTCTATTTTGATTGCGTTGTTTATTTGAAAGACTTAATGTAAGACTACACATTTCTTACTAATACTAATGTTTAAAACAGTTGTGCTGCTTAATATTTTTGTGAAAACTGTGTTTTCAGGATACTTTTATGAATATAAAGTTCCAAAGAACAGCATTTATTTGAAATATAAATTATTTTTGAAATCTCGCTTTTGATCGGTATAATCTAATGCAAAAGTGGATGAAAAAAGGGAAGTTTTCCTCCCTAAATGAATGCATGGAGGAATTATATTTTCAAACAATGCATTTTATGTATTTATATTCAGATTCAGACTTCCTTTATTTGTTATTTTTATGCTTCACATAAAAACAAAATTATGGTTCACACGTCCACACCTCAGTAATTCAGTGCAAAAAAAAAAAATATATTTTATATGCACCATTCTAACAATATATAGCAATAAATGTTATGGCCCATTCATAGAAAGAGTGATAACTATAGAGATATCGGTAACGCATTGCAATAAGGTTCATTAGTTAAGATTAGTTAACTACTTTAGTTAACATGAACTAAGAATGAACAATATTCTACAGAATTTATTAATCATAGGTCATATTAATTTCAACATTTACTAATGCATTACTAAAATCAAAAGTTATGCTTGTTAATGCACTGTAAATTAACATGAACTGAATGACTGACTGTTCATTAACTAACATTAACAAAGATTATTCGATTCTGTAATGTATTGTTCATTGTGTGTTCATGTTAGTTAATACATCAACTAATTGAACATTATTGTAGAGTGTTACCGAGATATCTAACCATCCACACTAATGCATGATAATGTTGTTTATTGTAAGTTTTATCATTCATTAGCTGGAATAAATAGCTCTGATAGTGATTCCAATAATATCATTATTGTTAATTGTGAACGTCTCAGTTCTCATAGAATTAGAACGATTATCAAAACTTAGTTATCGTCCTTGGTGTGAATGTGATTTTTTTTTAGGTGTATCAGGGTGTAAAGAGACACGGTTTCATCCAGCCTCACATTCTAGCTGAGCAGGATGTGGTCATCACCACTTATGACGTGCTGCGCACTGAACTCAATTACGTCGACATCCCCCACAGCAATAGCAAAGACGGCCGCCGATTCCGCAACCAGAAGCGCTACATGGCCGTTCCCAGCCCTCTTGTGGCCGTGGAGTGGTGGCGCGTCTGTCTGGATGAAGCTCAGATGGTGGAGTGCACCACAGCCAAGGTGATCACATCATTGTCATATTCACTTTACAGGCATTAATCCTGTTCAGTTTTAATCCCAGAGATGGCACAGTCACAGGACAGCTTCTTTTGGAAAGGCAAGGACATGCATTTTTTTAATGGTCAAATCTCTTGTTTCTATTCAGGCTGCAGAAATGGCTTTGCGCCTCACGTCTGTTAATCGCTGGTGTGTCAGTGGAACACCTGTGCAGAGAGGTTTGGAAGGTAAGCAGAATTAATATGGCATTGAAATAGAGCTTGTTTATACAGATAAATATATCTTGAGATGGGCAGCATTTATTTTAGAATAAATACAGTAAAAACACTAATATTGTGAAATATTATTACAATTTAAACTAAGTGGTGTTCCATTAAAATGCATTAATTTATATTATTTATTTATTTGTTTGTTTTCCAATAAACTGTTAATAAAAAAAATGTCCAAACAACCTTTGATTCAAAATTTAAGAGCAAAAGGCAGTAAATAATCAAGGGATGTTGTCCTCATTTAATGAACACATAAAAAAATATATATTTATATGCCAGTGTAACAATACATCGCAATAAATGGGAATATTTACCAACATTCTTTACTATCAAATTTAACACTAACAAATAAAATGCCACATTGGGGTTTTCCTGAGTGATGGCAGAAATGAATCACTGAATTAGTCTGTTTTAAACCAATTCTTTAAAATAGACATTTGAAAGAACTTCTCTGTTGTATTGGTAATTCTGCAGCTAATATGCAACATATGCTTTCAATCATATATGCAAACATATGGTAAATAATATAATATGTCTTAGAATCATCAACGATGAATCAGCCTAATGTAATAAAAAGAGTTATATTATGTGGTGATAATTGTTTTTGTTTTACATCATTTTTTTAGACTTGTATGGTCTTGTCCTATTCTTGGGAGTTGATCCCTATTGGGTTAAATACTGGTGGGACCAGTTACTTTATCGCCCGTACCGCCACGGCAATACGGCACCGCTCTACAATGCCATTGGTCAACTACTATGGCGATCTGCCAAAAAAGATGTCATCGATCAGGTTAGTCACATTCAAAAAACACTCATCCATCATAATTGTGTCATTGCATTGATTTGATGTCTCAAACTTCATTTTTAGATCCAAATCCCTCCTCAAACAGAAGAGATCCACTGGCTCAACTTCTCTCCAGTAGAGGGACACTTTTACCACCGTCAGCATGAGGTTTGCTCGCAGGATGCTCTTGTCAAGCTGAGGAAGATCTCTGATTGGTCACTAAAGCTGGGTAGTTTGTACAGACGTACCGTCACTACCATATTATACCCACTTTTACGTCTGCGTCAGGCCTGCTGCCACCCGCAAGCTGTCAGAGGAGAGTTCCTGCCCCTCCAGAAGAGGTTAGGAACTAATTTCAGATATAGTTGATCAGTTTTCGGGAGATGAAGTGTTCTGGTTTATGTAGTCAACATTGATTTGTTTGTTTTCTGTTTAAGCACTATGACAATGGAGGAGTTGTTGAAGTCTCTGCAGAAGAAATGCCGTGTGGAGTGTGAAGAAGCCCACAGGCAGCTGGTGTGTGCTCTCAACGGTCTGGCTGGAATCCACATCATCAGAGGTTTCTACACTATCAGTATTCATCTACAGTATTCACCTGCGTCTGCCTCGACTGCTGTAGATGTCAATGAACCATTTCCTGTCCTCGCCAGGCGAGTTTGTAGATGCAGCGGAGATGTACAGAGAAGTGCTGCGATCATCTGAAGAACACAAAGCAAGACTGAAAACTGATTCCCTTCAGGTAAACAATGCCAATTCAGTTTAATTTAAGGTAGAACACTACATGCATAACCATTTTTCTTTCCTTGTTTTTTTTTTTTTGTCCAGGAACTGGATGCTTTTGAGATTTTGGGCAGACTAGAGAAAGAAAACATTCAAAATACACATTTAGATTTCAATTGAACTACATATATTTAAGGGCATTTTCTCAAAATTAGTTTTTTTTTCTGTATTCTAAAGAGGGGGTTGTTTATATATCATTCACCTGAATTTAGGGATGGGCGATATATTGCATGCGATATGCATGCGCATCTCGTCAGTAAAGCCGGTTCCTTGATTAGCGCTAAATCTCCATCACCTGTTTTCAAATGGAGCGGTATTTAATACACGGAGCCGTAGTTCACAGACAAGCTACGCATATATCGACTGATATATCACCTTCGATATGAACGCGATATTGCGTAGCTTGTCAGTGATTTACGGCTCCGTGTATTAAATACCGCTCCATTTGAAAACAGGTGATGGAGATTTAGCGCTAATCAAGGAACCGGCTTTACTGACGAGATGCGCATGCATATCGCATGAGATATATTGCCCATCCCTACCTGAATTATTAAAATTGTATTCCTAAGAATAGGGTATGGTAATATAATATTTAAAATATGGTAATATACATTTTCTGGCTGTTGATAGTATTTTCAGATTGATTAAAAAGTGATATCCAAGATCCCTTCTATAAAACCTTTAACTCTATCAACAATTTCCATTCTTGAAATTAATTTAAATTAGTGCATATTTAATTATATAATGCCTTACTTGCCTATTTATATATAACATTTCAGAAATCTTGTCATACAAAACAAGTGTCTTAATGTACTGTGATTATTCAACTGAGAAGGTATGGCTTTCTGTTAAAATATTCACGTGTGGTGTCTTGACTTATTCCCAAATCACAATAATTTTTTATTTTTTCAGATCCAGTGCTCTCTTTTAAATTTAATTCCTTGTAATTCCAAATTAATTTCATTGCAATTTAGTCATTTTAATCCCAATTCAAATATATTTACTGTTGTTTTTGTCCAAAATGTTATCACATCCTTTTTTATTAATTCTGTTTGCATTTTTATCGTTGCTTAATCGTTTTTTTGTTTTCAAAATATATAGAGGCTTCATGCAACCCACAATCTGATGGAGCTTCTGAATGCAAAGCATCCTGGGATTCCTCCAACCTTGAGAGATGACAGTCTCAAAGAAGAGGTTGGGTAATCGCTCATCGGCTTAAATATGAGAAAGAAAATGAGATCAATTTGCTCATTATTTCTAGTTCTCTGTGTTTTCATCCCAGGCTGAGCAGCTGAAGCAGCATTACATGGCCAAGGTGAACTCTGAGGTTTCTGAAGCACATCAGAACCTACAGCCTGTCCTTCAGCACATAAAAGAGCAGAAGCGCAAGGTAAAATCTGAGTTATCACACATCTTCAGCTTTGTGTTTTAGCTGAATTTGTTGTATGTACTGACGTGTAATAGTTCTGTGTGTTCTGCCCTAGGTGAACCTTCGCTCTCCCTGGTGGCTGGATGTCATACAGCAGGCCATTCAGTGCTCCACGGACGACGACCTTGTGGGCCGCATCCAAAATGAGCTCACTTGCAGTTATAAACAACAAGCCAACAAGCTTTCATTGGCAGACAAGTAATCCATCACTTGATAGATTGAGAATAATATCGTTTTTGATGGAAAATAATTACTATGTAACAAAAATGTCTTTCTCCTAGGTTTCGAGATGCTCGTGGTCTTCAGTTTCTGCTCAGCACTCAAATGGATGATTTGATGAAATCACAGAAAACGGTTCAAGATGCTGTAAAGAAGCTGGAGGAGCCGCCATCTCAGCAAGTCATCGAGGAAGCAACACTCTGCCATCTGCGACCTGTTCGTCTGCCACTGAACAAGTAAAATATTTTTAATGTTTATGGATGTAGTGCATTATTTCTATTACAGTAGCAGTACCAAAATGAATAATGCATGGCCTAACTGTCAATGTTTTTACTTAAAGCTTCTAATGTTTGAGAAATTACACATTTCAACTTTAAATTTCATATTTGTAAATTATTATAATTGTTCAACTTTGAATTTAAAATTTGGTGCTTTAATATTTACTCCATAGCTGTGTGTTTTGCAAAGCCGATGAACTTTTTACGGACTACGAGTCGAAACTTTTCTCCCACACGTAAGTTATGAAAAATTAGGTTAGTTTGCAACAGTTCAAAAATTGTAATAGACATAATTTAATCATACTCACTTTATTCCTTTATGACAAACCTTTGTTTTTTTCTGTAGAACACAAAAGGAGATGTTTAGAAAAATGTCCAAGCTGCTTTCATCCTTACAAAAATGACAAAAGCACACAGTAACAGTATCATAAAAGTAGTTCATATGATTTATATTCTGAAGTCATACAATAGCTGTATCTGAGAAACAAACTGAAATTGAATTCGTTATTTACCAAAAAATCATGCTTAAAAGCCATGGTCACCATTTAGTTTCATTCAGTGGAAAGTCGCTGCTTGGACATTTTGATATAATAAAAAAAAATGATGTTCCACAAAATAAATTGATAATGTTTTGAAAGAGATTCGTTTACCCATTTGGCAAAAATATATATGCAGTAAGGATAGTCAGTAAACTTCAATTTTTGAATGCATTCTGGGCAGAGTAAAGGGGCAGACGGCCATCTTTGAGGAGATGATTGAGGATGAAGAAGGGCTGGTAGATGACAGACTCCCCATGACCAGTCGGGGTTTGTGGGCGGCCAGTGAGACAGAACGAGCCCTTAAAGCTACCCTGTCCTTTGCCAAGGCCCGTCGTTTGGAGTCTGGCCTCATAGAGGAGGGAAATTCCTTCATGGAGCTCTTCGAGTCCTGGAAGAAAGAATATAAGGTTTGAGGTTGTTTTCTCAGTGCATGTTGAAGGATGCAGTGCTTGAATGTCTTCATCAAAAGGTCCCGTGCTCTTTCAGCTGCTGCATGAGTACTGGATGTCACTGCGGGATCACGTGTCGGCCATAGATGAGCTGGGCATGGCCACCGAGAGGCTGCGTGTGCTGTTACCTGATGAGCCCAAACCCAAAGTGCTTCATATCATAGAACCTCACGAGGTGATGACGACAGAAAGAGTCCCATCTGTCGTGATATTTGTGATTTTTAGACTAAGAGAAGTAAGAGCCATTATTTGTTCCAATATTATTATTATTTTTGTATTTACATGTGAACAGGTGGAGCAGAACAGGATAAAGCTGCTCAATGACAGAGCTGTGTCCAAATCACAACTGCAAAAAAAGCTTGGGCAGTTTCTCTATCTCACAAACCTGGAGAAGGTAATACAACGCTGTATTATGAGATGACACTCTTTTATTTATTTTTTATACCTAAGACTATTTACTCAATATTTAGACCCAAGTCTATCGATTTGTACCCTCTCTCTGATCCTTAGAACTAAATACGTTTATTTTGTTTGCTCCTGTAGCTGTAAGGCAATATGCTACAGTCAAAACCATTGTTTTTTCATGCACTAGTCAATTTTGAGATTATGGGTTGGGTTATTTTGCTTCCATAACTTGTCTTCTTTCAGACTAGTGGAAAGAAAACATCTAAAATACACATTTAAGTGTTTATTTTAATACAAAATGATTTTTTTCTCAGAAATCCCCATTTCAGTAGCGTTTACTCCTAACTTTCCATGTTTATTCCTATCTATATTCTGATTTACAGAGATGTTTGTTCATGTGTCATCCACCTGATTTATATAACACTTTATCTATTCGTGTCTGTAGATTTCAATTATGATATATATCTTTAAAGGCCATTTTCTCCTCCACCAAGTCAGAAATCTCCAGGTTTTTAAAGAGGAGCCAGTTATTATTTGCCTGGTTTAAATAACATTTTATTCCTAAAAGCATGGTGAAAATGTATTTTTTTCTGGCTGTTGACAGTATTTTCTGATTCACAGTGTGATAAAAAGAGATGTGTAAAAACCTGTCATAACAAAAAAATGAAAATACATTTGAACTTGTTTGAACCTTGAACTTTCTGTTCTGGAAATACATAGCAATTAGTACATACTTAATTAGATAATGTATCATTGCCCAAAAAAACTAATATAAAACAATTGTCTTAATGTGCTGTAATTAAGCAACCCGTGAAAGTATGGTGAAATCCGTTAACGTTTTACCCTATTCACCTGTAGCGTCTCACCTTAAAGATATGAACTGTTAAGCTGAACTGTTTGCATGTGAATTGAGTTACAACTTCTCTTTAGCTTCCAGAAGTGTTTTGAGTAAATTGAAGATGGTATGTTGTGAATGTGAGCATGTCTACTTAAGCCGGGCTCACACTGTGTGATTTTTTAAAAGTCCTTTAGGATTGTACTTGTCAGACTGTACGAACATGATGATCATGTCATACTGTGGGATCTCAGTTGTCACTAATGTCAGACTGTACGACAGACAAGACGAGTTAAAAACGTGTACTCGCAAGAAAATTTGTCCAGAGTTTTACATTATCAAAGCATACACGTTCAGTGATTGGGAACTGCGTTGCACGCAGGACCGAAATGTTGGCTATCATGAAAAGTATATGAACGGCGGCAATACCGGCGTATTTAAGAAGAATAGTGTATGCAGCTCTACACACCCACATGAAAACAGCGGCGCAACCAGTGTTTATATAGAAAAGGCAACACATCAGATGAATTCCGTGAGCGGAGGACGGGAGCGCCGGAGTTTATGGCTAATAATTCTCTAGCATTAATTCTGCTCATAGCTTGTCTTGAAAAATGAAGACGGTTTGTGTTTCAGCGTAGGAGATGTCACACTGCAGGACTGTGCGCCAAATCTTCTGACACTGCCAGAATTTCGTCGGAGGTGAAATCTGATCGCAACAGTCATTAATCGGCTGTCGGTGAACATGTCAAACCAGCGATCAAAGACTACAGATTTTAGCCTAGGATTATAGGAATCTTTTAGGATTTTCAAAATTTGTCTCAGACGACCAAATCGTGGCCAAAATCGCACAGTGTGAGCCGGGCTTTAGTAGATGAAACTCAAAAAAGCAAGAAAAATCCTGCTTTGCATGATATGAACCCCTGTTTACTTGTAGTAAAAATTTTAGGATAATTTTTTTTAGCATGTATAGATGAATGAAAGTGTTTTATTTGATGTAGTAATTCATTTATTGATTATTTAAGTCCCAGGATAAGGCCACTGTAGGGTTGAATCCAGAACCATGTCCCATCTGCGCTCGACCGCTGGGACAGGAGGTAAAATCAAAGCAAAAATGAATCTGTAAAGTCTATTTATGTAAGTATATACTCTGAACATGTGTTTTTATTATCAGTGGGCCGTATTGACTTGTGGACACTGTTTCTGTAACGAGTGCATCGCTATCATCGTGGAGCAGTACAGCGTCGGGAATCGACGGAGAGCCATAAAGTGCGCCATATGCCGACAAACCACGTCACATTCAGAGATCTCGTATGTGTTCACCACTCAGAGTGCTCACCAGGGGCAGGACATCCCTGTGAAGGTCCGAGACGATTCCGGGTTTATTTAGATGTTTAATATGTATTTACAATGAAGGTAAAATACAACTGTGCTGTGACCACGTGGCCTCTTCAATCAGGTCAGATATGATCTGTCGCATCTCTGTAATCTCTCCGCTGTAGGGTAGCCACTCCACGAAGGTCGAGGCTGTGGTTCGAGTCTTAAAGAAAATTCAGATGACCGACCCGGGAGCCAAGTCTCTTGTGTTCTCCACGGTAACGCTCTTATTAAACGAGTTACTACATCAAACACCAGACTACAGATCTTAACCTCTGACCTTACATTTCGTCTCTCAGTGGCAGTGCGTCCTGGACATCATTGCAAAAGCCCTTTTCGACAACAACATGGAGTTTGCACAGATCAATGGAATTCACAAATTTCAGGTTTGTGTTGAATGGAACGACAGTATAGCATAACAATGTTGGTCTTATGAAGGATTTTTCCCACTTTCTTTTCTGTAATTACTTAAATATCTGAATAACTCTAGAAATGAAAACTTTTTAAAAATGTTTTTAAATATAGATTTATATTTAATAATAATTTAAAGTAAAATATATATATTTATATATAAATGAGACACAAAATATTTTTAATGTAAAAAAGTGTTTTTATTAATTAATGAGACACGCAAAACTCTGAAATTGAAATGAATCAATTTTAAAACTGATGAAATCTATGCATTCTGTGTTATTCAGCCAGTTGAGCAGAGTTAACAGTTCATGACAAAGATTTCAAAATCCCTGATTTTATCAAATTAATTGGGCTGAATATAATATGTGACATTATGATTGTTGCATTAATTTGTAGGAGAACCTGAGTGCTTTCAAATATGAGGAGAAGATCAACATCTTGCTGCTGCCACTGCACACAGGCTCAAATGGGCTAAATATCATTGAAGCGACAAATGTGCTGCTGGTGGAGCCCGTCCTAAACCCTGCCCACGAGCTGCAGGCCATAGGAAGAGTGCACCGGATCGGCCAGACCAAGTAAGCATCAACCCAATCATATAACGTTCAACACAACTCAAGCTGGTAACATGAGTTTAATTCTAGCTTGGAGCTTTTCTCTCATATCCGAAAAACAGTAAAAATGATATATATTTATTTTATATTTCAAGTCCATAATAACATTCCTCTAAGGAAAAAGTACATCAAAATCCACTCAAATATTAATTTAGAACTGTTTTGCACTGTTTTCTGTTGTAAGCAGTACTTGATCTGTGCATATCTTTCTCCTGATTCAGATGAGACAACTTTTTCCCTGGAGAAAGCAATATCATAGATAGAGTGGAGTCATATTTTAGCCGAAAGCATTTGTTTAATGTAACATTTTTGGGGATTTGTTTATTGCAAACATGCAGCTTTTCACTTCACAAGATGTTCATTGATGGACCATGAGGCCTGTGTGACGTTATCAGTATAATAATAACATATTCTTTTGATTTCTGCAGACCGACATTCGTTCATCGGTTTCTGATCAAGTCCACCATCGAGGAGCGAATGCAAGCAATGCTTAAAACAGCAGAAAAGAGGTGAGTCCCTGACACATAAAGAGGGTGTTTAAAATCAAAATTAAACTAGTCCATGTATGTTTATCCCTCTATCACTATCTTTGTACCAATTTACTGGTTTAAAAGGAAACTCATCAACATACAACAGAAAACTGCATTTGTCAAGCCACCTAATGGGATCTTTAAATACATAGTAATTGTGTATACTCAAGTCTTCTGTAGATTTGCTTTGTTTACTGAAAATGACCTTGACCAAACTTTCTCAAACCAACATCTTCTCCAGTCATAGTTCCACGTCCATGAAGCATTCGGAGGTCTCCGTGTTTACAGTGGCAGATCTGGCCGAGCTGTTCACCGAGGACAGCGAGTCTCTTGAGTGAATGTCTCTCCAGACCTGCCAGTCCAAAGGCCAGTAATGTGAACACTACACTAACACCATCCCGGAGACGAGCCGTCCGCTGCCCTCCAGCTTTCTATATGGTCTGTCCAATGGTGTAATTTATTCATGATACTCAGTGTGAAAAAGAACACGGTTTGATGTACCGTATATACAGTATCAGTCCTGTATCACTGATTGCTTTTTAGTGGGTGTAATTTTTATCAATGCCATGTTGTGCATAAACAAGTGATTTTATTATGATTTTAATGAACCAAATTGAAATTAGAATGCATTTCTTATGCTGTACACTGGATTGGTTTTAACAGTAGCTCTCATGTATTTGTGATTGATCGATCAAACCTTTTATAAGAAAACCACAGTAATCAGTCTGTGCTGTAAAGTCAATAAAAAAACACTTTATGTGACATTTTATTGGAATTATGCTCTTGTCTTGGTTTATTTTTGAATCTAAATGCCGTTTATGATGTTTAGTCAGCACTGATCTTTGTCAGAGCGGCTTCCGTTCAAACGCTCCTTTCAGTGGATTGTCTGCAAAGTTGTAGCAGACCATTTTGAACATTTATCTGGTGCTATTTGCAAAACAAAAGATACGTGATTCTGTGTCCGTAAAACTCATCCAATAAAGAGCACTTGTAAAAAGTAAAAGGAAAGAGACTTTCTTTGTCCTAGAACGGACAAGGGCCGATGGGGAACTGACCTCTTTCTGTCAAGCTGTACTAAAATGCATAATATATTTCATGTCAGGTTATGATAACCCAAATACTGTATTGCACATGTTCTCATACTCAAAATTTTCTTAAATAACGTTAAAATAAATACGTCTTAAATAATCATTAAAATAACGATTTGTCAACAGATGAATTAACCAAAAATAAATTTTCCGTTTACAAGAAGAGATGCATTTTATTGCATATTTCCTTTGCATTTTGTGTAGTTTGTAATGTTAAAAATGTAATTTTTCAGGGAAATGCTTAGCAGACTGATCATTTTATTGAAAATCCCCTGAAAATGCATTGGTTGCAATATCACCGCTTCACATTTTGGCATCTAACATGTGAAAATCTCCCTCACAAGGTTGAAAGACTGACCTCCTTCTCTGTCCAAACAGTCTTAAAGACATCAACGCTATGGCTAAGGTGTCAGTGAACTGCCCTTGACTCACTGTGACGGGATTTCTTTTCAAACAAGTCGTTGGGGTTCCCGAAACAGTAAAGCGTTTGCCATGCCCTTTAAAAACCTATACAGACAAAAGAGTGTGATAAAACAAAACACCGCCCCTGTACCTCCTTTCCCTTTGCATGACAAACAAACTCCTTGTCGACAAACGCACTGAGAGGTGTAGTGTGCTGTCTGCTAAGTGGGTTGACAGTAGTATTTTTTTCTACTTTTGCCTGAAATCTAGTTGGTCGGTGTTACCTTGGACTCCCCCCAGTTTGTCCTATTCATGTGTGGAATCTCATTGTTGCTGTGGACATCATTCAAGCTGGTGGTCCAAAGCAACTGGAGGTTCCCACTTCATTAGAGCTGTGTTTCGGAGGGCTGGAGAGAGCGTAAGCACTACGTCTGGCTCTGACAGCTAGTCGAGGGGATAACCGAGAAGATTTGGTGGAAAGGGCCGAAAACGGAACTACATTTCAGGAGAGAAGAAGCCAGAAAGGCTTTAAGGATGACACCTGCTAAACTGGCACTGACATGGTCTTTGCTCTCAATATGGACAATAACTTGTGCTGTGCAGACTGAAGGTAAGTCTGATTAAACACATGCAAAGTTGTGATGTACATGTTGGCAAATGTTATTAAAATAAACCTATAAATGAGCTTGCACTAATGTCTTCCATGCATTGTGTTTTATCTTTTATAACATTACAGCATCTACCATTGCACTTCAATTAATGTATTGTATATTTTATAAATATTTTCACATTATAAATATAATATACATTAATTGCAGTGCAATGGTATATGAAAATGTTATATGTATATAAAATAATGTAAATATACTGTTTTTTTATGTATTATATTTTTTCTTTTTTGTACACTAGCATGTACCATCCGATATTAAAATGTTATTATATGAAAAATTAATACTTAGACATTCTTCCTCTCTGTTTTCATTAGAACTCAATGAGACAGTCATTTGCACCAATGATCAGATGCAAGTTATCATTCCCAGTGGGTTTTTTCTGACCAAGGAGCCACCGGTTTATGTATGTTCATTCAATGTATTTCACAAATGGTTAAATACATTGCAATGCTTGAACTTTTTTTCCGTTTAATGCCATTTTTCACTGATTTTCACTCAGGTTTGGGATTTGCACTTAAATGATCCCGACTGTCGAGGTGTTGAGGTTGGGAACGACTATGTCTTCAGCATCAAGACAAACCTCACGGACTGTGGCACCATTATGGTAATCCTCATTAGCATTGTCAAGGCATTGTGTTGTGTGTAATCATAAAACCGCTTCAGATGATCACAAGGACCGGAGCGTAGCCTCCAGCCGATTACAAATTGGTGTCAGGACATTAAAGACTTTTAAAAAGCTTGTAAACACTTGTTGCATGAAGGCAAACTACAAATTAGGCCTCTTTGGCTATTAAACTTAAAAATGCAAACAGTAAATTTCCCTATTTTACAATCCTTTCATTGGTTGAAAGGTGACCGCATGCTTTGTTCATGGAATAAGCAAACCTTCTAAAAATATTGAATTAAATATTACACGTCGCTAGCATACTCATAATTATGTGCATTGTAATAAGTGGCAACCACGAGGCTTAGACATCCTTTTAAGGAATACTTAATTATTTTTCAATGCTCATCGTTGTTCGTTTCCCTCCAAATTGGCTGGCTAGTCCTTTCAGAGCTCGGAGGGGAGGACAAACAGCCATGCGGCTCTAAATTATCCTGATTTATATGGAAATGATTACTGTGTTTTCAGCCGTGGTGAATAGGCCGACCGTAATTCAGTGTCGTACTTTATAGTCCTTCTTTTATTCTGCCCTACATCCAGCCTCGAACAGCGCTACCACAACCCAGAGGACAAGATTCACTCTGGCACGGCATAAATCTGTACTTGAGACCACGAGTATCGTTGAGAGCCTCTCACAGGTCTCCGCAGACTATTTCTTGTAAAGCCAGCAAAAGGTTAACGCAGCTTAGAGAGGGGATCAATTCCCTCCTTCTCCACCTTTAGGAGTTTTACAAGCTTTTTTCATACTTGCTGGTTAAAAGTAGGGCATTTCTGGATTAGAAAAATAAAATCCTTGCTTGTCGAAATCAGCTGCTTTTGAGAATTAGATCTAGAGGCAGTTTTCTGTCCCTTGTTCATGCAGGATTGATTTAAACTGAAAAATGTGAGGCAAATAGCGCTAACATTTGGTCAAGAAGATGCTTGTTCTCTGAATCAGGAGGTGTGTTTGTAATGGGCGGGGAAATAAAAGGGCAATAAAGTTTGTTTTACCGGATGTGGTAGGGACAATTTAGCCCCTTCAATAGTACGTTTGTTTCCTTATGTTGACCTTTAACTTCTTATGTTTTATTGGCCTGTGACATTATTTAACTCAATGATTATTATGCAAATTGAAGTCAGACAAGACTAATTATATCAAAAGACTTTCGATGTAAACTGGAAAGGGAACATTCATCAAGATAAATTCTGAATTTTAGCTAGCCTAGCCTGTAAGTTTACAACCATTTGAAGGTTATTTGTTGTCTGAAGGTAACTTAGCCAATGTGTAGT
The DNA here is from genome assembly GCA_027422405.1 of Ptychobarbus kaznakovi. Taxonomy (NCBI): domain Eukaryota; kingdom Metazoa; phylum Chordata; class Actinopteri; order Cypriniformes; family Cyprinidae; genus Ptychobarbus; species Ptychobarbus kaznakovi. The sequence continues at coordinate 25,022,407 of CM049806.1, read as the reverse complement.
TTGAATAGTTAGAGAGTTTGAAGAAATGTTAAACTCTTATATACTCATTATTATATGCATTGATAGATAGATAGATAGATAGATAGATAGATAGACAGACAGACAGACAGACACAGACGATGATAGACAGACAGACGATGACAGACAGACAGACAGACAGACAGACAGACAGACAGACAGACAGACGATGATAGACAGACAGACAGACAGACGACAGACGATGATAGACAGACAGACAGACAGACAGACAGACAGACAGACAGACAGACAGACAGACAGACAGACAGACAGACAGACAGACAGACGATGATAGATAGACAGACAGACAGACAGACAGACAGACAGACAGACAGACAGACAGACATGACAGACAGACAGACAGACAGACAGACAGACGATGACAGACAGACAGACAGACGATAGATAGACAGACAGACAGACAGACAGACAGACAGACAGACAGACAGACAGACAGACAGACAGACAGACAGACAGACAGACAGACAGACAGACAGACAGACAGACAGACAGATAGACAGACAGACAGACAGACGATAGACAGACGATAGACAGACAGACAGATAGATAGATAGACAGACAGATTATTTACTCAATCATTTTGAATTTCGGTTTCATGTTTTCCTCAGGCATCAGATGATACTCATATCATGTTCACAAACTCAATCCGTAACAATGAAACTGATATCATCACCAGAAGCTACATCAACGTTACGTTTGGCTGTCGATACCCCATAAACTACATGGTCCAGCAGCAAAACGGGGAGAATCTGATCAGAGTGGATGTCAGGTGAGCTTCTGCTAGTCATGACATCACCAGTTCATTAAGCCCTCAACGCTTTCGGTTCAAAGCTCAGTCTGTCTGGGACTGCAGCACTCCATGTATAGTAATGGCTTTAATTATCACTGTTTTTCCAAGCTTAAAAAAAGGCTGAGCCCTCACTCGTTGTTTGTTTGTATGTAAACACAATAAAGCAAGCTAATGGTAACAAAAGACTGCCCCGGGGTCCAACTCAAGAGATTCATTCAATATTCATCGAGCGAACCTTTCAGCCTCTTCAATGAGCCTTTTAACATTCTCTGCCCCGCAGGACAATCACTCTGAACACGGAGGATGGAAATTTCTCAGTCTCCATGCTGCTGTATAGAGATGAAGAGTTTCAGGATAAATGGACCACTGTTCCTTCTCTCACACTTGAGGACAACATCTATGTCAAAGTTTACATGGTGTGTGTTCGGCTGAATAGATGACATTACTCACTACGAGCTACTGAGGGCTTTCACGAAAGCTGCCGTGCATTTTCTTTATGCTGCAGTTGAGAGCTGTTTGGCTCTTTGTTTTCAGATGAACAGAACATAAAGTAATTTGCAGGATTTGTGTACATGAAATCTTTCCTACATTCATTTAGTCGTTATTAAGTAAATAGTATTTTCTAAAAGAAATATTAGAGATATAGATAGACAGAACCATCGAACGAGAGATCCATCCATCCATCCATCCACAAAATACTATTTATTCTCAATACAAATAAATGAATATAGGAAAGATTTCATGTACACAAATCCTGCAAATGACTTTGAATCACAAATCAAACATGCCAGTCAAAATGTGATCCTATAATGTGTGTACCATCTATTTCTTGCAAGATGCTGACACACATTCTGTATATCTGCATATGAGCAATAATTATTTTCTATTGGAGTCACTTCTTTAAATGTGCTAATGAAGCTTTCTGGAATTTCCTCCCACAGATTCCAGCAAATCTTTTTCTGAGAGTGGAGAGATGTTGGGCCACACCAACCAATGACCCTTACAGCAACATTCAGTACACCTTCATCAGGGACAGGTCTGGGACATACGTTTTAGTGTCTTTGCCTGTCAAGCATTTGATTTTAGTGATTTGAAACTTATTTTGTATATTAACTCCCTTCTATTGTGCTCTGTGTAAATGCCCTCCTTCACTGCTTCATTCAGTCATAATTATCACCAGAGGTGTGAAAGGATGTTGTTGAGACATGCTGTTGAAACCGTTGCTAAAGGAGCTGATGACAAAATAAAGCATGCGGCTTCAGTCATGTGAGCAGCCGTATGTTTCAGTTTAACAGCTGTGCTTGTCCTTGACTACCCAAAGACATTCTCCACCAGGAAAAAACTGAAGCATGTAGTTTCTGTGAAGAATAGAGAAAACCGATCCAACTTAAACATCCTTCCCTTGAGTACAAATATCACACTGACTAGCATTTCTCTTCACATCAGCTGTCCAGTGTTGTGGAATGACCAGACACTAGCTGTGACGAAGAACGGTCAAGGACCAGAAGCTCTGTTCAGGATACAAATGTTCAAGTTTGTTGGCAGCTCCTACACAGATGTTTTCCTGCACTGTAACGTCCAGATCTGTCATAACACCGGAGGAGTGTGCCAGCCTGTGAGTCCCCAAGTCATCAAGGCTGCATTTATTTGATTAAATAAAAACATTAAATATTATTACAATTTAAAGTAACCATTTTTTTATATATTCCAAAATGGCAAAGCTGAATTTTCATCATCATTACTCCAGTCTTCAGTGGCACATGATCCTTCAGAAATCATTCTAATATGCTTATTTGGTGCTGCAGAAACATTTATTTTTATTGTAAAATGAAAAACAGTTTTGCTGTTTAATATTTTGGTGTAAACAATTTTGGTAACGATGTAAAATTTTGGTATCAATGAAAAAATCTTTACGGTCACTTTTAATCAATTGAATGCATCCTTGCTGAATAGAAGTATTAATCTTTCTGACCTCAGACTTTTGAACAGTAGTTTGCCTAATGCTTAGCCAACACCCATCTATCGGAGTCAAAAATTGGTCTAAAATACCATAACATTTCACTGTATGAATTCTAAAGTCCTAAAAGTCTGAAATCCTGTACTTTTGAGCTTGCATTTAAATCTTCAACAGTTCTGCTAAACATCTCCTTTTATAATTCCATGTACAAGAAACATGCCAATTTTTAACAATATGTGGGTGAATAAATAATGACGTTTTTCTTGTTTTGGTGAACTTTTCGGTATAGTTGAGAAACATTGTTTGCATCAAAGTAACTTTAAACCCTTGGTGCATCACAGAACTGCTCTTCTGAAGATGCATCAATACGGACACGCAGGGATGTTGCCTCATCTCACACCGTCTCATATGGACCAATCAGAAGGCTCAAAATTGACATGGAGAATACTAGGCCAAGTAAGTCTTAGAAACTCTTGTGTCTTTATCAGAGTCACCATACTCGCCAATGTGCTCAACTTATTTGAACATCCCCAGATTCAGATTTGCCCCCTGTGGAAACCTTTGTATTGGGTGGTCTGCTGTTCATCCTGATTGTCATCACAGGAGTTTTGGGGAAACTCTGGCTCCAGAGCAGGAACTCGTATCCGACCCAAGACGCCCAGCTCACTCTCTCCAACATCCACCATATCTCAGAGGTGGCCAGCTAACCTGGGATCTCATTTACACACAGTGTTGTGTGAAATATGTTCAGTTTGAAAGTTTTGTCTGCTAACCTATAGTGCATTTTATGTTGTTATTTTTGTCTTTTATTGTGAAATAAATAAAAACAGTTTTTGATTTCCTAACAACTTAACTTAATATACTGTTCAAAATTAGTTCATAAGCCACTTTGTGGTTGTGAATAGTGCTCATAGTTAATGTGGTAATCTACACCTTGCTAGAACACCTGTTTGAACTTGAGGAAAACTGACTTCATACAGTACATCTAAAAATGAAGAACAGTAAAGGCAGTGAAGAAAATCTCTAGATCTTGGTTTGATATTTTTAAGCATTTTAAAGTATGACTTAAGTTTACAAATAGCCTACATTATTCAGGGGTCACTGTTCAACTTTATGTTGGTCTATCTGATCATAGTTCTTGCTTAGAAACCAAAGTGTAAATTTGTATAACAATTAATATCAGGCTTTAAACATGCATCCTCATTACCATTGGTAGGTTAACTATCTTTATTAGTTAGATAAATGTAATGGTTTCAATAAAACACACAATGGTATTTGTTATGAAAAATAGTAGGCTACCCTGAACACATACCATAGTTGCATGAATAAATGATTAGGACAGGTTTTAAAATGTCTCCCTAATATGTAACAATAACAACACTCATAAAGAGCATAAACGAAAATAATGTTATTTTCCAAATGTACTGAAAAATCATATTTTGTCTTAAATTTACTGATATCAACAGGTTTCCGTGAGGATTAGATTAAAGGTAAAGTAAATAAATATTATTTCAAATAATAAAATATATTAAAAAACATTGTGACTATGAGAATATAGCTTTATAAGTAAGTGCAACTGAATTGTACAATAGACAAAAAACGACATGTTTTACAGTTAATGGTATCATATACCGTGTATTTGATATCAGACTCGCATATGATGCCATTTAAATGGCACTCTAAAACACTGAAAATAATAATATGGTAATGCCTAAACAGCATGGTATTATCGTGCGTGTGTGTGTGTGTGTGTGTGTGTGTGTGTGTGTGTGTGAGTGTGTGTGTGTGTGTGTGTGTGTGTGTGTGTGTGTGTGTGTGTGTGTGTGTGTGTGTGTGTGTGTGTGTGTGTGTGTGTGTGTGTGTGTGTGTGTGTGCGCGTGTGTGTTTAGTCTCCGCCCATGGGCCTCTACTTTAGTGTATCAGTACAGCGAGACACAGATTTCAACAGAAACACAGACTGACAGCAGTGAAAACAACATCACTGTCATTATACTCGGTTAAATATTAATATTTTTTAATTAAATAAATACTTCACTGTCCTCATTAAACTACTGAAGACTCGTCACAGATCAACGGTAAGACACTTTTAATGTCTGTTTACTTTGAGTAGTTTCCTCACCGGCTAATGTTAGACCCGGTCTTTGTTAAAAGAGCAAAATACTTATTTCTCTCTTGCTAGCATGATAACTGTTCGTCTGTATACAACGTGTATTCATTGCGTTTGTGTTGTGTTCATTTAATCCTGCAGTTCGCGGCTAACCAGCTAATGCTAAAGGCGTTGTGTTTGTCAGTTTAACGAATTAAAACATTGGTCATAATACAAACATAAAGATGTTTAAGGATGGTTCATCGGCGTTAGTTCATTATTGATCTATAGGAGATCATGACACTGCCAGGTTCATGTTGTCAGTCGTTTTACTCCAGTTTAGGAAGAACAACAAAAGCTGCAGGTTTCATGAGTTTGACTGGATTGAGTTCAGTGCATCTGCAGAACATGATTGCCATCATGTCATATTTGGGAAACATTTCATGTTAGTATCAGGTTATAGGCCCTTGATGACTCCGATATAATTAACTCCGCTGTCAGTTCTCAATTATGGCATATGAGCAACTGTAATTAATGAAACACTTTTTTTTTTTTTTTTTTTTTTTTTTTTACAAATCATTAAAATCAGATTTAACTATTTAATGACCTGATTTGTCCATAATATTGAGCTTATACTGTAACTGACATACCTTGCTTAAGCATAAACAGTGTAGACTGGCATGAATAATACAATTCTGAATATTTTAAATAACATTTAGGTTTAAAAAAAAATATTTTGGTTGTGATAAAAGTCCTTTTTCATTCTCTTGTTCATGGAATGCATCCCATTCGAAAATTAAATTAAGAATAAAATATATTATGCAGGAGTTATACATTTGTCATATTTTCCTTAATTTCATAAACAAAGTGTTTAATTTAAGCATTAGACTCGTTGTTGTTGTTGTTGTTTGTTGGAAAACTGTAGGAAGACATTAGTTCATTACCAACAGGTCACCATACCTTTTGTTAAAAAAGTTTGGTATATTTAATTAATACATATATACTTAGCTATTTTAGTTTTTTGATTGCTATAAATTAATCTATTAGAATTACCACTTTATTGCATTTAATTTTGTGATTTGCTGGACTGATAAGCTGACCTTTCTCTTCCAATGAAAGCACAAAATAAAATTTAATCAAATAAGCATCATACATTGTCCGATCTAACAGTAAACAAAAATGGCTAATGATAGTCAGTTGTGCAAGCTTTGAACCATAAGTTATTGCACAAAAATGTAACCTACCTATGTACTGCCACAAATCTGAGCCCCTATAAAACTGGAATCCTGAAGTCATGTCATGTTTGGGGTCATACTGAAATGCTGTTGCTTGTGCAACTGTATGCCATATTGCACATGAGCACTAGATACCAAACACTTAAGTATTCAGAAAACATACTCCGATGTGTTTTGCTGTTTCAAAAGAAGCCATCACAAGACATGTGGCAGGCTGACACACCAGCATTGTACACAAACGTTTCGCAATGTTTATGCCCAGCTGGTATTACGAGGGCTATGTTGAAAGTCAGTTTGATAATTCAAAACTTGCACCACAACATGACAGACCCCCCCCCCCCCACTTTGACCCAACTGACTCAGACGGTTTGCATTTAGGTCATGCCGGCTGAGTCTAACTGCACATGTCCAGCCAAGCCCTGTCATGCTGGAGAGAGAGAAGCTTCTTGAATTACATGGCAAGCTCCTTATGGAACAGTTTCTCTTGAGTGGACGCCATGACTGTAACATTCTGTTCAGAAACAAGGGGTCATGTTCCTTCTCAGTCCTCGAAGAACCGGCATGACCGTGCAATTTTAGGAGAGTTGTGAAATGGCAGTGCAATAGTTTAGTAATTTAGTAAACATACTGCGAGATGGCAACGGGGTCTTATTTACACTTATCCCTTTTAAGAGAAGGGGGGACTTTCCCCATGAATGGCATACATAGATTTTTAAGCCGTGTGGTGTTGTACACAAAGACCTGTGTGTCCAAAATAAGATCAGGTCTAACAATCTGTTTTCTTTTCTTCCTCAGTGTTTGGTGGAGTGTCTTTGAGTTAAGCGACTCACTAATATTTGCAATGGAGGAGCTTCATATCCATTGCCTGAAATGTGTCAACCGCAGATGTATGATAAGACCAGAGCCTAGCTTTTCCTGTGACCTCATGGGTTGCCCTCTTGTATGTGGGGCGGTTTTCCACTCATGCAAACTGAATGAACACCGCTTGCTGTGTCCGTACGAAAGAGTCCCGTGTCTGAACCATGGATTTGGATGTCCGTTCAACCTTGCTAGGGTCAAAATTGCACAGCACCTTGAAACGTGCCCAGCCAGCGTTGTGTGTTGCACTATGGAATGGAATCGATGGCCAGTGAGTTATGCAGATCGTAAGTCCTACGATAACTTGAGTAAGGAGGTTTGTGACGTGGAGCAGCTTGACATGGCTTTGGCCCTCCAGGATCAGCGAATGTTGCTGGAGTCGCTTAAAGTGGTGACCACTGTGACAAAAGCTCTGGAGCCGGAAAATGAATTAATTAAAACAAACGAGGAATTGAATGGCGGACCTTACACAACTTCAGTGGAAAACAGTAGAAGCTTTGCCGCCACTTTGGACGTACTCCGTAGTGCAAAAAATATTGACTTGATTGTGGAGAATCCTGATGGTAAGGAACTGAATGGAGGTTGCAGCAGTGTTAGGAATGGCGATGGGGGCTTTAGTAATGACACAACAAAGGAAAGTGACACTGATTCAGATTCCGATCTGGGAGCGGTAGGTGGTGCTGACTGTCCTTTTCCAGTAGACCCTGAAGACGAAAGAGATGATTGGTTGGAGAACAGTGGATGCGGTGAATCTTCTGAAGAAGAAGGCGAAATGAATGGTGGGATAGAACTCAATGGACTTCATAATGAAGGGAACGCTGACAGCCAGGTTAGACTTGAAAGGGTCAATGCCTCTTCAAACGTAAGGCAGGTTTTACCTGATCATTCCATACCTGTTCTAGCACGGGAGCCAGAAATGGCCCACTTGCCCCAACTACCTCTTCCTTTGCCCATCCCTGTGCCTAACCTGATGCACAACAATGTTCTGCGCCATTTGCCTTTTAGAATTGAGGACCGATGGCTGGAGCGCAATTTGGAGAATCTCCAAGTACTCAGGGGAATGAAATTGTTTACAATCAACGGGCGAAGGACTCTGTTTTCCGACCCCTATATATTCAAAGCCAAGATGGAGGACAAGGCGGTGGACACATCAGACCTTGAGGTGGCAGAGGATCCGATGGGTCTTCATGGCATTGACCTCATTACCGCTGCCTTGCTCTTTTGTTTGGGAGACTCACCTGGAGGTAGGGGCATCTCAGACAGTCGCTTTGTAGATGGGTATCGAATTGACTTTGGCACGCAAACCTTCTCCCTCCCTTCTGCCATACTGGCAACCAGCACCATGGTAGGTGACATCGCCTCAGCATCTGCCTGTGACCATGCCAGTCCACAACTCTCTAACCCCAGTCCATTTCACACCCTCAGATTAGACCTTGTTCTGGAGTGTGTGGCACGCTATCAGACCAAACAGCGTTCGATGTTCACCTTCGTATGCGGACAGCTGTTTCGCAGGGACGAGTTCTCCTCCCATTTTAAGAACGTCCATGGTGACATTCATGCTGGCCTTAATGGTTGGATGGAGCAAAGGTGCCCATTGGCGTACTATGGATGCACCTACTCACAAAGAAGGTTCTGCCCTTCGGTACAAGGTTTCAGAGTCATTCATGACCGACACCTGGGCTCCTTTGGGGTGCAACCTGGGTTAGCAGCTTATGAGCCTCTATCCAGAACTGACACCTGTCATTTCAGGTCCCACTATGACCACCTTAGTGACCTGCCCTTTGAGTTACTCCAGCACATTGCGAGCTTCTTGGATGGCTTTAGCCTGTGCCAGCTCTCCAGGGTGTCGCTCACTATGAGGGACGTGTGTGCCAGTCTTCTTCAATCCCGTGGCATGGTGGTCCTGCTCTGGGAGAAGACAAAGCGAGATGATGGAACCACATCCTGGCAGATACAAGACAAGGTAATCAAAGAGTATTCACCTTGTTGTCTTGAAGCACCAAGCATAAAAAGCAATTTTTCACTATCTTATCTTGCTGATGTTTTTCATTTTAGGTGTGGCGGTTCAGTACGGCGTTTGACACTGTGAACACGTGGAAGTTTGCCAACATTTCCAGCATGGCCGACCACCTTAAAACATGCAAGTTTAACACCATAGCACGGAGAGAAGAGGCTGTCCCCCTTCCATGTATGAGTTTCACAAGAGAACTTACAAAAGAGGGACGCTCTTTACGTTCAGTGCTTAAACCAGTGATATAGACTCTAGTCAATTCAGATGAGGATTTAGTTTTATAATACAACATGCCTTATGTATTTAGGTGAACTGTGGGATTTGTTTGGTGACGTAATCATTAAAATAAGAGCCTCAACTTAAACCACTTTTGGAAGAGATGTTTTTTAACAAACAATATCTACCTGCTGTAGTGATGATGGTTGTTGAATTGCACTTTTGATACAGTATATTCAGCCTTTTTTATTGCTTTTGTTGAGATATGTAGCTTCAAACCAGAAACATTGAATTGTTAAATGGTGATGACCAAACGGAAAACCATTGTCTTCATTTTTGTAATGCAGGAATACACAATCCAAGTATTTCTATCACATAGATCAGTGGTTCTCAACTGGTTTTACATTGTACATGAAATGGTGACCATATACAATACTGGACGTAACCTGTCTTTACTGTTCCCTTGGTCATGGATTTTTTTTCTCCAAGCTTTCCTCCTTGAGGATGAATGTCAAGCAAATTTTGGCATTTCATTCAGTAGATGAATTTCGATTAGACATTGAAATCGTTCTCTATTTACAAGTCCATTTATTTTACTATGTATAGTTAGTTTAATTTGATAATTTTCCTGCTGTTGCTGAACAGACCTGCAAACCATTAACCGAGAACCACTGATGTAGACTCTATTCACCTGATTTCTCTCTCATTTAAAAGTCTATAAATGACAGTCTTAGATATTTTTCCTATATCAGTTTGTCAGAACAAACACAACAGCTATTTCTCTGAGAAGCATTTATAGTAGAGAAGTGTTTTCGCTGTTAACAACATATAATACTTGATACTGTCACACACAACATTTCCAGTGGTCATCCTCTGCATCTTTTAATAAATAAATGGATTCATGTAAATGTACTTTATGTTGATGGCATGTGCTGAATGATTGCTTTTTACAATCTTCCTGATCGTGAGTCACTGATCATAACCTGCAGGACAGGTACAAGACTGTTTTTTAGTTGCACACGGTACATGTGCAGGTGTACTTCTCTGTCTCTCAGGGGTTTAACATCCAGCATATGCCATTATAGACAGTTTATCTGAGAAACGTGAGTTTGAGATTCTCTTCCACTTTAATTTGTTGATGGTTTAAATGTCAGGTTTACAGTTCCTAAAGAGTTGAGTTTTACTGTAACTCGTTTCAGGTGTGCCGTTTCAGTTTGCTAATATTCTTGAATTTTGCAATATTTTCATCTGGAAAGAAAACCATTCTCTTAACCTTGTTTAAGGGATTAGATGTGTGCTACATTTTACTGAATGCACTTTTTGAAAATTGTAAGTATGACAGTCCTTACATTTGTGTTGAGTGATGACAATAGAGCAATATTCTGAAACATTTGAGTTTCTGAATAATCTAATTCTAGCATCTTTGAAAACTGAAGTCATAAAATTCTTATTTGTAAAGAATTGATCAGAGTTGACATCAGTCGATGTGCAATGTGTTATAATGTCTTTGCTTGAGTGATTTTTTCCCCAACGGAACAAAATGCATTTATATATTGCATAAAGCCTTATTTTGTTTTTGAAAAATTGGGATGTTTGAATTTATTTAAATAGATTTACTCTAGGTTTTCCAACCATATATGTTATATATATAACAGTATGAGGGAACTCAGGTATTTAAAGAAGAGTTGTGGAAAGGTTAGGGTTGATTATTTACTGTGTGGTTTCCGTTTTTTGTTTTTTGAAAGGAAGTGAACATTTAATTTACACTCCAAACCCTGACATTTTTGTAATAGAGTTTTCATATTTGCGATTTCATATGACCTCATGCATGTTAGTTCTCAAACCCATTTTTCTATTGTAAATAATCAAAACGTTTGTCCATCTAGGTTAACTAACCTAAACAATTGTTTCACATCAACAGTTGTATCATTATTTGCATTATATATATATATATATAATTGAATAAAGTGTGAGAAATCCAGGTTGCCAGTGTGCCGTTTGTTTAGGCTCTAAATATGCAGCCAACCAAGTGTCAAAATATTAAATAAAGTCGTTAAGCAAAGCGGGCAGATAAATTAATTTGCCTGTGATATCAATCATGTAATCATGGGTGGACAATACTTTGCTTCACTATGTGTTAGTTTTTTTAAGCATTTAAATAATACAAGTAATCTAATATGCAATGCATACACATTTATCACTTGAGGTGCATGGTGTGGCTTTGATTTTACAGATTAATTTTGTGTAATATCACTATTTTAATGTTTGTAAAGTGTCTTACCACCAGGTGGTGCTGCTGTATTCAGAATCAGAATATGCTAATAAAAAAACTGGTCATTTGCACAGTACTTTTCCTGAGACACATTTTTTTATTAAAACACTGAATTTGTTTCCGAAGAACAGTATTTAATGTTCATTAAAGTTGGATTTGGCTTTTAAGTAGCATATATTACCATTAATGACGCCATACTTGTGCAGCCAAATACATTACGTCTCCTTTTCAGCATCTATCTCAGTATAATTTCACCGAAACATACACAGACGGTGAAAAACCAAGATGAATGTCCTGAATGGATCCAGGGCTGGGGGGTCAGATGGCTCATCTGCTTCAGTAACCTTAATGGAAATTGACTTTTACAGCAGAGTTCTCAGAAAGATTTAGACAGACAAATAATACACCCAGAACTGTTCAAAACATCCTTAATGAATCATGCATTACTGATATTCAGTTGAGTTTGAGACTGATTATGAGTAATCTTTTAATTAAATTATGCTAAACATGGCTTTTAAAATTCATTATCAAAATTTGACTGAAAATAGGAGCAGAAACATCCGAGACAAAATATATAAATATTACAATGCAGCTTTTCCAGTCAAATCCAAAGAAGTTTAATGGTGACAGAAGCTTTTCAACAACAGCAGCAATGTTAATTAACAGTTATTAACAATATAACGTTAAGGATTTACTAAGACACCAAAACACAATATAGTGTCATATGTAAGATGCACACATATTTTGGAATAAAGATGGAAAATACAGCTATTACATGTCCAATAACAATGGAATCAGAAAAGAAACTCTCCACTTGTGCGATTCCTTTTCAAGTTCTTGCTGCTTTTGCCCTTTAGATAGACAACAGTGCAGCACAATATGTAGATGAGTTTACAACAGTTTCAAATGAAAGCTTCTTGGTGGATTGGTTTCTTACAAAAACACTGCTTTTCACTTCACAAGATGACAATTAATCGATGACAGGTGTGGATTATTGTGATGTTTGTATCAGCTAATTTGACTCATTCTGACGGCACCCATCCACTGCAGAGGATCCTTTGGTGAGCAAGTGATGTAATGCTACATTTCTCCAAATCTGACGAAGAAACAAACTCAGCTAAATATCTTTTTTGGGGGAACTTTTCCTTTAAAGCAGACTTTGCATTGCTCAGAACTGATTGTCATGGTGAGAGAATGTGTAGATTTTTATCAGTGGCTTTAAAGCATGACGGCAGTCTCTCTGGGAGGAAGTTGTGTGAGGTCTGATCGGCGAGCGATCTGTCTGTACGGTCATCCTCTAGCGAACAGCTCATGGATAAACAAACACATCTGCACTGCGGACAACTCCAGCTCTTATCAGTTTGAGGAGCAGTCCTGTCATCTCGGTGTGGGGTGGGAGATGCTCTTACATGGGTGATGTAAGATGAAATCTTATGCAAAGAACTCAAACTTCAGATCCCAGGCCACCACTATCTCATCTGATTGAAGAATCTCATGTGAAGCTGCCAAAAACATCCTCAGATCAAAAGGAAAGAGGGTAGATTATGAAGGAATTCTCAGAATTTCAAGATATAAACTCAGAATTATAAAATAACCTCAGAATTTTGAGGAAATAAGTCAGAATTGCAAAGAAGAAAAGTTTGGATTGTGAGATATAAACTCTCAGTAGCGAGAAAAAAAAATTCAGAATTGTGATATAAAAAGTCATATTTATTTTATTTATTTATTTTTCACTTTTTATATTTTATTCATTGGTGGGACCAAAAAAATTGAATTGTGATATGGAAATTCAGAACTCAAAATTATGAAATAAAACACTGAATAAAAAGTTGTAATTACACTTTATTTTAAGGTGTCCTTAATACAGAGTAATTGTTAAGTACTTAGTAGTAGCCGCTGTACTTACAAGAAACAAACATGTACTACCATGTAACCACCAGTGCATGTGTAGGCAGCTAATGTATGTACAGACCGAGTCTGTTACACAGACATACTACTATGTAACCAAAAGATTGTACTTACATGTGTATGGACTTTGATGTACACAGCTAAAATACATGTAATTCAAATTACAACAATTAAGTATTACACAGACATAAGCTACTTAAAATAAAGTGTATCAGGATTGTACTTAAGTGTGTGTGTAACAGACTGGGTCTGTATCATATGTGTAACAATAGCTGCCTATTACATGTACGTAATTACAAACTGTAACTACATAACTTCCATAACTTCGTTACATGGTAAGTACCTTTTGTTTCTTGTAAGTACAACGGCTACTACTAAGTACTTAACTAGGTAATTACTCTGTATTATGGACACCTTAAAATACAGTGTTACCAATAATGCAGTGGCGGAAACAGGCTTCCATAGTAGATACTAGATTAAAACTTAAGTTTGAAAATTTAAACTGTATAATTTATATTATCTGCCTATAAAAAAAATGAGTCTATAAGTGTAGAAATTGTATAAAAATATTTTCTTGCATGCAAACATTTGACACATAGGCTGTGTCCGAAATTACATTCTAAGTAGGTACTTCTTTTGTAATTACTTCGAGACCGCTCTATAAAGTATGAATGTGTGTAGTATCAGTGTAATCCAGATGTACTGCATTCATCATGTTGTCATTGTCATGTGACCTGCCAGTGCCAGTTGTGTTGCTTCACTGCCATTCACAGATCCTCTGCCGTGGTCTCATGCGATAGTAAAGTGTCCATTTGATGCGCAACTCAGAATCCTGTCAGAAATAGTAGGTCATCTGGGTACTTTTTGCCTATTATTTTCTGAATACTGTCAATTTAGATGTACTACTCTCTTTCCACATACTGTTTTAGTCTTCTGTATTGTAGGGAAGCATGTGAATTTGGATAGAGCCATATAGTAGTAGGCTATATGAAGTTGTTTTACTAGCATTCGTAAGGCATCAGAAACACATCAGTGTCCCTCAGCGTGTATCAGGTGACATGATGCAGGTACCTGTCCGCCTCCGGACTCTGAGAAGGTTTCAGCTCATTCATCATCATCATCATCATCTCAGTGTCGGATGAGCTCTGATGTGCAGCTCTCTCATCAGTCTGAGTGTGGATGTCGTCTGCACTACTGCAAAGATGGCCAAGATGACAGATCATTTTGCATACTCCTTTACCCAATATTGTCATTGTTTACATAATAGATGATGTCTAATGAATTAGCAGTGATTTCAAAGGCAAGCATATTTATGGTTAAGGATTTCAAGAAACCTTTCAGCACGTTTAGCCTTATTGTATAAGAGTTGCATTCTTTTCTGTGCTCAGATTTAGAAATTGAGACCTATTTTTAAGTTTGATTTCAGTGCAAATTAATTTCTCTCATTCTTCTGTAGAAAGGATTTTTAGATCCTTTAGATATAATATACTATATTTATTAAAAACCTATGCTGAAAAATTACTTGGTGGCCAATCATTGGCATGACAGACAACAAATAAAAAAAAAATAATATATATATAAGGCGAATTAAGGAAAAGGAAGCAAAGAAATTACGTAGTTAAATGCATATACCTTTAGTTAATTTAAATAAACCTTCGCTGAAATAAAATATAAAAAACAATCATATTTTAAACAAATAAAAACAAATTCTCATTTAATTTAGTTTAACTTGATTTAATAAAAAACAATTTAAAACTGAAATAAAAATTAATAAACACCATAGACATATTTAAAAGAAAAAATACAAAAACAATAAAATTACTGAAATGTCAAACAAAATGAAAACAGCAAATATTAATATGTATTAAAAACTCTAATAGTATCTCATTTAAACTAAAGTAACGTCATTTATTTTGAGGGTTTCTATGATTAAACGTTATGTGTCTGTATTGAATTAGTCCAGGTGTATGAAACACATTTATTTGTGCTGGTCACAGTGAGGTCAGATATGAAAGGTTCACTCATCGGTCTGTTAGTTCCGGTGTCAGAGTAACCGAACGATCCTCTGCGACTCACATGTCTCCTGCTGACAGGTGAGATTCTGCTACAGGTAAGATGGCGCTGGATTCTCTGTTGTTCTGTGTCGACCTAAAAGTGAAAAGTCAAAGTTCAGTGTGATGCGTGTACCCAACTGTGAAATGTGTAAATGCATGAAGCAGTTTCTTTTTTATTTCCCTGCAGCTGTCAAGATGAAATATTCAATTCAGCAAAACAGCTTGTAAAGAAAGAGGCAAAACAATTCAGCTTAAAAGAAAACGCACTTGTAATAGGGTGAGAAAAAGAGATGCTTTATTATAAAAATCCTGCTCATTAGTGGATACGGACTGTAATTGAAACCTTTTCAGTGTTGCCAATTAAAACACCTTTTCTGTTGTATGAATACACCATTTCAGTATCTAGAGTGGACACTTAAGGCACACTCAAAATGCCATTACATTAGTTAAAATATCAAACCAAGTGGCGTTTATTTAAAAGAAAGTTGGAATAAGCACAACGTTTCGAGTCTAAACTTGAAAGGAGAACTGACACTGCATTCATTAAAAATCACTGCAACAAAACACCAAATATCATAGATCTGAGAGAAGCTTTTAAGCATTTTAGCGACATCAGTGCAGCATTTGAGTAAAGCTGCTAATTGGTTTGATATTTTGTATGTAATACAACAACAACATTCATGCATTTGAATTATGGCCACTGCATATTAAGAGCGAATACACATCTTGGATTCCCTGATGTCGTTTAGTGGATGAAGAGATGAAAACAGATTCAAACTAAATCAGAGAATGAGAGGAGAGACTGCAGATACTCACTCATACTCCTCTGGACACATGCTTACAAACGCAACGGGGCTGTGAAACACACAGACAGCAGAGTGAGAAAACCTCATGAAAGCTGATCACACATGGGCATTACTTGGCCTTGTAAACTGGCACTACTTCAGTTTGACCACTAAAAAAGACCAACAAGCTTTTCCCCTAAATCATTATGAATAGTTATAATTTGCCATACATCTCAAATCACTGTTCATGTGGTAGAAATGATTTAAAAAAAATAATCACAATTACTACATGAATAATATTAGCTTTAAAAACGTATTGCTTTCAGTTCACAATGTCAAATTAAATCAAATCTAAATGTATTTGCATAGCACAATCAACAGTTGACTATTGTGCTGTACAAAAAAATACAAGATTCTTCTTCACACAGAATCACGTTTCATATTTCATCTCAAGCTCTTCAGTGTCACTGTCGTCTCAAACAAACACTAACCTTTGAAGGACTTTATTATTGATTCCAGTGGAAATGACACCATAACTAAGGGATAGTTTTAATTTGTGCAAAACAACAACAAAAATAAATACATGTAAATAAAAATGGTTGATAGCGGAACTAACAATTTAACTGAGGGATATTCATAAT
This sequence comes from Ptychobarbus kaznakovi, assembly GCA_027422405.1. NCBI lineage: Eukaryota > Metazoa > Chordata > Actinopteri > Cypriniformes > Cyprinidae > Ptychobarbus > Ptychobarbus kaznakovi. Next base: position 25,005,555 of record CM049806.1, on the reverse strand, counting down.
TTGTACAAAATAATTAAAACAAAAAAAAATAAAATAATGTTGTTTGGAGTGGAAATCAATGACACCATAACTGAGGGATAGTCATAATTTGTGCAAAATAATAAAACAAAAAATGTATGATTGCATTGGAAATGACACCATGAGGGAAAGTCATAATTTGTGCAAACTAAAATAAAACATAATCCACAAAATATATAATGGATTTTCATAGTTTAACATTATAAGCATCTGGGTCTGGGACAATGCAATGAAATATTGCGGAACATAAAAATAAGCTAAGAAGTAAATAAAAAAAATGTAATAAATTAAAGCAAAAAGAGTTTAATTTGAGTTTTAAAAGGACAAAAGCAGCTGTAGTTGACAAAACAGCCATCACTCATATATTGAATACGGACACTCAACACAAAACTACTATTGTCTGTGCTCTGACATTACAACAGCCAGCAAGAACAGCTGGTTTATTTCTATATTAAAGACTGCCGTGAACATGATAAATGTCCCGTCTCTTCGCTCCCCCCTCGATCTCACTAAACAGACACCGGATTGCTTTTGTAATTAAATTCACATCCACGAGAGGGAAGCAGCTTTTGCATGTCGATGATAAAGCGGCAGCTTTGGAATTACATGAATTATCTGTTCCAGCTTTCCAATGACACATGAATAGACCTTTAGTAATTCATGAACTCCTCAGCAAAACAGAAGCAGAGAAGCATGTTTCCCACGAGGCTGAAGTCACTCAATGGCATCCTGTAGTCCGGGTGTAAATGTAGGAAGTATAACACAGTTCATTCTTGCACTATTTAGTCAAGAATCAGAGAGGTCTCATCTGAAGATGCTTCTTGAATATCTGCACTGGGAAACTCACGTCTCTAAATGCTCTTCCTCCAGGATGGTCTGCACGGGCAGGTAGCCGAGCCGAGGGTGTTTGGTGAAGTACTTCTTTGAGCGGAACTTGTTTTTCAGCACCTTGGTGAAGTCCCGCACATCTTCTCCTGAGGTGGTCTGTAACAGAGAGGCTGTAGGGAAATGTCCTGTAGTGTTTCCGCATTCAGGCTTAGAAAATTCTGGGAAAACTAAATCTAACAAAAATATTAATGCACCTACACACACACAGAATAAAGTAGATATATGAAATATAGATTATTACATAATAAATAACATTTATATTATAAAATAATAAGAATATTTTGAAAAAAATAATTGTATTAACAATTAACAGAACAAAATAAAATATTTTCCAAATTATTTAGACAGGCACAACACCTACACTATTCCTCCCTGATTTCTGAACCATTTTCCACAACGACCCACTTGAAAACACAAGAAAACCCAAGCGTCTTCCAGATGCTCACAGGGGTGCAGTACTCCACCACTGGATAGCTGAGACGATGGTCCTTGGAAATCCTCCCCGAGAAAAAACACATCTGACACACGTTGTAGTTGAAGTGCTTCAGACTCCGATACCTGAAGGATACACAGACGCTTGACACTAGCAGCCACACTGTCTGATACGGTCATTGAGCTAAACTGAGATGTACAATCGTTTTCTGTAGAGCGGGATCATAATTCAAGAATACTTGTTTTCTGTTTATTATTGTAAAGCTTCTCTAAAACAATCTGTATCGTATAAAGCAACTATAAAGCACTAACGCTGTAAATAAATGTGACTTGACTTATGGCATTGTCCACACAAATAATATTCATTGATGAACCAATGCTTAATATAAAAAAAATGCACAAAAAAAACCATGTTGCCCATTCTGACATGATATTATTATTATTCTGTCAGGACCACTATCGTCAGCATACAGTTTGGTTTGGCGGTATGGAGAAGGGAGAGCAATAATAACCTCCAAGGGTTAACAGAACAGAACCAAGCAGATATCATTAATGTACTTAATTACATTTAGTGTAACACATTACTGAAGATAACAGGAATATCAGAAAGCGGAGTCCTGACTGTGGTGAAAGGAGGAGTTGGGGATGGAGGAGGGAGGAACAAGCTGCTGAATAATCCTGAATAGAGCTTCTATAGGGATATATATATATATTATTCAATTGTAATGTTAATTGCTAGAAAATTATGAAATCACAAATATCAGGTTTTTACACTGAAGTTTAGACACATTGCAAATTCTGGTAAAGGGATTACAAAAATGTCAAACCTCATTAAAAAAAATAAAATATATATATATATTATTTTTAATAGCTAAAATTATAAAAGTAAAAGCATATATAATAATAAACAATAAAAAGTGCAACATTGTTTTTATTATTATTTTTTATTTGAAATGTGTATTTTATTGTATAATTTTATAGTAATAATATAATAGCTAAAATGCTATTTTGTTTGACCTCTTGAGGTTGACAAACAACATTGTCTGAAGGTTATGCGCCTCCTTTGCTAAGGAAAATTACATTTTAAGAGTTTCTATTTTCTTATAACTGTCCACCCTAAAACAAACTTCACCATAATTCACTGTGTTTACCTGAAGCCCACCATGGGACACTCTTTACAGATGTTACATCTGGCCTGATGTTGGGCGGTTTCTGCGGCGGCGACTCTATGAAGTACAGGCAACCAGACCATGAACTGCGGCTCCAAATGCATCCAGTCCACAAACTGCTGCAGCTCGATGACGTCATCTCGGCCCACCTGAACCCCAGACACAGACAAACCCTCATTCAGAACCACGATGCACTGCACGACGCTCTATAATGGAGTCTAAAAGCACTCAGATGGTCTATTTATCATTTCAGAAGCGTATTCAACTACAACCCAAAAACTATAATAACCCATCACAACCTTATTAGCCTGAGGGGAAGGGATCCATTAGTAATTTTGAAGTGAAGCAAATGGGGCCAATTGTGATCATTTGTGTCTTCCTCGTGACATTAAAACTGCTTCTACTGTTATGAATCAATTACAGCAGGCCAGTTAAGACAGGACTATCAAGAGTCTTTCATTACATGCAACATTAAATGAATAGAGCTCCACTGTGACCCAAGTAAAACAGTGAAGTATTGTAGGATCCGTCCAGGGCAGCTTTCAGGAGAGCTGAACAGATTTATAAATACTCCATTACTCCAGTGGATGTGGTCCACATCATAAAGCGCTCCATCGTGTGATATTATGGGAACGCGCGCACACAAATCAAGTGGATTTCATTTAAATATCTCTCGGTAGCTTGTGCGTCAGAAAGTGGCGATGTAAATCCCCTGGCAGGCCTGCCACTCTTATAACTGAGCTCCTCGTTTATTTATATGTCAAAACTCAGTCAAGTGTAATGATGAGCCCCTATCCCCAAATAAACAAGTCTGAGCATCCGTTCAGCAGCTCCCTTTAGGAATATATAATGTCTCGCACTCCTGAATTATGCATCATAGAATCAGGTTCATTGATTTGCATGTCAGAAATGTTGTCATTTTTATTGTACGCATATGTTTTTTTTTCATTTTCTCAGTAAATAAAATAGAGATTTTGTGCTGGTCATAAATTGAACTTGGCCAAATGATGGACTCCAGCCATAAGAACAATGCATTGCTCAGATGTTTCTTACAGATCTATATTTGTGTAGATCATTTGGAAGAATTTGACAAAAGAAATGTTTGCGTTTTTACTGAGATCGGAGCACAAACCTGAGCACAGTTTAAATCATCAAGATTGCTCTCACAAGGATCACAAGAATACTAACTAACCGAAATAAAGGTCAAATCAAATTAAATATTAGACAAAAATAAATTACAAAATACGAGATGTTGTTTTGGAAATGAAATAAGTTTAGGTTGAAGCACTAAAATAACTAACTGGAAATAAATCAACACTACAACTGAACTAAAATAAAAGTAAATTAAACCTAAACAATAATATACAAAATATATAATATTAATAATAAAATTATAATCTAATAGAAAAATCTGACTCATGAGTCTCCATTTAACATCGATTTAATCTCAATGCTTTGGAAACATGGAATAAGTTTAGGCCGAAGCACTAAAAAGATGAGCTAGAATTAAAACAAAAATCAGAGCTAAAACTAAGAATCCTAAATATTAAGATTTAAAAAAACTAATACAAATGACAAAAGCACAAAAAATTATTTCAACAATATAAAATAAGTCATAAATCATAATTCTCCTTTCTCCTTGATTTAATCTCAAAGCCAAGGCAACTTTCTAAAATGGGTTTAGGTTGAAACACTAAGATGACTAGTCAGAATTAATTAAATAAGAACTCAGAACTAAAACTAAAAAGCATGCACATTATTAGAAATTCAACTAAAATGAAAATGATAACTGAAAATATAAAAATAAAAGCAAATGTACAATATTAATACAATTATAATAGAATACAGAAATAACACTAATTCTCAGGAGTCAAATCTGACAGAGGTGTTCGTTTGACCTGATAGAAAGATATGCAGAGGGGTATCTCATGATCTTGTTTTTAGCCTGCAGGCAGTGTTAATAACTCACAAACTGAAAGCAGCTCCGGACACTGGGCTCCATGTTACTCCCTCCGAACGCGGCGGCCTCCCCGAGCTGGTGTGGGATTTGGATGCTGTTGTGTAGCAGTAACGCCAGCTGCCTCTGGTTACAGACGCCTGTAGCGCCGGCCACCTGAGCGAACAGATCTGTGGAGGACATCACATGATGAGACCAGGAGGGTGAGTGGCTAAGATTTTACACTTAAGATCCAATTTATAAATGTCCTTGTAGGAGCCACAGCAAGGACAGTGTTGCATTCAATTCCCAGACCGTCTGAGACACTTAGATCCAAGTTTGCAGTGAAACTGTGCACAGACATTAAAGTGAAGCCAGTGTTTCACAACATAACTTAATTCATTTATAAATTGAGAGCAGGATAGAATATTTTATGCCACATATATTCAATATCAAAATACTTGCATTTGTATTTATCCTTTAGAGGTCCTTTTGAAAGAGAAAACAAGCCGATCTTCATGGACAACACTTCAACTTTTCCACTTCTGTCGCTAAAACAAAAATAAAGACAGCAAAAGGCTAATTCGATCTGAACAGGTTTCTTTTTCAGTGTTTTTAATATATATATATACACACAGGTGCATCTCAATAAATTAGAATGTCGTGGAAAAGTTCATTTATTTCAGTAATTCAACTCAAATTGTGAAACTCGTGTATTAAATAAATTCAATGCACACAGACTGAAGTAGTTTAAGTCTTTGGTTCTTTTAATTAAATGAAATTTTTGGCTCACATTTAACAAAAACCCACCAATTCACTCTCAACAAATTAGATGAATTACAAATAAATGAACACAGACTGAAGTAGTTTAAGTCTTTGGATTCTTTTAATATATATATGATACTTTGGCTACATTTAACAAAAACCAGTTACTTTACTGTTTACCTGAAATAAAAGAACTTGTTCATGAACATTCTAATCATTGAGATGCACCTGTATATATATATAAATACTTTTATCCCAGTTACTTTACTGTTTACCTTAAAAGATTGTGCAAACAAATAGTTGTAGCAACAACACACTGAATTCTGGCTACACACTTACATATATACCACACAAATTACTTATTATATTTTAAATGCATATAATCTTGCGGAATAACACTGGTTATGTCTCTACTAAGCACTTTTGTGTCAGCTTGTCCTCTTGGCAAAAATATGAATATTGTTGTAGGACTGCAAAAAGAAATTAACAAAGCATTACATAAAATATGTATGAGAGCAACCATTACAGAAGGGATTGTCAGCAATAATTTAGAGGTCACGAGACACACTTTTTAGTGGCATTAAGTACTGGACTTATTCAGATTTAAAATTGTATAAATGTCATTATTAGATAAAAAAAATATCAGAACAGAACTGACACAATAAGTGTCACTTTTTTAGCTATATCTTTTGTTTTATCATATTAAACCAAATAATCATTTGTGTGATTATGCTGGCAAATAAATGCCATTTCCTTATATATATATTTTTTTTTTTTATTAAATACCAAATATTTTGTTATTGGATTGTTATTTCATTCATACATTTTTAAGTGTGACTTAAAAGAATAGTTCACCCAAAAATGAAAGTGCACTCACCCTCAGGTCATCCAAGATGTAGATGAGTTTGTTTCTTCATGAGAACAGATTTGGAGAAATTGATTGATTATTGTTTTTATCAGCTGTTTGGACTCTCATTCTGACGGCACCCATTCACAGCAGAGGATCCATTGGTGAACAAGTGATGTAATGCTACATTTCTCCAAATCTGCTCCGAAAATCAAACTCATCTACATCAAGGAGGGCCTGAGGATGAGTACAATGACAAATTTTCATTTTTGGGTGAACTATTCCTTTAACTCTAAACATGTTTAAAGGCCACTGTTTTAACGATAAGACCCATACAGACCTGTCGTAGACCTTTAGAAGCCAGTTTAGACACAGATCCACACACAAAGGCACATTAACCAGATCCGGGTGCACCTGCTGAAGTTCACGGTAGATTGTGCAGAGACAGTTTATGATGCCAGGAATCTCCAGTAGCTGGCCATTATGCGTGAGTGTTTGCTGATCAAAGACACTCTGGGCGATGCTGAGCTCCAACAGATCCACTGAAACAGACAGACAGATTTCATCTCCACTCAGTTCGGTCTCCACAATGAATTCCATTCAGCGCATTTTAATGAAAGTCACCAAAGCGTAACTCATCCGTTGGCGTGTAATGAAAATTCCCTACTGAAAAGGCAGCAAAATAATATTTCTTATCAGCATTCATCAGATTTGCAACCAATTATACATTTCAGCAACTACACTTTCTCAACATTACACACATCCGAAGATATGAAGCAAAAAGCAGCTGCTGTCTGTTACCAAAAACACCATCCGGCTAACCTGACTGAAGGCTATTTCTGCACAGCTTGCACTGTAATGCTGTCAGCGGGTGGCTTCGGCTCTAACGCTCTCAAGAACTCCTACAGCAGAGCAAAGACTCATAGTAGTGTACCAGAAACGTCCTGACAAAACGAGCAGATAGAGCTCGAGACTGTCGTCCGCAGTAATCTGTATACTTCCAAAAGTCATTTCGAGTGAGAAGTGATTGACAGTAATTTGCAATGCAATGATAAATGTCCAAACAAATATGATATTTGGTACTAAATCCCCCTCAGAAGAAACATGGAACTGTTTTTTATTAGGACTACAATGATAAGTTATCACTCACAGCAGAGGGCTTTCTGTAGCCGGCGGCTCTTCATCGCTGTGCGGTAAGCAGAGAAACGCACATAACTCAGATCAGCTGCACATTGAGGGTAAAACAGAAGGGCTGGATGTGAATATTATCAAGAAGAAAGGTCCTAGTTCTCAAGTTCAAACAAAGAGCAACATGACAGAAAGACTTGACTCTGATTGACAGCAGCAAGAACAAACCCATTGACTGAAATAGCTGTGTCATCTTTGGATGATCCCACGAGGTGGTCTGCTCCTCATGACTGAAAGATAATTCATAATAATTGACATCAATTCCCCTTAAACCAATGTACCATGGAAAATGTATTTTGGTATAAGCATAAGAATAAAATTGATAGAAAGCTTTGAAGAGCTTCTCACAGTTATTCAAAGAAGCCTTTTAAGAAATCGATACTTTTATTCTGTAAGGATGCATTAAATTGATTTATATTCTAATAATCCTGAAAAAATATTAAGCACAACATGTTTTCATCATGTATAATAATAATACGAAATGTTTCTTGAGCAGCAAATCAGCATATTAGAATGATTTCTGAAGGAAATTATTGTAATACCTTTTAGTAAGGGTGACTGCAACTAGATTAAAATGTGTTGAATGACTTCATTCTAATGCAAAACTGAACACATGGGAAATCACATGAGCAGCACGTGTCATAACAGAGATGATCATGCATAACAACTCACTTGATATAATAAGGGACACCGTTATGAAAAACAGCTCTTTGCCAAGGGAACTGAACAGAAACTGGTTGAGAGACAGACGGTTTCAAAGTCATGACATTTGAATAACTCTCACGCAGTATGGTTTTTATTATACAGTGGAAATAGTATTTAAGGCAAATATTCGGAACAATAAAAAAGAGCAATTTCTAGGCGATTAAATATCCTAGAGTTGAGTATAACTAAAAATGTGCATTACCATTCAAAAACTTGGGGTTGAATATTTTATAATATTTTCAAAAATCTGTTATGCTGAATTTATCTGAAAAAAAACAGTTAATTGGATTAAAAATGCAATAAAACAGTAATAATTTGAAATATCATTAATTTAAAATAACTTTTTCTATTGTATTGTAATTTATTTCTGTGATGCGCAGCTGAATCTTCAGCTTCATTACTGCAGTCTTCAGTGTCACATGATCTCCAGAAATCATTCTAATATGCTGATTTAATGCTTAAGAAACATTTCTGATAGTTATCAATATTTTTGTCAGGATACATTTTTTCAGGATTCTTACATGAATAGAAAGTTCAAATGAACAGCATATATTTGAATATCTTTTCAAATCTTTTGTAACATTATAAATATCTTTATAAATTTAATCAATTAAATGCATTCTTGCTGAAAAAGCGTTACATTTCTTTAAAAGGTAAAGTCTAACTGACCCCAAACTTTTGAATGGTAGTGTATACTACAAAAATTACTTTTCAGTTACTTTTTATTAATTCACATAACTGTATCAGGCCTAAAAGAAAATCACCATTTCAGAATTAAAAAGGTTTTCCATGACTATGAGAGTACTGACAAATGCTTAAACATGTTTACCCAACTTACCAGACAAGAAGTCATGGGAGAAATGACTCCTCTCCGCTTGAGAGCATTGCAACTGCCGGAGCTGATTACCCACAATTCCCTGAAAAGAATATTGAAAAAGAAAAATATTCTCAAACAATCAAGATTGAAAGATCATGAGTACATCAAATGGCAAGATAAAAAAGTATGCCTAACATCTTACTGTGCTATCAGACCATAATGCGCTGATCGAAACAGACCCCCCCAATGGAGACATAATGGAAGCTCAGATCAGAGGAAAATTACAGTGCTTTAAAGTCTTTTTCATCCTATGAGACGACTAAGCAGGGGGCCGTCTGAAGAAAAATAAAGACATTGTTCTGAGAATAAGTCTCTGGTACTTCACTCCTGAAATGACCAGACGCTCATTATTCAACACGCCTGCCTTCAAGAGTCTGTGGAGACATCTCTGCCAAAATATAATGAGTGCCCTTTTCATCTTGTGTGATAGACAATGCCACATCCCAAAAGCACAAATGGTGCAACTCTTTCAGTTATATTAATATAACTATTACATGAAATCCCAAAATGCTCACTTTGGGTGAAAAATGTTGTTGCTCGAGCTCCAAAAATGAGTCAGTAGCAGCCTGACTGTGGTTTGATGAGGGGTGTTGGTGAAACAAGGCCCAAGAGTGTCATTGGACAGGCAGCAGCTTAATTATCTATGTTCTCCAGCTGCCCAGATCGATACGGAGGGTCAATATTTCTGCCCACAGGATCCTCAAAACAACATGACAGTCACACACTCGTCAACGCTGCGGGATAAAGGAACAATCAAAAACAAACTGGACTCTGTGTGGTTTGAGTGATCCTAACGCATGATTAAAAATAATCGATTCTTCAAGGTCAACGCTGGGGTTTGAATGCACCTCATGAGCATTTCAGAGGGAGATGCCAACCGGCTCTAATGATCTGTTGCCCATGTGGCACACATTGGCATCTTAATAGCTATTATGTAGTTAGTAAGAAATATTCTAACCTGAGGTGAAAATAATCTAAAATTTTGGCCTTTAGTTTACCCAAAAATAAAATCTGCAAAAAATTAACTCACCCTCAGGCCATCCAAGATGTAGATGAGTTTGTTTCTTTCTAATTTAGCTTTAGATCACTTTCTCACCAATAGATCATCTGCAGTGAATGGGTGCCGTCAGAATGAGAGTCCAAATCGAAGATAAAAATATCACAATAATCCACACGACTCCAGTCCATCAATTATGCTCTTGTGACGTGAAAAGCTGAGTGCTAGAGCAGTGCTTCCCAAACCTGTCCTGGAGGACCCCCTGCCCTGCACCTTTTGTATGTCTCCTTTATATAACACACCTGATTCCACTCATCAGCTCGTTAGTAGAGACTGCAAGGACTAAACTGGGTGTGTCTGATTAGGGAGACATACAAAATGTGCAGGCCAGGGGGTCTTCCAGGACAGGTTTGGGAAGCACTGTGCTAGAGTGTAAGGACCATATCCATCATGGCGTTTTCATTTTAAACCATTGCTTCTTGCCAAAATAGTCCAAAATCCATAATAATGCTTCCTCCAGTGAAAAAGTCCATCCCCTGTTGGCCTCTCACATTAAAATACATGGTCTCAAAAATAATACTCAAAATACAGCAATATTTTGGATAAAGGACTCTTGAAGTTACAAACTTCTTAATGATGAACATGTTTATTACAAACATGAAGGCTTAATTGATGGACTGGAGTGGTGTGGATTATTGTGATGTTTTTATCAGCTGTTTGGACTCTCATTCTGACGGCACCCATTCACTGCAGAGGATCCATTGGTGAGCAAGTGATCTAATGCTAAATTACTCCAAAGAAGAAACAAACTCATCTACATCTTGGATGGCCGTAGGATGATTAAATTATTACTTTTATTTACATTTAGCATCTCTATAGATACATACAGCTTAAAGAGTATTTCAGATGATTTTGTGGCCATTACTGCACATCTCCGAGTTTAACTAATGTAACTCCATCTTGACCCTGATGTTTGACGTTGTATGATCGGCGTGGTCTGATGGCCTTGCGTGTCTGCAGTCTCTACCTAATCTGACCTGGTGGGACGGTTCAATCAAACAGATGCATTTACTCACATGAGAAGTCTTGCTAAAGCATTTATTGAAATGCCCTTGTACAGTCAAATCTGGGTCTAATCTATTCACTGGATCTGCCTTATTCTATTCAAGGCTAAATTTACACAGAATATGTCATATTTGATCATCACATGAGACATGAGGGATGAGCTGCCTATGACATATCTAAGTATATAAAGTTCTCAGTCTGTGGAGGTCAAACTGGAATAAACTGAAGACAAGAGAGTGAACACACTGACATCTGTAGTACTAGAGTCAATGTTCCCTCTTCTCTCAAAAACACTGGTAGACTCGAACAGTAAATCATGACATAAAAAACAAATACTAATGAAATATAATAATAAAAAAGTTCCTAAAAATAAAAAAGACACATATTCTAGCTTATATTTAAAGGTGATCATTTTAAGCTTAAAATTAAATCAGGCATTAAAACATTTTGAAGAACAATTCTGAAACATGAAATAGAAAAAAGTATATGCTACTAATTCAGAAACGAAAAATAAAATAATTTAATTTTGGTAGCACTAAAAAAAAATAAGGTCCTATTTGTTTATCATGAACCAACAATGCTAAATTATTCTAAAACGGTTATTAGTCTTGTAAATTTCAACATGTACATGATTAAAATAAAAAATTGTAATGATCTAGTATTTATTGCACCTGATTAATAATACAGTAACAAATGAATTGCTCTGTCACAGTGCTGTGAGTAATGAACTCGCACGAAGATGAAGATGAAAGTAAAAGTCTTTAATATATCCACACTAGGTAATCCAAAACAGGAAGGCTTAATGCACACACACACTTTAACGAGACCGGACAAAGAAACACAGAACTGACTGCAACTTATATGGGAGAGTAAATGAGAATAATTGACAAGACACACATGCACCTAATGACACAATCAGACATAGATGTAAAACTAGGGAAAGAAAACACAACAGAACGTACATGGGTGTGACATGCTCGTTATTAGTTCATTTTATTTATTGCAATAATGGGTCTCGTTTAAATCCTTGCCGTATTTTTTTATTTGAACTCACAATATTTTCCTCGTTCTCCAGGACACAGTTGACCATGCTGTGTTCCTCAGAGTGCACGCTCTCATTCTCCATCTCAGCCAGGCCGAGGTCCAGTTGGTTCATGACATATTGGAGATCCTGAAGTTTCCCCAGAGCCCAGTCAACCTCGTGCTGCCAGCTGGCGGCCTGAGCACTGAACCGCTCCCAGTGCTGCTGGACCTCAATGGCCTGCTCCTGAACCGCTTGAGCCAGCTGACAAATCTTCTCCTCCTGGACTGTCTCTGCTGAAAGACAGCATCAGTCAAATGACCTCAAACGAGATGTTCCACGTCATGTCATTTTAGAGCAGGGGTGTCAAACTCAGTTCCTGAAGGGCCGGAGCCCTGCAGAGTTTAGATGCAACCCTAATTAAACACACCTGATACAGCTAATTAAGTCATTCGGGCTTATTTGAGTTTGACACACCTGTTTTAGAGTGATTATTTAATCGCTTCTTTTTTGTGATCTGTTGGTTTCTGCATACTATGGTGACATTTATAGACCACGATGACCTTTACATTGTTACAATAGATTACAACATCATAATAGTAGTCAGTAAGCAACTTTAAGCTATGATTAGCAGCGTAGCTCTTTCAATGTCACACACACTTAGGCTTCCTCTGTCTTATATGTAGCTTTGGAAAGTTCAATTCTTTACATTTAGTCATTTAGCAGATGCTTTTATCCAAAGCAACTTACAAATGAAGACAATGGAAGCAATCAAAATCAACAAAAGAGCAATGATATGCAAGGGCTATAGCAAGTCTCGGTTAGCTTAACACAGAACACGAAGCAGGTACTGAAAACAAGCAGTTGGTAAATGAATAGATTGCAAGTCTAAAAGTCTTTTTAAGAATAGAATTAGAATAGAGTGGGTGAAATAAAGATGGAAGAGATGTGTTTTTAAATTCTTTCTATTAAATCGGTTTGTTTGGACGGTTCTTGTAAACGTACAGATTCCAAAAAGTGGCATTTTGATTCTATTTTGATTATTTATTTTTTATGACTTTTTGTATAAATTAGGGAAAACATTAGTTAGCTATATTTAAAGTAAATGCATATGTTTACATGTGTATTTGTAATTGTTTCTTCTTTTTTTATAAAACTGTGGTTCTGATTAAATTATAGATTTGAGAATGGGATAGTTAGATAAATGATTTAATTTCGTAGCTTCAATGTACTAATTCTCTTGGTCAGCAGGCTATTTAAAAAGATTATCTGCTCATATTAACTTGTTCATGCCAGATACATGTAAACTGGGTTTTACTGGACTGAATATTTTAGTAGTTAAGAGTACTAGTCCTAATCATATTACTGTGGACCAGCACTTACCGTGTCTCTTTACTCCTCTGCGATCAGCTGCTATAAATCCAGCTCAGATTTACATCCGTCCCCTTCAGCACTCTCTCACTTTTCACTTTGTGTCCTATAAGGTTTATTGTGTCCACTGAGCCATTACAGAGACACATAAATCAAGCAGCAAAGATGCTATAGCCTAAAACCATGACCTCCAGAAATGAAAGGTGCAATAAAAAATTAGTGTTTGAATCCAGGAGACGGCCTTTTACATCAGAAATACAATACAAATATAATTTGACTCTTGGTGGCATCTTTAATAGAAACAGACAATTGAGGACAAAACCAGACGGATGGGTGAAATCTGTCACTGCAACAAAGTGTGTTTAACAGAGAAATGTGTGATTTTAATGTATGCTGCCATGCAAAGATTTGAGGTCAGCAAGATTTTTTTAAATAAATTAATACTTTTATTCAGCTAAATACATAAGTTGATCGTTGGTAACAATGAAGACAAGTAAAATCTTGAAAAAAATATATAGATATCACAGTTATCACAAAAATTATGAGCAGCAAAACCATTTTCAGCATTGATAATAGTAATAAATATTTCTTGAGCATCAGCAAATCAGCATATTACATTATTTCTGAAGGATCATGTGACCCTGAAGACTGGAGTAATAATGCTGATAATTCATCTGCGCATACCAGGATTAAATTACATTTTAATACATACTGAAATAGAAAATTGTAATTTCAGGTTTCATATTGTAATACTATTTCATAATATTACTGTTTTTGAACAACTAAATGTAACCTTGGTCAGTAAGGAAGACATTTCTTTAATAAACATAAAAAAATCGTACAGATTTCAAACCTTTGAACGGCATGTGATTGAACGGCTGCTGAAAATGTAGCTTTTATGTCTAATTATTAAAAATAAAAAATGACTGACCCCTAAACTTTTGAATACATAATGTAGATATGTATAAACTGTTGTGCATTACATGTTGTATAAAACACATGCCCAGCCTACATAAAATAAAAATCTCAAATAAGATCTCTTTAATATGTGAATGAACTCTCCTACACAGTAATGTTTGTTAAAGTCTCCTGCTTCTCAGATGTTTCTCTTGAGAAAAAGACCCCTATACATCTCACACCTGCCTCCTCCAGAGTTTCAGAAGGAATCTTAACAATGTCTCAAACTGTGCTGAGATTTACCAAGACATCATCATCAAGAAAGATTTCAGTACGAGCCCAGGCATTTATTATCGAATTCTCCCAAGACCAAATGATCTGAGCTTAGTTATCCACAACATAAGCTGATTCTTTTATGAAACATAACTGAGAATTCCTGTGCCATGAAAGAGAAACCTCCAAAGAATAACATGTTCCTCTGGGAGGACGTAAAACTGACAAACGCAGTCTCTGACCTGCAGCCGTCTCTATATCGCTCGGGACTTCCATCGCTGTCGGTTTAACAGCCAGAGACAGACACATCTGATTCACATCCAGCCTCCGTCCAATCAACTCGCTGTGCAGGGCCTGTGTCCAACAACACATGAAAGACATTTAAACTAAATCACACAGATAAAGCTAGGCATTCATTACAGCTCATTCCAGACAGTTTAGAGGCGGGGAAATTGGAAAGATAATTACTCGAAAAGCAATCAGAAAGCAATGTATAAACCCAAACATTAGCTGAGCGGAAAGTGACAAGCTGAGGAACAAAATCGTTGAACCAGAGGGAAGATGTTTTGTGGTCAATATCAGAAGGAAAACTTTTGATTCATTCTGTGTGTTTTTTTACTGATAATGCAAGATAATATCACCAACAAATCAGATACAATAATGAGCCGCTGACTCTAGTATCGATTAAAAAATTCATATGTGGAATAGATGAGGTACTTTACTATAAAATACTGTTTAATTCAATCATGATTACATATATAAAATACTTTATAATATTGTTTACTGCTATTATTATGTGAGGTCTGCTTGACAAGACACACTTATTGCAACTGATGTAAATAATGCAATGTTTTAATGCAGTAAATGCAGCAAATGACAGTAAACAGTGCTGTGCATCTAAAGGACATCAACAATTCAGCAGGGCAATAACACAGCTTCTGTTTGAGGAACAGTAATCAAGGGGTTTCATTATTGTGTATTGTATCTTGTTATTAAAGTAGAAACATCTATATTATCAAGAGACAGCAGGATGCCTATTTAAAAAGGCAATAATCTGTGCACAGAAGGAGGTGCTGGGTACAAAGTGGAACATTCTAAGACATTATGAATAAAAGATATGGCAACATCACTCAAAATGCATTGTAAGTGTTTAACTCTCATCCTGGTCCTTAAAATGAGAGATGCCTACCCGGGAACATACTGCTTTGGCATCCTTTTTGAAGCTCCAAAAAAACCTACATTTCACATTCTTTAAAATTCAAGACAGAACGACTAAGTAATGCAGATTTTGGAGCCACAAGTAAATGTCCCTCCCTCTTCCTCACACAGCATGACTGACCGTACAGTAGCCTTGTTTCTGCAGTAACACATGTACGTCTTCTCCCACCGGCCTCTGCCTCGTCAGATCCTCATCCCTCAGCTTTACCCAGAACCAAAGCTCTTCAAGGATGGCTATGAGTCCTGTCCATTTCTCCGCACCTGCCTCCAAACACTCTCTGAAAGAACATGGCAGTTTGAAGGAAAGTTCATGACATTGGAGGTGTCCGTTTGTTTATATTGCTGGATATATTGCACAAACCTTCTTGAGGCTATATGAATGTGGTCCACATCTTCGAACTTATCAAGCTCTTGTGCCATGGTTTTCGGGATCTGACACCCCAGAACCCTTTTAGAAAGATCAGTCTGGGTATCAACATCTGTCTGAATGTCCTGAGGAGAAATAACAGCATGCAGAAGCTGAAATTGCACCAATTAAAACAAACCTCAATAGACTCTGATTAAAAGTGATCGTCCCTTTGGTCTGTGTGGCCTATAAATAGGACTAAAATGAAGAGAAAATAGCACTGCTGTTTAAAGGAATAGTTCACCCTAAAATTAAAATTAGCTCAAATGTGCTCACTCTCAGGCCATCCAAGATGTGCACGAGTTTGTTTCTTCATCGGATCAGATTTGGAGTAATGTAGCATTACATCACTTGCTCTCCAATAGACCCTCTGCAGTAAATGGGTGCCGTCAGAATGAGAGTTCAAACAGCTGATAAAACACAACAGTAATCCACAAGAAATCCACATGAGTCATCTACGTCTTAGATGTTCTTAGTATAAGATATTTTCCGCAAATTTTAATTTTGGGTGACCTATTCCTTTAATGAGACTAATGCAGGATCTCAAAATCTGGATAATACATGACTAGCAATCCTAATAAATCAATCCACATCTGTGGTTGACAGAATTCACTTACCAACTTGCAAAATAAAGTATTACCTCAAATTGCACACATTGACTGCCTTCAACAGTCTGCTGTAATTCCTACCTATAAAACATTTCATTTATGATGACAGTCTCCTTAAAGCCTCCACAGACATAACGACTGCTTGGTTTATATCAGCTCTCTCGTTTAGGACCGCAGTGATGATATACAGCCAAAGAAAGACATCAAACAGAGACATAACAGAGAGTCTTTGCTTATAATCCTGGAATCCATTAATATATTATCTATTCTGCTAATAAGTGGAGCTGGAAAAGATAAAGGAAAATGACATTTGGTATCATTATTACGATGCTAAAAACATGAGCTTGATCAGATGTATTATCTTGTGTGCTGATTACATGCGTTAGTGAGGTTGTAGGCCTACTACACCTTTACACAAGTAGGCTATAAAAACAATACATGCGATGCGTCAACATTTTCACA
This sequence comes from Ptychobarbus kaznakovi, assembly GCA_027422405.1. NCBI lineage: Eukaryota > Metazoa > Chordata > Actinopteri > Cypriniformes > Cyprinidae > Ptychobarbus > Ptychobarbus kaznakovi. The sequence goes on along the minus strand of CM049806.1, from coordinate 24,988,412 downwards.
TATTAGCATTCAGTTATTTATCAACAGGCCTACGATGACACAGCAAATGATGGATTTGAGCAATCTGAACTTCGCTTCGATCACAATGTTTGCGCTTGGAATAAAACATAAAAGACTCTTTCTGGTGTTAGGACAATAAACTGAACATCTCTGTTACATATTGTAAGTGGAAAGATAGTTATAATCACATAATTGTAATAATAATTGGTTAATATTTGAAAGCTGATAATGTATTCGATCCAATTTTTTTATAATAACTCAACGCAGATAAAAGCATTATGGTAAAAACACGAAGACAGCACGATCCGTGTAGTTCGATTCACGAACAAATGACTCGTATGAGCCGGTTCTTATAAATGAATCATTCAAAAAGACAGTTAGCAATTTAACTGATTCACTTCAACAACTGAACTGTCAGTGCATCATTACTGCTCTTACCTGATGTTCAACCGAGAGCGCATATGCTTGAAAACATGAACATTTATAACATAATATCTATTCAAGAGCATCACGTTCACAATTTTTTTTCGGAATGTGTTCATCCTTATTCCGTTTATTCCAAATGGAGACCACACTATAAGGCTCAATTAAATGTTTGTAAAAGTGCTTTTTAGAGATGTGCCTAGTAAATAAACAAATGTCCCTGTGGCTCAGTGGTAGAGCATTGCGTTAGCAGCGCAAAAGGTTGTGGGTTCAATTCCCAGGGAACACACATACTGACAAAAAAATGTATAACCTGAATGCAGTATAAATCGCTTTGGATAAAAGCGTCTGCTAAATGCATAAATGTAAAAATAGTACATCCCTATAGTCTTTCTAAAGAGTTGTGAAACTTGGCATCTATGAGATGAGCAATAAAAGTTGCCTTTAGTCAGAGAAATCGCAGATTGCCACACTTGTGGTGAGGAAGATATTAAGAAGTTTATAAATGTCAATGCATTAATGTTCTTGCCATCTCATATATACGGTGCCAGCTGCAGTTTGTGCATAATGCAACAACTCTCTGCAAACAATAGTCTTCTTAAAACCATAAGAAAAGACTCAGATGAGCTCGTGCATGTGTGACCAGGATGACCGAGTGGTTTAGGTGTTGGACTTAAGATCCAATGGACAAAAGTCCTCGTGGGTTCAAACCCCACTCCTGGTAAAATTGCACAAAGTTTCAATGAAACAATTTAAAGCATTCAGAAGTAATGCTCGGTTGGTGAGACAGTGCTGACTTATCAATATTGTTCAGATGAGCTAAGCAAGTATATATTGTCACTGATGCACCAATTTCTGTGTAATTGATAGGATTTCAGATAGTAAGCGATCAAAACTATCTTCTTAAGTTTCCTGCTGAAATATGAAATGAATGAAATACATAAGATAAATGCCTCGTGCAAATATTGCAGTTTGATCTTTTTATCTTTTAATGTTTGAATTTCGATGCATTGCCTGCTCTCTTTCTTCATTTTGTCGTTTAACACACGCAGCAGATTTATAAAGTATAAATGTTATGTTCCTAAATAGGAACAAGCCTATATTTTTTTGTCCCATATACTAAATCTCTATAAAGACTCCTGAAACTTGGCTTAGAACATATTTCAGATAAGCAGAGAAAGTGTTTGCTTTCAGTCTGGAAAATCAGAGACTGGCATTGTTTTAAGACTTTAAGAAGTTCATAAATGTCAGTGAGACAATATTCTTCACCAGAATGCAATATCTTGCTGTGACTGGTATCAGTCCTAAACTGTGACCAGGATGGCCGAGTGGTGAAGGCGTTGGACTTAAGATCCAATGGACTAATGTCCTCGTGGGTTCGAACCCCACTCCTGGTAGAGACCTGAAGTTTTAAAGAGATTATGTGAGAGTTTAAGATGCACATTTCTGTATAATTCATGAAACACCTGTTAGAGAATAATAACTGGCTTTCTGGACGAGTGTCCTAAAAAGGTCAGTCAATGATAAATCTTACCGCTGCTTTGTTTCAATATAGATCTCAGTTTAGCCACAGATTAATCATGCATCCCATTGCAATATCATTAAATGTTGTAACTTGGTTAATGCACTTTTCATTTCACCCTCTAAAACACTGAGTATCTACCCAAAGAGCCCAAATACACGCACAGTCATAACAGATCTGAATAAAATGCACCTTCATAGTATAAACAAAGTCATTTAATACAAGCGCTCTTTTACCTTGCACAGTTTCTGATACCGTGGTGACGTGACGGCCATTCTTTGGATGTGTTGTAGAAAAAGCATCACTTTCTGCAGTGAAGATCTCACCATAGCCATCATCTTCAGACTGCTGGGCTTGTTTAAGATTCTCATCCTAAAGGATTAACACTCCTGATGTTTGAACACCATCTAGGCTTTGAAAGTGAATCCATATACTATCCATATTACAGCATGTCCAAAAACTTAAGAGGTTATTTGCAAGTGTGAAGTAGAGAAAAGCAGCAAACAAATCCAGCACAAATATCCGACCCAAGAGATGTCCTGTCTTCAGGCTTGTACTTTAGTCTTCAAAGGAATACTGAACAATGAATAGAGGACCATGAAAATGAAAGCTGGACTACGGTGCAAAAGCTTGTTTCCTTGTCACGTAAACCCCCTGTCTGCATGAGATGATGCTGAGCGAGAGAACGAGAACCTGAGTGAGTGGCAGAGAGAGAGAGAGAGAGAGAGAGAGAGAGAGAGAGAGAGAGAGAGAGAGAGAGAGAGAGAGAGAGAGAGAGAGAGAGAGAGAGAGAGAGAGAGAGAGAGAGAGAGAGAGAGAGAGAGAGAGAGAGAGAGAGAGAGAGAGAGAGAGAGAGAGAGAGAGAGAGAGAGAGAGAGAGAGAGAGAGAGAGAGAGAGAGAGAGATTTGGGGAGAACACGCAGCATGCACACAACAAGACTGATTTATACAGTGAGGACCATAGTCTTTTACAATCAAAACGCAAAATAATTTTTCATTACAAAATGTATTAAATAAAAAAGATTTCAGAATATCTTAGTATTTGGTTTGTCATACATTGCTTGATCTACTGACAGCAGCACTAGAGCTGACAAGAATAACACTTGATGAATCTAATATGAATTGAGATGTTCTGAAGAACAATTTACCACCTGTACAAACAATCACATGATCCTGAAATCCTGAAACAAACTAGCAACCAGACAAACTAAAATAACAACATTATAATAACAATTTAAGTAACATCCCAAATTAATTGTTCCCTGCTTTTTGCTAGAATTTTGCTAAATAATTATAAATTTCAATATTACACTCCAAACCTGTTTTATTATGAAAAGCAATTAGAGCATGTTTGTGTACAAACCAACAGTTAGGTAATTATCATATCTTATACCAAATCGCATTTATTCAGTTGCTTATAATGTGTAGTCCAGTTATTTGACCTTCATGTAACACACATGTATTTTTTTTCTCAAAACGCACTTTTGTGTTTTGAAATAAAAAAAATACAATGCTGACATCAAGTGGTGTATCATGGCAACACATTTCCACTGTTATGAATCAGTCAAACCTGATGGGAAAATGGGACTTTAAATAGAGGGCTCTAAAACAGTGTAAATATCATTTCAATTTTATCTTTTCCCCATTGTATGTGTAACTTGCTCATAATACACTGAGTATTATATACACATAATACACTCATAATACTTGCTTCATCACTCTGTCTCCTCTCCACCTGTAGCTGGTGTGTGGGGGGTGTTCTGGTGCACTATGGCTGCCGTCGCATCATCCAGGTGGATGCTGTACACCGGTGGTGTATGAGGAGATGCCCCCCTTACTATGTAAAGCGCTTTGAGTGCCCAGAAAAGCGCTATATAAATGTAACAAATTATTATAATTATTAATTAATTATAATATTCAAAGACAGTATAAAACATTCATAAATGCCAGTGCATTAGTGTTATTGGCCTCTTACAGTTACAATGTGAACTACAATATCTGTAGGCCTCATCACATCACATGCAAAATCCACAGAAGACTGAAGTCTTTTCTTAAAACAGACTTTAGACTGATGGCCACATTACAGTCTAAATGGAGAAAAAAAAGAAAAATCACTATTTTTCTTTCCAAAAATGAAAATGTATCGAACTGAACAATACATTTTCTGCATAGTTTTATTCTTTTTGCTGCTTACTGTACCTTATTTGCTTTTTAAAAACTTTTTAACTTTAGCTTAACTTTTAACTTAAATTAACTTTTTTGTTTGTTTAGTTTTTTTACAGAACTACTAAAATGCTAAAGAATTGAATTTCTGTGGCTCTAAACACACATCTGCAGATCTGGAAAAAAAAACAACACCCAACAACAGGCCAGTAACGTTTATCAAAACCAGGGTGGCAGAGCAGTTAAGGCGTTTCCACTGGAGACTTGTCCTCATGGGTTCGAACCCCACTCCTGGTAGAATAATGTGGATTTCATGCAGAACATACATTTAACATTGGGAACTTTTTTGCTATGTAACCAGCAGAGAAACAAGTGACTAAATAGCCTAGTAAATCAATAACACACTTAGTTAATAAATTGACAGCTTCTTAAACAGTCAAAGCCCAGTTTAATTTTCTGCTAGAAATTTGTTAACCAAACTCATTTTTCACATGCATATGCATCATTACATTTTAATTTTAGGTTTCTTGTAGCGTTTAAACTTCCTGATGGTGCTCTAAATTCTTTTTTCAGAAATACCAAAAAGCCTCAAGACAAGAATGTAAAACTTGTGAGCCCTGAAAGACACACATCATAACTACCTAGTTTGAAGAAGGGTATTTTAATTTTAAAGAAGAAAGTTGCTCTTTGGGTAGATGTGGTTATTAAAAACAAAGAACCAGCAAAATCTAATTCCACAATTTGAGGTCAGTTTATATAATTCCTCATTTGAGGCCAAACAAATCCCATAGTGACTAGGATGGCCGAGTGGTTAAGGCGTTGGACATAAGCCAATGGACAAATGCCCTCCTGGGTTTGAGCCCCACTCCTGGTGGATGTTCCTATTAGATGTTCTAGTAAAGCAAGGTTATGCTTAGTTAACTGCATCGACAGGTTTTCCTAAAAGATTTAGCCCGAAGTGGGCAAGCCACACAGTGAGCAGGTTTGCCGAATGCATAAGAAGTTGGACTTAAGATCCAATGGTCCTTGCGGGTTTGAACCCAACTCCTGATAAACTTGTGAGATTTAAATGCAATATCTTATTGACTTGAACCATTTGCATGTGAATGTGGTTCTCAAAGAAGCAGAAGATAGGTTTCTCACATTGGTTTAGATGAAAATGCAACAATGTAAAGAAAGAGTTCTCCTTATTTGTTCAAATGTATAAGATTGCAGGATTTTGTATTCAAACCACCAGACAATGTTGCACAATGTCTTCTGCAAGTCATATTGCAGAAGTAACTTTCACACTTGGAAAACCTACACTGATGCGATACTAAGTATGGCATACATTTCCTACAAGGAACAGTCCAGCACAATATGGTGATCGAACAAACTTAAATGCATTAAAAGATAAAAATATTTATTAAATTAATGCAACAAACCATACATACACAAATGTACCTTAAAATAAAGCAGAAGATTCATCAGTAAATCATGTTTCTATTACTGTATATTTGCTTGTGCACTGTACATGGGCATAAAACACTTTTTACTTGATGTGTAGAAGATATTAAAAGGGAAACCACAAGTGAATGTCTTGTGACTCTCACAGAAGTTTAGCAGTGAGATTGCAGTATCACTTTAGCTCATTTGCATTGCAGCTCCTGTGGTTTACAAGAAAACACAAAGTTTTTCACAATGACAACCATCAAGCGCAGGCACTGGGCCTCGGTTGGTCTCTTCAGAGCGAATCACATCACATGGTTAACACTAGCTTGCAAGACTAGCCATATGCTATGGCTTATGCGAAGTGGTAAGGCGGTAACACCAAGATCATTTATTGCAACATGGAAAACAGCAGCAGAAGAGCTGTCGACAAGGGTTTTTCTTTTTGTATTTGACAGCCTTCTTTATCTGAGTAGTGGCTTTGGCCAAAAAATCTTGGGTGGCGTACACATTGACCTCAATGTTGTTCACCATGGGCCCTTGTTCCTCCACCAACAAGGCCAGCTGGAAAAACAGATCATGGATGTCTCTGATGCGACTCTCCAACTCCAAAAGCTCCTTGTGGCGATTCTCGATCTCAGTGAGTGCTGAGCGAGCGGTTCGCCCGTCTGTGAGCAAGTCGTCGGAGAAAACATTCCACTTGCCGGTCTCGATCATTTCTTCGATTTGATCTCCAGTCACTTCTTTACCCACGATCTCCGCTTGCCTTTGGATGCGAGTCTTGCAGTTGTCCTTCTGTGCCATTTCAGCACTGTTGTACTCATTCATGGCCTCGTGAAAATAACCGGTTATAGAGACAAACTGGCCGCGTATCATGCGGACCAAAGCCGAATGGGCTCCGTGTTTCTCCTCCAACTCTTTACAAAGTGCATTCATCTTCTGTATCCGAGCATACAGGTTCTCCCCTTTGGTTTTGATGTTGCGTGCGATTGTGTTGGAGTCACGTTTGATGCTGCTAATGCGTCTGACAGAGGTGAGAAAGCGTGTGTTCTGCTTGCCCAGCCTCTTCACCTCTATCCGTAGATTGGCGATTTCTTTCTGGATGGATTGGGCTTCTCTGAAAGCATCCTCCATGATGTCCTCACCCTCAAACACCACCGCATGCTGTTCAAATTCACCATTGTCCACATCTTCTCCGCTATCTATTTGGTCTTCCTCTTTGTGGTCTTTGGTGACAACACCTCCCAGTTCAGCCAGCCTGTCTCTCATCTTTCCTGGGAAATAAAGATCAAACCAGAAGGAAATTCAGTTTGTTCGACTTTATGAGCTACATGACAGGCTTTTGGATCTTTATTGCATCGTATGCAAACACATTCAATCAATATACAGTCAGACACACTGTTTACAACGCAGGCCTGAAAGCCTTTCATTGATGGCTTCAGTACAGCGGCAACCATTCACCATGAAGCTAAACTAAATAGAAGACCAGAAGTATGCCGCAATGATGCTGCACATTTACCACTCGATATGGTCACTATACAGAAAATAAAAAGGGTGGGGACTTCCCTTTAGTCCTCTGTTGGACACTATGAGCAATGAGAGCAAATACGTGACTTAAGTGCTTAAATCTAAAATCCTTAACTAAAAGCATTATTGTCTCATTATGAACATTCAAACACAAGTAGCCTTTAGCTATATAAGTGAACAAAATAAGTATTTTCTAAGACCATCTTTCCCGGATGTAAAGTCAACATCGATATATTACATTTGTGCACAATGTACATATTAAACTTAATAGCGTGTGCAAGTGCAGCCACAGCAATATAAACTGACTGTGTACCATTTTAATGTTGTGAACAATGATAGTTCAGTTTCTCAATTAGGTAAAGAAAAGTAACTGAGCATCTTCATTTTAACTTCCTCAAAAATAAAGCAAGCTAGATCTCACAAAATCAACAATTCAATCCAAGTTAAATAAAACAGAAGAACAATGCTTAAACCGACCCAGCAATCGTGCTGAAATGTCACGTTCCTTGTTTAATTTTGAGTAAATATTTGATCTTCCGCTAAACAGCTTTGCGAACAAATTTGCGATCAAATAAGTTAAAACGTTTATGTTTGTTTTACATAAACTGTCACGTTACCTTCTTTCATGCCCCCTCGTGCAGTTGAAACGCTGTAAACGCGATCTTTTATCGGTTCCTAACGCGCATCACCTCCTCATGTCACATCGCTGCAGGAAATAACGTCGCAGTCGAATGACTGACTGACTTGGACTGGTGGGAGTTTCCGAAAAGTCAAAACACGAAAGTTTCCTGAGTTTACTTCAGTTTAAAATAAAGAGTTATCTTATAAACATTTACCATAGCAGTAGTACAATATAGTTTTACTGTGGGACATTTTAGTAACTGGAAACATATATTTGCAGTACTTTCTCGGTGTAGGCTACAAATTATTTTTAACACAAATTAATAATGGATGAAATTGTGTATGCAGGCTATTAATAAATGTATCTGTAATATTTAAGTCTTCTGTGTATTTTTATATTCATTCGTATATGTTAATGTGGTGCAGTGGTAGACGTCATTTGCTTGACTGATGTGAGTTCTTTGGCACTTTTAAAACCCTAAAATGCCACACTTTCCTCCAAATATGATCATGACATGGATGTTTAAAATCCCTTCCCATCATTTCTTCTTTGAAAATGTTCAGCTTACCTTACACTTTGCAGTTTTCGACTTTCACATTATAAAGCCAGTGGCTGATTCTGTGGCGCAAAATTAATCACTGCTATTTTTACCGAGGCAGTTGGGGGTAAAAATAAATGTATAATTGTGGCAGTGCTAGAGACTAACTTGTCAATACTAATTTAAAAAAATAAATAAATAAAAAAAAATAATGGCTATGTTATGTGGCTGTGCTTATACTGCAGCCTCAGACCAACATTCCTGTAGATACAATGTTCTTGTCTTTTACCCTTGACTGACAACATATAATAATTTCTTTAATGCACTCATTAATGCACTCAATAGTTTCTCTGGTAACAAGATCCTCTGAGGTATGTGGGTTTAGGCTTATATTGATCTATGGTACTTTAAACAACTGACATTTTAGAGCGGATCTATGGTCCTGGTTAAATCATAACATAGTCATATTCTGTTCAGATGACTAGGAATTTTAGAAATATTGGTCAAACCACAAACATTTCCAAAGTAAATAATTTTTCAGTGAATTGTTAGCCATTTTAAATAGGCCCTATCAGTAATTATATATGTTTAGTGGAATTAAAAGATGTTGAGGCTCATACATATCATTGTAAGGTGTTCTAACTCTATTGATTGGTTTATATTTGTTATAAAACTTAACTCTTCTAGAACATGTAGTAATCCAGATGAGTCACAGTAATCATGTGAGTCCAAAGCAGAAGTGAAACAGCTCATTTTCTGCACAACACGATAACTAAACTAAGCAGCACAAGTCAATGGTGTGTGCATATGCAGGATCAAATATTTTACATAAGAAGGTTTTATAATCAGATATTTATCTCTTATGAAATGTAAAGATAATTGGTCATTTGGTTCATGCACACACCACATGATGGCAGTAGAGCTTGAATAATGATTCTCAGAAAATGTGACCAATTCTTGACTGAAGTTTGAAATCTGTTCAGTTTTAGCTCTTTGCTCTGCTGACTGTATATTTGATGAACTCTTGTTTGAGAATTGGTGCTTCTTTCGGTTTCCTTTGCTTTTAAAACCTAGTTTAACCAGAAGAGTCTGAGTTTCCTCTTTATGGTTCCTTCCTTACTCTCAGGGTCTCAGGGATTTTTCTTCTTTCTGCTGAAACTTAGAGCTTGCATCATGGCCTAAAACTTACGTCAATGTCCACTGATCTACAACAATCCTGTATACTACCGTCTTAATATAATATAATTATATTAATATAATTGTATTGTCTCCACGTATCCACTATAAGCCAAGCCACAAGTATGCTTGTGGTCCAATCAATATGTTTATTATTTATTTATTTAGTAGTTTTATTACATTTTAATTGAAATGTTGCCCGTATTTTATGCTTTTATTTTATTTTTTTTTTTAGTCTATTTTATACTTCTTTGAAATTGCAACATTGGTAAGTTACGAGTCATTTGAATATTTACAAAAACGAATTAGCATTTATTATTAATAGGCTATACACATTTACAAACATAAAAAAATATATATTTTTAAACGATTCCCGCCCGATCTGGTTTACGACGATTGGCAAATTTGTCTGCAGGATTGTGGGTAGTATTCGCTTTTGTGTTTATAATTAAATGTAAAGAAACATATCATCGATTAACCACAAGAGTTTATGGTAGGTATTTCTTAAATTATTTGTAACATTTTTATACAGAGAAAATGAATGAGGTTTTTACTTCCGGAACGCTACTGTTGCATTCGTGCACTGTTATTTTCATTTGGCATATTTTCATCAGTACTGTATTTCAGTTTTGATCGTTTTCTTACCGTGATTGGTACTTTTCTTTATGGATGATTAACTTTTTCTCGAGTAATTACGTCCAAAGTGATATTTGAACCATTAGAGCCTGTATTACGGAAACATTTTAGAATCGATATGTGTTTCGTTAACCATGCTCATTTCACTTTGGAAATCTTAAATCAAGAATTAATGCTACACAGCACAATTATTTACTTTTCACTTGTGCTTACTGTTGTACCACATCATTTATGTACAGTAATGGTTTTGCTTGATAACAGAGCTGGGTAGTAACGGATTACATGTAATCTGGATTACGTAATCAGATTCCAAAAATTAAGTACATGTAATTAGAGTAATTTACATTTTAAAATACTCGTAATCAGAGTTACTTTTTTATTGATTACATGTTATTCCCACAATAGCAATACATGATTCAGTATTTATTGATTCTCTCTAATTCCTCTTTTTATCTTTTAAATGTTCCTTTCTAAAATAGTCTACGGCTGATATAGACTCAGTCTGTGGACATTCACACGGTGACGACAGCATTTGACCAATGGATTTACAAAGATCATTTCAGCATTAAGAAGTGTTTCAACACTTCATCAACTACTGATGAACATTCATTTTTATTTGGATTATAACTCAGTAGGTTATTTAACCATTTGTTATCATGTATTGTTGAAAAGCTTTTGTCTTTCAAACTCATTCAAATCCACAAATTCTTGTTATTTCTTATTTTAAGAAATAAGGGGGGGGGGGGGGGGTAAAAGACAACATCTCCCTTTGCATTGAACTTTGAGCATCGTAACTTTGCAGATGTTGTTTACGCTCAAACAGCAACATTACACACTAACTGAAGTTAAAAAAGTGAAATCATAATCAATGACCCTTTTAAGTACCCCTGAGATTTTAAAATAAATATTTTAATTATTAAGTATCACATTTGCATGTTCACGGTTCTCTGACATTGGTTAATGGTCATATGGCTTGCATGTAAACATAAAATCTTTCTTCTTTTTTAGTAATTTAATTATTTTGATTGTTCATTTTAAATTATTTATTTAAATTTTACGTTTTTATGATTTAATTACATGTTTGCCTTTCATTAACCTCACAAACCCCCTGCAGTTCCTCTTATGAACCCCAGTTTGGGAAACCTTGATGTAATATAATGTTTAATGCACTTCATGTTGTTAATTACAATGAAAGGAATATATTTTCTCACTCTTTGTATTTTTACATCATTATGGTACAAGATTATCCTTTTTAAATCAATGTGATAAACGAGTGAGGTCAAAAGTAATCTGATTATATTACCTAAAATGTCTAATGTAATGGATTACGTTACTAACTACAATTTTTGTCATGTAATTTGGAATCAGTAGCGGTTTACAATTTGGAAGTAATTTACCCAGGTCTGCTCGTTAATGTCATAGTAATTATTTCAATATCAATTTTGCTGTTGATGTTTGCAACTGATAGCATGTATGTCAAACTGATTATATGCAACAGTGAGAAATCACATGAAACTACTACTGAGAATAATTAAAACATGCAAAGAAACTGTAATTCAAATATAACGACTTCTAGTGCAGTCAGATGACAGTGATCACTCAGGTCCTTACACCGTGTTCAGAGCACAGAGATAGTGTTGTTCAATGTCTGATTGAGGATTTCTAAGGATGCATTCTGTTTTTGACCTATGCACAAAAACCCGCTGATTGTTTATCTGACATGATACAAAAAATAACAGTCTTTTATCGATTTAAATCCTCAAGTATCTAGCCCGCGTAAAGCATCAAGCTTCTTTCAAGATAAACAAATAGAGAAAAAAAGTACAAATAAGTTCCTCTCATTTGTTCTGGAAGGTTTTCTTGTTGTGTACTACAGCCATGATCCACAAAGATCTAGCTTTTGTTATCTTACATCTGAAAGGTATTTTTTTTTCTTTTTTTTTGTCATAAACTGACATTTCTGCAGTGTTGTTAGGAATGTCAGTTTATGGCAAAAAAAAAAGAAAAAAAATGGTTGCACTATTTTTAATCTCACAAAATAATAAATAAATAAAATTATTGTCAAAATTGTAAAACACACTTACTTGCGTTTAATTTTTTTGCACTGATATATATGAATAGTTTGCAATGCATAATTTGAATTTATAGAAATGTTCCGGTTTTATCACTGTTTTATGAAGTTGCCAGTGTTGTACACTGTATGTATGTCATTAAACTGCTTAGGTTAAGACATAAGTCTTGTTTGAAAGTGCTTTCACTGTATGCTCAATCTGTTTATACATCTTGAATTACATCCTTTCCGCCTGAAGTTCTACCTGCAGTCTCTGCTACGTGAGAAAGAGTGCTTGTGTTCGGCACAGTAAAAAAGCGGTCAGAATGGCATTTTTATCATTACATTAGGATGTCAAATCACTTTAGGAAAAAGTACAAGCGATAGAATAAAAATCCCTTGGACTTTATGGCAGAAGAGTTTGTGACCTATCATGAACGGCCAGAATGTTCTCTTTTTAAATGTTCAAATAGTTTTAATTAAAATAGTTAGTTAATCTGATATGCAGAAAATGGGACATAATGTCCAGGTCTTTAACATATTGGAAAGGATAAGTTAATTAGGCAGATCACAGAGTGCTTACAACTTTCCATCCTAATCGGCATGTGCAGTTGCTTCTGTAAAGACTGTGTTTTGTGAATGGGTTATTGTTTCCATTTGCTGTGGAGATGATAAAGAAACCAAACTTTTTTACTCATACATACCTAAAGATTATGGTCAACTTTAGATGATGATGGTTGATGACAATTGTTGTATATAATGTAATACAGGTTTAATATGAATTACAAATTCTATATGCTGAAAACTGTGAAAAAGTGAAATGTACATTAGTGATGTATTTCTAACTGATCTGACCCTAAAATGTCCTGGCCAAATTCCCCCCACTGGCCCTTGTAAATCATGGCCTCCTAATAATCCCCATCCACTTGATTGGCTCTATGACTCTCTCTCCTCTCCACCTGTAGCTGGTGTGTGGTGAGCGCATACACTTGATTGGCTCTATGACTCTCTCTCCTCTCCACCTGTAGCTGGTGTGTGGTGAGCGCATACACTTGATTGGCTCTATGACTCTCTCTCCTCTCCACCTGTAGCTGGTGTGTGGTGAGCGCATACACTTGATTGGCTCTATGACTCTCTCTCCTCTCCACCTGTAGCTGGTGTGTGGTGAGCGCATACACTTGATTGGCTCTATGACTCTCTCTCCTCTCCACCTGTAGCTGGTGTGTGGTGAGCGCATACACTTGATTGGCTCTATGACTCTCTCTCTCTTCTCCACCTGTAGCTGGTGTGTGGTGAGCGCATACACTTGATTGGCTCTATGACTCTCTCTCCACCTGTAGCTCCACCTGTAGCTCTCTCTCCTCTCCACCTGGTGTGTGGTGAGCGCATACACTTGATTGGCTCTATGACTCTCTCTCCTCTCCACCTGTAGCTGGTGTGTGGTGAGCGCATACACTTGATTGGCTCTATGACTCTCTCTCCTCTCCACCTGTAGCTGGTGTGTGGTGAGCGCATACACTTGATTGGCTCTATGACTCTCTCTCCTCTCCACCTGTAGCTGGTGTGTGGTGAGCGCATACACTTGATTGGCTCTATGACTCTCTCTCCTCTCCACCTGTAGCTGGTGTGTGGTGAGCGCATACACTTGATTGGCTCTATGACTCTCTCTCCTCTCCACCTGTAGCTGGTGTGTGGTGAGCGCATACACTTGATTGGCTCTATGACTCTCTCTCCTCTCCACCTGTAGCTGGTGTGTGGTGAGCGCATACACTTGATTGGCTCTATGACTCTCTCTCCTCTCCACCTGTAGCTGGTGTGTGGTGAGCGCATACACTTGATTGGCTCTATGACTCTCTCTCCTCTCCACCTGTAGCTGGTGTGTGGTGAGCGCATACACTTGATTGGCTCTATGACTCTCTCTCCTCTCCACCTGTAGCTGGTGTGTGGTGAGCGCATACACTTGATTGGCTCTATGACTCTCTCTCCTCTCCACCTGTAGCTGGTGTGTGGTGAGCGCATACACTTGATTGGCTCTATGACTCTCTCTCCTCTCCACCTGTAGCTGGTGTGTGGTGAGCGCATACACTTGATTGGCTCTATGACTCTCTCTCCTCTCCACCTGTAGCTGGTGTGTGGTGAGCGCATACACTTGATTGGCTCTATGACTCTCTCTCCTCTCCACCTGTAGCTGGTGTGTGGTGAGCGCATACACTTGATTGGCTCTATGACTCTCTCTCCTCTCCACCTGTAGCTGGTGTGTGGTGAGCGCATACACTTGATTGGCTCTATGACTCTCTCTCCTCTCCACCTGTAGCTGGTGTGTGGTGAGCGCACTGGCACCGTTGTCCTGTGGCAGCCGTCGCAATCATCCAAGTGGATGCTGCACACTGGTGTTGGTTGAGGAGAGACCCCCCCACATGATTGTAAAGCGCTTTGGGTGTACAGCAATACACTATAAAGCGCTATATAAATGCATCATTCATTCATTCTAAAATGTGTTTCTGTTGAATTAATCTATTTTTAGTCAGGTTGAGGTTGTCATATTAAATAATATTGTTTTTCCATAAAACCAGTTTAGATGTTACCCAACAAAACATGACGCAGTGTGTATAATATATGCAACATTGTTATGCGATTCATCCTAGGAAGTACTATTTTCAATTTTTTTTTATTTTGGTAGTAATTAATTAGATAATTTCCTAATTATCTGAAAATACTTGCATCAGTGATTATTACAAAAATGAAAATATAGCATTGGTCTCATAACAAATACAAACATACATACATGCATATATAAATATCCTTTTTCTTGAAGTTCCTCAGGCTCTCAGCCATTTTGTAAGTTTGTTTGCATTAAATTAAACCAGATTAGATGCCTGTAATTATCTTACCATTAGCAAGTAACCACAACACACAATTATGCAATCCAACATCCTACAAACTGGGAAATTCCCACTTCCATTTCCCCAGGTTATATTTACAATTGCAGTATTAACAAAACATTTAAAAAGCAAAATAAAAAGATACAACTAATTCAAACTATAAAAAATTTTTTTTTGGTTGGACCTTATTGAGAGTTTATCAGACCTCTTAAAATACTGAGAGTAACTTTTATCCCACCAATATTGTTTTGTAATACTGCATTGTTAGGGTTTGTAAATTATTTATTGGATGTTTTTTTTTTTTAAATGTACATGGTCAAATCTCTGGCTCTGCTGTGAATAGTTATGAATCTAAAATATGTAATAAGTAAAGAAAAAACGAATAGTATCTTAATGTTACTAAAACAACTATAAGGTTCAGTGTTTGCTGATATAATGATTAATTTAATTGTGGGATCAAAACTGAAAAGTATGTATATAAAAAAAATCTCCAGCAAACCAGAAAAACAGGAGCAGGATACAGTAATTGATTTAGGAGATGCAAGCTGCAAACATCGGGACAACCAAAAACACCTTAGATATCATTCAGTAGCAGTCACTCAAAACACTCGAATATAGAGATGGAGAGTTTTGTCTGGGCCAAGACCTCCAACATTTTCTTCCAAACGTACAGATTTAATTAGTTCTATGTTTGTGGAAACCTTCTATATATGTATCATTGTTTATTTCAATTGAACAATTAGCTGTTTTTGAGAAATAAGGGGTGAGAACCAGAAAGGCGTAAGTGACATTTCACCAATTTTACAGGAGAGCCAAAACAAACATTTTACCATAGTTTGATCTGGGGTTTTTTGTACTGATTCAATTGTTTATAATGAAAAAATGTACACTCATGGATGACGGTACTTTTGCCAGTAGAAAGAGCTCATTAAGAGCTTTCATTTGATATATACATGTTCCTGTGGCTCAGTGGTAGAGCATTGCGTTAGCAGCGCAAAGGTTGTGGGTTCAATTCCCAGGGAACACACATACTGATAAAATGTATAGCCTGAATGCACTGTAAGTCGCTTTGGATAAAAGCGTCTGTGTAACCGATGTGTATGCCAGTAAGGGCTGTGTGTAAACCTCACTCTCCTGACCTCAAAAAGAGGCGCTCTAGAGGCTGTGGCCTTTAGCCTCCTTGGTAGAGCGCCCGCCTCCCGCTCCGGAATCCCGGGTTTGAGACCCGCTCGGTGTGATGGTGCGGACCCGGGGGGGTTACATTGGTGCCGTGACCAGGACGGGAGTGAGGTTTAGGGGGGTGAGTGTAACCGATGTGTATGCCAGTAAGGGCTGTGTGTAAACCTCACTCTCCTGACCTCAAAAAGAGGCGCTCTAGCGACTGACGCTAGAGGCTGTGGCCTTTAGCCTCCTTGGTAGAGCGCCCGCCTCCCGTGCCGGAATCCCGGGTTCGAGACCCGCTCGGTGTGATGGTGCGGACCCGGGGGGGTTACATCTGCTAAATGTAAATATATATTTCCATTTCACCAAAAATGTAACTTACGCCCTTCTGGTTCTCACCCCTCAAAATGATCTTTGTTTATGTTCTTTTATAAAGGAAATGGACGGTTACAGCAACGGGAAATGATTGAGCCAAGAAAGATCTCCAAACACATGACAAACATGAACGCTAATTCAATCAGGAGCCCTAAAGCACTGGAGCTGCTGTGGAGATTCTCATACTGAGTTAACAGGATCAGTTAATTTGAGTCACAGTTCGGCTAACTAAAACCAGCTGATGTTTTCTTCAGACATTATACTGGAATCAGGATGAAACGATGCCTGTGAATAATCTACTGGCATGCACATCCCTCTCATAATGAGAGTTCGTCTGTCTGTTCATCCAACCTTGTTTTGTTTGTTCAGTGTCGCCAATCACAAATTTATCAAATCACGTTTGACAGACATACATTATCCCTCTAGGATATCGTCATTTATAAATGACGCGAAGAAAATTGCATTTAAAATACAATATTAATGTTCAACCAACAAAATTGTATTTTAGTGATGTCAAATGACATCCCCTTCAACCGGTAAAATTAAAATTGATTTACCATGTGCTTCACATTTTTGGTAACTATGTAGTAAAGAAGACATTAGCACATAGGTCACATGCTCTCAACGCTCCATAGTGAGCTCATTTAGACTAGAAAATACATATAAATTTAAGTTATAAAAGTATAATTGTACATCCAAATGTGTTTTCTAAAGTTTTTAGTAATTTTCAATGCACCTTTATGAAAACAATTACTCAGAGACCAACAAATCTGAGCGTCGTGCATAACTGACAAAGTCCTATTATGTGATGCATATTTGCTGTAGCTGGCACTATTGACTAGCATTGGCAGGCAGTATAATAGCCTTTATGCATGTGTTTTAGATTCATTTTCGTAGGATTTTTGGAAGATGGAGAGACAAATCTGCACTTATTTCAGAAAGTATCTAGGATAGTGATATGAGTGCATCAGAAAATCAGGTTGTAGTAATAAAACAAGAAGTTGTTGAGGACCAGACAGAAGCAATGAGGTTGAGGGCAGTGATGAAGAATAGGTTGTTGTGGAACATTATTGTATGCCAGTTTGAAAGATGTGATCCATACAACAACCAGAGGTCAGGAAAGATGCCAATGTCTACTGGCATTACTATACTGACAGGCAGCGATGCTCCAATGATGACTGCACAAGTCAACATCTGCTTATGTGTGGGGTACACAGAAAAAGAAGAGTCTTCTTTACTTTCACTTGTGCTACGATAATTGATTTGAAATTACAAGATGAAACACAATCTTAAAGTTGTTTTAATGCTTTTGAGACGTGGTTTTCAGGCAGTGAAATTGCATCCGAATTTGTTTCAAGTTTTAGACATTTTCACAGATTTATAGCAGCACAAGAAAAACCTTGGAAGTTCATAAAGATTTGTAATGTTTTTTGAAACAGTAAGACCTTTTCACTTCTTTTCAGATGGTGAAAAAGCATTTGATTGTGTGTGAAGTTTCAGACAATTTGCCTAATGTAATTTATTTACCCTTATGGGAGAACGGATCCCTAAAAAAGGTCAAAGGTCAGATGAAGAAAACTAATTTTGGAAAATAATTGTACTCCTAAATATATGTAAAATATAAAGCAATCATTTTTTAAGCTGTAAATTCACGATTAGTACCATTATGCATGCATTTGGAATGTGATAAGGTCAAAAGGTTATTGAACAGCTTGTAGAACCGTCACTTCCTGCTCTGTAAGTGATGCAAGTTTCCTGTGAGATTTGGGTTCAACAACTTTGAGTTCGGTGGGCTCAGACCACCGTCATGTTGTGTTGCTCTCTCCAGTAGATGACCCTGGCCTAGACTGATCCACAGCATCTGTGCACCAACATATGAGCTAACAGGAATATTGAATCTGCCCCTAATGTGTTTATTTACTGTTTAGTGTTATGTGATCTTCAGGCTCAGTAATTCATGTTGATGGTCTTCATGTTGATAATGTTCGTCATGAAATAAAATTGTGTTAATGGTTGAAGGTGAGGTGTGTCTGAGCCCTGTCGCAAACTCATGCTGTTGGTTTACATTTACATTTATGCATTTAGCAGACGCTTTTATCCAAAGCGACTTACAATTGCATTCAGGTTATACATTTTTAACCAGCATGTGTGTTCCCTGGGAATCGAACCCACAACCTTTTGCGCTGCTGACGCAATGCTCTACCACTGAGCCACACAGGAACAGGGTTTAGAGACAATCTTGTCATTTGTGGCCCAGCAAAAATGGCAAATAAGGAGTTCTTAACAAATGTTGTTTTACAATCCAATACAATGCTGAATACCATGAGATGCAATCTGTGCGTAAATGCATGAATGTAAACATGAACCTGATACACCATTGTTTCTCATGTTTCTTATGACTTTGCTAGGTTTGTTATGCCACTGTTTTGGCCTTTTTGGAGCTTCATAGCCTTTGTTTCTACATTATCTGTATAGAAAAGTGCATCATAAACGTTTACCGTTTGGAAACTCAGTTTCAAAATGACTAGAGGAGGCGCAAAATGATGAACAATCTTTTTAAAGTTGTGCAATATTATGTTAAGTTATGTAAACAAAAGGTTGTTTTGGACATTTTTATTATCCTATTTTATTGAAAGGTCAAACTTTTCCTCCTGTTGGGTTGTTTGTCAGACTCGTGATGTTTGAATTCACATGCCCTCGTTTATTCTCAAATTGCATTATGATGAAGGCTGTTCCTCCTCGAAATAACATTTGACCAGTCAGTTGATTTTAATTCAACCTGGGCCCATACTTTCTGCTTTACTGCTTTGGGGCATGAGCTGCCCAAAACGGCTGGAAAAGTCTATATTTTTATCTTTTTAAATACTCCTGAATGTTAGCATGTCACAAAAAGGTTCACTCCCATTGCTCCCGAATTAGTAGGCTTTTCTCTTGCTGTTATTACAAAACATCTTTTCCATGGCTGTAAATAATTTTAACCCTATATGACTACAGATGTCAACACGAAATCTGCTTTTACAGTTAAACTTAATGCCATGTGCCTTTTAAAGCATTGATATTGGCTGAAGTTCAGACTGATTCTAAATGAGGAGTTTGTGTTTGAGGTATCTTTTTCAGTAGCTCGTGTCCTATACAGTTTTGTATTAAAAGACATTTAAGTAAATCTGTAAATTAGCATAAATAATAATGATAGTTATTCATAATTTCTGTCATCCGTGTATTGGTAGTATTTGGTTAAAGGGTTAGTTCACCCAAAAATAAAAATGATATCATTAATTACTCACCCTCAGTTCATTCCAAACCCGTAAGACCTGCGTTGATTATATGAATATGAATATCCTTGCTGTCTATGCAGGGTCTGAGAGCTCTCAGATTCCATTACAAATATCTTAATTTGTGTTGTGTAAGACACGGGTTTGGAACGGCATGAGGGTATGTAATTAATGGCAGAATCTTCATTTTTGGGTGAACTATCAGAATCAGAATGAGCTTTATTGGCCAGGTATGTTTACACATACGAGGAATTTGTTATAGTGACAGAAGCAACTGAATGACAGGACAGGACATAGATGATAAAATAACAATATACATAATAGCAAAAACACAATATACAATACAGACAATTATGTGTGTACAGGTCTGATATATGCAAATTTGAAAAGGAAAAAAATAAGTATGTGTGATGAATAAATAATTGTATAATAGTTTTGTGTTCCACGTTTAATATCAAGTGTTCATGAGATTGCTTGGGGAAACAAACTGTTTCTATCCCTTTAAGGTTCAACTCAGTTTGGGACATTACTACACTTAAAATCATTTGGTGTAGACTTTACTTAGAAATAATGATATAATTACAAAGAATGGCAAGTAACACATTGAATCAAACATGGAATCTTTGAAGTAAGAAAACTGAAATATTACTTTCTTGTAAAACATACTCCAGTAATCTTTGTTTTACACTCTTAGAAATAAAGGTGCTTCAAAAGGTTCTTCACACCGATGCCATAGAAGAACCAGTTTTTGTTCCATAAAGAACCATTCAGTCAAAGGTTCTTTAAAGAACCGTCTCTTTCTTACCTTTTTATGATCTGAAGAACCTTCTTTCAGCACAAATAAGCTTTTGTGAAACAGAAAGGTTCTTCAGATGTTAAAGGTTCTTTATGGAAACATTTAGATAAAAAGGTTCTTCTATGGCATCGTGAAGCACCTTTATTTTTAGGAGTGTATTTACAACTATTAAATATATTTTTTTAGAGTATTAGTTACACTAAAAGCAGAGCTTTCAGATGAATTGGTTGCTGGATGCGTTTTAATGTTTATTAAAGTTGATATGGAGACCTTTTGTAAATTAGTTTGGAGACCTTTATTTCATTTTCTCATTTCAATGAATTACAAATCCTACATCCGTAAATAGTGCTGCATGTGGATTCACAGTTAGACTAAGATCAGGGTTTTGGCTGGGCTTTTGTAAGACATTCACCTTCATTGTTCTTGAGCCACACCAAAGTTTATTTTACCTTGTGTTTGGGATTACTGAAATAACCTTTTCTCAAGTGTTCGTTCCCAGCATACACGGATGTCCAAATGCAGCTCAACACGGTGATGTTATAATTTCATATTTCACCAATGGTGAGTCGCTCTTTGAAAGGTGTGTAACATTAGATTTGAGCCACATATATGCACACCCCCTTGATTTGCCTATTCCTGTCAGGACAAATCTTAATACTGTAGCATGCAATGCTAGAAAATGATATGCGTTCGGTGTTGTTGAAGCAGAAAGGTCCTTTTCTGTTCCTGCATGGCAATACTGCATGTAGAAATGCTTTGAGGAACTTACTGTCATGTACTTAGTTTAGACCTGAACATCTTTAAGATCAACTGGAACACCAACTGCAAGCCAGACCTCTTTACTGGTGCTCTTAAGTCATGTGCAAATACATGAATCTGCATGTTCAATCAGTGTTTAACATGTAGTGACAGGCCTTCCCAGAAGATTTTAAGCTTTAACATACAGAGAAAGTTTCATGCTTTTTGAACAGAAAATTACACTAATAAAACTTTTGCAATGGAAGCACAGAATTCTCATGAATGCCATTAATATTTGTTTCACTGGAATTGGTGGAATAGGGAAACCTGTTGTTAATAAGAAATACCTGTTATTATTTAGGGAGTGTCTGCATACTTTCCATCATTTCATAAGTAATAATTTATATAAATGGGGTGGCCGTGTGAACTTTGACATTTTATTGTTTTAGTTTTCTGTTCTAAATTATTTAATTGCATTTAATATGCTTAAGCGACCTTAAATTACATCATTTGACATTTGAATTGTTTTTAAATACAAATTATATCACAAAATACATTGTTTTGGAGTAAGTGCTTTCCCTCATAGTCCCATGAGAAGATCTGTACTTCATTTTTACAACTTCGAAATTAACGTTTACCTTTAAAAAAAATAATAATAAATATATATATATATTATTCCACACACAATAGGAGCTATTTTGAGTGCCTTAATGCAATCATTGGCCTGTAGGCTACATAAACACATGCGATGGACAAAGAAGCAATAATCATGGGATAAAAGGTCATCCCAGGACTCTCGTTCTCTCTCCCATTGATTCGTCGAGGCGTGCCAGTGTGTCCATGTGATGCAGGAAGGATGTGTCCTAAAAGAGTTTGCATCGAGCCAAACTGCATCACTTCTGAGTCCGACCGCCGCTCAGCACTCATCTTCGGATAATTCCCCCTTTCTCTTTCGAAGGGAAGAAGCCGAAGAGAACAAGAGAAGGATTGTGAAATGGGGGCGACGGCATCATCCGCGCAACGGGACAGCAGATGTGAGGAGGACGCCGCGGCGGAGGAGCCCACTGCAGCGGCGAGCGATGCTCAGGAGGACGGCAGTGCTGCTGATGACAAGGTAGAATGCATGAACCAGCCTCCTGCTGCAGAGAAATGCTGCACAAAGTTTCAGACACGCACAGGCTGTAACTCAAAACTGCCTCCGTTACAGCCTTTTTGAGGTAATGCAGAACATAATATATGATGCTCAAAATGTTGAGTATGTAGACAGGCACGATTTATTGTTTAGAGGTTGCTCTTTTTAGCTGAGGAGAAGGGATTTCTGAGTTATATATCAAGTGTTTCTCTTTAGGATAAATAAGTTGGACAATTGCTTACAGAGTATAGATTTATCAAATGTGTGGACTTTTGTGCTTTGGCAAATCTGAGCACAGTTGTGAAAACGTAAAGTCAGAATCTTTACAGGATACCATTTTCAGATTCAGCAGACTAAAACATTATACTTAACTTTTACTTTGAAACAATTTACACTCAGAAATTGCAAGTAAATGTCTTAAATAATATACACAGAAATAGCAAGTAACTCATTGGATTAAACATGAAAGACTGAAAGAGTATTTTGTTGTCAAATTTAAATAATGTTTTAATTACAACTTATATATTAATTATTGATGTATTTATTTTTAGCAGTTTATTGCTTTTTTAGAAATATACTAGATATACAAAAATAGATTTTCTTTCTCGGATGTAGCTGTAAGAAAGGTTGAGGTTACATTAGGATGAAAATGTGTTTTGATTGGTGTAGAAAGTTTATCAAGAATGTCCATAATGCAATATCCCGACTATCATCTGCAGCTATTTAACTGCAGTAATGAGAGTCAAAAGATTGAAGATTAGGCGACTTTGTCCTATTTATAGGTGTTTGGCCTAAATTTGCTGTATGAACAAAATGTGCTTTGGTTCTAGTCGTTCAGGTTAGATAGTTTAGTTTAGTTTAATAAGAGAGTACATTATTTGATTTACATTCATTTTATATATAAAAATATTTTTTAATTGATCACTGTAGTCTTGTGGTTTGAGAACTTCAGAAATTGACATTGGGATGAAGTTACAAGTCACCTGCCAAGTATTTCTGTTAATATTGCAGACAGAATAAATTCAATAACACTGATAATGGATGCATCCTCAGTGGTTGGCAAATAATATGGTATCCCTTTTACTTGACTCCAAACTTAAATTAGATTTAAAAGTATCTACGCGTTTCGGCAAAAACAACCTTCTTCAGGACACTTTTTTTTTGCCGAAACGCATAGATCCCAAATGTAAACCCAGTACATTAAAGGCTTTTTATCTTACCATGTGAGTGCCTTGGAAGTATCTACAGTATATAATTAGATTTTTTTTACCTCCACCACATCCAATGAGCACCAGTGGCTTTATAAAGACACCCGTGTAACACTCTCTCTGTTTTTTGTAATAGATTTAAAAGTGTTTCATCACTACTAAACTGCTTCTGATCATGTGGGTTGACTTTCTGCTTTGTCCTTTGAAGTTTGTTTTCTTGTTCATCTGAATTATTTATTGGATTAAATGTGTAGGTTAAGGTTTTTGAAAATATGTTTTTTATATATCACAACTCCATCTCCTCTTAGTTTTTGGGTTTGTCAGTTGTTGTTTTTTGTACTAATCAGTGCACATAAATGAAGGGATATTTATAGTGCTCTTATTCCCAAAGGATTGATGGAATTCTCCCTTACTGCACTGGGTGCATCGATTTGCCATGTAAAACATGATGAGGTCAGCCATGGTTTAACAGGAAGTCTGTGAGATGGCTTTTAGTCTAAGGAGAATATGTGATACTCGGGTTCCATAAATGTGTTCATTTATTTTGTTTTGTTAGTTATCCCAAGGGCCATCTATTTCAAACTACACTGTGTTTATGTACTTAACATTCAGAAAATCTGGTATTATGGTATTACATTTTGTAGTTTTTCGTAAACACATTTTGTATAGTAGTTTTTTGGATAAAAGCCGTAAATGTTTCTTTGGCCTGATTGAGCAGTGCTGTACACACACGAGACAAACTATAATATGACAAACTCACTGAGATTGTTGCCAAAAATAGCATATAGATAATATGTATAGTTAAGAGCTGTAATGATAAATAATTTATAAAGTATAATTTACTTAATCACCCCTTATCCGGTCCTCTCTTTTCCATATAGTTATTACAGAATAACGGGCAGATCTCCAGTTTGAATGTAAAGACAAGAAGCCATGCAGATGAATTAAATGGCAACTTTGAGGAGAGAGTACTTGCAGATGGTATGTAAAACTTTTGTATTGATGCTAATTTAATTGTTTCCCATATTGTTTCTAAATTAAATGAGAATATCACTTTTATCAAGTAGTAAATGTCAAACATTTTTTGAGGATACACTCACCTTGGCACTTTTCATTCTTATTTATTTATTTGTTTATTTTTTGTCAGTTGGCTCAGGGTTTGTTACTCTGAAAGAAGATGGCACAGAAACAATTGAAGACCTCCAGGAAATGGATGCTCTTCAACCAGTCACGAAGAATGAGAGCACAGAGATGCTTAATGCCGATAGTGTGACTGTGGAGGAGGAAACTGTGGAGGACAACCAAGCGAATGATATCAATGAAGCTGGCTTCAAAAAAATCTTCAGCTTTGTTGGATTTAAGTTTACCCTAAAAAAAGACACATGTGAAAAGACTGAATCAGACGAACAAGAAGAAAAAGTCACAAGTCCCTCAGAGGACTCCAGTGACACCCAGGAGAACAGTGCAGTGGCAGCAAATGAAAGCACACCTGATGCGACTCAAAAAAGTGAAGGGTCTTCCCAGCCTGATGCAGATGAACCCTTTCAACAAACAGACAATGAAAAAGAGCTGGATCAGGACATAAAGATAGTGGAACATCATGTGGAAGACACACCTGAGAAAGAACTGGAAAAAGAAGCAAGTCCTGAGCCAGAGGAAGCGATGTCACCAATCAAGCAATTCTTTACACAAGGAATCTTTGCCAGTTTAAGAAAGAAAAAGAAAGAAGAGGAAATGCAAAAACAGAGTAAGGAAGAGGAACTCAAATTAATTGAAAAAATGGGTGTAGAAGAGGATGAAAAAGAGGACAGTAAATGTATATGCCTTGATATCTCTTATATTACATCAGAGGAAGAAAAAGATTCACGGGAGAAATACAATGACAAGTTGTTACCTGAAGGAGAGCTTCAGAATTGTCTAGAGAAAGATAAGGTACAAGGAAGTCCACTTAAAAGACTTTTCAGGAAATTCTCCACAAGAAGGCAGAGAGAAAGTAAAGCTGCAGAAAAGGAGACTGAGGCAGAGGAACAAGTCTCTGAACAGCCGAAACCATCCTCAGAATTGACAGCGCTCCCAATAGTGGAGGAACCAGTGGTTGGGGAACCAAAACCTGCTGAAGAGGAGCTAGTGGCTGATGTAAGCCCTCAAGAGTCCAAAAAGAAATCTGACACCACCGTTTCCTGGGAGGCACTGATTTGTGGTGGCTCTGCTAAAAAAAAAGCTAGAAAAACAAATGAGGATGAAACGCTAGACAAAGGAGAGGAATATGAGAAAACAACTGACTCTCCACTGGGAAGTTCCATTGAGGGTGATTATGATAATCTCACATCATCTAATGAACAAACTGGAAGTCCTGCAGAAGGAGAGATGGGATCCACATGGAAAACGTTTAAAAAAAATGGTCACCCCGAAGAGAAAGGTCAGAACTGGAGAAAGTAATACCCCTGAGCAGATACCTTCAGACACTGAGATGAACGAAAACGAACCATTTTCTATGAAGAAACTTATTCCAGGGCATAAAAAGAGAAAATCCGATGCAAAGAAAGACCAAACATCCTCAGACGAGGCTGCAAATGATCATGAAACAGGTGATGAAGATGATGAAACCCCAGCTATTATTCCTCTGTCTGAGTATGAAATAATTGAGCCTGAAAGTCTGAAGGAGGTGCATGAACAACGAGTTGAAATCACAATAGAACATGAGATGCCAGAGATGACTTCACAAGTGTTAGAACAGGACACATCTAATGACTTGGTGCCCAAAATTGCAGCTAAAGTTCCAAATAACACTGTGCCAACAGTCATACATAGATTATCAGATGACTTTGAAGAACTAACAGACTTTGTGAGCAAATATCTGCAACTGAGTGATATTCCAGAAGAAGGCATCATTGAGGAAAGCATCGAGACACCAGTGTCATCTGCTGAGTGGACAACACAGGATGACACCTTAGCTGAGGACATTGTGGAGTTGACAGCAGATGCGGTCACTGCCCCAGAACCATCAAGTGAAGAATTCATTGGGGATGACACCACTGAAATGTTCTCAGCAGTCTCGCAATTAACCGATTCACCCAGGTCATCTGGGCATGTTACACCAGTGTCAGCTGAATATGGTATACAAACATCAGATGTGATCCTACTGGAAGCTATTAAATCAATCTGCATGACTCCAAGTGTTCAGTCAGTAACTACAAAAGAGGAAAGCCAAGAATCTCTGGCCGTATCATTTTCACCTTATATTGTACAGTCATTCACAACAGAGGAACCAAAGGTTTTGGTTGCACATAAGAAAACAGAGGCAATAGTAATATGTACAGGCCTAGAATCTCAAGAAACAGAATTGGTTGAAAAACACCTCCCTGCACCCTTAGTGGAGGCAATACCTGAAGTAAGTGATGCTGTCTCAACTGAATTCGTCTCTGATAACTTTACAGATGAAACTGAAATTGCAGGACTTGGGACAGATGAGGTATATAAGGCTGAAATTAAGGAAGTAATTGTAAGTGAAAAGGAATCTGCCATTGAAACTGAACTAAGTGTAGAGCAAGTCATTGAGTTAGTGGTAGAGTCTCTTGTGGGAGAATCAGAGGAGACTCATATGGAGGACCAAAGAGAGGAATGCTCAACTGGTATTGAACTCAGTCAGGTGATTGAGACAATGCCAAGTGAAGATGGGCTTATGTCAGACTACACTCATGGTCCCGGAACAGAGTGTCCCTTGCATTCATTGTTAGAGGAACCTGTAAATGAACAACCAGTAGCTGCTGAACCTGAAAAAGAGCTCATGATTTCAGATGTTGAATTGTACGTTGCTGAGAATGATCAACCTGCATCCACTGAAGTTATTGAGTCTTTGACACATGGTGATATAGACAGCAGTCCTGGTACTACCACAAGTAAAGAAGTTAAAGAAATAGAAATGAATGCCTCTGCTGTGGAGTGTCTGGAAATCACAGAGACTGATAGTATTATAAGTCCAATTTCAGATCACATACAGGCAATAACACTGGAGTTAGAAGCAGTTGAATCAATACATGTTGATGCCTGTGAAATACAAGTTGGCGTAAAAGATGCAGTCTTATTAACAGGTGATTCAGTGCTGACTGTGGAGGATATCAGTGGGAAAATGGAAGAAAAAGATTATGAAAAAATGGCACAGCAGGACATTAAGGAAATATGTGTAGAAGAAGAGGCAGGGGATGATGTTGCTTCAGAAGTTGTTAAAAATATTGAGGTTGAACATATTTCAGAAGCTAGAGATGAATCATTAGCCAGAGAACAGCTGCCAGCCAAGGAGGAGTCACTTCCAGAACCAGTATTAGTTGAAGAGGCTGAAGAGCTCCATAAAGAAGACATTGAAACATATTTGGATGATAAAGTGGAAGACAGTGCAACTGATAGAATGGATGGTATTTTTGTGAAAGAGGAACATGCAGTAAAGGAAGGGCAACCTCTGATAAACATTGACATCAATGACACTCCTACTGATGAATCTCCTGAAATAATTGTTAATGCAGGAAGTGAAATTGGAGACATGGTTCATAAAATAAGAGAGCACACAATTGTTCCTGCATTTTCAAAAGATGTATCTGAGCACACAGAAACACCAGAAGAGCCTGACGCTATTTCTGAAGCCATACTAAAACCTCTAGAGATAGTATGGCCAGAAGTTGAAGCAAAACCTGTAGCAACAGAAATTGTGGTTTCTCAAATAGAAGACTGGGGTCAAGACACCAAACCAAGTCCAGAACTTCCCAAAGAGAATGCACAGCCAGCAACAGCGGAGAATATTAAGACTGGTAAAGTTTTAGAGATGGTTGCCATTATTGAGAACACAACAAAACAATCTGGGAAAGAGAAGCCTATGGTGTCTGAACCAGTAACACAGGTACTTGCAAAATCGAAGCTACCAAAGGCAACAGAACAAGAGGGTGAAGCAATAGATGGTGACCAGTCCCCAGTAACGACATCATCAGAAATTAAGGAAACGGCATTTCCAGAAGAAAATGATACAATGGCTGTTGCTCCCAAACCAGAAGGGTTTGGTTCAGTGCCGACTATGATTGAAGTGGCTACAACTACAGTGCTGCCACAAAATTATACTGCTGCAGAAATTGAGGTTAGTAATATGAGTGAAAAGAAGAATGAAGAAGTTGAAAATGCTAGTCTAAAATGTAAACCTCTTGAACAGGTAAGAGAAACGATACTGTCAAACGAGTTGCAGGTAGACAAGACAGAAATTAAAGATGAAATACCTGCAGTAATAGAAATAACACCCATTGCACAAGAATCACCACTGACATCTGAATTTACAGCAAAAATGCCAGAAGTTGCTGTTTCTGAGATAGAGTCACAAGTAGTGAGTGAACTCAGGGCTGAGACGCTTGAAGTGACAGAACCAAAGGTAGAAATTCCATTGGTATCAGAAGTGAAAGTAGAGACAGCTGTAGTAACTGAAATGGAAGTGGAGACACCAGTTGTCACCTCAGTGGTTAAAGAACTTGAAGTAGAAACACCAGTGGTTACATCTATGGCAAAAACAACTGATACTCATAATTCTGCTGTTACATCACAAAATCTAAACATAGACACTGACACATCATTGTTGACAACAGGGATCAAAGAACAAGTGGTGGATATTCCCACTGTTATTTATGTGGTAGTGACACCAGCTACACCTTTAGATGAAGCAATACCAGTTGTAACTCTAGGCAATGAGTCAAAGGATGTACCTCCAGTAAAAGACACACCTGTTGAAACACCAAATGTCGAATCAGTGATTGTGAGGACTGCTGTGGCCCCAGTAGTAGAGATACAGAATGTGATTCCAGTGGTAGCAACATCAGATCTTGGTTCAGTAATAGTAGCAGAAGCTGTCTATCCAGTGGTAAGTACAGGAACAGTGAATATTACACTGGCAGAAGCACCAGTTGTGAGCACAGTTGTAGAAACACCTGTTTTTTCTGTCACAGCAGTAAAATCAACTCCAGCTCTGGTAGAGAAAACAGTTGTTTCCCCTGTAGTAGAGATCCCAGCCACAGTAACATCTGTTGTGGAGACTCAAGCTGTTGTTTCAGTGAAAGAGACGGTACCTCCAGAAGAGGTTACACTAGATGTGACCTCATTTGCAGAAACACCTGTGAGCCAAGTAATTGAATCTCCCATTGTCTCCATCACATCAGTAAGACCAACAGTAGCTGAAGTGGCAAAGACACCAGGCACTGAGATACCAGCTACGATTGCAATGACAGTGGCAGAAGTTGTATCTCCTGTAGTAGTTACATTAGCTGGAACTCCAGTAGCATCAGAAATAATTATGATCCCGGAAGTAAAAACTGCAGTAGTAACTTCAGCTGCAGAGACGTCACTTATGACATCAGTGGTAGAAACACCAGCTCAGATTTCAGTAATTGCAACAGAAGCAGCACATCCAGTTACACAAGCAGCAACTGCAGCATCAGAAACATCAGCTGTGATGCCAGTTGTAGAAACTGCTGTTGTAGAGTCACCTTCAGTTGCAGTGGTTGAGACACCATTTGTGACCCAAGTGGTACAGACACCAGGTCAGGTTTCAGAGATGGTAACAGAGACTGTCCCTCCGGTAGTTGTTTCAGAAGAGACTGCAGGAGTAGAAACACCTGTTGAGGTCCTAGTATTACAAACAGCTCCAGAATAAGAGAAATTTTCAGCAGGGACTGTCCAGTAGATGTTTCAGCAGTGACTGCATAGAGACACCAGTTGTACCAAGTCAGACACCAGGTCAGGTTTCAGTGATGGTAACAGGGACTGCACCTCCAGTAGATGTTTCAGCAGTGACTGCAGCAGTAGAAACACTTGTTGTGATCCCAGTATTAGAAAATCACATTTTAAAGTCAACTCCAGTTGCAGTGGTTGAGACACCAGTTTTGACCCCAGTGGTACAGACACCAGGTAAGGTTTCAGTGATGGTAACAGAGCCTGCACCTCCAGTAGTTGTTTCAGCAGTAACTGCAACAGTAGAAACACCTGTTATGACCCCCCAAAGTTGCAATCTACCAGTCAGCAACCACAGTCAGCCCCCCAGAGTTGGGTCAGGTGCAGGTAACAGCACTGCACCTCCAGTAGTTGTTTCAGCAGTGGCTGTGTAGACCTGTGAAATACCTGCAGTTGCAGCGGTTGAGACACCAGCTGTGACCCCAGTGGTACAGACACCAGGTCAGGTTTCAGAGATAGTAACAGAGACTGCACCTCCAGTAGTTGTTTCAGCAGTGGCTGTAACTGTAGAAATACCTGTTATGATCCCTGTAGTAGAAAGTCCAGTAGTAAAGCCAGCTCCAGTTGCAGTGGTTGAGACACCAGTTTTGACTCCAGTGGCACAAACACCATGTCAGGTTTTAGTGGCAGTAACAGAGGCTACTCCTCCAGTAGTTGTTTTAGCAGTGACTGCAGCAGCAGAAACACCTCTTGTGATCCCAGTAGTGGAAACTCCAACTCCAGTTGTAGTGGCAGAGACACCAGTTGTAACCCCAG
Source organism: Ptychobarbus kaznakovi (assembly GCA_027422405.1). NCBI lineage: Eukaryota > Metazoa > Chordata > Actinopteri > Cypriniformes > Cyprinidae > Ptychobarbus > Ptychobarbus kaznakovi. The sequence continues at coordinate 24,957,251 of CM049806.1, read as the reverse complement.
TGATGATGACACCAACTGTGACTCCAATAGCGGAAAGGTCAGTTGTGAGCCTAGTACTAGAAACTACCACAGAAACACCAACTTCAATTGCAATGGCAGAGAGACCTGTTATGATCCCAGTGGTACAAACACCAGCTCTGGTTTCAGTGATTGCAAAAGAGGCTGCACCTCCAGTAGTTCTACCAGCAGTGACTGCAGGAGTAGAAGTAAAGCCACCAGTGGCAGAGATACAAGTTTCAGTACCAGAAGCACCTGCTGTGATCCCAGCAGTACAAACACCAGTTACAGAGCAGGCAGTACAGAAACCAATGATACCAGCCGTGCCCTTGGTAAAGGCAACATCAGTTGTAACTGAGATGGAGGCACCCACTGTGACTACATTAGAAAAGGCACGACAGGAAACACCAGCAGCAGAGACACCTGCTTTATCCCCTGTGATGATGGCACCAGCTATTGCCGCAGTTGTAATAGCAACAGTTCCACCTGTTGCTACACCAGAAGTAAAGAAAACAATATTGCAGGTAGTTGAACAGGAGAAAAAGGAAGCAAAGTCAGAGGCTTCGGTTGTGTCTAAAGATGTTGAACCACCATTTGTGACTGCGAAAGAGGTAAAGACATCAGATTTAATTGAAGAGTGTATATCAGATGAAGAAAATGGGAAGGCTTCCTTGCAGCATACTTCAACAGAACCTCAGTCAGAGGTAGAGGAGGATGTGTGGGAGGATGCTATAGATAATATTGGAGATTCCCCGTGTCAGGTGACACACACAGAGGGTGCACCCCAAGATACTGCTGCTAAACAAACATCTGATGCTGCAATTTGACAGTGGTGTGCTAAACCAGATGAAAGATTTGAATGAGTTGGTAAGTCATTTTGTTATATTGCATTCGGTTATCAGTCATTTTTGATGTAAAAAAAAAATCATAACACTGATTCTATAATTTCAGGTGCAAGTTTATCAACGAAAATTCAGAACATTTTACACCTGGAAGAGGCTGCGCTCAGCACAAAATCAGCTGGGATTCATATCTCTGACAACAAAGAAATGACCAAACCACTGAGAAGTAATATTGCATTATTAGAGTTCCATTAAGCAAAAGTGAACCCAAAAACAGTAGTTATTCATTGGAGAGGCTGTTTTTTGATCATTAACTACATTTTTGCATTTTATTTTGATGCAGAAAATATTTCTATATGAAACCCTTCAAAAGCAGCTATTTTGTCATATTTTTACTGAGGATATTTGTCAATTTATGATTTTTTTATATTCTAATTCAGACATTAGAATAAGCTTATGGCACATTATATAATGTTTTATTACATATCTAAAAAAACATTTGTACACATGCATTATATCCTGACCGTTTGGCATATTTAGCATACATTTTTTTATCATTGTAGAAGGATGTGCAATTCCTGGTTTTTAAAGATATATACTAAATCAAATGTAATTTTGTTTTGAACCATCCAACCTCTTGATTTGGATCTGGGATACATTTATTTTATACTCTAAATATGATGTACCCTTTACCAAAGCTGTAATGAGCAAATCACAATCATGCTCTGTCAGAGAGACTTAGACTGAAAATGACTGTTTCATTTGTTTTACAAAGAACAGTACAAATCTTATCAAACTCATGATTTATTTTTGTTGCCATGTCATTGTTATGATTTTTTATTTTTTTTTTTACAATTTTAATTGACAGAAACACCCAATTTCAGAAAATATTTGTGACTATATATTTGGCATAAAAATTGAAGCATGCAAACTAATGTTGCAACTACTGACTTTTCCCATTAGTTTTTTTCCCCAGAGAAGCACTTAATATGTATAAATGTTCCACGAGTATCAAATGAATAATGAGTACCAAAACACTCTGTACTGCATATAATCATTACACAGTTGAGCATTTTTGTTAATATTATACAACCTGCCTTGCCTGAGGTTTGCGTCTGGCCTGATACAATAAGCCATTACAGTATTGAAAACATTTTTTACTTATTCTAATATATTGTTAAGTGTTGGAGACCACATGCACAGACTGTTTGATTATACAGACTATGCATATTTGAAGAAATTGCAATATTAATAATCTAAATATAAAAGTGTAGTATTGTTCCTGGATTTGGTGACTTAATTTTGTTTTATAATTTTAAGTTTTATTTAAATAAAAGAAACCTTACCAATTTTTGAATTGTGATTTATGAAAAGTTGATATACAGCATGCTAGTAGTTTTTATTTATGTTGGTGAATGGATGAAAGACAGCCTCATATGCTGCTTTTTTATACTTGCAATGTAGAATTACTTAACAAGGAAACTCAGAAGTGTTTCTGATTGGAAACATTAAGTTTGGCCATTTTATTAGTTTCAAGCAAACTCACAAATGACCATTCAATAGAAAAAAAGACATGAAATAAAGCAGTGGACCTTTATAAAAAGACTTATCTCAGTTCATAACAACACATACATACAAATGGTTAAATACTGGCAATAAGCTAATACTGCTTTAGCATGACATTTCAAGAAGGAATAGTTACTTAAGAAGTAGTTGTCTCCAAGTCCTTATTTTGATTTTCCCCCAGTGAATTTTCTGCCAATGGTACAGCATCACTCTCAGTCAAACACTGATGTTTGGGAACCTCAGAAGGACTCGCAAAAGGTGCTGCACACATGCTACATTTATAAGGTCTTTCAGAAGAACGAAAGAGAGCTTCCACTTGACTGTTGTCTTCTCTACCACACAGAACCAAACTCTGTTTGTTGACCATAATGTACGAGTCTGTGTCCTGACCCAAACAAACGTGTCGAGCAGCTTGATTGGCTCTGCAGAAGTTCTTTCCGCAAGCACTGCACTTATATGGCTTTCCAGTGTGAATGTACATGTGCTCACGCCAGTGACTTTTCTGAATAAACTTGCGAGCACAGGTCGGACACTCAAATTTTCTGCGTTTCATTTCACGACCCATCTCGGTGCCCTCCAGGTTGTCTATATCAGCAATTTCAGAGGGCGGCGGGGTGTCTTCCATCCACGCCTGTTGATCGGTATCACTAATAACATCACTGTCAGCACGCAAATGGTCCTCCTCCATTTCCTGATCTTCAAGCGCAATAGTGTGATCATTTTGCATAGACAACACCTGTGGCTCAGCTGCTTGGTTGGTGTGGACAAGGAGATGTTCCTTCAACTTGCACCTCTGTTTAAAACGCATTCCACAATAATTGCAGGTGTAATGCTTTCTGGAGGAAGCACTCTTACCCATTATGCCATATGTGAGGTGTTGGACCATTGTGGCTGCAGGATTGGGGTGGGTGACTCTATGCCAACAGGTTGTGGAGATCTGTAATCCATATCAGAAGTTTCCAAAAATTCTCGGTTAACAACTTCCGAATTTTTAGCATAAATGCATGCTGTATTTCTTTCAGGCCGGCTGTATGTCTGATCAGGTATCTGTATGCCATAAAGCGAGTTTGTCAAAGGTACATACTGGGACTCAGGGTTTATAAAAAGACTTGCCTCCTGTAATAAAGGGTAGGCATGCAGGAATTTTACACCCTGCTCAAGGCGAAGAGGGTCAATGGGCTGTGTAGTGAATTTTCCAGTGTACATTAAGTTAAGCAGGTAGCTGAAGATATCTGCTTGTATGTCTGAAGGCCTCAGTCGAACACAGTTACTGCAAAAGAGAAGCATAAAGAATCATTTGATAAAAAAAGAACTGCAAATGTGAACCAAGAACTTTTTTTGCAATCACGTTTGTAGTACCTGTCTTGATGTATGAACAGCATACGGAAGTAGTTTGAGAACGCTGCAAGAACGGCCTTGTGGGCTTTGAAAAGAACATCTCCGATGGCGACAGTACAGTCACAGAGGAAACCAAACTCTCTCTGAGCATTGAGGCGCTTAAGGAGAACAAGACCGTGATGGGCCAAGTCCATTTTTTTCTGCCTAAACACACACACAAATTAAAAGAAAATATAAAATATTCGTAATGTTTTCAGTAGGTTCAGTCAATTTATCTGGCACCTCATTAAATATGCATTATTAAATAACATCTATAGCTAATGTGTCCTCATGGCCGTGGGAACTAGGGGTGCTGAGTTTTGCAAAACAAAACTCTAGTAACCGCTCCATTGTGAACATACGAGCTGTAACCACTGCAAGCAGTAAAGTAAACAGCAAGAGTTTGTCAGAACTCAACTGGTTTTGCGAGAGAATGCAAAACATTTGAAATATATTTTTTCCTCCCACCCCAATGTCCCTAAAATGGCTCCGTAAGTTTTTTTCCCCCTCAAATGTGACATGTGAATGTATTTTCTTGGACTGAAATATGAAGAACAAAACACATTTTTAAACGGTTTTGAAAAATACAAATGTTTAAAATATATTTAAAAAAATAAATGAAAAAGTGGCGAAAAAATATACTGGTATACAATATATTCTGATACATATTATTGCAAATATATATTTTCGGTCATTTTTTGTATATTAATTTGATTACTTCTTACAAATACAGTACAAACTACTTGTGATAACATTCCTTACTTGCGTGTGTGTGTGTGGGAGTACGTGTGTGTGTGTCTGTGTGTGTGTGTGTGAGTGAGTGAGTGTGTGTGTGTCAGTGTGAGTGTGTGTGTGAGAGAGTGTGTGTGTGTGTGTGTGTGTGTGTCTGCTGAAGCCCCGCCCATGCTGGTGAATTCCGAGTACAAAAGTTTCCGCGGACAAATAGGAAACACGCGCTCACGCAATGAACCCAATAAAATAACATTACACTTTAAACGAGCGGAAGAAAAATCACACAGATGAAGAGAGACATGAAAACAGTTCATCTTCGCAACAAGCAAAAGCAATGCCAAGACGAAAACGGTCAAAACATGAATCATTTTCGGTTAAGATCCGCGAGTAATCGATAGTGTCCTTCGTCACGGAGTTAAAAAACAAGCCGACGAACAGTTTTTATTAAACACTTGTTTGAAATAAAACCTTTAAACCGTCACTTACCGTCTGCTCTTTCTCGACAGAACTCTAATGCAGTATTCAGTTCAGTAGTTTGCTGAAGCGGAGGAAAGCTCTCCGCCGAGACGTAGGCTACGCGTTCAGCCAGTCTGTGATCCGCTGCCGTTTTCCGGAGGCTTTGAATCACATGATGTGAGCGGGGAGCGCGCGCCGTATCGAACGGCTGTCTGTCAATCACTAGAGGCTGATCAATCAAGCAACACCAGAACATCACGAAGTCAAGATGCATTTGTTAGCAGGTTCATTTGAGCATCATTTTTAATAACTAGAATGATGAAATTATGAATAAAAGTGTAACATGTGAAGTGTAAATACTTAAGATTGTATATGTGTTCCAAAAAAAACAGAGACAGTTTGTCACAGCTTGTAAAGTAAATAACATTTGTTGAGAAATGTTAGCATTATTAGAGGCTATGTAAGCAAAACACAATTACAAAACCAAGCTCCATACCATTGCAACAAGGCAGCGTGTGAAGAGTTGTGCACATTTTGGAGCGGTTTTATACTACACAAGCTCATTTAGAAGTTCCAAAACTCAGCTATCTGCTTAATCTGGATTTTACAGCAGGAACAGAGTTAAAGACATAAAATCAACAGTGATTTCTATCCCGCAACTTTCTGAAAAGGAGGCAAAACAGAAACAAAATGAGCCACTATTTATCTTTTACTTTAAAAAAAACTTTATTTCAGGTCAGTTTCACATTAAGAATATCAAAAGACAAGATGATTTAACAATGAGAACTTAATCTACAGGAAACAAAATGATTTGCTGGTTTACAAAAAGTCACTGTATGCCATTGAAAGACTGTATCTGTGGGTCCTCAGAAGATTACACGAGCAAGTTCAAACATCACCTATAGAGAAAACAAAATAATATATATAAGTTTTGCATTGCATTTGCAAAATGTGTACTTTAAATCAAATTTGGAGGACATAAATACATTATATGATATAGTAGACATTTCAAGTTTTTGACAGTGTGGCTGAATATTATTTATTGTCTATTGAACTGGGGCCTGTAGCATGAAGCAGATTAGCTGGCTAGCCAGATCAGTTTCAGTTTAGTTTGCACCAATCCTGTAACTCTGAATTTGTTCATCTACCATCATGGTACAGACCCCTGGTGTTCAAAATGAAAGTCTGCCTAAAATGGATATCAGTGTTTACTAAACCTCAATTGTAATCAGTATGACGATCATCCACTCCAGTCTGAGACTGTGTTTCTCACTGAGGTGATTCCTCATCAGGTCTGTTAGTTCAGTGCAGTGTTGTAACTTCTCGTTCACAACCTAGAAAATAAACTGAGTTAGGATCAAAGCAACATTTTATCAGGATATGTATATGTCCCTTAAAGGAACACTACACTTTTTTGGAAATAGGCTCATATTACAACTCCCCTAGAGTTAAACAGTTGAGTTTTACCATTTTTAAATCCATTCAGCCGATCTCCGGGTCTGGCGGCAGCACTTTTAGCTTAGCTTAGCATAGATCATTGAATCGGATTAGACCATTAGCATCTCGCTCAAAAATGAATGAGAGTATAGTTCCTAGCCAAATCGGCCTAGAAAATCGCAACTTTTCATTTTCCGTCGGTCTTCGTACACGGTTTAACTACAGAAGAGTCAAGATGCAGAAGATTAATGTTACTTTTGCTTTGAAGTGAATGCGCCGATCCCCGATCTACATAAATGAGTCTATGTTCGCCCGAATCATTCGTGATTCAGCTTTATCAACAGAAGTGAGCATAAGTGTTTTTATGAATCTTTGCAAATCGCCTTTTCTAATAATGAGCTAGTTAGTCTGTTTCGCGGCTGGAGTTTAGTATGCTCTATAGATATATATACCTAGATGCCTCATTATCAACTGTTTCTATGGGCCGTGATACGTAAGCCATTCAACATTTTTAAAACGGTCTGCGAGTCTTTGAGTGCATTGACTGTGTGCGTCTACAACAGCAAGTTATACGCTTGTATATCTTTGAATATTCATTGATTATTATGGTGAATGCGAGATGGCTGAAGCGTCAACGTATCTGGAGCGGTCGAATAGAGAATCTACATATATCTATGGTCTGCTCATCACTCCACGGAAGAGAGGGGCGGAGTCAGCAGAGCTCACTAGGATTTAAAGAAACATTGACTATAACAGCATGCTGAAAACAGAGCTGAATTTTACAGGGTAAAGAAGGTGTTTTTTACACTACCATTGAGAAATTAACCAAAATATGTTATAGACTTTTCATTAAGACCCTAAAGAATCATATCAACTTGTGTAAAATGGGCCTCCGATGACCCCTTTAAAGTTTACTCACCCTTAGGTCATCCAAGATGTAGATGAAAGATGTAGTAATTTAGCATGACATCACTTGCTCACCAATGGATCCTCTGCAATTAATGGGTGCCGTCAGAATGAAAGTCCAAACAGCTGATAAAAACATCCCAATAATCCACAAGTAATTGTCTTGTGAAGTGTAGCGGTTTAAAGTTAAAACAGGTTAATGATAGATTTGTGTCTTATAAACACACAGCTTTTCTCTTCACAAGATGTTATTTGATGGACTGGAGTGATGTGGATTACTGTGATGTGTTTATCAGCTGTTTGGTTTTTCATTCTGACGGCACCCATTCACTGCAGAGGATCCACTGGTGAGCAAATGGTGGAATTCAAAATTTCTCCGAATGAAGAAACAAACTAATCTTTTGGCCAGGACTCCCTGCTAGAAGAGATCTATATCTCAATGGGACAATTCTTGGATGTCTGAGGGTTCTTGGATGGTCGGAGGGTGAGTAAATGTTAAGCTAATTTTTCATTTTTAGGTGAACATTTCCTTTAAGATAGATGTACTACAACTTTTTGCAAGTACTTTCACTAACCTTAACTCTTCGGTTAATATTGAGGAACTGACAGGTCTTGTCATAGAGCTGCTCGAGATCTTCTCTGTCCCAGTAGAAATCAGGTGTGATCAGTAAGTCAGAGCTGAGATTTATGCAGTGCCTGTAAAAGGTTAAAAAGATTATAATAACTGAATTAAATAGAGCAGCAGGTTATCTCATACAAAACGAACCAGATAAAATTATACAAAATCAGCCTCACCTCAAGGAAAAGAGCTCCCCTATCTTCTGCATAACTTCAGCCCTGGACAGTTTCACTCTTTGTCCAGATTTTAGCATCTATTAAAAGTATTATGACTACAATTACCTCATTTACACACTGAGGTATATGTTGCATTTTTAGAAAAACAACATGTTTGCATCTGTGCCATTTACTATACAGAACTATTTTAACTTGCAAAAAGCAGCAAATGCTGGTATTACCAATGAAAGTGTACATAAGTGGATCTACCTCAGGAATTGACTGGATGGACTCAACAAAATTGTCGAGAGAGACCTCCCATATTGCTAGTTTTACTGAAATCATGCAAGGTAAACAAGAATATCAACACAAAAATCATCAGTGTTTTTATAATTTATTTAAAAAAAATGGTGAAAATGCAAACATATCCCACCTGACAGAGATAAAGCATTGGAAAATGCAAACTTCTCCAGAACAACCTGATCATAATCCAGCTCCCCGTTAAACAAGAAAATTCCACGATGGAGTTTTGAATTACCCCTAAACCAACATAGAAATAAAAAAATATATATATGAAAATACTGCAACTTTCAGCAGGTATTATATGATTTAATATATGTTGCATTAAGAAGGATTTGTGACTCACTCTTCTACTGTATAATTGATCTCTTCGTTTTCCCAGTGGACTAGGGCGACTTCATAGGGTTGAATTTCATGCTGTTCCAGTATCCTCATCACTGTCTTTATCTGAGTATACATGCAAATAAACATCAAAGTTGGCTCACCGAGGCTGCTTTTATTTGAAAAAAGAGAGTAAAAACATTGATACTGTGAAATATTACTATGATCTTTTATTTGACTAGATTTTAAATTGTAATTTATTCCTGTGATGCAAAGCTAAATTTTCAGCATCATTACTCCAGTCTTCAGTGTCACATGATCCTTCAGAAATTATTTTAATAGGCTGACTTCCTGCTCAAGAAGCATATATGTTTCTTCTTTTCTAAACAGCAGCCATATCACCCTGCAGCCCAAGACCGGTTGCCCACTGAAGCTAAGCAGGGTTGAGCTGGTCAGTACCTGGATGGGAGACCTCCTGGGAAAACTAGGTTGCTGCTGGAAGAGGTGTTAGTGAGACCAGCAGGGGGTGCTCACCTGCAGACTGTGTGGGTCCTAACGCCCCAGTGTAGTGACAGGGACACTATACTGTCAAAAAGCACTGTCTTTCGGATGAGACATTAAACCGAGGTCCTGACTCTTTGTGGTCATTAAAAATCCCATGGCACTTCTCGTAAAGAGTAGGGGTGTAACCCCGGTGTCCTGGCCAAATTCCCACCACTGGCCCTTGTCATGGCCTCCTAATAATCCTCATCCACTTGATTATCTCTATGTCTCTCTCTCTCCTCTCCACCTGTAGCTGTAGCTTTGCATCACAGGAAGAAAATTACATTTTAAAATATTTTCATAATATTGCAGTTTTCACTGTAATTTTTATCGAATAGTTGCAGCCCTGGTGAGCATAAAAGTCTTCTTTCAAAAACATTACAAATATTAATTATTCAAAATGTTATGCTGTGAATAAAACAGAACTACTACTCACAGTTTTTTCTTCAACATTCCAGAACACCACAGAGCCTTCTCTGTAGGGTAAACAAAACAAAAAAATAAAACCCCAGAAAATCAAATGACAAAACATCATTCAGCATACCTGAAGAGGAATATTGTGCCACTATCATAAGGTTTCGCAGCATTCTCTGTTCCCATCGCCAAAACATTAGAAGCATCTGAAACACACAAGATTCATTTACTGCAAATATGTGTATCCTTCAAACAAGAATGGGGTGCATTATATTCTGTGTATTGTCAAAAACATTCAAAAGTGATGTAGATGAACCGACCTCTGGGAAATTCTTTGATTTCAATAAAGCCATGAGCGATGAGATCGTGACAGAGTGTTGGTAAATGGTATTGATCTGCAGTAGCGTATGCGATGCACTGCATCATGTCCTGGAAAACGTAATTATACATAATTATATATGCCATAGGTGATTTTAAGATAAAGAATCGTCACACACCTCCTCCAGACTGGGCTGATTGGTTCGTGAAGGCTGTTTGGTTCTTGGTCCCTTAAAAGTCCTTTTTCCGGGTATGCCTCCTTGTTTCAGCACTGACTTGGTGGTGGCTGTTGTGGACTGCAATCTCATTTGTAAACTCCATGTTTTGGATTTTAAATTTAAAGGAGTACACATTTCAAAATGTGATCTCTGACACACTCCTCTCTGTAATACGTATCTATGGTTGTGTAAACTGGTGTGACAATTCCTCCAGTCTTTGAAAAGCCTTTGTGTAAATGCACTGGATGCCAGTGTTGTGCAGTTTAACCTGTTGGCGGAGACACTTTTTAATCCATTTAGTGTCCTGAGAGCAAATCCACAGGCTTGTGTCCTTTTCGAAGGCTGATGTAACCTCCATAAAATCTTGAGAGACATGCCTGCATGAACAAACAGTTTCAGCATTAAAACCGTGTCAAATTAAGTCTACATTAGCAGGCTAAGAGGCCTTTATTTGAACTGCCCTTGAATGACAAGCATGTCAACACACTGCATTGTTCATATCGAATTATGTATAACCGTTCTCACGTCATGATAAAGGTCATTTGAAGCAAATGCAATTGAAGCTTCATTCTGATCAGAAGACATAAAGCAGACACACAATACATTGTTTTGTACTCTCCTGTAAACGCGAGCTGTTACATTTGATTCTAATTATCAACAGCAATTCATTATCTTTAACCTTTACCGTACCTGCCGCGTCCCGTCCCGCCAAATATTAGAACATTCGGTGACAGAAATTGTTACATTGTATAATATACAAATGTTGCAACATTCTCAAACATTCACATAAAGTTTATTTGACCGTTCGAACCGCACGAGTCATCCGGGCACTTCCTGTATTTTGCTGACGTCGCTCCGCCCCTACAGACTGGATTTTATGAATTTTATTTTTAACGTTATTGTTTTATTTGGTAATTTGGTGTAAAAGCACATATGAATCTAAGTTTGTTGCGATTGTTCTCTTAAATAATGGTATAATAATAATAATAATAATCGAGATAAACTATTCCAAATATATCCATCTATCCATCCATCATCATCATGTTTTAATTGTTTAAAAAAATTAAATCGAGGAGAACTGTAATACAATAATAATTGTTTTAACTTAATGAAACAGCAGACATTTATCAAGACTCTGCAACAGATAGATAGGCTTTATGTTATTTATCTCATAAAGATGCTTGAAATCTATTGTGTCGGTACAATAAATTACAAATAAAACGAAAACTTGCACTGATTAAAGCAGTTGATAATGTATAAATGTGACTTTATGGCGCGCCCTCTACTGGTGAACACGTTAAATGTTGTTGTGTTGCTTGGATACATGATAATTACTGTAACATGAATAATCTACAGAACACTGCATTAAGAGAAGGTTTGATATAGACGTGGAGCAACAACATAGACAAGTGAGTTTTGTTGTGCCAGTTTATCGAGTACAATGTTTTCTTTACTAAGATAATTTTTGCTTTTAATTGCTTTATTGTCTACTTCTATAGCCATCATTTGATTTGTCAGGATCAAGAAAATGATAAAACATCTATAGGACTCGCCAACAAAGACTAATTTAGTCAGTCAACTAATCAAATTGTGATTTATTTCTTATGCCACTTTCAATATATATTTTATGATCATCTATACATGTGTTTGTTGATTTATGACCAAAATACATTGCATTTATTACTATAAAAAGTTAATGAATATTCACTGTGCCCATCTAACAAAAATATGTTCTAAGAACGTATCGGTAATGTACCCATTAAATTACGAAAGTGTTTTTTTTTTAATCAAAATGTCGTTGAAAAACGTCAACATTTAAAAACAAGTAGTTACATTTTAAAACGCTAGAATATCAAAATTAAACATTTCTGATAAAAAAAAGCTCCATGAATAATGTGTAACATTTTGAGAACCAGAACTCCTTTGAACAAACGTTCTAATGTTACCGGAAGAACGCTTTGTGAGAACCTTGCCAGAACGTTAGCCAAAGTTCTAAACATGTTCTCTGTTAGCTGGGCGAATGTTACTGTTGCTATGAATACATCAGGTTTGTCTGTCAGCGGTTTGGCGATGGAGGAGTCTGTTGTCCAGCAGCACCTCACACACTATAAACAGGCCACTGAGACGGCACGTGAGGAGCTGGCCGGCCTGCACACCAAATACAACACACTCCAATCACAGGTCCCTATATTCTCTGGTCATTTGTGCTGTTTTGGATGCACATTCTTTATGTGAAATGACTTACATGCTTTTAACAGCTCTTGGAAAGCCAAACCAAAGTTGCATCGCAGGAAGAGACTCTGAAAAACTTAAGAGATGCTACAGATCGACATAAAGAGACAGAAGCGAGACATGAGTCTCTCATCAGCTCGCTCAGAGAACGCAACTACAACACAGAGCAGGAGATGCTCTCCATCACCTCGTCCAAAAGCTTCATGGACATGAGAATACAGACACTTACAAAAGAGAACGAGGAGGTCAAGGGGAAAATCATGGAATTTGATATCAAATCAAAGTGAGCATTTACTTCACACTACTAGTCAAAAGTTCTGGACACACCTAGAATTTCTCTTTTTTATAATTATAACATGTTCTATATTTTAGTATAACAGTAAATTATCTTGCACCTCTCTAAAGTCATGAGGTCCATTCTAGGATGCTTTATTAAACAGTATTGTTTAATCCTCTGTAATAAAATGTGATGTATTTAATCATTAATTAAATTTTTTATATTTTACATGTTATTTGTAATAAATTTTTACCTTTCATTTATTTTTTTTATTAAAACAAGCATTATTTTTTATTATTTCTATACTAATTTTAAATATTTTATTACCATGCACAAAAGCAACAGCATTAAAAAGCACTAAGCAAAAGCCAAGGTTTTGACTGGCAGTGTACATAATACTAAAGCTTATTATTAATGAGTCAGTCAAAGCATCATCTTTATGTGATTGTATTGTTTAGATTTTCTTTTAGTAAACACTGCCATCACATATTTGCAGACAGTATTATGCAGAATGCAACAAGGCAAAACAGGAAGCTGCTGCGAGCCAGAGAAGATCTGATGAGTTTATATCAGCGGTAGCAAACAAAGTCTCTGTAAATGTGGCAGGAACGGCGCATCCTATGGATTATATCATATCTGTGGTGAGTGTTTTCACATATACTTTTAACCAATATTCTCACAATCTCTAACATATCTCTCTATGATAAGGTGGAGGCCTGTTTCAAGGAGAACGACCGACTGAAGAACTGCATGTGTGCTTTAGAGGAGAGTGTGAAGTTGTACGAGGTGGAGTGTAAAGCCAGCAGAGAAACAGTCAAGAGACTGGCGACTGATGTAGAACATGAACAATCGCTCTCAGCATCAAGAGCCAATGAGATGAACTCTAGCAGACAGGTATCCTACAGATCAATAATGCAATTAATACCATTTTAGAAATCAACAAACAAGAAAATTCTTCAAATAGCTTTATTTCTTATACTGTAAAAATCAGCTGAGAATTGAACAAATAGTTCAGTAATTTATAGTAATCTGAAACCATGTGTTTTCTTCTGATGATTAAAGGATAATGCAAGACATCATCTTACGAATGATTGTCAGAAGCAAAAATGCATAATATTTTGTGAGAAAAAGTGACATGCTCTAAAGCATCTTTTTGTTAGGAATTGGATATAATCTCCCTGAAGAAACTACGTTTGGAGAGGGAGAACCAGAGCCTCAAAACCTCCCTGCAGGAGTCTGAGCTGGTGCTGGCGTCTGCACAGCAGCGCTGTCGCCACTGTGAGAATCTCTCTCAAGATCTGCAAAATAAACTCCACTGCTGCCAGAATGAAGCTCAGGCGTCTCACAGCCACCACGAGGCCTTCGTGAAGAACGTGGAAGCTCTGCTGGAGGACGAGTCTCATCCTCTTCAACACACAGAAAGTGACATATTGAAGGCGCTTACGGCCTTGTGCAGCAGGGAGAAAAGTGCACAACGGGTAATGTTTCCATCTCATATTATTATAATATAGATTGCGTTCCTATTTTCTGACTCCTGTGCTTTCTGTGTGCTCTAGTCTCAGCTGGAGATGGAGGGCAGGCTGGCGGAGGTGGAAGAGCAGTTGTTCAGACACAAAGAGCATCAGAGCAGCTCAGAACGGAGAGAACAGGACCTGCTGGACAGAATCAAGAGTCTGGAGGACGAGCTGCTGACGGCTGGAGTCTGGAAAGATGGAATGAATCGGGACAAACAGCATGTGAGGAACTGGAATTATACCGAAGCCTGTTACTGTATAAACTGTAACACTTTTCTAGCCACTGTGTATCATTTGGAATTAGAACATAATTAGAATGTATCATAAATGACTAAAATGACCTGTCTTCTGTCTCGGTAGTACCTGCGGTTTGTGGAGCAGCTCTCGGAGAAGCTGAAAGTGGATCATATCGCTGCTGATCTGGGATTTGATATGAGACTCGAGGCCATTCTTACACGAGCTGAACAGCTGAGCAGACAGGAAGGGACAGCTTTACTGGAGACCAAGACACAAATCTACAGCCTTCAGAGAAAGGTATATACAATAACAAAAGAAAGGTAATATACAATAAACGTTACAGGTTTACAAATGAATGCACTATTTAATCATAATTTATCTTGAAAAAACGTTTTAGAAATATTCAAATAAAAATCTAAAATAGTACAGAAATGAAAAATAATTGTTAGACTTACAAACAAATGCCCAATCTTCTGCAAAAAAGTTTCAATATAAAATCTAAATGAAATTCTTAAATATAAACCATACAACAATCCTAGCTTTCGTTTCTAGTATTATTTGATTAAATGCTTTCTCATTTCATCAATGGCTGCAGCTTAAAGAACATAAGGAGCGTTCAGGAAGTAAAGAGCTTCACCTGGAGCTGCTGAGGAGGAAGATGGTCCAGCTGGAGGAGGAGAAGAGGAGCCGCTCCGCTCTGGCCGTGGAGAAAGACGACGCTAGTCTGGCCTGTAAGAAGCTCCAGAAGCGTGTGGATCGACTGCAGGCGGAGCTGAGCACCTTACGCTTCTCCAACACCGAGCTGAAAGCCCAGCTGTCCCACACCAATGAGCTCAAGGTACAGGGACGAGGCCTGGCCCACAGACCCTCACCAAAACAAAGACCGTTTTAAAAACACAAATGGGACTCTGTAAATATATACTGTATATAGTTCTTGAGTTATATGAATAATAAAATAGATTATTTAGATCAGTGTTTTGATTTCTGGATCTGTAAAGCATATAGATGATTCATGTAGTTTGTAGAGCATCCAATTTGCAACAGTAAAATCATGCATTTGAGTCATTCATACTGATAAAATATAGCGAATACAACTGTGAATACAATGCAAATTACTTCGAATTAAAGCATCGGTTAAATACATGAACATAAATGTTCTAATTTCGACCCTTAAAGTCGTGATGAAAGATTTTTTCTTAATAATTACAAGGTCAAAACAAATCAACGATGAAACATGCACAAATGAATTGTTCACAATAAGATGAATAACATGCATTTAGATAATAGGGTGAATTTTTATTTCATGCATCTGTAAAAGTGCTGTTTCACATGTAGAATGTGGCGATGCTTATAAGTGCTTAGTTGAAAATTGAGTGTTAAATCTTGTCATTTTACATTATTGACACACTATTTTATTTTGATATTGTGCAGTTGCTTTGACACAAGTTGTATTGTTAACAGCGTTATATAAATAAAGGTGACTTGACTTGACTTGGCTTCTGTTGTCTTTGGTGCAACAAGATCAAAGTGATGGAACAAAACCAAACCATAGAGGAGCAGAGTAAGAACCTGGGAAAGCTTGAGAAGAACAAGGTAAAGACAGAGAAGAAACTGACCACCATCACGTCAGAGCTGAAAAACCAGGAACTCCGAGCCAGAGATGAGATTCAACAAGCCCAGAGACTGCTGGACACTCAGTCTAGTGCTATAGCAGATCTCACTCACACCGAGAAACAGGTACAGAGTGATGCAAGAGATACGCTACCCTTCAAGAGTTTGCAGTCCAGAAGAGTTTATGTTTTTAATAAATGATCCCTCTTATGATCCTCAAGGCTGCATTTATTTGATCAAAAATTACTGTGAAATATTATTACAGTTTAAGATAACTGTCTTCCATGTTAATATATAATTTATTTCCGTGATGCAAAGCTAAATTTTCAGCATCATTACTCCAGTCTTCAGTGTCACATGATCCTTCAGGAAGTATTCATTATTATTATTATCAAAGTTGAAAACAGCTGTGCTGATTTATATTTTTGTGGAAACCGTGATACATTCCCCCCATGATTCTTTGATGAAAAATAAAAAGTTCAAAAGAACACCATTTATATAAAATATAAATATTTTGTAACATTGTCTTTACTGACACTTTTGTTCTATTAAATACATCCTTGCTCAATTAAAGTATTAATATGTTTAAAATAATCTTACTCACCCCAAGTACATATATATGAACAGGAAATAGATTAACTATGTTAAAGCTAACTAGCATGTTCCTACGTTGCAGTTACTGGACTTCTACACGGTGGTGTCTCAGATGCTAGGTGTTGACAGCACAGGTTGCGTCCCAAACTATGAAGTTCTCAGAAGGTTGGAGGTTCTGCTTCAGTCACATCACTGTCACTGTCCTGCTCATCTACACCAGCGTCACTCTCCTCAGATCTGGGAAGCTCCAGTTTCCTCCATAAACGTCTCTCATTCTCATCAGTTCCAACCGCAGGCTCTGCTAGCGCCCTCCAGTACAACCTCGGACAGCCCATAATAACATTTAAGCAACAAAGCTTTCCCCCTTGAAATACAAGTTTCAAAATCATTCTGATGGTACACTGACGTCTGAAAAGGCAAGTGTCATTTCTTCTTTCCCATGTATTTGCTCCGTGAAAAGGCAGATCAACAAATGCACGTGTGCAGCTATCCACTGTAATTACAACAGTCATATATTTAAAATGCACTTAACTGTAGGGGCTCGGAAGTTACAGAAATTAACATAACTACATACAGTTGCTTTAATGATCAGTTGAAGAGCCTGGATATTTTGTGGTTTGGATGCTGGTTTCCCAACAATTTCATTGGTCAAACAGCAAGCAGTATTTCCTGTTTAAACCAGGATTTCTCTGCTTTCTGTAACGGCACCATTCTGGAAACAAAAAGCACCTCCTACTATTGATAGTAATTAAAAAGCAACCATATATTGTGACAGAATAAACACATTTTATGCATGCATCATATTAATGGCAAGTATTTCATGTTTACCATGTTCGTTGTGATGCATGAGACTCCACCCAGTTTAATCTGGGTTAATGGAAGTGTGCAATGATTTGATGTGTTTACACAGCTAACACAAAACGTGTTCTTAAGGATGTTTAGCTAATGTTCCCATTAAAATACACAAATGTTGTTTCTGAATATTCAAAACATCCAGTTAAGGTTTTACAATTACATTTAGCAGACGCTTTTATCCAAAGCGACTTACAGTGCATTCAGGTTATACATTTTTTGTCAGTATGTGTGTTCCCTGGGAATCGAACCCACAACCTTTGCGCTGCTAACGCAATGCTCTACCACTGAGCCACAGGAACACTCATTTTAAACACCAAGAGAACATTTCATTGTATCATTTGCAAACATGGGAAGATACTTTTAAATATTCTCTGTATAAACGTGAAAAAAAATATTTTCAGAATGTTATTAAAGACCAGATCATTTTAAATGAACATTCTATTAATGCTACTGGAAGAATGTTCATTCATAACAGAGAACCTCGTCAAGTTCTGAGAATGTTCCCTGTTAACTGGGTAATACAACCCTGTAAATATTACGAGTAGTGCGGTCAAACGATTAATCGGGATTAATCGCATCCAAAATAAAAGTTTTGTTTAAATAACATATGCATGTGTACTGTGTATATTTATGTATATATAAATACACACATACAGTATATGTTTTGAAAATATTACATGCATATACATTTATATGTAAATATAAACATAACACAGTATATGCATGTGTTTTTATTTATATATACATAACACATATTATGTAAACAAAAACTTTTATTTTGGATGCGATTAATCATTTGACAGCACTAATTACGAGCAAATCGTTTCAGTGTTTAAACAGCGACTCCATCAGAAAATAGGTAAAAAAACAATTATGATTCACAATTAAACAAATGATGGTCATTCAGTCTTTAATTGAAATGAAAAATACTTAGCAGGTTATGTGTATATCATAGGTGTATTTTCATTGCGAAGGTTTCTTAGGCCTTAGCAAACTGTACATATACATAAATATCCTTTTCTTATACATACAGTAAAGTATATTCATGACACAGTTACCTTGAATATTACAGCAGGTTAGTTGAGATCAAAAATGAAAAATAAACAATGACTAATCCAATAAAATCAACGACTGTTTTAAAACCAAAGGATGACCACATGCCAAAAATACATATAAAAAATAATTGCAATATAGAGTTCATAAATTTTTTATCTTCTCTTTTTTACAAGTTATTCATTTGATACAAGCAACCCAACACCTTTCAGTTTTTTCCCAATAAACTTGATCTTTCCATGATTAAAAAAGGCCTTTAGACCTGATTAACTCGCAGCGTTGAGTTAATATCCTACGCTCTAGTTTCCATCTTCATATCACACGTGGAAGAACATCATTAGCACTAACGACACGGGTCTGACAGCAGTTTTCAGTGCAATAGGCTTCGATCTAACATCTACACGAGACTCAGTGACATACTGTAAAATTAGCAGCTGTATTTGCTGTACAAGGACACGATAATGGCTGCCAAACTCGACGGCAGTTGTCAATTAAGAGGGAAACCCGACGCTGAGCTGCCGAGCTCACATAGGTGGAGGCCCGTTGGTGTATCTGAGCATTGGGTGGAAGGAGCGGGCGAAGTTGTTGAGTTGGGCACAGCTGTAGTCGTCAGACGTAGGCACAAGACAGGCCACCACCAGCAGCAGCAGCAGCAGCAAGATCTGCAGCGGCAGTGCGGCCCAGAGGACACGCTTCAGGAAGGTTTTGCACCAGGATGGTGGTTCTTCCTCGTCAGAATGGGAGGAACCGGATCCAGCGGCGTTGCGAGACCTGCTATACATGAGATGGCACAACAGGTGGAAACGCTAGGTGAATGAGAGCAATGACAACGGTTATCTAGCTATTCCTAACTGTAGCTCAAGAAATGGGCTTTGTAGATTCACAAAAGGTTTCACAAGAGAGTTTCTCTCTACACTCTTAAAATTAAAGGTTCACTGGATATTGTTCATTGATGATTCCACGAAGAACCTGTAACACTCATGGAACATTTTCATTCCACAAAAGGTTCTTTATAAAGGTTCTTTGTAGAACCAAAAATGGTTCTTCTGTTGCATCGCTATGAAAATTTTCCCCTTTTGGAACCTTTATTTTTAAGAATGTAAATAGGCTTTCATATTTATTGGATGGAATAATTTCTCTATGCATATTTCTTGTACATATTAATCTTTGCCTAACACTGTTTTATGTCATTTTAGAACACATTAGCTGCCCAAGCTTGACACAGATAGAGTTAGTTTGAAGTCTTCAGTAGCATTTCAAAGCAAAAGGGCAATTTTAAGAGAGTTTTTGTCTTTATAAATATGCCTTTTTTGTTAAAGCGCTGTTAAACAGAGAGCATGCTAACAGGAAAAACACAGCTCAACAGTGCTCAGTTGAAGGCAAAGAGTTTTCATTAATACTGAATATAGTTTGGGGGTGCTGTTGCCTAATAATGAAAAGAATATGCTGGAAAAATCTTTAAAAGGGACACACTGGCATTATTTATACTTATGGCATAATCGTTTTAAAATAAACAATTATCTTAACTATAACATAGAAATCTTATAAACTATAACATCTTAATGATCTTATATAAAAAATAAATATTATTAAACTTAATTATTTTATCATTAAAAAATATTTTCTAGAATTTTACTATGATCCACTACAAACAATATGTGAATAACAATCATTAATGCTGGCATATCATGGTAAACCAGGTTTTGCTGGTACTTTCAATTATCTTGTTTTAAAAGGACATATTATCATTATTAAACTTATTTGATAATTACAAAAATCTTCTAGTAATTTCACCATAACCCACTACATGCTGACACATGGGAAATCAGATTTCACCCTGTTGAAAAAAACAGCACATGCTGGTTAGGTATGTTTGGAAGCATGGCTGCTGGTTTAAGCTGATCCTGAGCAGGACCTAGTCGCAGAACCAGCTTAATCCAGCTCAAACCAGCAGCCATGCTTCAAAACATACCTGACCAGCATGTGCTGTTTTTTTCAACAGGGCAGAACAGTCCCACCGGTAGAGAGTCCTGACACTGAGTCTCTGTAACGCACGTCATGTTTCTCTAGCATGTCATCAAACTGCACGGATGGCAGATTGGAGGAGGGAGAAGATGATTGATTAGTCAGTGAAAGAGCAGATGTGACACACCAGAGAGAGAAAAAGAGAAAGTTGCCAAGATTGTTCATTGCAGACGCTTGCTGAATAGACAAGAAAAATGAACGGCTCAGCAGCAAGCAGCCTAGCGCATCCATATTTACAGCCGAAAAATATAGAAAACAAGCTCGCTTTTGGTCTGGTGCATGAGCTCCCTTAATAGTGTCTATCTCAGCTCCCTAACCTGAGCAGTGTCTAGAATCACAGAAGATGATGGAAGTCATCAGCATGAGCCTGTAGCTTGGTGATATTTCTGCATCGCTGGGCCACTGCAAGCGTGGTCTGTCAGGTTTATAGGACACTGTCCATTAGGGGTAAACCCAGAGCCATTAGCGCTAGGGGTCTACGGTCAGGTCATGGGTTGAGTTCCATTATCTTCAAGTGTTCTAGAAACCAGGAGAAAGGTACCTGTGAAGTGGACTGCTCACACAGGCTCCGGGCTGTGACAGACTACTTTTGCCCCGTGGCTGTTTGCAATGAACAGGGGGGTAAAGGAAAGAAAGAATGTTTCAGTCCAGGCAAATAAAGACAAAGCTACTGATGAAAGAACCCCAAAAAAAGAAGAGCACCAACAAAATCAAATCAAATGAGGGAGTGACAGCACTTCTATGAAGACAAAGAAACTGGTTCTTCATGACACCCTTCTCAGAAAAAACTTTACACTTTTAAAGGGCTTTGAGGAAGTTTAAAGCTCATTTCAGACATTTCATCTGTTTTCTGAGAGTGAATCTCAAAATCTGCCAAGAACACGTCACAGGTCATATTTTACCCTGGAAATTATGTTTTACATAAAGGCCACAAGGCAGGAAAAATCTTGCATAATAAAATTAGAATGTATATATTATATATATATATAATTTTATATTACAGTATATTATATTATCATTAACTATTGTATTATACATACTACAAACAAAAATTAAGTAGCATGACAAGCTAATAATTGAAATTATTAGAATTTAAAAAATACTATATATATATACTATATATTATAGTATACTATTATAGTAAAAAAAAAAAAATATATATATATATAAACAAACAACACATCTGGATGCATTACAGTAATAATGTGAGGGGAAAATGTGCTTTAATGTCATTACAATGTTTATAATCATTAAAATGTTAAATGGACCAAAAAGGCTTAATTTTCTTCATGCTACATTTTGAGGTTCAATATGACCTGGACATGTTTTTTTTCATAGAACCAGTATTCCTTGACGACTACAGTGTGGGAATCTAGAATAAACATGAATGTGGGAAAATGAGTGGAGGAACAAACCAAGCCAGAATTTAGGGGTGTGGTACGGGTGTGACTAGCTGTTTAAAGCATGAAAAACACACTTCAATCAATAGGATGTAGAAACACAACAGGGACGAATCACATCTCCAGTTCTGATTCAGCTCTTGCATTAGAGGAGAGCATGCTGGGAAGGTCCTGACTTTTGGAGGAACTCTGAGCAATATTCTAATAACGTGTCGAGGGTGTTTTTGAAGGCCACGTTCCAGGGACATTCAAGTGTCAAACCATCGGCTCAAAGTGACAATCAAACACTGATCTCTGAAGGGCTCAACAGAACATGAGGGTGACGTGTTACCGATCGCTGGCGACTGGGAGTGCTGCGTCCAGACACGGGGCTCAGGGAACCGGAAGTGTCCAATTCATCAGCAGACGACCAAGATGACAGGTCCTACAGAGATTGTGTGTGATGAGGAGGGTTGGAGAAGACAGTGTGAGAAAACAAACTAGATGTAAAAACGGGATTAAGTTTAGGACTCACATCAGGGTTACTATAGCTGACTAAAACTTAAACAAACCATAAAAAACTTGATATTCTTTATTTATTTAAGATAAATAATAAACTTAAAGTACACTTTAAGTTTATAAAATAAAAGATATAAAATACATTTTAACTGAAATAATATAAAATATAAAAACCCTAAACTTATTTTAATTTAGTTTCAACTTGATGTACTAAAATAACTAAAACTAAATGAAAAACACAAACTATAAAGACACATAAAAAAATGTAATAAAAACAAACAACAACATCAATAAAACTTTAACTAAAATAAAATGTAAACAATGTATCAAATAAAAACTTTTTCAAAATCTTAATAAAAACGAAAAAAAAAACATAGCACATCAATTATTAATTTACAAAAGTGTTTTTTTACCTTTTTGACTTAAAGGCTTCTATCACAATATTTGAATAGTATAATATATAATATAACATTAGACCATCTATAATATATAACCATGCATTTCAAGTTTAAAGAATGATATTTTGTACAATAAAAGCTAAATAGATTTAGGGGAAATAAGAATGTTTATATTTTTTGATTGCATTTTTTTTAATGACGTTTAGGATTGTTTTAATCTATTAATACTAATAAGAATAATATTTATATTCATAATGATAATTTTAAGTCACCCTGTGGCCTATCCTCCCTCTGGTTGAGAACCACTGATGTAGAAATGTTTATTTTAATTCATTCATTCATTTACAGGCACTAATATTATTTTAGCAAACTGTGTGCATCAATGTTTTTTGTGACATTACTGGCGGTCAGTAACTCACCTGCTGACTGCTGCTGATGTCCAGGGTCTTCTGCAGCTCTCTGATGTCTCTCGTCACCTCCTTCAGTAACAGCTTGAGACGGTTCCCGATCACATGCACCTTCTCTTTGGCTTCCAGACAGTCACTGCCCTCTGAGTGGACCAGCAGCTGAAGGGACATGTCCTGCAGGGACGCCACCTTCAACTGCGTGTCCAGCAGCTCCCGGCGGATTTGCTGCGGAACAATCAGTGTTTAATCAACACAAGCCATGCAGGTTATTACCCAAACGCTGTACGAACAGAAAACAGAGATCATTTACCAGGAGCGTTTTGTGATGCTCCTGTAGGGTATCGCTGTCCTGAGTGTGGTCAATCGGGACGATCTCATTCCTCCTGCGATCGATGTTCTCCAACCACAGAAGCAGACCATGACTCATCTCATGGAAGTCCTGAAGATTAGGAAAAGGTCTGTGATTTTAACCCCTCAACATTGATGAAAGCAGAATTTCTGAATGAGGATCTTGTGATAACAGCTTCTTGCCTGGCACTGCATGAGCGCGTGCTGGAGTGCGTTCCTCCACTCGTCCAGAGAGCTGCTGAGACGCTCCCAGCGGTTATTCATCTCCTTCAGCCGCCGCTGCAGGTCTCGCGCCTCCTCGCTGTCCGACTGCACAAACTCAGCGCTGCAGAGGTTAATGGACAGCACGATGGCCTTGCGCTTATCCAGAGCCTTCTGCAGCTCCTGCGTCGAGTCACGGGTCAACAGAGAAAAGAGTCAATGCCACACTACAATAATACACAAGCTGGACAACCAACAAACACAAAACAAAACCGCTAACCGTTACAAACGATAACCGTGCTTCATGGCATTAGTGTTATTTCAGTTTTATTACTATTACAGCACTTTGAACTACCTTTTCATTTTATATTTTCAGTTTTTATTTAAATTTATTGTAAGTCATTTTGTTATGTGCTACTGTTGTTTTTGTTATTTTTTTTGTATTTTAATATTTCTGTTTAGCTTTGATTTATTTCTATTTCAGTTTTAGTATTTCAACTTAAACTCATTTATTTCAGTTAGTTGCAAAGTTAACATTTCTCATTTGAGTTTTTCATCTATTTATATTTCATATTCATATATTTCAGATTTACTTCATTTACTGAAAATGAGTTCTAATAGTTTCAGTAGACAGTTTAATATTTTAATTAGTTTTCATTTTAATTTTAGTTTAGGTTTTAATAATCAGTTAATTAGTTATTATTATTATTATTTGTATTGCTATATACATTTCATTTATTTTTATTTTAGATCTAGTAAGGCAACATTTCTATTTAAGTTTTTTTTTTAGGATTTCAAGTTTAAGATTTTAAGTTAAGGATTTTCAATATTAATGATTTTCAATATTTATATTTTATTTTAATTACTTAAAATTATTTATAATAGTTTTAGTTTCATTTATGTTTCTTAAGTTTGTGATGGATAACAAACAAGAAAATAAGAAAATATTTGTTCAAGTTTTAACAATTTTGTTATGTGTTTCTGTCATTCTTATACAGGTACATCTTAAAAAAAATAGAATATGGGGAAAAAGTTTTTTTTTTTCTTGTAACTTATTCCAAAAGGTGAAACTTTCGTATATTTTGGATTCATTACATGTAAAGTAAAACATTTCAAAAGTTTGTTTTGTTTTAATTTGGATGATTAGAGCAAAATCTCTAAATATTTACATTTGAGTTTCAATAAATGATCATCAATACAGTATAAATTGTGAAATAAGAAAAAAGAAATAAAAGGCTTGAAATATTTCACTCTATATGTAATGAATCTATATAATAAATGGGTTTCACTAATAATGAGTGACAAAAAATATTGACCTTTTTCATGATATTCTAATTTTTTGAGATGTACATGTATATAATGTACAATTGTGTCTAATTTAATATTGCTATATACCAGGGGTCACCAAACTTGTTCCTGGAGGGCCGGTGTCTTGCAGAGTTTAACCCTAATTAAACACACCTGAAGCAGCTAATCAAGGTCTTGCTTGCTATACTTGAAACTTCAAGGCAGGTGTATTGAGTCAAGTTGGAGCTAAACTCTGCTGGACACCGGTCCTCCAGGAACAAGTTTGGCGACCCCTGCTATAGACTATAGCTTTAATGTGTCAGTTTTGAGTAATTATGATTAACAGCGCTGGAGCGTCTGACCTTGAGTTTCTTGATGCGTAGCTCGATGGTCTGTATGTCCATGCTGAGGTCCAGTCCCCGCTGCTGCTCCAGCTCTTCTTCTGCATGGTCCAGCCAGCTGCAGATGCTGTTCAGGTCAGAGTTGAACTGCTGCCACTGCTGCATGTTCTGCTTCATGCGCATCTCTTTACTGAGAGCCTGAGCCTGCAGCAGCTCCCAGCGCTCGATCACACCTGCACAACACAGACGACACAAATGCATAGTAGCTGTATTCAATTAATACAAATAAACATTATATGATGCATCAGACACAAGAAAATCAAAATCCATCATTATTCTTTTCTTAATAAAATATTCCTGTTATTATAAAATGCATGCTATTCGAAAGAAAAGTGTTTTTCTCATCAAAGATATAGCTTGATAATAATGAAAGCTGCATTTCATGATCAGATGCAAGTCTCACTCAATATTACAATTAAAAAAATAATATTCTGTAGTATTAAAACGTTTAAATTTGTTATGAAACTTTAATATTCAACCTTTCCTCCTAGCCAATCTTTTGCACAACATATATAATGTTTATAATGACACACTATGGCTTAATATTTACTATCAGCATTCGTTTTAATGCTAACTTTTAAGATTGCATGTATTTATGTGCATGGCACAGAATATTATCTGGTTTTGTACCTGAGGTTTGGGACTCTGAGCTGTTGGGGTTGACGAAACCTGAGCTCTTGTCGTCGTCTTCTTTCAGCTCAAATCCCACTCGCTTTACTGCGTCTATACTGCCCCGACATTCTTCAAGAAGACGCATCTGAGAGAATGAAATATAACAAACAAGTGTTTCAATTCCTTTAGCAAATGCGTTCTTTTTCAAACCACAGTGACAGATCGCCTAACAGAGTCCTGTAGATTATTACTCACATAACCCATGTAGGTGGCGTCCAGCTCAGGGCCGGTGGGAGTCCGGCTGCGTATGATGTTCTCCGTCTGCTGCAGGTGGAAGCAGCTGGTGTTGAGAACTTTATCCAGCTGTCTGATGTGAGTCTCCAGTGATGCAGCGTCACCTGCAGAGGAACATCAGACTAGTTATCAATGGAGGAGGAACAACAGGACGTTGCTCTGAGCTGCGTTTGGAACTGTGTTCTCTTTCTCAGGCATGATCAAGAGATGGACGTCACATGACTGCTTTCTCATTAGTCAAACATACTAAGTGCTTCTAATCAAACGTATCATTAGTCAAAGCAGTTTACAATCAGAGTGAATATATGCACTGCTCTACTCTAATATTGCACTAACACATTTTCATGCTAATTAAACATATTTTCCCACAGAATTATCATTAGTAACAGAATATTCCATTCTCATTTCTGTGATGCAATGGAATATGCAATTTAAAAAAACATATACAATGCTAATTTAAGCCAATTTAGAAAATATTAAATGAAAAACCTAATGTAATTAAAAATAAGAAATGTTGCCTTGACAACTAAACTGAAAATATTAAAATTACCAAAACTAAAATAAATTCAAGCTAAATAAAAAAACCAATAAAATTATAAAAACACATAACACAATGACTATAACTTAAATTATTAAAATGAAAAAGTTACTTCAGAATAATAATTAATACTATAGTAGAATAAATAAAATTAAAACAGATTTAAACAAAATCCTTGTATTACTATTTTACTATAATAACAAAAACTGTACTTTACAGTAATGTACAGCAATGTGAATCTAATTACAAAAATATTCAGATGTTTAACAATAATCACCATTTCTGGGGCAAAATTGCTTTGTAATTAAAAAATGCAAAAATGTTTTT
Organism: Ptychobarbus kaznakovi; assembly: GCA_027422405.1. Taxonomy (NCBI): domain Eukaryota; kingdom Metazoa; phylum Chordata; class Actinopteri; order Cypriniformes; family Cyprinidae; genus Ptychobarbus; species Ptychobarbus kaznakovi. Next base: position 24,929,941 of record CM049806.1, on the reverse strand, counting down.
GGAAAATAATTTTGGATTAAAATTTGACCTTGATGTAAGATTCTTCCTTTAAATGGATTTGATCTTTTGTAATTTACCATTTTCTCTGATTGTAAAATACTGTGAGTAATGCTGTTGATTTGGCAAATCCAAAAGCATTAGAAACCAAGAACGGGCATCAACCTGTGACACTACATGCAAACACTGGAGAACTGATTATTAGAGTTAACACACTGTGTGAAGCAACACAAATCAAAAGAGAAGGGTTAGAAAATACAGGCGATGGTCACGGCACGCGGCTCTGTGCTTTGTGAGTAGAAACTAAAGATCACAGGCAACAGACTAGTGAGTGAGTCTCAGATTTCTGACTGCTGTTGCCTACCAGCGCTGGACCGCAGAGTTTGCTCAGTAAGTTTTAGATATGCCTCAGGACTCTCTGGAATCACTACATCTGAAAGAAACATATACATGCATACAATACAAACATGATTGAAATCTTCTGCTACAGCCACCAGTTTCAGGCCTTCATTAGGTTTCACTTACACCCTCTTATTCTCTCTCATCTGTCTATAGGACTGAAGATCTCACACTGACCTGAGAGGACAGACGCTGAGCCCTGCAGGTATCCATCCTCTCCCTGATCTCCTGGTTCGGAGGACAAGGCTCTGCTGGCGCTCTCCAGACCCCGGCTCAGGTCGTAATCGTGGTCCCACTCCAGAGGGATGGAGTCCACGCTGGCTGGAGTGTCTCGGCCCGAGCGTTCGGCCCGTAGAGGAGCGGCCAGTGACGCAGAGCGGCTGGAGGAGGGCAGAGGGGACAGAAAACCATCGCCCAGACGCTCACTCCACGGATAGCTGGACACGTCAGCAGGCTCGTCCAGATCAAACTCACGGTCCGAGTACGAGACGTCATGTTCATCGTCTGTGAGCTGGATAAAGAAGAAGAATTCACAGAGGTTTTTGAGATCGAAACCTTGACTAAATTGATTGAAGTTGATGGAATAAAATGTCACAAAAAAATGCTAAACAAAATATGTGCATATAAAATGACTGACTGAACAATTTAATAAATAAAAAGTAAACAAAAAAGCCAATATAAATTAAAATGGTATATTTAAATATGAAAAAATAAATAAAATAGAATAAGGTAAACATATAAAAGGTAAATATTAAAATAAATATGAAAAATCTAATAAATAAATGAATAAATATATATAAATAGTAGTCATAAATAAAAAGGTAAATATAAATAAAAATGGTACATATAAATAAATGAACAAATAATAAAAATAAACTGGTAAATATAAACAAACAAACAAACAAAAAGTAAAAAAATACAAATAAAAAATTTAAAATAAAAAAATTAAACAAACTTACACAAATGTAGATATAAATAAAAAGATAAAGATAAACAAATATGAAACAATAAAATAAATTAATTAGTAAATAATTTATGAGTTTATAAAGGAAGTCATAAATAAAAAGGTACATATAAATTAAAATGGAACATATAAATATGAAAATAATGAAAACTAATGTATAAATAAATAAATAGGTAGGTATGTACATATAAATAAATCTGAAAATATAACAAATTGAAAAAGAATGGAAGAGACACAGTATCAGTCAGAAAAAGCATCTGATGTAATTAAGGTACCGGTAATCGTATAAGTTTCTTGTAGTAGCGCTCCACACGTCCAAACACTTCTTGGCAGTAACGCTGCAGTTCTTCAAGCTCTTCCTCGATCACAGCAGCATCTATCGGCTCACTCTTTTCCAGAAGAGCTTCACCCTGCTGGAAGATGTGGTCGATCTTGGCAGTGTTCAGAGTGATCTCCTGCTGGAACGCCTGGATGCAGAAGAAAACCTCCGTAAGTGAATGTCACAGGAGATATGGAGAACACATGCAGTAATAAAGGCCAGAGACGTACCCTCAGCTGTTTGATTTTGGCCTGGACGTCACACTCGGAGAAATGCTCAATGTTGGTTAATTGCAGGTCCATCTCTGTCAGCCAGACCAGGATACAGTCTCGTGCCGTCTCAAACTCCTCCCTCTGATATATAAAGTGCTGCGGGGACACAAAAATCAGATTCAAAGTATGTGAATGCAGTTGTGGCAGGTGTCTCAGACACACTGTGAGTCTCATGAGGATCTTCAGACCGACTCGGTGTGTGAGTTGACGTGTGTGTGTGTGTGTGTGTATTGCATTTATCTAATAATAATAATATAATCATTAATATTATTATAATATATATTTATTTGTTTTGCAATTGCTGATTTACCCAAATGGACTGAAAGGTTTATTTGCAAAACTATAATTTGGGACTGTCTAAGTATCAAGCGAGTATAAATGTTGGTGTAAAACGAATCAATGAGCTCTGTACCTTTAGCCTGCGTAGGACGGATGACACTCGTCTCTGCAGGTTATCCCAGCGCTGGTTGGCATTGTGGGCCATTTCTCTCAGACTACAGGCCGCGTCGGTGCGATTCTCACGTGCCAGTCGCTGATACTGTTTATTGATCAGCTCCAGCTGCGTCAAACTTTCATGCACCTGCCGCTGGAACGTCTACAGAAACACAGAGCATTAATATCATACATCTGTTCAACAATACTTCATTCATTCAGTCTGGAGGAATCTCACCTCAAATTTCTTGAGCTCCTCTTTGGCAACGGTGTAAAGGACACCTGAAGAGTTTGGCAGCGCGGCTGTCTTCTCCGACAACATGAGCCACTCCTCAAACTGAGAGTAGTCATCGAGAAACTTCTGCCAGAGACGCCACGTCTCCTCAATCCTTTCAAATGAGCAACACTTAGCTTTGAATGTGTCATTTCACACCAGTATTGTGTAAAAATGGGTAAAAAAAATATTGTATTAAAAAATTAACTATTAAAAATCATTTTCATTAATTGAAATAAAGCTGCAATAAATTTGAAATAGATTAATAGTAAAAAATATAAAAAATATTGAGCAAAATTTTGATTTAAATTTGTCATTCCGCACAATTTTTTTGTTAAACTATTAAAGTAAACTATGAAAGCTTAAATAGGTCAAATAAAATAACAAAAATAATAAATAAAATTTAGGTTTAAATTTGTCATTAACCACATGAAAACACAAAGGTGTATTTAGCATTGTTATCATTAACTTTAAGTATAACTAAAACTATTACAAAATCGTTTTCATTAATTGAAATAAGGCTGAAATAGATAAAATAACAAAATAAAAAATAAATTCTAAAATGAGAAATGTTGCTTTGGGAACTAACTGAAATAAAACAAATGTAAGTTGAAGTGCTAAAATTAGCCAAACTGAAATAAAAATAAATCAAAGCTAAATATAAATATAAAAATATGTATAAAAATTAAACTCAAACTCAAATGAAATGAAAATGTAAACTCTAAAAATCAAAGGTATGTGGTGCGGTTCATGGGTCATACTTGAGTCTCCTCTCCATGGACATGGCACAGATGCTCCTCCAGCGGCGGTCCAGGCTGCGTGTGGCCTGCTGGATGGAGTCACACTCAGCATCCGTAGCACACGCGTCACAGTCGTGCAGCAACACCTCACACAGGTTCAGCACCGACGCCACACCTGTGCTGTGCTTCTCGATGTCTCTCTGCAGCTCCTGAACGAAGGGCACAAATAATGTTTTATCCTAACCAAAAAAACAAGACTGGTTAATCTTTAAATGCACCGTGTGTGTACAGTGGGTACCTGCTGTAGGTCCAGTTTCCTCTGGATCTCCTGGTAGTCGCAGGTGTCGTAGACGATGGGACGGGACAGTTCGGTCTCAATGTGGCCGAGCCAAGAGCGCAGACTATTCATGTTCTTATCCAACTGCTGAACGGCCACTAAAGTCCCCCGCAGCTTCTTCACCCTGAATGAACACAGATATTATCAGCCTTTTCACACTTTCTGACACAATATACTGTGTCTACATCTATATGCAGTCTATTTTTAATATCAGGGTTATTATAGTTAACTGACACTAAAAACATTTAAAAAATGCATTACTTCAAATGAAGAAAACGTGAACTGAAGTAAAATAAAATATAAACATTTTATTTTCAATTCTAAGCTTTTTTGATCTAAACTAGTTGCAAATGCAGCATTTCTTCGATGTACCAAAATTACAACTAAAACTGAAATAAAAAATGAACATACATGACAATAAATATTTATTAAAATTAAATATAATGACAAAATGACAATAATTACAAAATTATTAAATTATTAAAACAAACTAAATTTTAAATAAAAAAAGGAAATGTAAAATCAAGCAAGAGGAAATGTAATCTGAACACAATGCAGATTAAAACCTCAATCATAAAAATAAAAATGAATTTTGAGTAAATATTATGTGAAACAGTGCTGATAATGTTAACCACATCGCGGCGTGTGAGTTACAGTACCTGGCCCCAATGAGGTCGAGCAGATGCTGCCAGCGTTCGTTGACTTTACCGAGTTTGTGTTCAATGTCAGAGGCTTTGCTCTCATGACTGGCCCGAGCTAAACGTTCACCCAGCTGCTGGAGCTCGTGTTTATTCTCCTGAACCACCGCCACCTCCTCCTGATAGTCCTGAGGGACAGAGAGACACCATTCTCAAACTTACTCTATATATATAAAACAAAAGAAATGTCATATTTAATCGTTACCTTTCGTAATTTCTCAATCATCTCTTCAATGCTGATGTCTCCATTCTGGGACACTTTGCTTTCCATTTGCGTCAGCCATTCACACAGCTCCTTATATTTATCATTGAAGATGGCCCATTCATTCAGCTTCTCACTCACCTGCTGCCTGCGCAGACACAACTGCACAGACAAACACACAAAAACATACGCCATCAGTCATTTCAACCAAATCCAAGTTGAATATTTAGCCACAACGTCTCTCCATATCTTCATAATGTGCAAAATTAAAGTGTAAATAGACACACTGTCACACATTCCCAAAACCATTTAGAAGGAAAGGCAAAAATCAGACCATAAAGACAGAAGAGCATACTGTCACGGTGCACACAGCAGGGAGGAAACAGGAACACGCAGACGAGGAGATACTTCAAAATAATAGTCTTTAATGACGACATCCAGGTAAGACAGGGCAATGCAGACACACAGAAACACCGGGAATAACAAGTAAGGACATCTACACGATCTTGACACATATGACATAACTAATAATGACATGAAGCGAGGACAGGAAACTAACCATATAAGGAAACAAGAGGCGGGAACACAAGACACACACGACAGAGGTCTGACACATACTTACCAGAGCATTATTAAAATACAGCATGAGTGAAGAGTTTCTGACAGCCTGTACCTTACGCTTAAACGTTTCTACTGAGATATCAAACCAACGCTCACATCCTGTGTTGTCTCAGCTCACGCACCGGATGCCACAAACACAGAGGGTGCATACAAACTCTTCATGCTTTGCATTCAAGTTTCACTTTGAGCTCAAAACTGGTGCTTTGCATTGCTCTCTACTAGCAAAAACGTCTGATAATATATTCTGCAAAACATACTCTGATGCAGTGATGTTTGAAAACAGTGATTTTAAAAACATCTGTGAAGTGTTATAAAACCTAATCAGCCTCCTATGGAGCCCAGAGAGCGTTAGTTTGAATGATGTCTAGGAAGGTTTTGATGCAGGCATATGTAGTAAACCAGCGCCACCTAACGGCCAGATGTTTCTGAGAGTACCTGGTGACAGATCTCCTCCCACTGGCGGTGCAGGAGTTCAATGCGTTCCTGCAGCACACGCAGATCCTCAGGACTGATGTAACTGGACAGAGACTCTCTCAACACCGTTAGATGGGTCAAATCCTCCTTCCAGCCGTCAAACATGCTCTCTAGATCCTGCAGGAAATGAACGGTCATTGGTTTTCATTTCATTATTGTTCAAGTCTTCATACTGTCTCTGAACGTTGCATACCTGGCAGCGCATTTGTTCAGACTGCAGCTCCTCGTGGCGATCTGGGAGCGGCTGGGACAGCTGGCGTTTAAATGCTCTCAGTTTCTCCAGAGATCCTCCGATACCCTTTTCACAGCTCTCCCAATCCTTCACACAGTTTGAAACAAGTCAAAGTGGTTTCTGGGTACATATAACACACTCTGAGCTATTCCAGTATCAAGCATTGCTCTACCATCTGAAAACAACCTTTAAATTCATCAGGGTAGAGATGCAGACAAAATAACTACTGGAACTACTAAAAATAAAATTTGACAGAATTAGGGCGACAGTAAAATTACAATAACATTTTGAATAAACGAAAACACTCTAATTTAGAATTTTTAATTTAACAAGTGAAATAAATAAACAAATAAAGAAATATCTATACAGTACATATATAACATTTGAAAGTTTGTTGCAATTTTTAGTTTTCATCAGAATTTTTGTTACATTTTTAGTAATTTTGTTATGCTTGTGCCATTTTTATTAGTTTTTAAATATGTCTGAATATTTTGTATTCATTTTTACTGTAAATAAAAAACAAAAAAAGCTAAATGAAAACAAGAATATTGCTTTGGCAACTAGCTTATATAAAATTAATTATAATCTAACTAACTCTAATCTAAACTATAAATCTTGTTTTTTCAATTTTAGTTGACTATAATATTAGCAGTATTAGTATTTCAACTTATTTTAATATTATTATTATTACTAATATTTGCATTATTTGTATAATTATTACATTTTTATGTTTAGCAACTAAATATGCATTTAAACAAACAATTACACAAAAAAACGAAGTGCAAGAATTCTAGGAACACTATAGAGTAATATTCAGGTTTTCAAATTATTAAAATAAATAATAATTATTTCCCATTATTATTAGATAAGGATTTTTTAAGGATATATATATATATATATATATATAGATTTCATTATTTTCCAGACTTGAAAATGACAATTACTAATATTTGCTGATATTTTGAGTTTGTTCATGCTTGTGGGATGGATGACATTCTGAAAGAAAAGAATCACTAAACTGATCCAGACGGGTAGCAATAAAGACCGCAAATGAATCAAACAGGTGGCGCTGAGACATAAAGATCTCTACCCTGAGCAGGACGGCCAGCTCTTTCTTGTGCTCCTCCAGGCGGATGTTGGCGTGTCTCCAGCGCTCCTGTATGTCGAGCAGCTCCTCCTGTAGAGCGGCTTCGGCTCGTGTGTCAGCAGACAGAAGCAGCTGTCTCCCTGCCTCCACCGTCAGGATGTAACTGCCCTGCTGCCTCAGCAGAACCTTCTCCCTCAGCTGCAGGATCAACAGAGCGTCAGCAGGGCTCACAGAAGCAGATTTGTGACCACAAAACCAGTCATAAGTAGCACGGGTTTATTTGTAGCAATAGCCAAAACTACATTGTATGGGTCAAAATTATTGATTTTTCTTTTATGCCAAAACTCATAAGGTTATTAAGTAAAGATCATGTTCCAATGAAGATATTTTGTAAATTTCCTACAGTAAATATATCAAAACTTTGCATTGATAAGAACTTCATTTGGACAACTTTAAAGGCGATTTTCTCAATATTTAGATTTTTTTTGCACCCTCGGATTCCAGATTTTCATCTTGGCCAAATATAGTCCTATCCTAACAAACCATACATCAATGGAAAGCTTATTTATTCAGCTTCCATAGGATGTATAAATCTCAATTTCCAAAAATTGACCTTTATGACTGGTTTTGTGGTCCAGGGTCACATTTAGGTCAAACAAGACTTACCTGAACTGCATCCAGCATGGCTCGTGCCTGTTGCAGTGGCACAGGTGCACCCGCCTGCAGGGTCTCGGCCTGATGGGACGCTTCCACCAACCACTTGCTCAGCTTCTCCACCATCTCTCTGTAGCGCTGCCACTGCCGCAGGAGACTGTCTATGATGCCCCTGCGCTGCTGTGCCCGTCTCACCACCCCCTGCCACTGGTTACCGAGCAGAGCCAGCTTCAGCTTGAACTCATCTCTGGAAACACGGTCAGTTTCAATATGAGCATTCAGTCTGTTCATGCATTTTGAATGCATACATTCATATATCTGATGATGGTGATGTTGCTCACCTGTCGTCCACCTGTCCCTGCTCCAGCATGCCTTGTCCATCGCTGATGATGGAGTGAAGGATCTGCTGTCTGCAGAACATCTCTGCCTGAAACAGCTGTAACATTGCTCATTTTTTAGTAAAGTCACCTTTAATTATATAGCGCTTTTAACAATACAGATTGTGTCAAAGCAACTTTCCGATATCAAAGTAGGAAAATAGTGTGTATATAGGCAAGGTGTGCTTTTGTATGTCTCACCTCATGAGCTCTCTGCTGCTCCATCAGGCTCTGGAAGTTTCCGGAGATCTCCACGGTCAGTTTTTCCTCCGTCTGCACCAGGAACTCCATCCACGTCTCACACTTCTCCAGAAAGGTCTGCTGCTGTAGCAGCATGGCCTGAAGTTTGCTGAGAAGAGAATTTAGACATCCTTTAGAAGGTAAACAGACACTCAACAATATCTACTGTAGTACTATTTATTTCCACGAAGGGCTTTACAAAGCCCCCAAAGAACCATGCAGGGTATTTAAGAAAGTTACGAGAAGGAAGTATTCAGTAATGATATCATTTCTCTTTATAGTGAGCTGGAGCAAACCTGAATCTCTCAGTGGTCTGAGCTGAGGTGGTGGACCAGCTTCTGTTGAGGTTCTGCATGCGTTTGATCTCAGAGTCGTTGAGCGGGAGTCTGTAACCCAGTTCATTCAGCCTCTCCAGGTCAGGACCCATACTGCTGAACTTCAGCATTTGTTTCTGCACAAAAACATTGGTGGTCAATTCATATATTGGTCAAGTCATTTTAAGTGATTGCAGATGTTAGGTTTAAAAGTGAATCAAATGGAAACTGCTTTAGTTTTTTTCTTACATAATTTATGTATATGTACAACAATTCTGCACACAAAAAACTGGCTATTTAAGCAAAAAGCTTTTGGAACAAAAGGGATTTTAACATAAATAGAAACATAAATTAAATCAACTGTGTCCAATATTTTGACTTACAGAGAACATATCGACCACCCTGATCCTGGCTTATTTTGGTATTTATATATTACTATAGTATTTTGAATTAGCTTTTTAATTTCAGATTTTAATTGTGGTTTAATTTTGTTAAGTGAGTTAATGATTTTAATTCATTAAAAAAAAATTTTTTTTCAGTTTTAGTAATTTTAATATTTTTATTTTAAGGTTATTTTGGTATTATTTATATACTTCTGTAGTATTTATTAATATTTTGAATTGGCTTTTATATCTAGGTTTTCAGATTAATTTTTTAGTAATTGTATGTGCTTTAATGATTTTCATTTATTTGTAATTCATTTTTTATTTCAGTTTTAGTAATTTAATATTTCAGCTAGTTGCCAAGGTAACATTTCTAATCTTTTATTTTAAATTTTTCATCTTATCTAGTTATGTTTCATTTTATTTCAGCTTTATTTCAATTCATGTAAAACTAAATTAATTTGTTTTAGAAAACAATAACAACACAGATCTGATCTTTGCATATTCCAGGCATCCCAGCATCATTTTCCCATTCAGTCTTGTCTACCTTGAGTTCCTCCATGCGGTCCAGGATCAGTGACTGGTCAGAGGAACCGTTGGGATCCTGGCCTTTCAGTACCTCCTCAGCGTCCACGATCCAGCGGGACAGAGAGTCCAACTGCTCGTTAAACGTCTCGTAGTCCCGAACTCCAGCCTGGGGAGAAAAACAACCCTCAGTGTCAAACACTGAACACTCTCATGAGTCATGATCAGTGATCCTCTTCACTCACCTGCAGCGCCACCTGCTGTCGGCTCAGGCTCTGCTCTACAGCACTGAGGCGTTGGGTGAGAGTCAGGTGGTCAGACTGGATGGAGGCCGCAGCTGATGTGTCCACCTGCTGTTTGAGCTGCTCTCCCAGCTCCAATAAAACCTGCAGAGACGCCTGGACGGGAGCCTGAGAGCGCAGCAGCTCCTGAGGGAACATGGGATGAGAGTAAATACAACTTCAATGATATGAAAATGATTCTACATTCCTCCTAATGCAGCTGATTATGAAATAAAACATAAGTAGCTGCTGTTCAGAATTTATGATTAGTGCATTAGTGAACACTTAAGATCCACAAACCATCTGTGCCTTATAATCTTAGTATTATGTAAAGGTAAAGTATTAAACTGTAGCATTACTTATGAGAGCATACAACTCACTTTAAGGCATTCAAATCTTATCTAATTCTAAACTTATAAATTTCATAAAAAAATTAAATGCATAAACAACTTCAATAAGGGTGAATATGAAATGTACAGAAACAGCTGCTGTTCAGAACTTATGATTAGTGCATTAGTAGAATACACAAACACTTATTTCTGAGATTATATCACACAATTATTGTTAAGGCATTACATATAATAAAAAAATAATTTGATTAAAAAATAATTATAAATGATTACAATACACTAAATAAAATTGGATGTGGGTATTAATAATACTCCTGAATATATCCGATAAAAGAAGTAACCGATCTCTTGCAAGATATGCAAATATTGTCAAGTTCACTTGTAAAAATACAGTTTTGTTGCGACAGTACACAATAACAATAATTGTTATGAACATGTAAACAATCTGTAACACAATATAATGAAGTCTCATTAGCATTAACTCAAACTAAAAACAATGTTTTTTTTAGCATTTATTAACATGTGTTAATGTTCATGTTAGCGCATTAACTAATGTCAATGTTAACAGATACAACTTTTGAAAGTTTTAGCACATAATCATAATGAATATCACACTCACAGCACAGTCTTGAATCCAGCTGGACACTTCCTCCTCTGTGATGTCTTTGTGGCTGGCTGTCTTCAGCATCTGGTTTGCTCTCTCCTCTAGTGTCTGGATGCTGGAGTCACTCTGTCCATGAAGATCTTTATAGCTCTGCCACAGCTGCAGGAGAGCCTTACTGCTCTTCAGACGCTCCACGATCTCCTCCTGCAGACTGTTCCACCTGAAGAACACAAAACATACACATGCCCATTACAGCAAGCTCACTCACAAAGCCACTCAAGCCAAAGTCACTTTGCATTTGAAAACTAAAATGCTTGAAGCTTGGATTACTAGACATGCATTTTTCAGTTGATACGTTTTTCATTGCAGTCTTAGACTTAAGTTAGGGCTATAATTATAAACAAACATTTACATTTACTGCGAGTTTTATTGTACATGTATATGAAAGCAAGAAAATAAAAATGGACCTGGCGTTAATGTCTTTTAGTGTGTTATTGAGTGTGTCAGACACAGACGGGTGGCACTCCTCCAGAAGCTGATGTGTAACTGATCCAAACTTTCTCAGACTGCTCTCTTGTTTCTCAAGCTCCTCCTGCAGGTTCTACACATGTCAGAGGAAACGATATAAGACATTTTTCCCCTTTAAATCCATGCTTTGCAGATGCACTGGAACTTGTTTTACCTTTAGACTCTCCACCTGTAGCCGCGAAGCCTCCAGAGATCCTGTGAGCAGACGGTAGCGGGACACAGAGTAGCGTCCCTCCGTCAGGAAGCCGTTGATCTCCTCAGACGCTTGTTTGTATTGACTCCACTTGTCCTGGACAGACTTCAGGCTGATCTTGAGCTGTCCGATCTGAATTTACAAACAGAAACCCACATATAAACACTTCTTGTACTTATAGAATCACATTATGTTCTAATTAAAACAGTAAATACCAGGTGGTCCAGATTGGCCCATGTGTTATTCAAGGCTTGTAGAGACTCCATGACAACAGCACAGGCCTCGTCGGTCTTATTTTGGACGAGAGCACAAGCCTGTTCCTCCACTCTCTCCAGCTCTCTCTCTTTCTCCTTCACCATCTCCTCTATCTCCTGAAGTTACATATCAGAAAAAGACAAGCACATCTGTATTCCAGTCGTGGAGGTCATGTTGAAAACGAGCCTGAATGTGTGAAGGTCAAAGGTCAAACCTGGCAGTCTTTCAGTGCGTTCTGCACGGAGGATAAGTTCTCAATCCTCTGCTTTCTCCTGAGTCTGTCTTCTTGAGCGTTCAGCCATGCCTGAAGAGTCTGGACTTTACCCTCGTATTCAACCCAGGATTCCAACAAGCATTCCAGATATTGCACCTGAAACAACAAAATTAACATTTAACAACACATTTATGCAATCTTATGATACAATTTAGCAATTATGTACCAAACAGTAACACTAATTATAAAACTGTATGTAATCACAATTTAGTATGCAAATATTACAATGACATCATCACTGGCACATACTAAATATTTATAAAATAAAATAAAAATAAAACACTATTACAGTGGTTTTCAATCAGAGGGTCTCGTAAACCTTCCAAGTGGCCATAGGATGATTAAATGATAAATTAATAATGACTAAAAATGCTTAAAAAAAAGAACTGAAACTGAAATGAACTGAAATCATATTAGTTTTTATAATATTGTTATAATAAAATATAATATATTATAATATAACATCGTTTTTTTGCAGAACATGCCGTTTTTAAAACTTCTGAAACCAAAAAATTGATTGTGGATAATAGTATTTTTATTATTAAGTATTAGTATTATTTAAATATAATTTTTTGTTAAATATCCAAACATCTATTTTTCTCCATATCAATTGTATGTGTGCATGTGTTAAAATTTTTTATAGAACAGCTCAGAATGAAGTTATCTAGCAAGAGTCTGAATAGAGTTTGAACAGTGTATATAGTGTGTATGAGCTGCATCTGAAGTCTCACCCTCTCAGTGATACGTGTCTGCAGTATCTGCCAGTGGCAGTTCATGGCGCCCAGTTTCTCTGCAAAATCTGTGTTATCACTGCGTTTGCTCTCCACGTCCGCACCACTCATCTGGAGCACTGACTGATTCACAAAGTCCACAGTCAGCTGTTTGCAGTTCACATCCACTCTGAAGCCCTACAGAAAGTAAAAGAGAGCCGCATGGAAAAAACAGTTAGCAAAACACATACAAATTCATAATTACTCGTGTAGCTAGACTTTTGATGATCGCCATAAAATAAAATCCAACCAATAGATTAATTTGGAAAAGGATTACCCACTTAAAAACAATAGACCTTTTGTAGACTCTAACAGGGGTAAAGCATTAAATGATGTCACCTTGTATCGCTGCAGGTACTCCTGGATGACCTTTGACCCAACAGCCCCCTTGAGATTCTCCTCATCTTCTTCTATCACTCTCTCCATCAATGAAATCCAGTTCACAAGCTCAGTGATAGCGTGACGGGATGCCAGTTTATCCATCTGAGACTAAAACAACCAAACAATATATCTTTAAAAAACGATAGACTAAGAAAGATCTGACAGGACCAAAGAACCCCAGAAGTGAAACTTATCCTATTTATTGGAGCAGATAAGCCTGTTTAGTGAGCAGTCAGTACCTGGTGGAGTTTCTCTTGAACTACAGGAATGCGGGCGAGTAGTTCTGACCACTGAGAGTCCAGACGGGCGAGTTCAGACCGCAGAGACGCGGTGTCCATCTTCTTGAGTCTGAGCAGCTGGTTTCCCTCGTTCAGCACCGAGGCCTTCAGACTGGAGCGGCTCTCCACCTCCTTACTGAACTCCTGTATAGAAGAAAAGACCACACATGACGGTTTCTGGAATTACTTCCTTATGGGCATGCAAAGATATAAATGATTATTTAAATATTAATTAAATCTTCTTTTGAAACTGTTTTCATTGGCAAAAACATCTCACTGTGAAAACTAATGATTATATAATAATGATATATTAATAAAAAATAAAACACAACACAATAAATAAATGAAATAAATATGGTCTGAGACACTGTGATAAAAAAATAAAAAAAAACAAATAAGTAAAAAAATACAATGAAATATAATAAAAACAATACAAAATATAAATAAAATAATTCGGTTCACTAGCAAAGCTTGGACCAGTGTGGTTTTCCAGTGAAACCGATTGACTAAATGCACCAACATCCTAAACACACCCCATGCTTGTGATTTCTTAACACTGAACCAGTCTAACTAACCAGAAAAGCTGATAACTGGTCTTTAACCGTCTCCAGTTCCTGAGGACCAGCAACGAACTGTGTGTTCCAGAACTCCAAGCGTTCCAGAGCTTCCCGTAGCCAGCGACTCAGTTCACCAGACTCACACTTATACCTGTGACAATCAAGCACATCTCATCATGAAGATTATGAAATAAAATGAATAAAACAACGCATCACTCTGAAGAAATGAGCTCCTGACCTGGTTGAGTGCTTCAGGATGGATTCCAGGTTCTGTAGCTCTTTGTTGATCTTGGAGGAGTTGTTGAGCCAGTGCTCGCCCAAAAGAGTGAGCTGGTTCTCCAGACTGGAGCAGCTCACATATGACAGAAGACGCTTCCCTTCCTCCAGCACCTGATGCAGCTTGTGTTGGTGCTCTGTCAGACTGGCTTTAAGGGCCTAAGGTGATGATAATGGAAGGTCAAGTCGATCAGATACAGTCAGTCTGGTATGATTAGATTATACATCCTAATAGACCGATCATACCCATGTTGGCAAGTTACTCTAGACTACGTTACAACTAATCCTAACAAGGCATGAAGCCTGAAGTTTCATGATTTCATTAGATACCTGATAGAGCTCTATTCTTTCATTCAGTCTCTCCTCTGTCTCCTCCAGCAGGCCGGCGGTCGGCAGACTGCCCTCCACAGCCTCTAGCAATCGGTACAGGGTCTGGTAGTCCGAAACCAGACGACTCCACGTCTGATAAAGTCAGAGAAACATACAAATACATAATGAGTGTGAAAGAAACGGTTTCATACTTTTTGTTATGGTCGATAGGATTTTTGAATTGCTTGGAAGTCTCTTTATGCTCACCAAAACTACATTTATTAGATAAAAATGCAGTGAATATAGTAATATTGTGAAATATTATTAACATTTAAAATAACAATTTTCTATCTAAATATGTTGTAAAATGTAATTTATTTCTGTGATGCAAAGCTGAATTATCAGCATCATTACTCCAGTCTTCAGTTTCACATGATCCTTCAGAAATCATTCTGTTATGCTGATTTGCTATTCAAGAAACATTTATTTTAATTATTAATGTTATTATCAATATTGTTTGTGTAAACCATAATTTATTTTTTGAACAAAGTTCAAATGAGCAGTATATATATTTGAGATAAAAATATGAATCTTTACTGTCACTTCTGAAAATCTTACCGACGCCATACTTTAGAATGATATATATTTTAGAAAATCTGTTACCTCTGAGATGCACTCCAGCTCAACTCCTTTCTTGTGCGCTTGCTTAAGCACATCCTGAGCCCGAGCTAGTGTCTCCTCCAGAGTCTGACGCTCGCGTGGCAAAACAAAGGCACTACTTTTTTTGTAGAACGTCTCAGTGAGGACCATGTGCCACTCTAAGCCTTGGAAAAATTCCTGGAAATGAAACATTTGGAGACATGTGAGCATCAGAAGGACATGCACAATCTTTTAGACAAACACAAGATGTAATTTGGAGTACCTTGTGTTTGTCTAGAAGGTTGTGCACGTCCTCTACTGAGCTGGCGATCATCTTCTGGTCAGCGTTCATCTTATCCTGGGCCGTGTCCACCAGATCGATTAGATCCTGCAGAACTCGTTCATACTGATTCTTCAGTGCCATATTCTGGTTCAACCCGCTCCGTCGAGAGCCCACGGTCATCGCCAGCTCCTCATATGCATCCTGTCCAACACACCGACAACTTTGAGAAGACTTAAGTACTTTATTTCTAAACCACTATATATTGGGACTACTTAGTAAGCTTCTGTTTTTACAGTAATTGAGAGCATAAAAGTGTTTGACAGATTTGTTGATGCCATCGATTGGTTGTTACCTGTAGCTTCAACAGCTCATTGGTGGAGAACTGGTCCAGCTGTAGCTCCGCCCCTCTGGCTTTCAGCTCTGTTATTCTGTGCTCAAAGTCTTTCAGCGTCTCCTCTGCCTCTGCAATGGTCTGTCAAAACAAACGGGAGTTCACAGCGATATGATTGGAAGAACTGTAAAGCTTTATTGTTAACTAAAACTAAACATAAAAAAAAAAAAAAAAAAAAAAAAATGTAAATATAAGACAAATATTTGAAATGAAAACTGAAAAAAATAACAATGTTTAAGTTGAAATACTAAAACAACAAAAACTGAAATAATAAAGTTTAATAGAAATATAATAAAAATGACAAAACAACATAAAATGTATAAAATAACCTAAAATTAAAATGACAAATAAAAATATAAAACTTTTCTAATTATTAATACATATTATAATAGTATATAAATTAAACGAACATTGGCATACTACTGCAATCACTGTTAATAAATATGACAAAATCTAATAATGGAATACAATTAGTAATTCCTAATTATTCGTTGCATGAATTAATAATCAAATAAAGTATTCTTTCTTACTTCAATCTGTTTAGTTGTTGTGAGGTCAAGAACTCCTGCCATTTTCTGGATAATCTGGAACTTGCTTTCACTAAGTGCTGGAAAGAGATGCTGCAGCTCCGTCTGAAAAGAAACAGGAACTGGGATGAAGTTACTGTGTTGCAGTAATATAAGAACTGAACGGTGCCTGATTCTCACCTGGAAAGCTGTGAGCTCCTGCATTCTGCTCCTCATGGTGTCACAGCGGCGGTCCAGGGCCGAGTCCAGAGCTCCCAGGCGTCGAGTCAGACAGTCGAGAGTGTCCTTCATCAGGGTCTGCTCTTCCTCAGACAGTCCCACAGAGCCGCCTATCAACCCCTCGCTGTGGCTGACCTGCCTCGTCACCTCCGTCACTTCTTTTCCCAATATCTGTAATGGAAGGAAGTGCTTGACGATTTAACTTCACTAAAACTTACGCATATATATATATATACACATGTATGCATTATCAGATGCTTTTATTTAAAACAGAAGCATAAGTAATTCATCACAGTGCCAACAATATTCGTAGTATGCAATGCCACCTTGTGAAGCAACAACACAGCGCTTTGATGTTTTTATTAAAATGTGCTTTATTTAATTCTACAGCCTATCTGTAGTTTTAGGTTTCACTTTTATCAGTGTTTCTATTGTGAAGTAAAAATACTAAACATCATTTTCGGTCATTGAAAATAAAAAATAAAATAAGATAAAAAATATTAGATAAAAACCTAGACTTAAAAAAATAAAAATTAGAAATGTTGCCTTGGCAAGTAAAATTACTAAAACTAAAACTGAAATAAAATTGAATTAGAGCCATATATAAATATTAAGCATATAGCAAAACTGCTAAAACTTAAACTAAAATTAAAAAGAAAACTGAAAATCTAAAATTCAAAATATTAATGAATAAAATAAAAGTATATGAATAATACTAAAACAACACTGACTATTAGGAATGCTTAAGTACTTAAGCGTTTATATAAACATATGGGAAGAAGTGGCCCAAAAATGGTCTCTAATTAAAATGACTAATTTAATTATATTATAAATTATCTAAAAATACTAGAAATTAAACTTAAAAAAATGGTCTCTAATTAAAATGACTAATATTATAATAATTAATCATTTTTAGAATTGTAATCCAATTTTAAGAATTCCATGTAATTTTCTGTCCAGAAGAAATATAACCAGATCACTGGTTGTGGGCAAATAGGATCTGGCTTTCTCCGAGAGGAAGGCTATCTGTCTGAGAGGAATCAGTTATTAGCTAGCAAAATTTGCCGCCCAATGTTCAGACCTCATGGTTGGAGAGCTGCGTCTCAGCGTTCTCCGTCAGCAGCGCAGGGCCAGAAAACAGCGTGTTCTCCACATCATCCACCCAAGAGGACGTGGCTGTGACTGCTGAATAAAGCTGCTGCTCCATCAGGATGACCTCTTGCTCTGTGGCCTGCAGAATCAAACATTATATAATGTTTACCATGACACCAACGACACACATATCAGTACACTAAACTCACAAACTAAGCAATAAACAACTCATGGCTGTGCATTTTAGTGATTCTACCAAGGTTAAAGTGTGTAAACAAACATACAATTGTGTTGTCACTGTTTGTATCAAAAAGCCAGAAGTGTTTTATAATAATGAGTCTACCTGAGGAGTCATTTCCATTATTGTGTGACTGAATCCATTGTGCAGGGACATCATGCTGGACTTGTCCTGGACGTGAGTCTCTCTCTTATAAACTGGGGCTGCGGTCTTCACACAAGCAGTTCTGGAGTAAAACTGTTTGAAAATATACAACTTTTACAAAACGCTCCGTTTCTGATTATTACAACAGTTATGCAGCTCCAGTTAAGCAAGAATATTCCCTGAACGCAGCCAGGCAGCAAAAAGAATAGTGTTATAGTTTAAAGGAAGATGAAATTTGAAAACCCAATTATGGAAAGAGGGTGAAAGAGACTAATAGTAATATGCAACATAGACTGATAAAAAGAGAGGAAAGACTATCTGGTTATTTCCAGGAACGTCTGCCAAGTGCATTAATGCAAATGTAATATTCAGCATGCAGATTAAGATTTTTAAAAACTATAGGAAGTTATAGGAACTCTATAAGAACTATAGACTTCGTGGAATATTTGAACCTTCAGAAATCCATTTGTCACATTTTATGAATTTTAAAGTTATCTGCAAAAAAATCTGAAAGATGATCAAATTGTATGTAAATTGCTAAAATGTATGCAATGCATGCTAAAAACTTGATGCTAAAAGAGTTAAGAGTTGTCATCTACCCTCTTACATTTCAGTTATGTGAACTAGTGATGAGAGAAACAACGCTTTTTGAAACTTTGAATCACTTGCTTTGTGATGGTTCAAAATGATTCATTGTTTCAACATGCTGGTCAAAATGGTGTAAATGAACAAAAACTGAGCCTAAACATGCATAAAACCCCTTTTACAACCAACTGCAGACGTTTATTACAGCAGGGGTCGGCAACCTTTTCGGCATGACGTGCCATTTTTGACACACTGAATCACTGGTTCACAACAAATGATTCTCAAAGGTTTCAAAGCTTCATGGACACTGTTATGACGTCACCGTACCGGCTGTTTGCTGTCTTGCTCCAGCGTGTTCATGAGGAGCTGCAGTTTAGTGGCCATGTCTTTTTTCAGACTTTCCCATCTCTTTCTCCTCTTCTTCTTCACGGCCTGAATGTCTCCCTCCTGCTCCACATCCGGCGAGAGGATCTCTGTCGCACTGCAGAACATTTGACAGACAGAACTGTGAAGAGAGAGTCAGAGATGTAAAAGTTTGAGGTAGAAATGATTTTCCTGTAAGATGTGAGAGAAATGATACCTGGTTCTGACGGGTGACGCCTGCTGGGTGAGTATTTCCTCTCCACGACTCGCTACAGATTTCAACAGCTTCTTCTGCTCTGCAAGCTGCTCTTCAAGCTCCTGAATTAACATACAATAGTATCATTCCTCATTTAGCAGATGCTTTCTTATTGAATGCAACTCACAGCAGACTGATACAGGTTCAGTCCCACTGGACACAATGGTGATGGTTCTAGATCTGTTGTTTTCTGATCTCTTCTCCTTCTGTAATCTACCTTCTGTTTCTGGAGGGTGTCCTGGTGCTGTAGGCTGCGTGTGGAGCGGGCCTGGGCCAGCCAGTCCTGCATGCTTGGACTCTGGGAGAGACTGGAGTCTGATTCACTGGAGTCTGATGGTTCCTTCAGGGAATCCTGCAGGAGAGGGAAAATGCTAACATGAGTACTAACAGTGGATTAATAACACATTACTAACTTAATCATGGTCATAAAATCAAATGATCATCCAATCATGAATCAAATCATCAGTCATCATTCTGCAATATTCGTATATATAATAGCAGGAAAAGAGGAAGCCGTGCAGGAGATTGTCATATTCAGACCGAACCCAGTGCTGCTGAATTATTCTGCACATAGAGTGACAAGCAAAAAAGCTGTGATATATTATTATTACGCTTGTTCTTTGAGGGCCTTTCAACTCCTCCCAAATTAAAGTCGCCTGCAGGACATAAAAGACAAAGCATTTAGAGAATCAAAGAATCTCACAAAAACATAGAATATCTATTTTATTTTAATCAAACCTATTTTATATCATGTTTACTTTAACATTTTATAATAATAATCACTATTAAAATTACATTCATATTATAAAAAATTATATATTCTTAAAAAAACATATTATACATACAATATAAATTATATTTAGTTTTAATAAATGTCATTTTTGCAATAATCCGTTTGTTTGAATGAAAATATTAATTTTAATTACATTTCAAAACCCTGAATTAAACTTTACTTTAGGTTTTTTACTGTAAAAACTATAACTGTTTCTCTACAATTTTTTTAAAGAAAAGCAGTTTTTTATATTTCCTATTTTTTAATTATGACTTTATTGTCATTTGGTTTTATTTAGTTTTTTAATTGCTTTTATTTGTTTTTATTGCTTTCATGCTTAATTTCTATAAATATTTTGATTCTCACCTGTGAACCATGTTAAGATGCATTTTATTTAAAAGAGTCTACATAAATAAAGTTCATTATTATTATTATGTACCATTATAGTACTATGTTTTTGGGCATTGTAATACTTTTTTTTCTTGGAGCACCATCTAATGTAATTATATGTGACCCTGGACCACAAAACCAGTCATAAGGGTCAATTTTTTTAAATTGAGATTTATACATCATCTGAAAGCTGAATAAATAAGCTTTCCATTGATGTTTGTTATGATAGGACAATATTTGGCTGAGATACAACTATTTGAAAATCTGGAATCTGAGGGTGCAAAAAAATCTAAATATTGAGAAAATCACCTTTAAAGTTGTCCAAATGAAGTTCTTAGCAATGTATATTACTAATCAAAAATTACATTTTGATATATTTACGGTATGAAATTTACTAAATATCTTCATGGAACATGATCTTTACTTAATATCCTAATGATTTTTGGCATAAAAGAAAAATCTATAATTTTGACCCATACAATGTAATTTTGGCTATTGCTATAAATATACCCCAGCGACTTAAAACTGGTTTTGTGGTCCAGGGTCACATATGATATATGGTATATGCATAAGTTAATTATTTAGTATCATATAAGTACAATAGTACTAACACACTATTACCATACCATGGTACCACCTCTGTAATTTTAAAGCAAATTATATTTGTAAAGATCCAAATGAATCTCTAGGACATAGAGTCGAACATGTCTAAGCGTCCAGCCTTGATTCAGAGTTCAAGTCCCACCTGAATGTTGATCTGCTTGTCCTGCAGCATCCTCTGCAGCTCTAGCAGGCTGCCTTTCAGCGTACGCAACTTCCTGGCCAGCTGCTCCGCGTCCTCCCTGTTCTCCGGCCGTCCCTCCAGCAGAAGATTCTCACTGTGTCTGGAGAGCACGGAGAGAGCCAGCACCTTCTCCTCGATCTCCAGCAGCATGTTCTGCAGGAGCAACAGAAGCGAGGCCAGCTCAAACATGGTTCTTCCGCTCTCATCCCAGGCCCTTACCGACACTCACAGCGCTGCACATTATCCATAATCCCTCACGTGCCATGCTCCCAGTAAGCATGCATTCTTTAGCATAACGGTAATGTATAAAAATACATAAAGTTATATTTAAAATTCTATTAAAAATGTTAAGACTACGCATAAGCTTGTAATAAAAAGTCACAGTGGGACATCTGCCAGTTTGTAACCTTCCCATGAAGGCAAAAGTAGCCCCACCCCTTTCCCCACTAATGCCGCAGCCACCCTCATGAATATGTAATAAGGGGCGGAACATATTTCCAGTGAGCACCAATCCTCTCACAGGAATCCTCTAATACCCTTAAAGCCATTATAACTGTGAACGGTGTTACGCTGAGACATTTACATAATCTGATTACAGCTCGTGCCACAGACGCTTAAGAATCAGTCCATCTGAACGCTCAGAGGCCTTCTAATACTGCTGTTTACGGATAAAAAAAAAGTTTCCTGTTCCTGAGTCCAGTGCAATTAAGCAAAAACTCACTCATTTAAAAACTCAAAGAGTTAACACAAAATAATGCATTTTCTGTTCAACTTCAATCTGTAAATAATTCATCAAGTACACATTTAGTGATCAGCTCTAACCTGACAGTCTATGAGTTGCTCTTCCATGTCTGAGTCCTCAGAGCAAGAAGTGATGTTACCGCGAGTGCTCTGCAGCCATTGGTCCAGCTGGTCTGCCTGGTTCAGGTAGCGCTGCAAAGCCTGATCCTGTTGCTGCTTTTCCCATCGTTCACTCTGTCGCTCCTACACACATCAGCATATATACATATACACTGGTCTCTTTAAAGAACAGAAGCCTTTATCAGGCTGTAAAATGAGTGAAAATGACCACACCATAACTTTATGAAGAAACTGAGATCAAAAAAGATTTCCAAAAATTAAAGATATTTTTTTTCGAAATATTGATTTTAATAATTTTTTTAAAGAAATTAATGCTTTTATTCAGCAAGGTGATCAAAAGTGACAGTGAAGACATTTATAATGTTACAAAATATTTATATTTCAAATAAATGCTGTTCCTTTGAACTTTCTATTCATTAAATATTCTTGAATATCAGCACAAATGTTTTCAACATTGAAAAGGTTTTTTGAGTATCATATTAGCATATTCAAATGATTTCTGAAGGATCATGTGACACTGAAGACTGGAGTAATGATGCTCAAAATTTAGCTTTGCATCACAGGAATAAATTACATTTGACATTATTTTAAATTGTAATAATATATTTTCTTTTACTATATTTTTAATCAAATTAATGCAGCCTTGGTGAACATAAGAGGTTTATTTCAAAACATAAATGTTGTAGGTAAAGGTATTTTTTAATTATTATATAAAATACTAACTTTTTAAATAGGCAGTTACACCTGGTTTGCAAAATACTGAGCAATAATTATTTGCAATAATATACTTATAATTGAATTCTTCTTCTAGGCATACCTCAAGAAGTTGTCGTTTTCCAGAAGCCTTCATGTGGATGGTGGTCATCCTCTCGGACAGCACAGTGAGTGTGGACTGCATGGCCAGCTGATCCACAGAGTCGGAGTCCACAGCATCAGAGATCAGCTCTTCTGTGAAGCTGGACTGAAGCTCATCTATATCATTCTGCAGTTTGACGATTTCCTCCATCTGATTCTGGAGGAGTACGCAGTGTGACGTTTTTGTTGTTGTGCATCAATATTCTTATAATAGCTGGAGCTAGAGTTTAGTATTTCAATCTTCTCACCTGGTGTAGGACCATTTGTCTGTCAGGACTGAGATCGTGCATAGGAGGCTCGTTTAATCTGGTCTCGATGGACTCCATCTTAGTAGAGATGGTCTGTAGAGAGCCCTGATAGCGCTGCTGCTTCTCCAGAGCCTCGTAGAGCGTCTTTTGCTTTTCACTTATCTGTAAAACACAGCGATAATCTCAAAGACCGGATCTGAAATCCTGGTGCATCTGACTGTTGAACAGAAAAGTCATCCGTACCACATGTTTCAGGGTCTCCCACGAGCGCTGAAGATCATCTAAGCTCGCTACAGACTCCAGCGCGGGATTGTACAGCTCCTGGAGGGGCGCTCTGGTGAGAGTGGGCCTTCCCATGGACATCTGTGTTTAGGACAGTCCAAAAAGATGATGATAAATAAGAGAGAACAAATACATGATGTTAATGTACTACAAAGTCATTGTCTGTCACAGACTTAACATATACAGATTCAGGTTCAAATGAAGCATACTATATGTTCAGAATGAGACACCTACTAAGAGTGCAGCAGTGTTATTTTAGTATCATTGAGATACTCTTATTAGTTTTTATTAATAATTTAGAGTTTGTATTTTTTATTTTACAGTTTTCTTGTCAATTTTAGACTTTTTTTTAAAGATATGTCTGTATAGTTTTTATAATTTTTTATTTCAGTTTTGGTTTTATTTGTTTTAGCACATTATATTAAATTAAAATGAAATAATAAATGTTGTTAAAAACAGTTAATGTTTATTTTATTTCAAGTAAAAAAATTTTAAAAGTGGTTTTAGTTTTACTTTAACTATTAATGCAGTATGAATATTGTGCACAGTATGTGAATTTTCTGCATTTATTAAATAATTTCCCACTACATTTATCAAAAAGCACATTATACAACCAGAACACACTGCTATTTACTAAAACTGAAATAAGAATAATTAGAACTCTATAGAAATATTTAAAATGATGCAATTTGATTCTGTTTTTGGATATCAGTATGCAATGTGTTGGACGAAGAGAAGACATTTTTTACACAACAAATGACAATTTAGTGCATTGCTATTCAAAACATTATTGCATTACAATTTTCACAGCCAGTATACAGTATAAACTACATATAAGATAGTATGTTAGGTTTCCGTTCCAAATGTTTGTTTAAAAAATTCAAATGAAGGTGAAACTGGGAATAGCAAAAAAGGCAGTACAGGTCTGCTAGAAATCAGATCAAGCACCAAAAGTGTTTTTTTTTGTTTGTTAATACCTTGCTAATGGCTGCTTCTGTGTTAGTGATAGGAGAGAGAGATCGACAGATCTCACTGCTGGTGCCCTCCTC
The DNA here is from genome assembly GCA_027422405.1 of Ptychobarbus kaznakovi. Lineage (NCBI taxonomy): Eukaryota > Metazoa > Chordata > Actinopteri > Cypriniformes > Cyprinidae > Ptychobarbus > Ptychobarbus kaznakovi. The sequence goes on along the minus strand of CM049806.1, from coordinate 24,905,366 downwards.
GCCTGACTCCTCTGTCACAGGAGACAGGAGAGACTGACAGCGACCAGCCGACATCTGACAGCACCACAGAGAGAGAGAGAGAGAGAGAGAGAGAGAGAGAGAGAGAGAGAGAGAGAGAGAGAGAGAGAGAGAGAGAGAGAGAGAGAGAGAGAGAGAGAGAGAGAGAGAGAGAGAGAGAGAGAGAGAGAGAGAGAGAGAGAGAGAGAGAGAGAGAGAGAGAGAGAGAGAGACAGAGCAGAAGATATTAGTCAATCAGTTCACAGAGCTGTAATCTTAATTGACTCTTTAAGACAAGTCATGTCACTCGACGGCCATCTTTGAAACGGCATCCAAGTGCAGCTCTTACCACTCAGTGTTCTCTGAGGATTTGTTATCTATTGAAAATATGTCTCCCGTGGAAATGAGCTTAGTGTCATGCAGTCTTGTTTTCATTTAAATGTTTAGTTTTGAAATGTCATTTGTCCTTTTCTTAAAGGACTTATAGTTGTAGTTACTTTTTCTTATTTGTAAGTCGCTTTGGATAAAAGCGTCTGCTAAATGACTAAAAAGTAAAGTCAGTTCACTAAGCTTACGATTAAATTTCATATTTGAAATCACCAATGAAATCGGACAACAACTGTGTCATAAATTTTTTGCTCAAATAGCGTTATAAAAAGCTTATTTCTCAGGCTAGATCAGCCAATGCGCATGCGCAGTCCTGAGCGCGCGTCTCAGAGCGCTGATGGTTTCTATAGCAACCGGGACTTCTAACAGCAGCTGCAGTGACACGCTGACTTTAGAGATTAGCGATTGGCTGTTTCATTCAGAAGGCGGGGCTTCCTGCGGTTGAGCGGCCATAGTAAGCGTTGCATTTTTCCCCATTCAAAACTATACCAGTGACATGTCTTAGGTATTCTATAGTCTTTGTTATAACATGCAAAGATCACAGATAGAGAAGTTAAAAAAGGCAATTCTGATAAGAGGGTCAGTTTTTAATCAAGCCTGCAAGTCGTTTTCTTATTCTGCATCTGCAAATTAATTAGTTATTTTGTTTTGATTTCATGAAAGAATATGTAAATATTTATTCAAAACAAAACATTTAAATATTCAAAACTAATTTTTGATCAACCTGAAACCCTTTTTAAAGGGTAACAATCCTAATATCTTACGTCATTTGCTTTAAAATTGATCTTGATTTAAGGATGATAATTTTTTTAATACAAGACAAAATTTAGATTAGCCAATTAAAAACATGATTACAAATCATGTTTCATAGTGCACACAGTTAATTAGAATGTATGATCAAACAGCAATTGCTTTTTAAACATTTAACACTAATTCCCACAATTACACTGTCATGTTCAGGGTAATGATACGTACGGAGACTTGTGATTGGGCCTTTGGTTTAACAGCATCACCGTCCAGTTCCTCCAGACTCCCGGTTAAACCCTCTGCATCGCTCACTGACAGGAGCGTGGTGGCGTGTTTAGCTTTCACCGTCAGCATCTTACACTTGGAGTTCAGCGATGCAATTTGCTCCTGGTAGCCCTTGATTTTCTGGGCCAGTTCCTGTTTAGATCCAAATAAACAGAACACAGAAGATGTTATTTAGTTGCCCTTTAGGTTAATGCAAGAAACAGGAAAGATCAGTGTGGCATCTCTGATCTAAATATCCATCTCACTTCATCGAAGTTGGAATTTTTAACTAAAACTCTTAAAATATTTCATTTGGTTTAAATTATTTTATTCATATTTTAAAATGTTAAAAATAAATGAAATAAAGCTGAACTAAAATAACATATCAAATCAATATCAATAAATAAAAAGCTATATAGCAATATGAAAAAATAAATAAAAATGAAAAAAGCATATAACAAAATTATTTTAAAATTAAATTTAAAATAAAAACTTTAAAATCAAAATGAAAAATATTCATAAATACTATAATAGTAAATAAATAATAAGATTGCACCTCATGATGGTTAATTTGTGCCTGCAGCTCTTGGATGTTGCTGGTGTTCACAGGTTGGTCCTGAATGACCCGGTGAGCATCTTCAATCATGGCCTGCAGGTTTCTGACTTCCTGTTCATACTGTTCATACTGCACCACTGCCTCCTAAACAGACAGCACACAAATACATACATTTTTTATATTTAATATCATTACAGGGATGTCCTACTGGACTTACATTGTTCTTAAATTAGGATATTTATAATTACTACACCCCTTAACCAACCTCTTTCAGACACCTTTGACATATTCAAATCTTCATCATCAGTATTTACTTTAAAAATAAGGCTATAAATCTCTAATCGTTTCTGGTAGATCATAAATCAAACACCGCATTTGTGCCTAATAAGCTATAAGCACTCAACACATGATCCATGAAAATTCAGAAGTGTTTGGTGGTGGAATCAAGACCAGCCGGTTAAGCAGGTGTTTTTATTCCCATCTAGTGCACCTGCAGGATGTTGCATTGCTGGATGGCGGTGTGCTGGAGCTGACTGGCCTCTTGCTGCAGATTCAGAGCAGTGCGGCAGATGGACAGACTGGTCACCACTTCTTCAGGGACTCTTAGAGCGCTCTGACACTCCTGTACGGCCTCCACCTGCTGCTTGAAGCTCTCCATGTCCGCCAGCAAACGCTGAAAACAAGATACATATTTTAAAATGGTGTTCTATTATAAGAACAAAACTGCTTCCCCTCCAAACTAAAAGATGTATGTAGCAAACACAGGTTGACGGAAAGCACTTAATAATTAATCAGAAGAACCTTTCTGTTACCAGTTTAGATGTTTAACCAGTTACACTACAGCCAAAGACTTATTTACTCAGAAGAGCTTACTTCAAATTATATTTACTTTATGCATACTTGAAAAGAAAAGGTCACCCAAAAATGAAACTTTGCTGAAAATGCACTCATGCTCTGGCCTTCCAAAAATGTAGCATTACATCACTTGATCAGCAATGGATCCTCTGTGGTGAATGGGTGCCGTCAGAATGAGAGTCCAAACAATTGATTAGAACATCACAATAATCCACACGACTCCAGTCCATCAATTAATGCCTGACTGCAGAAGATGAGCAAGTGATTTAATGCTAAATTTTCCCAAACCTTTTACCAATGAAGAAGCAAACTTATCTTCATCTTGGATGACCTGAGGGTGAGTACACTTTTGGGTGAACTATTCCTTAAAGTTTCCTGGTTTCTAACATCTAACATGTAGTCAAGTATGTTATGCTTGGAATTATAGTTATTCATAACCTGTAGCTATTATTTTTAGAGGGTGTCTAATTAAAGAGGAAAATAAATCAAGACAGATAAAAGTACCTGTCTTTGAGTCAGTTGCTCTTTCAGACTCAGTCGGGCAAGTTCAGGAGATGTGAGCGTGGTCTGAACCTGCTCCAGTAACACATGCAGGTCCTTCACTTCAGTCTCAAACCTCTCCATATCCTGAAACAAAATACAAACGCAGTCACGCTGAGCTAGAGTAAAACTCTTCAGTGTAGTTACCAGTTTGTTACTTAGTTGATTATTTTTTATTGCCATGTCAGCATCTAAAGCTATCTTCATTGGCAAACATTAATTTCGAGTAGTGTAGTTAACAGAATAATACATTTAAAACACATGTAAACCTTTGCTGCGTCTTGTAGACTCTGCAGTCGTGATCTAATGCTCTGCTCCAGCTCCTCAGTGTGGCGGCTCAGTTCTGACACCTGCTGTCCCATGGCCTCCACCTGCAGCGTCTCAGACAGTATCTCCACCTTCTCATGCATGGCCTCCAGGTCACCATGGAGCTCACGCGACTCACGCAGAACAGACTGCAATGGCAAAAACACAGATAGGTTATTTCACCAAAATGACTGCAGTTAGACTCTATGCTATGTATTATCTTCTGTGTATTGTGGTTGACCTGATACATCCTGATCTGCTCTTGCAGGTGTGAGGAGGAGTTCCAGATGATGTTGGCCTTCATCAGGCTCCTGGCTCTGTCTGTCCATTTCACTATGAACTCAAACATCTCATTGTACTCATCTTGATGTGCATCAGCCTTGAGAAAAAAGACACCACATCCCATGCAATACATGAAAAGCTCTAATTAAATGGTCAAAATGAGCAAATAGCCTGTAGGAAATAGGCTGAGATTGTATCTTTTTTTCTATTAGCTGAATGTTTATTTTCTCTATTTAAACATACTGTAATATATCTTCCTACCTTCTTCAGCCATATTGTCTTATATTCAGCCAGTCTAAGAGTGTGATGATGGATCTCTCGTAATTTGGCAATTGCATCAGCCAGCTGTCTGGCTATCAGAGGGTTACGGCGACCAAAGTCCTGCACTGCAGCTTCCAGCTCAGCAAGATTTCGTCCACAGCCATCAAGTTCATCACAGAGACGCTAGGAATACAGCCAAAGTACTTTATGCTCATTCCAATGAGGGAAATTTCTTTATAACATTTTTTAAATATGATACATTTGAATATTATTGAGATGCAACACATACTCTGGCCTCATCTTTGGCCTGATCAATATCAGTGGCCTTTTCCTTTAGAGAGGTAGAGACAGCCTTCAATTTTTCGGACACGTCATGAATTCTGGAGTTGAACTCCTCTTTGATAACTCTGGTCTTCTGGATGTCTCTCTCTTTGGCTTGAACCTAAAGATATGATTCATTATTTATTTTTAGCATAAGGCTTTAGTAAAAATGCTAATGTTGTTGGATATATGTCTCCTACAAATGAATGAGAATCTGCCTATTAATCCACAATGAAAAAACTGAAAAGGGTAATTATGTACCTGGTCCTCAATGGATCCCAGTGCCAGGGACACTTCAGCCAGTTGCATTGAGATCTCAGATGGTAAAATAGTGTACAGGTCCAGGTATTTACTTTGCTGCTGTTCTGCCAGCTTGTCCACATTCTGGCGATGAGTGATCAGCTCTACATGCATCAGCTTCACAATGATACAATATAATCAAAATTATACAACCATTCTATTTATATGATGCAATTATAATACGTATATTGTGCACAATATGCAAATCTTCTATATGCATGCAATACCAGGAGTATGACACACTATATTTGCTAAATGAAAATAAACTTAATTTCAACTCACCTAACTAACATGCAATACAATGAGAAAAGTGTAGCATATAACATTTTTCAAACATATATTGTTGGTTGCAGAATTCACATATTCTTTTCACCTCCAGTTCTTGTGTCAGAATGTCCAGATCAGACGTGGGGTTCAGCAGAAGCTCCCTGGAGTCCTGGATCCAGCTCTTGACAAGACTCAGCCCTCTCTCCACACCTTCCCTGTCCGACAGTTCCTGCTGAACCCGCGTCTTTCCAGTCCTGGCCTTCTGCAGAAGACTACAAGAAAACACAGCATTAACAGATTAGCATTCAATCCATATTTGGCATGCGGAATCAGTCTGGTTAGGCCAATATGGCAAGCAAAACTACACTGACACTAAACTGGTTAATATTCAGTCTTTACTATTTGCACTAGCTGCAAATACATTGGTTACAATGTTTCTGTGATCATACTGATACAGTGTTTCTATGACAAGTACTAAACAGCATTCTTTGTACTGTACCTTATAGTATTTTGGTGTATTTCATTATTATTGGTTTGTATTGGATTGGAGAAAGATTACGTACCTTTCTAGCTGATCGTGCACGGCTTTGATCTCCTTCAGACTTGGCAATTGCTCGTGATCAGCTGTTGGCACAGACACCTCCACACAGTGTAGCAGGCTGAGAGCGTACTGTCGTAAGAGGGTTAGAGAAGAAAGCTCCCTCTCCAGGTCCTGACCAATCAGCTCGTACTGGTCCAGATGTGACTGCAGTGTGGCTTTGGATGCTTTCTCAGCAGTGCAATCAGGAACACGGCCCTTCAGTTCTTCTGTCACAGCTCTTACCTTCATCATCTGAACAACATAATGTCTTGTTTATCATTCTTTCTAACGTTAACCGCTTGTACTATTAAATGTGATTTTTATTCAATATACCATTTCAAATCATTTAAATGTTACAGCATTATAACATTTTCTTAATTTGAGTAGAGGCAGAACATCATAAAATCAAACTAGAAGTCATGGTATATCAGGTCTAAAGTGAAACTACACCTTTTCCCTGAAAGTTCTCCATTCGTGGGCCGTATCCTCCAGCACCCTTTCTTGACCTCGTGCTACACTGCGCAACCTGGTCCAGCGCTGCCACACCGTGGTCATGGATCGACTTATGGTGGCTTTACTGGCGTCACTTCCAACCAGCTCTAACTGGGAGGCTTGCTCTTCCAGACCAGTCAGCTTTTCTTGGAAACTATTTACCATGGATACCAACAACTGAAGGCCAAAGATGAAGACATTTTGATCAGTTTATCATCATGTAGACAGTTGAATATGTTTATCTACTCAAGAAAGAGAGTCAATTCTGCATACTTGGATTACCTTATGACTACGGAGTTTCTCTTCAGCTTCCTGGCTTGTTGCAGCCTTGGCTGTGGAAAACTCTGTTAGCTTCTTCTCTGCCTCATTCATCAGCTCAATGACTGTCTGTCTAGCCTCCTGATATGAATTCCACTGGGTAACACAGCTGAAAAAGGTCACATTATTACTGTGATTATAACTCAGATCTACATCCAACAACAACATTGGTCTTTGTTAGCATAAAACTTGGGTAAATTTGCCCTTAATAGATCTAAGAAAATTATAAAATTGTGTTCTGTACTAAACTGTACCTGTTTAAGATGTCTTGCTGGCACTGAAGCTGGTCTCTGACCTCCACACCTCTCTGCTGTGCAGATTCCACACTAAGTCGAAGCTGCTCCTTGGCTATAGGGTTGATCAGGTTTTCAAGTTGAGGTGACAACGAATCCAGCTCCTCAAGAACACCCAGAAACTCCTGTTCAGTGGCCATGATGTCTTCCTGTTGCCTCAGACACTCCTCGTAGTTCTCCACGTCCACCCCAAGACTGGCCTGCTGCAAGAAGCCCACAGCGTCCTCCAGCCACTCACAAGCTGTTTGCATTCTGGAGTGATACTTCTGGCACAAGCCAAGAGATTGCTCTAGCGTTATCTACAGGAGAAACAATTGGATTCGTTAGTAAGTTAGCTAAGGGGAACCACTGGTTAACTATAGGGGTGATCCGATATATCGGCCGGAGATCGGTATCGGCCGATAATCATATTTTAAGACTCGATCGGTACTCATAAATTTGGCCGATCGCACGTACCGATCGCAATTTGATGACGTCGATATATGATGCGTGGGGACATATTTGGCGCCGCAGTCATGTCATCGCTGTGTGGAAATGCAAGCAGCAAGCAGCGATTGTAAGCGACATTGTATTTTAGTTTCTCTTTTCTTGTCTTCACCACCTGGCTACTGTTGTAAAATGTTGAGAGATTCAAACAAAAAATAATCAATAAATTTAACAAAATAAAAAAGACTACAAGTGACGTCACTCGCAGAAGCACAAGTGTCTGAGAGTGCAAGTCTGCAGCCAGACCCTTTTTTTTGAGTGTTTTGTATTGTATCAGACGATGTGTGAAAAGCAACTAATAAAACATTTATTTTACCTGACTGAGGCATTATTAGCGAGGTAAAGTGATTCCTGTGGCTCAGTGGTAGAGCATTGCGTTAGCAGCGCAAAGGTTGTGGGTTCGAATCCCAGGGAACACACATACTGACAAAAAATGTATAACCTGAATGCAATGTAAGTCTCTTTGGATAAAAGCGTCTGCTAAATGTAATGTAATTTTTTTATATTATAAGCCTTTTGAAAATGTTTGTAATAGCTATATTAGAATAATATAAAATCTAAATAAACAAAATGGATCGGCATTAATTTAATATCCCCTATTCAATTTAAATAAACATGTCAGAGTGATGTATATCTTTATAATTGGCTATTTACAGTGTAACGTCTGCATATGAAGAGTTCATTTGCAAAATCATATAATTCTCAGAAATCATGCTTCTTCATCGTGCATTACAATTAATCTCAATCAAAGTGCAGTTGGGTTTATTTTGACTAGGTTAAAAAATAAATAAAATAAACAGCCAATTAACACAACAAAACACAATAAAAACTTAATAACATAATAAAAAACATGATTTTGTAACCTATTTTTGCAAATAAACTTCATATCATGTTACAGTGCTTATTGTATTTTATAATAATGGATACAGCACTAATGTGGGCATCCTGGCGATAACATATGAAATGAAAAAACAAACAAAAAAACGTTGAAGTCATCAGTAAAGACAAAAACATTGTGGATGAATTTAGACATTAAAGTTTTTACATTGTAATGTAATGAAGGTCATCATGTATTGTAGGTCAAAAACCCTTAATTGTTACATGTACTGCAGACTTCACATAGACTAGTCGTTAGACTAAAGGTGCGTTCACTGAAGGTCGTTTTGGGTAAAAGCGTCTTCAAAATTATTAAATGTAAATAAAAATTCTGAATTTATTCGAGACCTATACAGCGCATGTGCGTAGAACATCCACTACGTCTTGGATCTGATCCAGTACGTCATCGTGCTACAGGCTGCAGCGAGGATAGACTAAAAATAGTCTTTTGTGAGTTGTCAGGAGTTTAAATATTTATATTTATTTTGTCTTCTCTCTAACATTAGATAATCAAAACGTTCTCATCTTGAGCAGAAAAGAACGATAACAGTTTCAAAGTTTAAATTCCCACATAGCCACCTAAAAACAATTATATTTATATATTTAAATGTTCTTAGCCTACATATTAATGATGCTAAATGCAGATCAGAAAATTCTTGTCCCATCTGGTTTGAATAGTCAGAGTCTTTTGCAGCATTGTTTTTCAGCTGTATTTTAGTGAGAGTAATCTATAATTGTGCCTCTCACCTGTTTCTGTTGTTGTTAAAATAACCGCGTCATCGCAGCTCTTGAATAAAGCGCATTTGGCTTAGATAAAAAATACTAGAGGATATAGCGCTGAAAATCTTTTAGCATAAACGACCCTGAGCGCTTGTTATGTGATCCGCTCCGCTGTTTTGGCGCGCTGCTCACTTAAAATGATGCTGCTGTTACGGCTCGCGGTCCGGATGGATGCTGGGGTGCAGATGCACTTATAGAAGAATTTAAGGATAAAATTTAATTTAAAACCTTGCTTTTAAAGTTGCTTTTCCTCGAGTCAAGTCTGGAGTCATTTCAGGTCGAGTCTGAAGGCTATAAAAATGCGACTCGAGTGCCCATCTCTGCCTTGCTGGTTGCATCAGACACATTTTGTTTGCATTTATTTTGGTCTTATATTAAGTATCCTGATATACATAGTGTTATGCATAAACACTATTTAAAAAGAATATTAAAATGTTCACTGTATAAGGAATATTTTTTGTAATTATTTCTATAACATTATTGCATAGCCTATGTTATATAAAGCTTGAAGCATCGGCCGATAACCATGACAAGAAATCTGTACTCGTATTGGCTGCAAAAATCCTGATCGGAGCATCCCTAGTTAACTAAGGAAATCTTGCTGGCCTGGGTAGTTAAGCTTGTTAGGCTCAATGGCATCCCATGTTGGGGCATTATGTTGAACATTTATTAAATAATTTTGTGCTTTGACAAGTAGTCTTGGTTCTATTGATAGTTTGGATCAGAACTTGCCTGTTTGGAGCTGAGGGCACGTTGAACGTCTGCCTCCAGCTTGGCCATTTCTTGTAGACTTGAGTCCACATGAGGGGGGACGAGCTCATTGGCACTGGTGTACTTCTGCTTCTCTCTGGTGCTTAGAGCCGCCACTATCCTAAGCCTCGACTGAACTTCCTCTTGCATAATCTGTTGCTTTCGGATTTCCTCCTGGACCTTCTCAACCTTCACGTCTACCACCACCTCAGAGCCAAGTTCATCTTTGATTTGCTGGAGCCAAGTTAAGGTCCGATTGACTTCGGTCTCAAAGTCTTTACTCTGCACAAACCTGTGCTCACACTCCACAATTAGTTCCACAACAGCTGACTGTAAGGACTGAAGCTCTTCTTGCCAAGAGGTTATTCGGTGCTTTGAAGCCTCGTGTGCAGCGGAATCCATGTGGGGTACCAGGTTATCCATCTGCTCCATGAGTCGAGTGAGGTGAGAGCTGGCACCTTGAAGACTAGCGGCCAGGGCATGATAGTTTTTCAATCTCTCCTCAGCTGACTGCGTCTCTGCGTTGACTTTCACCAATTGCTCTTTGGTGGCCTTCAGCTCTGAATCAACCTGCATAGCCATGGCTTGATGGTCCTCGAAAGATTCCAGAGTGTCGTCAAGATGTTCTACCCTCTGCTCAATCAATCTTTTGAGACCGTTGTAAAGGCTAACCAGTTGTGTCATTTCTTCAGGTCTCCAAGGTTGACCGGTGCTACGAAATCCCTCTTTCTTCTGGTTTAGCTCACTGACGGCTTGTCCAAGATTGGTCAGCTCCTCCAGGAGGGATTTATAATCAGCCTGAAGACTGACAACCTCCTCAGTCTTAAGGCCGACAGACTGCGTCCCCAAGTTGTGGAATTGTTCCTCAAGTTCTTTAAGCGCTTTGTGGGTCACATCAATAAAGGAGGCATATTCCTGTCTGGCAAGAATGGCTTGTTGAATTTTCTCTTGTTTCTCCTTGGCTAGTCCCAAAATATTATTGTACTGTTGTGGAAGAGCAATCAATTTCTCATCTAAGTAGCAATGGTCCACTTCATTCAGAGTGGGAAGTATTTCTTGACCTGTTCTTTGCACAGTTAGCAGGAGGCTCTCATATTCCATGGCTTGATCTAATATTTGTTGGTATTTTGTAAGCTGCAAACTTAATTCTGCATCTCCATTCATGAGGTTTATCTCTGGGAAGGTCACGATATCAGCTTGCTTCAACCACTGGCATATCTTTTCGAGATCTGCCTTGAAGTACTTTCTGGTCACCAACACTTTATCCAGCTCCTGTTGCCTCTGGCTACACTTCTGTAGGGAAACTTCAAAGATATTCTGCAGCTCTTGGAGTTTGTTGAGCATCTCTGATTTCTCTTCTTCGGCAGCGTCTTTCATCAGATCCCTGCCTTGGGACCACAGGGAGGTCAGCTCACTCTGGTAGGCTCTCAAGCTGCTCTGAATATTCCTGCAAGTCCTCACCTGCTTAGATAGGTCATCAGGAAGAAGGGCTATGTACTCCTCTGCTTGTGCTTTCTTTTCATTTTGCTGGACCCAGGTGATAGCTTGATTTACAGCTAAAAGGAACTGGGTTCTCTCTGTAAAGGCTTTGCTCAGGTGTTTCCTTCGTTGAGCCACTTTGATGCTCAAGGACTCTACCTCTGCTTGAGTTTCTGAGATGAGCTGCTGCAGTCTTTGCCTTTCATTAAGCCCCAGATGTGCTAAAACCCTATCTGCATCACTCATAGCCTGAGCCAACAGAAGCTGCTTGGCTTCCAGCTCACTGCATATGCTTAGATGGTCAAAAAGGAAACTCTGAGCTAGTTCAGGTGGAGGACTCATCTTCATGGCTTCGGATAGGGCAGGTCGTTGCTCCTCAGCCCATTCGCTAGCTTCCTTCAAACGGGCCTCAACTTGGCCCATGTCTTCAAGGGTTACAATGGAGTCTTGGATCTTCCTCTCAATGAGATTCTCTAGATGGGCCCAACGCTGCTCAAAGTGGCCAATCTGCTCCTTCACCAGCTCTTTATCATCCAGATTTAAGTGGTACATTACTTTTTGCTTCTGCTCTTTGAGGTCCTCAAGTGTGCTTTTCTTTTCTTGAAGAATAACGGAGAGCTTCCGAAGAGCCTCCAAATGATCAGATGAACTCTCAGCATCAGTTCTAGAAGATCATAAAATAATAATGTAACTCCCAGAAGTCTCAAATTACACTTCCGGTGTAGCGCTGATTTAAAGTGACATAAATACATTTACACTAAATCATGAATAACAGTTTTACCTGGCCAGGTTGTCCCATTCCTTGGACAACTGTTCAAAGAGGGCTTCCATGGCACTGATGCAGTCATGATACTCTTTAGTCCTCTGCAGATCTTCCTCTCTCTGAGCCTGCAGATTGTTGGCCTGATGGCACAGCTCCAGCCATGCATGGCTCAGTCGTCCAATCTCTGTATGCTCAGGAGACTCCTGCCCTTCTGTCAATTTATTCACAAGCTCTGTAATCTTAGTCAGAGTGCTTTGTCTGCTTTGAAGCTGCTGGCCAAATTCCTACAGGCAACACGAGCACAGAGAATAAGCCAAGTGTATAAAAAGAGACAACATGAGAAATGAAAAAAATACTATAAATAAATCGCCCTGGTCCTATTGGGAACAATTCATCGGCGCACGTTATTCTAAAGATAAAACTGTCTGTTTTCATAATCTATCTTCAAAATGTAATAATGGAATAACTATCTCCACAATGGAAACATTTTGTTTCCCCCCCTTCCTACTGATGTAATCAATGCCAGGGCATGTGAAAAATAATATAAACCAATAAAACCATAGCCTACTTTCCAAAAAATCTAAATAAAGTCCAACCCTAGATTATTTCCAACTGAATATATTGTTTGACTCAAAGTACATCAAATTATAGAATTAATAGAATGTAAATGTCATTCTAAGTTGTTTAAAGATTTTTGTTATATATATATATATATATATTTTTTTTTTTTTTTTGAAATGATATATGAAATTCAACATAAATACGTCATTTACTTTGGCTTGATCAAGCATGTTTTGAGCAATCTTGGGCTCTAACTCAGCAGGTCTCCTGGATAGACTTTGCAATTGTTGTTCTGTATCTTGGAAAAGTGTTGAGAGTTCATGTTTTTGCTCTTTAATCTCCCTCCAGCTACACGACAGCTCTTGAGAAGTGGTCATCCTCTCCTCAATCTGTAGAATTGACAATATCATTCACATTGTCATTAACTGTATAATTTCATATCCCATAGCAGTATTAGTTGATGCTGCATAATCAAACTCACCATCCTTTTGGTTTCCTGTATTTTGGCAGCTGTGGCCCTCACAGACTCATCAGATAAATCACACACTGAACAAACCAGGTCCAGATACGTGCTGGCCTGCTCCTGTAGAGCCCTAAAGTGCTTCACCTGTGGATAAGCAGTCAAAAAGTAACTACATATATTTAGGTTGTCTGGGCAACTTTCAAGCTGGTTTGTATTAGGGATGTGCAACAGCGATCGATTACTCGAGTACTGGGCCGTGACAGCGATGATCGATCATGAAAACGATGATCGTGGGGAAAAAAAATTCTGATTGGTTAAAGCAGCACTTTGGGCGGCACCCTGAGCTCTGATTATTTCACATGCAAGCGTTCAAAGTATAGACGTGAGAAGAGAGAGAAGCTTGGCTTTGAAGTCACGTAGTGATGTCTGGGTTAGCTACATACATATCTGATTCATCTAATATAGGATGTGTTGGGATATTAATATGTATTTACATGCTGAATGCACTGCATATTACCAGTAGTTTCATGCTCCAATGCAATGCCCGATATTGAGACGGTCATATTGCTTTTAGATGTTTCTTTTTCAAAAACCCCAAAATAATTTTTCGTCATATTTGTTCAACAGTATGCATACTTCAATTAAAATTGTTTTCGTACTTCGTATGGCTTCGAAAACACGCAGGCGATTTTAGTAATCATTTGATAATGTAGATGAAAATATAGCACAAATCTGCCATTCACATTATAATGAGAACTTTATAAATAGAGAGAACTTTAAGATGTGAAATCTATAGTAAATCCTCTCCTTGCCCGTGTCTCAGTCAGTGCGTGGTTGAAAGCGCATCACTCTCTCTCTCTCTCTCTCTCTCTCTCTCTCGCTCTCTCTCTCTCTCTCTCTCTCTCTCTCTCTCTCTCTCTCTCTCTCTCTCTCTCTCTCTCTCTCTCTCTCTCGCTCTCTCTCTCTCTCTCTCTCTCTCTCTCTCTCTCTCTCTCTCTCTATAGCGCATAACTTAAAGTTCACGGGCATATACATTCTTTTGTGCAGATACAAGTTGTAATGTTACGTCTATGTTATGTATCTAAATTATCTGATTAATATCATAGGAAGTGTCATAGAACGGGTTTCAGTTTATTGGCATATAGTCAGATTAACCTTCGGCAGCTAGTCTTTTTTAGATGCTTCTTTTTTAACATTGCTGCATCATAATCATAATCTAACATCTAATCATGTGTTCATGTTTTCATAGACATGTTTTCATGTCATATTTTTCTTTTTAACATTCATTTTTATAACAGTCTTCAGATATTTTCATTATCTCCATTACGGCCATGCCCCCCCCCCCCCTCCCCGATTACTCTATTAATCGAAACCTATCGATGATCGAAATAAGAAATTGCCAAAAATGCCCATCCCTAGTTTGTATTAGCATAGAATCATTCTGCAGCTCTGTGGCATCTACCTGTTTCAGAGCCTCTTGGAGTCCATAGGGAGTCTGCGTCTGCAACTGGATCTCTTCTTTAACAGTGGACAGCCACGTCTGACACTGCTGCAGGGTGTCCTGATGGCTGACATGCTTCTGGAGCTCACGGTCCAGACTCTGATACACCTGATGAGCCAAATGTTAAACATTAGACTGAAATGAATAAGATGATATTTCTGATAATGAGATGCTTTATTAGCAGGAGTGCTAACACGTTGCGCTGTGCTGCAGATAGCCGAATAACTGTCTCTGGTTCCCTGCTGGTGTGCCTGGATCTGCTGACTGATCTTTGCCTGGACTTGCTCTGTGCAGCTACTTGCAAGATGATCACCTTTGTCCTTCAGGCTGGTCAAACGCTCCTCAAAACCAGCTATCTCCTCCATTATTGCCTGAGAAGAAACAGGTCAAATCATGGCAAATGATATAAAAACAGAATTAACAAAAATGAAGCTAAGAAAAGACTGTAATTTTAAAAAGTCAGTCAAGTAAGTAATTCCCCCCAAAATATGTACATATATACTTAAAAGTATTAAGATATACAATATGCCAAGTGCTAAAAAAGTAAACGGACTATGAAAATAAATGTTTAAGTGAATGTTGCAAGGATTTTTGGTAGGTTTGTTGATTGCAAGTTAATGTAAAGCTATTGCTCATGGGATATTTGAAAACTATTAGAGCAATAATAACAGTGCACACACCTTGTGTCTGGCTAGTTGTTGTGTGGCTGTCTCTAGATTGCCAGTTTGCATGGAATCAGAGGTGACCAGCCTGCTAGACATCTGTAACAGCCATTTCTCTACTTCTTGTAGTTCACGGTTATAGTCTTCATGCTCTTTCACGCTCTCCGTCAAACTCTGAACGTGGACCTACAACAGAACAATATTAGATAAGCAATAATGCATGGAATCTAGGTAGCCGAGACCATTTTTGCGTGACAGTACCTTGGCATTATTGCATAATTCTTGATAGTCAGCTTTCAGCTTGCTGATGTTCTCGCTGATAGACGGGTCACGGATTGTTTCGAGAAGTGCATCTCCTTTCTCTATAACTGATTTGACTGCTGACTCATGGGACTGGGTGGTCTGCTGGATTGTCTATAAGGGGACAAAGGAAGCACTTGACATAGTAAAGGGTTTACATGACTCTCTAAATATGATTGCATCTGTAATAATCATCTCATAACTAATTCAGTGCATGTATCTTCTTACTCAACAAAAAATAAGTGTTTTGCTCACCTTGTATTTGGCTAGCTGAGCCTTCTTTTGGTAAAGTTCAGCTTTTGGCTCCACTGGAGTCGCCAGCAGGGATTTTGTCTCTGTAAGCCAATGTGTTTGAGTCTTGTATTTGTCCAGGAAGTCTTTGGAGAGCTGAATGGATTTCTCTGTGGCACTGAGCTCTGACCGCAGAGCTCTGATCAATGCTTCCAGCTGGGAGAGTCGGGTGTCGACTTCTTCCTTGAGCTGCTCTGCCTCAGGCTCCTCCAGGAACTTCATGGCACGATCCGTCTTTTCACGCATGGTCTTCAGGAAGGTGTGACCCAGCTCCATGTCACCTTGCAGAGCCTGAGACATTAAATTAAAAGTTTCTTAGGCATGTGGAACTTCAGAAGTCATTCTAACATGTGACCCTGGACCACAAAACCAGTCAAGTCGCACAGGTATATTTGTAGCAATAGCCAAGAACACATTGTATGAGTCAAAATTATCAAAACTATTTTATGATTAATATCTTTGTGGAAACCGTGATACAGTATTATTTGATGAACAGAAAGCCCACAAGTCCACAGCATTTATTTGAAATAGAAATCTTTTGTAACATTATAACTAGCTACGTTTCCTATTTTATGCACATTTTAGAATATCGCATAAAAACAACGCTGGATGGAAACGGCAAGATGCGCATAAATTAAAAAAATATGCATAAAAAACGTATGCGCACATTTGAGTAGGATAAACTTTTTATCCGGTAAGAAAACATGCGCATAAACTACGATGGAAACACATTTACCAAATAAATTCATCCATGCGCATCAAAAAAAGCATGTGACTTTGCGCTTTGAGACGGGATAACTTGACTAGCAGCGGACCGATCTCGTTCACAGCATCTATAAGTTGTTATGGTCATTCTGAAATACCTGAGGAAAGTCTATAATCAAAGTATAATTGTCTTACACGACTGAGTTTCCAAACAGCAGCATCCACCTCCGAACGCAGCGACAGCATTTATTGTGTTACGTCTGCTCTCTCTGAGGCGCAAGTCATTTATATCATATATGAAAATGATTATATTCAGTGGCTTCTCCTATATTCTTAGTGATATTTAGTGCCCAATTTTACCAGGAAGTGACGATTTTGTTCTCTTTGACTCGTTGGATGGAAACGGTGCTTTATTCGCATATGTTTTATGCGATATTCCAGTTTTGCGCATAAGTTAAATTCTAATCTTTGGATGGAAACATAGCTACTGTCTTTACTGTCACTTTAATGCATCCTTGATTAATTTAATGTGTCCTTGCTGAATAAAAGCATTACTTTTCAAAAAATAAAGAGAACTCTTTAGTTAATAACCAAAGATACCTCTAGTTTTTTCATCTTCTTCTCCATGGCAACACGATCAACCACATCAGTGGTGGTGGTCACGCTGCTCAAGTTCTTTTGTGCTGTGCTCAACCAATCAGAGAAGGTGCCGCAGACACTCTGGGATTCTTCAATGCTGGAAACTTCCTCCTTCAGCTGCTTAATAGTGTCCTACAAACACATTTAAAATTGTCAAATGCTATATTAGTATGTATTAGTATTAGTAAATATGCTATATTTAGTTATATAGATATGTGTGTTTTAAGCCTATAATTTAATGGCATAATAAACTAAATGTCCCAGAAATTCAGCTAAATCTAAAGGTGAAAAGAGTGCTTTATAAGTAAATATTTCTAAATTCAAAAAATTACTTTTTATTCTGAAAAGTGTAATCCTTTACAAATATAAATTACATTTATTTACATTTATGCATATAGCAGACGCTTTTATCCAAAGCGACTTACAGTACATTCAGGCTATACATTTATTGTCAGTATGTGTGTTCCCTGGGAATTGAACCCACAACCTTTGCCCTGCTAACGCAATGCTCTACCACTGAGCCACAGGAACACTAATTAATATAATGTCAAATAATACAATCCTAGTTTATGGTATGTCCTGATTTAGGTGTTTTTAGTACCAGCAGGTGTAGCAGCAGGGCATGATAGCGTGACGTGAGTTGTGTAGCTCTAGTGCTGACTCTGCTGCTGATGGGCGTCTCTTCTAAAACTTGTTGGGCCAGGACACTGAGACCCTCTATCTCCTCCTGATAAGCCAGCACCTCCTCATGCCAACCCTGAAGAGACATCACAATAACATATCAGACATACAGGTACATCTAAAAAAAATTAGAATATCATGAAAAAGTCAATATTTTTTGTCACTCATTTCAGAATATGAAACCCATATATTATATAAATTTATTACACATAGAGTGAAATATTTCAAGCCTTTGTTTCTTGAAATTTTGATGATTAAGGCTTACAGATAATGAAAACCCAAAATTCAGTGTCTCGGAAAATTTTAATCTTATATTAGATCAATACAAATATTATATTTTAAATAGAAATGTCAGGCTTCTGAAAAGTATGTTCATTTCTATGCACTCAATACTTGGTTGGGTCTCCTTTTGCATGAATTACTGCATCAATGCGGCGTGGCATGGAGACAATCAGCCTGTGGCACTGCTCAGGTGTAATGAAGACCAGGTTGCTTTGATAGCGGCCTTCAGGTCATCTGCATTGTTGGGTCTGGTGTCTCTCATCTTCCTCTTGACAATACCCATAGATTCTCTATGGGGTTCAGGTCAGGTGAGTTTGCTGGCCAATCAAGCACAGTAACACCATGGTCATTGAACCAGCTTTTGGTACCTTTGGCAGTGTGGGCAGGTGAAATCAGCATCTCCATAAAGCTTGTCAGCAGAAGGAAGCATGTGCTCTAAAATTTCCTGGTAGATGGCTGCGTTGACTGTGGACTTCAGAAAACACAGTGGACCAACACCAGCAGATGACATGGCAGCCCAAATCATCACTGACTGTGGAAACTTCACACTGGACTTCAAGCAACATGGATTCTGTGCCTCTCCACTCTTCCTCCAGACTCTGGGACCTTGATTTCCAAATGAAATGCTAAATTTACTTTCATCTGAAAAGAGGACTTTAGACCAGTTCTTTTTCTCCTTAGCCCAGGTAAGATGCTTCTGACGATGTTTCTGTTTCAGAAGTGGCTTGGTAGCTTTTTCCTGAAGATGTCTGAGCGTGGTGACTCTTGATGCACTGACTCCAGCTTCAGTTCACTCCTTGTGAAGCTCTCCCAAGTGTTTGAATCGGCTTTGCTTGACAGTATTCTCAAGCTTGCGGTCATCCCTGTTGCTTGTGCACCTTTTCCTATCCAATTTCTTCCTTCCAGTCAACTTTGCATTTAATATGCTTTGATACAGCACTCCTTGAACAGCCACCCCTTTCAGTAATGACCCTCTGTGACTTACCCTCTTTGTGGAGGGTGTCAATGATCGTCTTCTGGACCATTGCCAAGTCAGCAGTGTTCCCCATTATTGTGGTATCAAAGAAACAAGAGATACCCACAATTTATACTGTATGGATGGTAATTTAATGAAACTCAAATATAAATATTCTAATATTTTGAGATACTGGATTCTTGACTTTCATGAGCTGTAAGCTCTAATCATCAAAATTAAAACCAAAAAACCTTTGAAATGTAAACCTTTCTAACCTTCAGGAGCTGTAGCTGTGCATCTTTTGTTGCTCCGTCAGAGCGGCGGCCGGAGCGTAATTGTCCTTTAGTTTCCATCCCTTTGAGCCAGTTATCCAACCGCTGGAACTTCTGCTCTATCTGCCGGAGTTTGGCCAGAACGCTGTTGAGCTGAGATCTGGTCTCACCCAGCCGGGCCTGATACGAGCCCCACTCCTGCTGGACCATCTCCAGACATCGGTCCTCTAACTGTGGGACGCCCCAGGGAATCACCTGCTCTCGGGCCACCAGCAGTGTGTTGAGCAGGGCTTGACCCTCTGTGCAATGCACCTGAAGCTCCTGGAGACGGATAATAGAGGTTTTTCTCTAATGCATATTTATATTAAAACCCCAAATAATCAAACTATTCAACAGACATCACAAAAAAATTCCATTATGATTATGGATGCACAGTATATTGGTGATTACATCGGTTTTTGCCAATAAATGTTGATTTGATATTCTATATAAATATTAATATATTTATATTTATTATGAGCTTGTTATTTAAAAGCAACAGAAAAATTATTAAATAATATAATTTATAATGTCATGAACCAAAATGTATATAGACTATATCAGTGCATACCTAATTAGTAATATTACGTAAATCTTGTAAAATACCGGTGTAAAAAAAATCTCTCTCTCTCTCTCTGTACACATATATATAATATTACATCATTACTTCATGTAATTTCAAACAGTCAGAAAGTTGATTCATATATTTTTTTTATAATATATTTAAATATACACGTTCTACCTATCTCAAGCATTTTATATTTGTTTATAATGCATTTCAATATATTTTTTTCTAAATACAACATAACTAAATAGAAAAAGCATTAGTAAAAATATCCTGCAAGATGTTTTAAAGTCAAGATAGACAAAATGAACAGACAATGTGTCACAATAAGTGCTTGAAGACATCTTCGGACCTGTAGTTTGTGTAGCGTTTCCTCTAGAGTCTCGACGTCTCCCTCCAGCTGTGTGTAGCAGCTCAGTCTCTCCTGCTGTTGCTCCAGCCAGTCTTTAAACTCATGCAGGGTGCGCTGGTACTCCTCATGGGCCGACACCAGCTCCTCCGCTTTGGCAACTGCACACTGTGGCAGAAAAATATGAGTCCATTAACACAAATATTCAGCATATTCTATAAGGTGACCAATGAGAGCGGTGCATTATACCTGGGCTTTATCTTTGACAATATTGTAGCGCTCTTGCAAGTCTTGAATCTCTAGCTGGGTGACATAGTGCTCGGCCATGTTGGATCCCTTCATGGATATGACATCCAAGACGCTGCTGTGACTTAAAACATCCTCTAGGAGCAACTGAATGAGAATGAGAATGTTTGTATAGTACGTCAGGACTGACAACAACTAGAATGCAATTACTCAGAGACTGAAAGCATTGACAGTAACACCATACTTTGGCTTTGCCCAGGTTGGCGGTTTTGTCTCTCATCTCAGAGCACTGTTTGTCTGTGGAGTTTAAAGTCTCTTCCACAGTCTCCATCCAGCTCAGAAACTGATGCACGTCCTCCTGGTAACTGGTCCACTGTGACAGAGCGCCCTCCAGTCGGCTGTTCAATCCCAAACACAACATACTTCAACTACAGCCTAGATCTCTCTTCTCATCAAGAACTGTTTTTGGCTGTATGGGATCCTAGACATGCAATATAGGGCTAGATTGTTGGTTATTAGTCTTTTGTTTTAACTCAATTAATGGAAAGCTGCTATTAAAGCAATTATTTTTTATTTGAGTAATGAATATAAAGCTGATCTTACTATTAAGATTGTGTTATTCATGTAAATATATGAATAAATACTGTATTAATAAATATATGTAATATATAATATTTATAAATTGTTTTTAATTACAAATATTTTAAATACAGAGCAGAATACAATATATTTATATGAAAATGTATATTACATTATATATATTTAATAAACCTTTTTTGCCTTTTCTCTCGACTACTGTATACACACACACACACATTTATACTGTGGTAAACACAGTATAAATGTACCATAATATAGTAAGATTTTGGGTCGTATTATTCACCCTTTGTGTAGATACTTAATATGACTTAAATCAAAGTAGATATTTAATATCCGTCTTCTCCAGGCCAGATGTATCTCACGTTAAGTTGTTGCACTGATGTTAATAAGACCATATTGACCTCTTGCATTGAATGGAAGCCGACAACAGGCCATCCCATGAGTCCTTGAGGTCCTCGATTTGTTGTCGGACCAGCGTTACACCCTCAGCCGAGGTGTTTCTCTGGACCGACTCTCCTCTCGTCAGCAGCATTTTCAGCTGTATCTCCTTCTCTTGGCGTGCCGTCAGCAAAGCCTGGAAAACATGGATGCATTCATGTGAACACACTCATTACAAGTAAACTACATGCTAAGAGTATAAGTCGAATACTTTAGCTGAAGTGTTCAGAATGGAGTATTAGCGTACTACTGAATACTAAAAGTAGTATGTGAAACAGTAAGCAATATTCAACAATAAACATTTCAGTATTGCTGTGTAGTATGCTAAACTGATGCTGCATAACCTCACTACATTTTCTGTTTGATTCATTGTGGCCTCCGGTTATCATTTAGGAAATAAATCATGTTATTTATGGTGACATATACTCTCAGTGGTGTTGTTCACCTCGAGTTTGATCATCCTGCTGTCCAGCACGTTCTTGTCTGCGGTGGGAGTGCAGTAGGTTTGCAGCATGTGACTGGTATCAGCCACCCAGTTCTGCAGCTCTTTCAGGCCCTGCGAGAACAGCTGGTGCTCGGACACGATACGGTCGATTCTAGAGGCTTTTTCCTATTGGATAAGCACAACATAATTAGATAAAGTGACTCGAGAGAGCAACTGCAGAATCAGTACATAATCATAACATACGGTTGAGTAATTAATCATTCGGTAAGGGAAGCATCTTAATAGAAACAGTAAATGTGTTAAAAGGAAAGCAGCTGAGAGCTTTTCAAGTCACGTGGTACAGTACATTTATTCATTCTGGAGGTCTAATCCATATGATTTTTTTCTTAGTTTATTAGTAGATACTAGGCCGTAAAAATACCAACTTACACAGCTCTAAATAAGTCATCTCTGTGCAACAAATGAAAAAAATTAGAAGTGAAACTGAAATACAATATGAATGTAACATCAAAAAAGTTTAATTACTCCATAAAAAGTTTCCAGATTAAAAGTGTTCTCCACCCAAAATTGAAACACATGGACTGTGTCCGAAAGCAAAGGGATCTAAATGCTTCCTTGACCAGTTAGTCAAGGACTTAACCACCGTGTGTATATGAAAGCACATCCTAAGAAACATGGCTTCAATGTCATGTCTAATGATTTAGAAGAAATTCATATTTGTATTTTGCATATCTAAGAAAATACTCAATGACCATAATGCTTCTTTCTTAGTAGAAATTATATCAGAAATCAACCTAAATCAAATAAAACATAAACAAATATTTTTTTTATTAAACAAATACAAATTAAACATTAAAAATGTCAACAAATATAAATACAATTATTTAAAATGCTTCCAAATTAAACAATCAAACTAAATAAATAAATCATTAATTACAATTTCTAACTGAGTTCTAAAGGAACTGTTCCAATCAGACACCATTTGGTGACAGGACATTACAAATAAAATTATAAAACAAAAATATTTTTAAATAAATAAAAACATTTATACATCTAAATTTAGAAATTGATTTACTGTTCCAACAGACACCATTTGGTGACGGGCCATTACAAAAAATATTATTTATTTATAAAATATTTAATACAATAATATGTATAAAAAAATAAATGAAAAATAAAACACAATTTGGTCAGAACATTACATAAACACTGGATAAGGACATATTTTGATGCCATTCAACCTTAATTTGCTGCCTAATAAGAGCATTTGTAAGGTTTCTGGCCCTATGTACACATACAGTTTGTCGACCACGGCAGCATTAGGGACAGGAAGCCAGCAGGCAGACAGGCAGGACGTTACCTTGGTCAGGTTGCTTAACGCTAGGTACTGAGCTGAGAGCTGCGAGACACGGTGCACAAAGCCCTTTCCGGCCGTGTGTCCGTCCCACAGCTGCTGGGCCTTCTCCCTCAACCTGTGCAGCTGAGACTCCTTAGAGGCTAATTCCTCTAGCAGAGACTGTGAAAGCACAGGCACGTTAGCACAGAGCAGCATCGCACACACTCCTGTGTTAGCAGATGATTAATAAAGCAGCATGGCAGCACATGAACAGGACAGACGGTAAGACTGGGGACAAGCCATGTTAATATGAGTATGACAGAAATGCAGATTAAAGCATGACATGAGTACAGCTGTCTTATACATTTGATCACATGCACTGATCCTTTTCTGCATACATTGACATTAAAGTCAACATGAAACACAATATGACCCTACTTACTTTATAATACAAACCCCCTGTGATGTTATTGTAACTAAAACTAACATTTTTAAATGTTAAACTTGTTTGCATCATTGAAGCAAAGCTTGTATTGTGTATATTTATTATGTATACTGTATGTAAATACACACACATACAGTATATTTTTGTAAATATTTACGTTTATACATTTATATATTCATATATATTTAACTTATGCGTTTCATATTATGTCACCAAAGCCATGCAGGCTATTGCATAATCATTTAATCAACAGCCAAAGTATACATTTTTCTTACTGAATTTCTAAATTTGTCACATTATGAAAATCAAATGAGCCGTGAATGCTATTTCATGTTCACCTTAATCTATTCAAATTAAAAACAATGTACAATACATAAAAAACAAACCTACTCTACAAATGAATAAATACAATAAAAATAAATGTAACTATATTTCAATAAATTAAAACTATATCTCAAATAAATGGATTTGAATACTTAAAACATATATACATATTGAGAAAAAGCCTGTAAAGTTCATTAGAGCAGCAATGCCATGAAGCGTAACTACTCGGATCAGCTAGAATGATGCTTGTGAATGGCTCTCCTGCTGATGGCTGTGAGTAGAGCTGGTTTTGATTACGCTGTACTGCACCTGTAACCTGTGCAGCTCCTGTTTCTTGGCTGTGAGATCATGCAGCCGACTGCTGCTCTCCTGAACGGCCTCCTCGGTTTCATTCAGCCAGTCCTGCAGCGGCTCCACGCTCGTTTCAAAGTCCCTCATCTGGGCCTGGAGATTCTGGAAGGAAACAATCAATGACGGTCCATTTAAACAGAGAATGACTGATTAGCTAGATCAGATGTTTTTGGTCTACTGAGATCTATGATATAAATTATTTACTAAAGTACACCTTGAAATTGCAAGTAATGTTCTATCCTTTCAAGAAATATCCAATAACATGAATAATGAATGTGACAAGATTTTTAGAACATTGCAGGTAGTTGTTATTGCGTTTCAGGCCCAAATCAAAAGAGTCTCGGATTCAACAGATGTGTGAATGTATGATCAAACGATGGTCAGACACCTGTAAGGCGGTTTCTCTCTGATGCAGGTTCATCATGAGTGTTTTCCAGTCTTGTCTGGCCGTGTTGATTTTGGCTCTGACCGACTCTACTCTGTCTTTGGCAGAGATACTCATCAGTAGCTCTCCGCTGGCTGCCACTGTGTTCAGTTTGCCGTGGCCTTGCTCACGGTCACTCAGAAACTCCTGCAATAAGAAGCACTTACCCTCAGAAACATAACTGAATTGAGTGGAAAACAATAGTAAATCAATAAGATGTTACCTGGATCTTCTGCAGGCTGGACGATGCTTCAGCCAGGTTCTGAGGCACATCAAAACATTTGGCCGTATTGATTTTGGCATTGACCAGCCACTGCTGGAAGTCTCGAAACACGGCCCGGAAGCGCTGCTCCAGGAGCTTCTCCTTTCCTTGACACTCCCGGCACGCCTGGAGACTGAGGCTACGGGGAGGAAGAGAGATGTTACATACTACTGATGCAAACGAAGCGATCTGAACATACCATGTAGTCTCAGACTCTATTAATTGTTATTAGCTGTTAGTTTTATATTTTCAGTTTTCATTTTAATTTAAGCTGTAGTAATTTTGCTATGTGTTTTTTGTAATTTTATTACCTTTTTTATAATCAATATTAATCTTTTATTATTTTTTTTTTTTTACTTTTAGGTTCAATAATTTTAGTATTTAAACTACATCACTACTTCAGATAGTGCTATGGTAACATTTCAAATTTTGATTAGAAATATATATTTTTTAAAGATTTTTCATTAATACAAATTTCAATCTAATGTTTATATTATATTTATTTTAGTTAACAATAATAACACTATAGTCTCTGGGATCTTCTGCTAAAACTAGACCTTACTGTAAAACCTGGAAGCGTTGGTCTTGAGCTCTCTTACCTGTTGTATTCTTTAATGAGGGCAGATACTCTCTCAGACGGAGCGCCCAGATCTCTGGAGAACCGGCACAAGTCATTCAGCTGACACTTCAAATTGTCCGACATGGGCTCAATGTTTAGCAGTGCTTCCAGGGCGTCCTGAGTCAAAAAAACATTAAGTACAGTGACTTTAAAAGAACAGAAATCTATATTATTATTATTAGTAATTTGCTCTGTAGGCTTTACCTTCGCTATCTGCCATCCCTGCACAGCCTCTTCACCGGAGCTCATTTCTTCCACCTGCTGCAGTTTGATGCGCCACTCCTGCAGCTTGCTGCTGAACTCCTGCAGGTCCTGCTCCAGCTGCGCAGCCAGGCTGGAGAACTCCTGCTCTGAGTTGGCCATCTGAGCCAGAATGCCCTCCAGACCGGAGCACACGTGTTTAGCTCCGCGCTCCCACTGTTCCCAGGCCGAGAGCAGCCCGGCCTCCTCTCTCTCCAGAACCTCACAGCCCACCGTGGACGTGTGGTCACGTGTGGCGGCACCGCAGCTCTGCACACGGGTCAAGCGCTCATGCCCTTGGTTCCTAGAGTCTAACAGCCCCTAAAATTGAATCACAAAGCTTTAAAGTCAACATGAAATCAAAATGAACTTCCAATAATGGTTTGTGGTCCTGTTATGTGCACAACAAGATATCAGATTACAATATAGTTTTCATAGATAAACATACTCTGACTTTAGAGAGTTTTCTCTGAACAGAAGCAGCATCTCCAGACATGTCTGACCAGCGCTGAAGCTCTTCTTTAGCTGATGTGAGCCAGTCGTTCAGGTCACGCACCGACTCCATATACTGCTCATGCTCTTTGACGATCTCCTTTATCTGTTGCTCCTTATTCTACAAAATAGGACATTACACAAAACATCATAAATGTTGAAACTCAGAAAATTGTCCTTATTTAATAAAAAAAATTTCAGGTTTTATTATACTATAATACAGAATGAATATAGATGGAGTGACATTATTATATAGAGTGAATTACCGGGAAATGGTTTATGCATTGTATTGTATTGTAAAAATAAGACCCATTATATAATAATATATATTAATGATTATCAACAAAGAAGTTTGAGTTCAGGTTTAATAAAATATATGCCATATGCCATCATTGAAAAGAATAGTCATTTCAAAATAAAATACTTCAAATTATGGATGTTAAATATGTTTTATGTTGTTTTAAGGCGTGACTAGAGTGACTTACAGTAAGTGGTTTGCCTTCTATATTTAAAATAAAATGGCATATTTTTACCTTAATGACAGCTGTGATGTTGGTAAACTGGGTGTTGAACTCCGATTTCGGTCCCTCTGCGAATGCCTGGTCTCCTGTCTTCTCATACAGCTCTGTGGCTTTCTCATTCAGACGTGTCAGTGCTGACGAATGGACCTCCACATCGGCCTGAATGGCCCGCAGGCGCTCCAGCAGGGAGGCTTTCTCTTTCAGCCCGGGCTGCTGCGGTAGAGCCACTCCTGCCTCCTGCTCCACCATCTCCATCCACTGCTGCAGCTGAGCTTTACTCTCCAGAAAACTGCCCCACTGAGCCACGGTCCACTCCAGACGACTGCATCACACAAACGATTATTACAGTATTCTGCTAAGTTACCGTGAGGCTTCATAAGAGGAGACCGGAACTCACCTGTGGCAGCTCATAGCAGTCATGAGGATATTGGCCCAGGAATCCTTCAGGCTCTTGAGCTGGGAGCGGATCATTTCCTGTTTATCCCTACTGCAGTTCTTTAGCACCTGTTCTCCCTTCCCTACGGTCATGTTGAGCTTTACCTCCCCTTCACCCTTCATCAGCAAGATGTCCTGAAACAATATCATCAAAATATCAGTGCTCAGTGTGAGAAGTTTTAGTATTTGAAGTATGAGGAATTTCAACAAAAACATTCACCTAGCAAGTACTATTACAATTAAAAATCTAATTTGGGTGGCATGACTGTGTTTTCTGACCTGAACCAGCCCCAGTCTCTTCTCCAGGGTCTCTTTATTCCCACTGGTGCTGTTGAGTGAATTGAGGCGCTCCTGTACGCCGCTGAGCCATCCCCAGGTGCTCTGCAGCGTCTCCTCGAAGTTCTGCTGCTCCAGCAGGCTGAGCTGACATATGCGCAGTCTCTCCCTCGCTGCCTTGAGAAGTGCCTGATGCTGCAGCTGCAGCTGCGCAGACGCTCGAAGCTCCGCCCCACTGCCGTGACCCCCCTCACTCAGAGCCTGAGCTTCCTGGCACAGACTCTCAAACGAGTCCCTGCAGCATAAGAGATTGGAAAATTATTCGTTTTTTTAATTTATTACAATTACTTACATAGTATATGAAAACATTATACAATACTTTGAGTGAATGCTATAAAATGATATACATGTGTGAGTCTAAAAGAAAACAGGTCACATGTCCAGGTCACATTTCCCAAAATAATGTTTAAAAATATAATGAAAATAATTATTTCAAAATTCCTACAAATGAATAAACATACAAACAAACTTAGCCAAAACATTATATTATTAATATAACATTTGTAGTATGAGGAATTTTAACAACATGCTTCCTTGCAAGCACTATAACAATTAAAATCCCCCAAATAATAAATTAAATTAAATTAAAACATTCTTTCCATAAGGAATTTAAAAAATGTAATGTAAAATATACGCATTAATAATAACACATTATTTATTTATTTTAAATTATTTATCATATAATGCAATATACATGATTGAATAATGAAACATTGTTTATTAATTATTTATAAATAGACTTACCAAAATTACAAAATGTATTAGTAAATAAAATGTTTTATGTATTTAATAATCATTTATTTAACAATAAAATACAAATATTTTGCATAAGGATTTTCTTATTGATTTAAATATTAAATGTAAAATGCAAGGATTTAAATACATACATGTTAATAATAACAGATTATTTAATAAAACAAATATAATTTCTGAAATATCAATATTTTTAAATAAATTAAATATTAATTTGTTTATTTTAGTGGAGGAGGGGATTATTTAGGATATTATAAAAAAATGTAATGTTATACTGGTACAAAAACAGTTGGCTGTTTATTTACCCACTGAGGGCACACAGATAGGACAAAGGATTGCTATTCATCAGTTTAACATATTCTAACCTCTCTTTAAGTACTTCATGCTGGAATTCTTCCACGCGCTCCTGATCGCCGTGTCTCCCCTCAGGCAGCTCGGTGCTCATCTTCACATCCATGCGCTCCAGCCAGCGGGTCAACCTCTGCAGACGGCTCTCAAAGCTAGAAAGACACCGCACAGATTTCAATTCACAGCGTTCGGAGACAAATAACCCCCTGCCAACTTGAGAGCAGAGTGTAGGTCTTCTCTTCCACAGCAAAGCCGTTTATCCCCAGGAATTATTTCCAACAATCTGCCACTCTAATATTTAACTCAGCAAGCAGCAGTGTGACACAGCTGTTAAGTTCTCACCCGCTGAGCAGAGTGGCGCTCTCTTCCAGCTTCTGCTGGTTCTGTTTACACTGCTCCACGTAACTGTCCCAGTCCTGCTGGATGGAGGAGAGGTTCTGCTGGACTTGGCCAGCGCTGGCTTTGGGAAGGTGCAGAAGAAGCTTCTCACCCTCTGTACACACCAGCATTAGACGGCTGTCTCCGTCATCCACCCGCTCCAGAGCTCCCTGTGTTACAGTGAGTTTAAGTGTTAAAAGTTACACATGCATAACATGTCAGACATTGTTTGTACTACAGATAAAACATGCCAAAAAAAGCAATGAATTTCACTGAAGGAGGAGATTACGTACAGTACACAATCACTCAAAAGTTCACTTTTTTTAAAATAAATTATTACTTTTATTCTGTAAGGATGCATTAAATTGATCTAAAGTGACGAGACATTTAAAATGCTACAAAAATTATATTTCAAATAATGCTGTTCTTTTGAGCTTTCTATTCATTAAACAATCCTGAATAAATATATCAATGTTTCCACAAAACTATGAAGCAGCACAACTGTTTTCAACATTAATAATAATACGAAATGTTTGTTGAGCTGCAAATCCGCATATTAGAGTGATTTCTGAAGGATCATGTGACTGGAGTAATGATGCTGAAAATTCAGCTTTGCATCATAGGAATAAATTACATTTTAAAATATATTCAAATAGAAAACTGTTATTTTAAATTGTAATAATATTTGGCATTATTACTGTGACTTCCAAATAACTTCCATTTTTTTTCTAACCAGTCACAAACATTAAGTGTTGGTTTAAGACATTTTAACTGATGCCTGGTATCTGTTTTTAGGTATGCCCATAATGCACTTGATTATGATTTGAATTGCTGCAATTTTGGTGTTTTCCATAGAATTGTCCTTTCAGTTTGGATGAGGTGTCATAAAAGATGAAATACCTTCAGCTTCTGCAGTTTGCGTTCCACCACGCTCGTGTCACCAGAATGATCTGCACATTCTCTCACGATATCTTTCTGTCCAGAGAGCCATGTATGAAACTCCTTCACAAGATCTGAGAAGAGATGAAGAGGACAGTAAGTAAACAATCTTTTCACAATGTCTGTCCTTGAGTAAGGAAGATCATTTTTTAATCAGGAATACAGCGATTCTCACCACTGAAGTGCTGCTGGAGGCCATGCTGCATGGACCCAAGCTTCTTAACACAGAGCTGATGGACCGTTTCATATTTCTTGATGAGATCGGTCAGAGAGGAACCTAGCCCAGCAAGTTCCTCAGATGGGTATTTTCTGCAAAGCGTGTTCAGGCTTTCCCGGGCTGAGTCAATGCTCGTCTGCTGGTTCTGAAGCTCCTTTTGAATTTCCTACGAATTGTATGCATAGAAAATGTTACATTTCTTTCTTTTAAAGTCCATTTATATTGTTAGTCAAGGTTTCTTGTTTCAAAACAGTCATAATTTAGTGTAATCTGGCCATTTTTCACCCTCTCTCTGATCCCTAGAGCTTTTAAAACTTCTATATGTGCAGTAAATGTCCGCTGGTATGATTGACTAATTGTGATTATGCCTCAATTCACTAATTTCTTTAAAGGTCCTTTTTCCAAAACCTTCACCCTCTTTATTCCTCTCTGGTGGAATGAGCAGCCAACATCCATCCGAACTGCTGAGACCATCACAACTTTCAATTTTCAGCTTTCTAATGAACATGGCACTGTATACAGCAAATATTGCTGGCTCTGTGATGAACTGCTTATGCTCTTCTATTATAAGTCGCTTTGGATAAAAACGCCTGCTGAATGCATAAATGTAAATACGTTTCCTTCAAAATGCAAAAAAACACACTTTCCCCTACCTTCACTCTGCAGATTTCTTCAGGAGCTGTTCCGCATGGAGAATCCACAAAAGATCTCTCAACGTTCTTCAACCACTCGGACATCTGGCTGAGAAAATCTTCCAGCTGCTTCTTCTGAGAGCAGAAATCTTGGAGGTTGCTCTTGGCTTGATTACATAACTCTTCAATGCTACTAATTTTCCTTCTGAGGTCCGTCTCCATGACCTGGAGGATGGCGAACAGGTGATGAAACCAATCATCAAATCAATGATCTGGAGAACAAACGGAGATCAGCCTTACCTGCAGTTTAGCAGAGACATTTTGGCCACCGCAGAGTTGTTTCAGCTCTGAAACTTTCTCTTGCAAAGCATCGATCTTCTTTTCTTTCAGGCCAACATCTGCCTACACAGAAAAATGAATACTAAAATATTACACAACTGTTGCTCCGGTTTTATCAATGTGTTAAATAACACAACTTGGAACATGCCTTGACTTCAGAGAGTTTGTTTGCGGTTTTCTGGCTATCGTTGAAGTAATTGAGTCCATCTGTAAGATCCATAACTGAGCTGTTGGACCAGCTTTCAATTTCTCCACTGATATCGTAGATTTCCACCCACAGAGCAGAGCTCCTCTTGAGACTTTCGAGATTGTCCTCGATGTTTTCTGAAACCTGTGTGGATATGAAGAATAATGGCTCTGTTATATGATTTGTTTTTTATTGAAGACTCAATAATTGGCGTTTGGACAAACTCACATCTAGCCACTGGTCCACTGTGGCATCTATTTCTGTCTTCACAATCTGGGTGTCGCAATCAGGGATCTTGTTTAATTCACTTAAAAGCTTCTTTCCTTTACTTGAAAATCGCTCTAGTACATCCTGGTTACTGGCCATCTCTGCTTTAACAGCTTCATGCTACAGAAATGAAGACCATTAAAGACCCACATTCAAGTTTATCATGGATCGTAGAAGTTAGTAACTCTATTAACTGGTATTTCAAAATCTGCCTGTAGGATTGTCAGGTTTTACCTTCAACAGGGATCTTCGTGTATCCTCTTGGTCTTTTAGGACAGCTTTAATGTCAGATATAGCATCAGCACTTTCTAATAATGTGTTTATTGAAGACTTTAAGCTCTGGTAGTCCTTCATGAGCTCTACCAAAGCGCTGCTCTGCTCTTGCCTGGGACAAAAACACGCAGAAATGTCAGTTAGACACTAAAAATCTACACTTCTGCATAACTAAAATATGGAAAATTAACTATGATACCCTCAGGTAGTGATGCTGAAACCTTTAGACCAAGTTGCAAACCATGATTGATCAAATCAGAGCATTCAAGAGCCACAAAGTCAACATATAGCCACGAAAGACTTATGCTTTTAATTAAACATTACATGCAATTGTTTGTTCTCCATAAAGGTCTATAATATTGTTACTGCATTACTGAATAAATAAGTCTAAAAGCTAAATAAATGTTGAATTTAATTTAATTTGGACAAATTAAAAAGGGACCACTCATGTCCCACAATGTCACCATGTAACCTGAAACTGTAAAAAATTATAAAAATAAACGAATGAATGACTGGAACACAAAATACAAAAATATGGCTAAAAAGGACAATTGTGTGCTACCAACAAAGATGAAATCTAATATCCAAAATAGGGGGGACCAAATGTAAAAGTTATAATCTTAGTTAATAATTCTCCCTTGACTAACCCATATTGATCAACCATTAATATGAATACGGTGTATGCAAAAACATTTTCTTACACTTAAAGTTATTTATATTTGTAATCATCTCACTACAAAGTGGAACAAACACAGTACAAGAGCCTGTTACTGGCGGCTCACCTTTCAGTAATGAGTGTCTTGGTGTCTTCCCAGGTGGTCTGAAGGAGGTTAATTTCTCTTAGTACTTCACCACCGAGCTCAGCGTCTCTCTGAGCCAGCTGTTGACCTTTGTCCCTGAGCCACTGCGCCTCGTGCTGGTGCGACTGCAGCTCATCTTCCAGCTGATTGAAGAACCGAAGCCTAAACACATCACAAATTCAATAAACAGCCCAACAGATATGAAATAGAAACAGCCCTGTTGAAAAGAGCAATCATACCTCTGCTGAAGAGTATGCACATTGGGCTCTTTCAGGCCTTGTTTATCTGCCTTCTCCTCAATATCCTCTACCGTTTTGAGCAGCTGCTCTTTACGCTGTCTGAACGAGCTCCAAAGAGCCCCGAGAGCCTCGGCTTCACTTTGTTTGGAGCCCAGTAGGTTCCTCACGGCGTCCAGCTCAACGCTCAAGGAGTCGGCCAATGAGCGGCACGAGGATCGAGTGTCCTTTCCATTCATCAGGTGGAGATGAGTCTTACAGAGGCTGCCGTCCAGATTCACAGCAAGCGTTTCAAGGCGACTGATATCAGGAACGATAGCTTCGAGGTCTTTCTGCAGCTCATCCACGCGACTTTTATCCCAACTCCCAGCGCTCTCCACGGTCTGTCTGAGGCCCTGAAGCACGCCGGCCGCCACACTATGGGTGTGTAAGAAGGCCTCTAGCTTCTCCAGACTCTCCCCTCGTAGTTCAACCAGCTGATGTGCCTCCATGTACGGCTGCAAGGAGCTCTCCCACCTTCCCTGAAGCTGATGAACCTCAGCCGGCTCACAAACGTCACACAAGGTCTTAGTTTGCTGCTGAAGACTCTGTCTTAGAACACTTTGCTTCAGCAGATCATCTCTCCTCTCCTGGTGGCACAGATTATAAAACAATACTGCCTTGTAAAACCTGGTGATTAATAGCCAACTCATTTTATATTTACTCTCAGTTTAACACATTAAGCGATATATAACTCTTTTTATTTTATTTTTAACGCCATGTCAGCTTCTATGACAAGAGCCAGGTTTAGCTATTTAAAAGTAAATCTAAATATGATGTTTAAAGATAATTTTTTTGTAAAAACCATAAAACTAAATTTGGATTTCCTTAGTTAAAACCCCTTTTAAAGGTATCAACAGAATAAAACCACTTCCTCAAAGTGTTAGATGTATTACAGACAGTGCAGTAAAATATGCTTGATGGACAGTGGAATTATTATTTTTACAGCCAATCAACTTTTTAGTTATTTCGTATAATCAATGCTTTCCCTGGCACAATAATGTAACATCTGAATTTTCTCAGCTAATATTCATATATGCCATTCATTTTTCATACATCCAGATAACTGTATTAAAATTTGAAAGATATTCATAATATTTACATCATACTGTATTTACACACACATAACCTTTCATAATTTTGGGATTAGTAAGTTTTTTTTTGAGATTTGAAAGAAGTCCCTTATACTCATTAAGGCTGGATTTATTTGATCAAAAATAAAAGCAGTAATATTATGAAATAAAATAATAAAATATCTGCTTTCTATTTGAATATATTTTCAAATGTAATTTAATCCTGTGATCAAAGCTACATTTCTTCAGCAGCCATTAGTTATTATGAATGATTATTTTCTCTCAAAAAATGTGACATAAACATAGGAGAATCCAAAAATATTACTTTAACTTATCACTTTTTAGTTTTAACATACCAATTACACACCACACTGAATGGAGGCTCTCATAATGGGACGTACCTTGATATCACTGGTGGAAGGTTGAAGATCAGTGATATCAACGTGAGAAAACGAGTGTAAAGATGAGAGGAAAGACTCTCCCCATTTGAAGAACTTCTGCAGGGCTTGCTCAAACTGCTCCACCTGAGAAAGGTGCTCCTGAAGCACTTGGATTCTGTGATGAAGAGGTTAATGTACAGTATTATGTTAGACATACTCCGTTTTTAAATGCAAAGTTTATCCCTCACTCCACCCAAGACCATTTATGAAATCTAAGCCACAAAAATAGAAAACAATCATAAGCACATTATCATACTGACCCACCCTGATGAACAAAAGTGTGATTTATACCAGCACACACATGGAGGTTGGCTAATCATAACAGAGGCCATTTATTTATAAGAGTATCAAAAGTACAATAGCAAAAAACAGCCATCAGAGAAAGGTTGGAATATAGCCATCCAAAACTAAATTAGCTATTTTTGATGCAAGAAACTTAAAGATGGTCTGCATTTAAACAAATGCAGCTTATGCTTAAAGGGATCATATGATGCGATTTCAAGTTTTGCTTTCTCTTTGGAGTGTTACAAGATGATTGTGCATAGATAAGATCCCTGAAGTTGCAAAGTCTCAAGACCAAAGAGATAATCTTTATCAAAGTTAAGACTCTGCCACGGCCCCCTAAAACGCCTCATTCAAACACGCCCCCACATGTCTACGTCACGATGTGGAAATATTTGCGTAAAGCTTGGTATCAGTAACCGCAGCAATGCATTTTATGGACGGCCGTTTCGTGAACCTAGGAGAGGTTGTAATTCTGACTTTGCTATCACAATCTGGTGCTTCTGAATCAGCTACTGTATGTTTTGTTATTCGTTTAAGTATTTTTTATTGACTGTTGCATGTGTGTGTGTGTGTGAGAGAGAGAGAGAGAGAGAGAGAGAGAGAGAGACATGGTCACATCTCACCACATCAGCTTCATCATCTTTATCGCGGCTTGTGTGTGTGTGTGTGTGTGTGTGTGTGTGTGGACATTTTCAGTGTCCCCATAATTGTGAAAGTAAGTTTAGGTGTAGGGTAGGTGTAGGGCAATAGCACATACGGTTTGTACAGTATAAAAACCATTACGCCTATGGAAAGTCCCCGTAAACCATCCAGTGTGTGTGTGTGTGTGTGTGTGTGTGTGTGTGTGTGTGTGAGTCTCAGAAATAGTCTATTAACTAATATGAACATTAAAGCATGACAACATATTCTGTTACACCAAGTACGCAAAATAATGATCTGTAAAAAAGCATCATATGACCCATTTAATATGACTGACCTTTGAGGTATAGCTGTGGTCTGACACTTCCATCTGTTCTCGAGCTGTTCATGGTCTTCTTTGAGTGTTTTCACACGTTCATCTGATGCAGTGGTGTAAAGAGTTGCTGTTTGGGCCACCAGCCTGTTGTAAACTGACTCCAGAGACTGAAGTTCACTCTGTAGGTGCTTTAAAAGAAGTTTAAGAAACAATACGAAATTGAAATATTTCTAATAACTTCTAATATTAAATGTCCCTGCCATTTTCTAAAGAAAAAAATATATCAATGCTTTTGAAATGAAGAGATGAAAAATAGCATTAGCCATTATTATAGGCCTACTTTTCACAAATCAGTTAAATGGATAAAATAAATAAAACTAAGTCTGTCATTCATTATTTACAGCTTAATATGTTTAACATTCAAATATGTCACAATATGGAAGTAAAATACAATGTGAATGTTGTTTCATGCTTTATGTAATTGATTACTTTCAGTTCCAGCAGTTCTCCATCCAGCTTTAGTTTGTCAACCGGGAGGAACTGAGAGTCAGGGCTGGATATGGATTCACATCTCTCCAGGCATGACTGCAGGGCGGACCAATCCTTTTCATACCTGAAACAGACAAAATAATCAAGAGATTTAAATAAACACCTCGTACAAAATAATATCTATTCTTCAGTTTTTTGTATAGTTTGAGATTGGATACCAACAGAGACAGCAAACATACTTTTGCCAGTGTGACAGAAGGCTCTCTGTTTGGTTCTGCTTTTCTTTGGCCTGTTTTAAACACTGCTCGTAACTTTGCTGCAGGGCCGCCACGGCTCTCTCGGCCTTCTCTCTCTCGCTGAGCCTGCGGGCGCCAGCAGACAGGGACAGCAGCGTGGCCTTCAGCTTTTCCAGGGACTGGAACATATCCTGAAAACCAAACCGATCACTTATTCAGGCTGAGAACAGCTACAAATAAATGAGAAATGAGAAAATCATGCAGTTTTCATACCATGTGACTCTGTAGCGTTTTGTAGGTCTCGGATGAAGACACGCAGGAGGTGACAGGGCTGTCAAGTTTCTTCTGGATATCTTCAACCTCTGATTGTACCTTATAAAAGAATGTGATGTCATTAGACAACATAAGACTTCAGTAAGTCTGCAGTAAACAGAATGTTGAAACGTACCTGTTGAAGGTTGGCATTGAACTTCGTCTGGTGGGAGGAGCTTTCTTCTAACTGTCCATTCAGATGTTCCACACTCTCCTTAAGCTCCTCCCAGTATCTGCCAATCTGTGTGAGACGGGCTTTGATTCGTGCAGATTCTCCAGATGACACAAACTGGACCAGCGCTTGAGATTTCTCCTCCAGATGGGACGGGACCTGTGACCTCTCCTGCAGACCTTCTCTGATTGTCTGCCCACCAGAATATAAGAGATGAAATACTGCAATGTCAGCGGGAGTTTATATAGACAATTGCATTTTATTGAAATAGTTAATCTGATAAAGAATTAAAAAAGATACTATAAGCATAATATAAGCTTTTCGGTTTATAAACAGAGGACCACACATACGCAAAATAAATGTGTAACTTAACACATTAAATAAATAATATTAGTTGATATTAAATGACAAGCAACAATTAAATGTTTAGAGATATTAAATGACAAGATATGCAATTAGAAATATAAAATATATTAACCAAAAAAAATCTAAAAATACTAAATTAAAGAATCCAACATTAATAATAAATTTGAATAAATGTATAATCATTTATATTAATACAATTATTATACGTACTGTCAAGTTTCTTGAAGTTAAAATAATAACGTAAAATATAAAGAACATTTAGAGTTGTATAGTTGTTTTACACATAGAGTAATAGAAAAGTTTTTAAATAAATACAAAAGCCATGTAGTCATTTCATATATATCAAAAGACATGTTGTTTATGTTTTTAATGATATTTATTTTCCCACCTTTACGGTACAGATCTGCTGGTCCAAAGGCATGCTGGAGGTTTTAAAGGCATCCATTTCTCTTTCTCTCTCCGTTATCCATGTGGAAAATGCTTCAAACTCACTCCCGAAAGCATCCCACTGATCTTTCATCCCCTCCAAAGTCTTCACACTGAAAAATGATATAGTAATCAAAAAACGGCCTTATGGGTTCAAAATGAATTCACAGATTATGTTTAATACATTTCTCTTAATAATCTTAGTGTAAAATCTACGAAATAAAGAAGGGTATTACTCTCGCTGGAGGCCAGTCTCAACTTTGTCCACTTGTTCACTCAGAGCCCGTGCTTGATCCGGGAGGAGAGACTGGTTTTTGGGGCCCAATTGGATCTCTGCGGCCCTCTTGAGAAGAGTGTTCACCTGTCTGGCCTCTGTTTCACTCTGTTTCAGGAGTTCCTGCAGGAACAATAGCAACAGATGAAGTGAATATGTCCGTGGCATTGTTTTTGTGTTAGGCAGAATAAACCAAATGATTAGAAACAATTTCAAAACAAAAGCCTGTGCTTCATTAGCCTGTAGGCTGTCTACAGTTGAGTGTATATTGGCTATTTTACAATGGCTTGTAATGAGGCTCATTCAGAGTATGGCCAGAGAAGATTTTCTAATGAGGATTTAGGTTGTAAAAGCTCTCACAGCTCTTCTGTTTTCAAAATAAAGACGCTCATGTTTAATTAAAGGTGATTCATTACACGAGCTGTTGGAGATCAAGTGTTATTCTCACCTTGGCCTGC
This sequence comes from Ptychobarbus kaznakovi, assembly GCA_027422405.1. Classification (NCBI taxonomy): domain Eukaryota; kingdom Metazoa; phylum Chordata; class Actinopteri; order Cypriniformes; family Cyprinidae; genus Ptychobarbus; species Ptychobarbus kaznakovi. The sequence goes on along the minus strand of CM049806.1, from coordinate 24,866,793 downwards.
TCCAGCTCTGTGCTGAGACTGTCTGGACTGCTGAAGTTCATCTCTCTCTCCGTGACCGATCGCACTTTACTCACAAACTCCCTCACTGCTGCCTGCTGACCCTCAAACTCCTGCCAAGCAGCTAAAGTCACCTGACAACAGAGATGGACATTGTTTCAAAGTCAGAAAATATTTGAATAAATAATTTAATACAATAAAAATAAAATCAATGTGAAACTGCATTCTAAACACAATATATAAATGTAATCTATTAAATGTAATTTTATTTAATTTGACAAACATTCTCACCTCCAGTTTCTGTAACATGTAAATAACATCTAAAATACATAAATCTATTATTATATTAATTGTATTTTATTTGACTTGACTTAAGCATTCTCACCTCCAGGTTCTTTTCCTGTGACTCTGTGCTCTGATCCATTTTGCTCAAGGTGGTCTCTAGTTTCTGCAGGTCTTCCTGTAGGCTCTCCTCCAGACCCTCCTCTGCCTGCAGCTGCTTTCCACGGTTTATCTGCTCTTGCATTTCCTTCCTCTTCAGCCGGAGACGCTTCAGTTGTTGCTGCACAGTAGGAAAGCACATGAATGTTAGATATAAATATGATTTTCAGCTATCTATGATATACCAGGGCTGTGATTCATTCAGTGAGGGTGGCACCTGATGATGCAGCAGCAGTTGTTGGGCTTCTCTGACAGACTCGGAGTCCAGAATCTTGCTGGTCTCTGACTGCAGCTCCTGCTGACCCTGGGTCAACTCCTCCAGTGTAGTTTTCACCTCCTCTCTGAACTGCACACAGTCGCTCACCGCCAGCACGAGCTTCTCTGACTATCACAACACACACATACAATCTGTGATTAATATTTAAAAGCCCCATAACACAGGACAGACATTCAAGACAAGACGCAGTAGCAAAAACAGCCAGTTTAATTCTAAGAGGGTAGAAAATGGTCATGTAAAAGTAAATTAGAAACCATTATGACTGGGCAATAGGGCAAATGTGTTACAAAACGTGTTTAGTTGTTGTTTAATCCAAAGAAAATACTTCAAAAAACTTTACGTAGCAGCTAACAGCTGATTTACATTGATATTTTCTATATAACATATATCACCTCATATAAAATATATGATTGTATATTATATTATATTTTATTAACATAAAATATTATATACAATTTACATATATATATATATATATTTCATAGATACTTAATATATAATAATATAGAAAATGTATCTTTTTTTTATTTGCTTTCAAAATCCTCACCTCCAGGTTTTATAAAATATATAGATATCAGCTGATTTACTTTGATATTTCCCCATATGGCAGATGATTTCTTTGACTTTGTTCTTAAAATGAGTATTTGTTACCTCAGAAAGGGATGTGAGGAGCCCCTTAAAGTCACTGGAGAGTTTTCTGAGAGCAGCTCCCTGTCTCTGAGCGTCACTCTCTGTGCAAACCTCTATCAGAGCGGCCAAACGCGTCTTCAACCAGCTCACGTTCCCCTCCTGCAGCTCAGCATCGTTTCTCAGACTCTGCAAACCACGAAGGGACGATCAATCAAGACTTCACACAGCTGTCACATTCGGTTTCTTCCCACTTCATCTTTGTTCCTCACCTCAATGGTGGATTTGACCTGTCCAAACTTGCTGGGGTCTCCAGCTCTGTTTCGCAGAAGTCTGAGTTGACTTTCCTTCGATGTAACCCAGGCAGAGAGTTCAGAGAACCTGCAAACACACACAAAATATAATTATATTGGCAATATTCTATCAATTAAAATGAACTTATATCAGCAGTGATTTTACATGCAACAGATACAATAGCACAATAGATAAGTCCCATTTATATCTATAGCTCTTTATACAATACAGATTGTTTCAAAGCAGCTTCGCAGTAATACACAAGAAAATAACAGTATTAATGCACTAAGATTCATCAATTATGAAGCAAATACAATTTCAGCTGAAAAGCAGCTCAAAAATGACAATAGTGTCATTACTCAGCTCAATTTAGTTGATGATTCAGTTTTGATTAAGTGGGAATGTTGCAAAGTTCAATAATTATGAAGCGAATACAATTCAACAATAAAGCAGCTTGACAGAAGGCAATAGTGTCATTATTCAGCTCAAGTCAGTTCTATGTTGATTCAGTTTAGTTCAATAACTGTGCAACGTTAATGTAATTATGAAATGAGCTTAATTGAGCTATAAACAGCTTTACAGAAAACAATAATGTGATTATTCAGCTCAAATCTATTCAATATTGATTCAATTCAGTTCAATAACTGTAGATGTTGCTACATTAGTGTCATAATCTATCTTAATTCAGCTCAAATTTTGTTCTTATCCGATAGTCAATAATATTACTGGATATTCATTGTCTAACCAATTCAAATTCAATATTCAAAGGACCAAAGGTTCACCTGGTGTTAAACTCCTTCCATTTGTCCGGGTGCTGCATTAGTTTCTGATGTGTGCTGTCAATGTCCTCTTTGACCTCTGTAAACGCTGTCCTGGCGTTCTGTAAAGTTTGCCAGGCTTGTTCGCTCTCCGGAAGCTTCGAGCACAGCTCCTCCATATGCTGTAAGCGCTTCTCACAAAGAGCCTGAGGACCCTTCTCCTTAAAAAACATCTACAAAAAATCCAACATAAGTGTTCCCTATCTCGGAGCATAGAAAGAGTGTATAGAGGGGTGTGATGCTGGTGGCTCTCACCCTGTGCTCTTTGATTAACCTCTCGCTGCCCATGCTGGGCACACTGCGGTTCTCACGGGCCAGTTCAGCCTGACACTCCTGCACTGACGCCATCAGACGACTCTTCTCCAGCTCCCCCTTCAGATGCAGCAGGTGAGAGGGAACCTCTGTTTGGACATCCTGCAGAAAAGATGCATTTCCATATTGTGGGTGCAGTTCAATGCAACTTGCAAAGTGCTTTTTTAATTTAAATTTCAGAATTAAATTACTTAAAAATGGCAGGTTTTGCATTAATTCAGTTTTAAAAATGACCTTAAAAGCACACATTAACAGCCCAATTATATTATATAGTATATATAAATGAAATCAGAGGGAGCCAATCAAAACATAATTGCTTTAATAATAATTGTTAATGCATGAATCCTGCAGATAAAGTAACACAATCTAGTGCAATTGAAGTGTAATTAGATCTTTTATTTTATATTTGTTTGCTTCTTTCTTTACTTACATTCTTTCCTTAATTTTGAAGTAGCTCAGTATTTATTTATTTATATCATTAAATATAAGTGCTTAAGTGCTTATGTAATGTTGCTGTTGTTACAAAATAAATTAAAAACAGTTTGATATACACGAACAGTTAAAACAATAAAAATATTATTAAATAATATATTTATGTATTTAATAATAATATTATTATTATGATCCATTTAAAAATATGATTACTATTATTAAAATATAAGAAAATAATTTAATAACAAGAACTAAAAATAAACATATTTTTAATATAATTATTTGTAGCCTTTTGAAATGCTATAGAAATGGATGGTATTGTGAGGTGAGACTGTAATACTGTAAGCCAGTGATACTCAAATCTGGCTACGAGATCCACTTTCCTGCAGAGTTTAGCTCCAACACTGATCAACCTGTGATTCTCTAATGATCCTGAAGACTCTAATTAGCATGCTCAGGTGTGTTTGATGAGCTCTCTGCAGGAAAGTGGATCTCTTTGAGTATCCCTGCTGTAAGCGTTCTCTGACCTTCCACTGCTTGTGCAGTTTCCTGACTGTTTCCTGCAGAGTTTAGCTGATTGTGGATCCTCTGCATGCTCAGGTGTGTTTGATTAGGGTTCGAGCTGAACTCTGCAGGAAAGTGGATCTCGCGAGCCAGATTTGAGTATCCCTGCAGTAAGCGTTCTCTGACCTTCCACTGCTTGTGCAGTTTCCTGACTGTTTCCTGCAGATTCTGCTGTTCTTGCTCCGGTAGTATATCTGTGAGTTCATCACAGGCTTTCAGAAAGGCATTGAGAACTCTCTGATCCAGCTGCCCAAAGAACTCCTGCAGGACATGCAATAGAAACGTTATGAAATCATTTCAGCTTTGACATGTTTCTGAATACATTTCCTTCTGGAGACCGAATAAAGTTCAAACTCTGCTGTTGGCCTATTTGCCGAGCACTAGAATAGACGGTTGGGTTTCATTTCTCACAGTGTGCTTTTTCAGAAGGTCCTCTGGGTTTCCTCTCTCAGTCATCGAGACGCGAGCTATTTTCAGAACCTTCTCCAGCTCCACGCGAGACTCCTCAAATCTATTCTTCAGGCTGCTGTTCGCCTCCACATGCCTCTTCCATTCTGTGGTTTCGTTTACCATGCCCTTATTGAGATAAAACATACAGTACAACAATGAACATTTATAAAAGAAAAATCACAAATGGGATTTATTTCATATCACAATTGCTTCTCAAAAACTGATCAATGAGATCAAATGGATTCTGCTTAATTCTCCTGATTCTCAGATTGTTGTTCTACTCTAAAGCTTCAGAAGAGATCCCAAACTCTGCTCTGATTTACCAAGATACCATAGTTTGCCTCTTTAAGCCCGGCTCACACTGTGCGATTTTGGCCACGATTTGGTCGTCTGAGACAAATTTTGAAAATCCTAAAAGATTCCTATAATCCTAGGCTAAAATCTGTAGTCTTTGATCGCTGGTTTGACATGTTCACCGACAGCCGATTAATGACTGTTGCGATCAAATTTCACCTCCGACGAAATTCTGGCAGTGTCAGAAGATTTGGCGCACAGTCCTGCAGTGTGACATCTCCTACGCTGAAACACAAACCGTCTTCATTTTTCAAGACAAGCTATGAGCAGAATTAATGCTAGAGAATTATTCTATCAGCCATAAACTCCGGCGCTCCCGTCCTCCGCTCACGGAATTCATCTGATATGTTGCCTTTTCTATATAAACACTGGTTGTGCCGCTGTTTTCATGTGGGTGTGTAGAGCTGCATACACTATTCTTCTTAAATACGCCGGTATTGCCACCATTCATATACTTTTCATGATAGCCAACATTTCGGTCCCGTGTGCAACGCAGTTCCCAATCACCGAACGTGTATGGGTTGATAATGTAAAACTCCGGACAAGTTTTCTTGCGTGCACCCGTTTTTAACTCGTCTTGACTGTCATACAGTCTGACATTAATGACAACTGAGATCCCGCAGTATGACATGATCATCATGTTCGTACAGTCTGACAAGTACAATCCTAAAGGACTTTTTAAAAATCGCACAGTGTAAGCCCGGCTTTAGTCGTAGATTTTAACATCAAACATTGTTGCATATGAGACCTGACGGTGCGGGTCCCACCTGTGAAGAGGCCTGAAGCTCTGAGATCCTCCTCTCTAGCAGGGACGTGTCCAGGGGTTTAGGTTCTTGCTGGTGTCCAGTGATTTCAGAATGATCTGGTGGTTTTTATCAATCACTGACAGACACTTTTTACAGCTCTGTTGATAGGTCACCAGCTCCTGATGATTGTGTAAATAGAGAAAATACAAAGAGAGAGAATTAATGGCAAATACTTTTAAAAATATTGTGTGTTCATAAAATCTTAAAGCCTGTTCACACAAAACTATTTTTGGGACCAAAATATTTTGACTCCTGAATAAACATGACTTGACACAAAATATTTTAACTACACAGAAGAGTTTTAACCAGTGTAATTTTAGTTTTATTGAGATACTATTATAGTTTTTATTCATATTTTGAATTTGTCTTTTTTTCTATTGTTCTATTTTCATTTTTTTTAAAATATTGTTTTTAAGTTTTTTAATATGTTTATATAATTTAAATAATTTTATTAAAAAAATTATTTATTTTTATTTAATATACTATTTTGTTTGTTATATTATGTTACAGTATTTTAGTTTTTTTAATGCATCAAGTTAAACTAAATTAATGCCTTGGCTGAAATTTTTTTTTTTTTTTAATACATATGTATATGTGTGTGTGTGTGTGTGTGTGTGTGTGTGTGTGTGTGTGTGTGTGTGTGTATATATATATATAATTTCAGTTAACATTCATTTTATTTCAAGTAACGAACATGTAATTTCATAGCTTTAGTTTTAGTGCTATAATAACCCTGGTTAACTGCTGTATTTCAGTATTGAATGATATATTATATTATAATTATTTTTAAAATCATCATTCATTGAGCTAACATTATCCTAACCCTAAAATCTCATTGTCACGCCACCCTTGAGTGCACCCCATATTCCTTTAGTCACCTGGCACTTCTGCTTGAAGTCTCCTGGAGCCTCGGAGTCCCGGGAGGAAGTGATGCGGCTCGCCTTCTCCAGCGACTGGTAGAACCCAGTGATATGCTTCTCCATCTCCTCTAATGGAGGCAGCATGGCCTGGGATTCCCTCAGGAGGGGCAGAGCTCTTTCTCTTATCTAAACGAGACATTGAGGTCATAATGTGAGACGGTGTGATTACGGATTAATGTGGCAGTTCATGAGGGAAAATCATGGTCATAGATCACCTTGCTGATCTCATCCTTGATGGCTGTCATGGAAGCCAGCATCTGTGCGATCTCCTCCTCGGTGAGGTCCTTGGTCAGCTGCTGCGCGTTACGTGTGGCCGTCTTATACGCCGCCTCCATGAACGGCACTTTGTGCTTGATGTCCTGTAAGAAATGAGTTTTACATAATCTCTAGCTGATGCATCAATAAACATCATTAATCTTTTTTATATAAACTGAAAGGATAATTGTATAAATTCACAGTATGTACACTACTACATTTTTTAAGGATATTATTTTATTCAGCAAGGATGCATTAAACTGATCACAAGTGGCAGTAAAGACATTTATAATGTGACAAATTGTTTCTATTTCAAATAAATGCTGATCTTTTGCACTTTCTATTAATCAAAAATACTGAAAATGTATCATGATTTCCACAAAAATATTAAGCAGCACAACTTTTTCAACATTGATAATAATAAGAAATTATTCTTGAGCAGCAAATCACATATTAAAATGATTTCTGAAGGATGATGAGACACTGAAGACATGAGTAATGAAAATTCAGCTTTACGTCACAGGAATAATCAATTCAATACAATTTTATTGTTTTTACTTTATATTTTGGATTTAAAAAAATGCAGCCTTAATGCGCATAAGAGACGTTTTTCCAAAAACATATTTCAGACTCCAAACTTTGAAAACAGTAGTCTGATAAGTCATTCGATATTAAGTCACCTGCTTGAAATTGGAAATTCAAGAGGTTTTATCCTCCTTCAGTGGTTCACCAGCTTTGTGAACTTTGATTACCTCAATGTCTTGTAGATATGTCCGTATGTTCAGAAATGAAACTTGAACTGGAGTGTTCATCCTCTCATTGGCCGTGTCAATAAATGCCTTTAAAGCTTCGATCCCATCCTCATAATCTTTTCTCAGTTTGTCCACTTCATCTGCTCTTGCATACTAAGAAAAAAATGTCACCAGAATTATGTTTGCACCAATATGAATATTGGCATTATTTCATAAAAGGTACAGAAGCAATGAGGGTCAGAAAGAGGAAAATAGTCATGAAAAGTAAATTATGACTGTGTTGGGTGAAAGAAACGCTGACTTCAGGGATAAAAACAAAAGGATTGATATGTAGTGTAGTCTTACATGTTTGACTTTGACAAACAGCTCTCTCCATCTGCCGTTGAGAAGAAGCAACTGCTGTTTCAGTTCTCGAGACACAGTCTCATCGCACGTCTCAATCAGAAAGTTTCCCGCATCGTTCATGTCCATGTGCTGCTGAATCCAGTGTGGAAGATTCCGGAAAAACTCCTGCAGAAGAATGCACACTGTTTATACACAACAGTTTTCATTCAACAGCATTTCATCTGAAAGTCTCAAACATTTCAACGCACCCGTTTGTCGCTCTCTGACTGGTTGAGCATCTTCTCAGCGTCCTCCAGCCAGGCCTGCAGGCTGGCCACCGCGCTGCTGTATTTCTCCCAGTTGCAGATCACTTCCTCCAGCATGCTGCGGACGCTGCGCACCTCCACTGACAGGTTCTTCCACTGCGCTGTCGCGTCGCTCAGAAACTTATTCATCCCTTCTACCTCCTCAGCTGAAGGGAAATCACATCATGAATAACTTGCATACTAAATATTGAACATCTGATTTTTGAGTTGCACAATAGAGTCAGGAAGGTGCCCAGTGTTGTGGATTCCACTATCAGCTACTCTAAGTGAACTGACAGGAGGGGTTAGCAGCACTGAAATCACTGTATTGAGATGTTACAAACCCTAGTGAAAAATATGCATGCCAAAATGTATTTGAAAAGCATTTATTCCATGCTGACTAAGTATACTACAAATACATTTACATATTTATGTGCTAAATAAAAAAATAACCTGCAATTGTACTTTTGGTATACTAAACTGGTATACTTAAAGTCTGCTAAATTGGGACAAACTAATTTTGTACTTGATGAAGTCACACTAAAGATATAATGAAGTATATTTGATTGTGCTAAAGTGAAACTATTGCAAATATACTTTAAGTGCACTTTAAATATCTTGCATTTAAAGACTGGTATTATTCTTACAATCCTCATCAATAGTGACATTAAATCACATTTTAGGCTTAATAGTAAGAAATGTGCATTATGCACAAGAAGTACTCCAAATAAAGTTGAATTATCATTTTTATATCAATAAGTCTCAAGCGATATGTCAGTAAATATGTTCATAGATTTGAACTACACTTAGAATGAAATAAATGTATTTTAAATATATTACTCTTCTACAAGGGCAGTCACTATGTTACCGAGTACTGTGGCTCTCTTGGGGATTTTACTGCCTAGACTATGAAACAGTTAAAGCACATTACTACACTCGCATGGCACCTTTGTTATTCAGGTGAGTCCTAAAACCGAACAATAACACATCCAGGTCATGTTTCTTGCCATTTTCAAAAAAATTTAAATAAGAAATTATATTTTGCATGAATACAGGCTATATTTTTTTTTTTTATTAATTTTAACATCATTTTTGGGGGAGGGTTTTTTGTCACGTTATTTTTTATTACATTAAAACACATTTACCCCTATTTTTAATGTCTTGTATGCAAATTATTTAATCAAAAATATATAGTAAAACACAGTAATGTTGTGAAATGTTATCATAATTTAAAATAACTCTTTTCCATGTGAATTTATGAATATGTTTTAAAATGTAATTCATTTACATCCCTCACATCCAGCTCACTCCCTCTTTGAACGGTTACCGTCTGGTCGACGCTACAGAGCTCTGAGCACCAGAACGACCAGACACAGAAACAGTCTCTTCCCTCAGGCAATCCATCTCATGAACACATTAAACGTGGAACACACAACACCGTTATACAATTACTTATTCACCACACATACTTATTTTTTTTTTTTTGTCAGACCTCACACATAATTGTCTGTATTGTATAATGTGTTTTTGCTATTTTGTACATTGCCTATTTGTATATTTGTTTATTATTCTGTGTCCTGTCCTGTCACTCTGTTGCACTGTGGAGCTTCTGTCACTATAACTAATTCCTCGTATGTGTAAACATACCTGGCCAATAAAGCTCATTCTGATTCTGATTTATGTGATGCAAAGATGAATTTTCAGCATCATTACTCCAGTCTTTCAGAAATCATTCTAATTTGCTGATTTGGTGATATATACACATTTTTTGTTTTTAAATTCAAGATTATTTTATATAAGTTCAATAGAACGGCATTTATTTGAAACAGAATTTGTTGTAACAATGTCAAAGTCTTTACTCTCATTTTTGATCAGTTTAATGCATCCTTGCTTAATTAAAACCTTAATTTTAAAAAAAAAAAAAAATCTTATTGATCCTAAACTTTCAGTGGTGAATATTCATAATACAATAATGCAAAAAAATGTATAAATACAATATCTTGTCCAGATAGGCGGGGGGAAATGTGCTTTACTGTCATGAAAATAATGTGAAAATGCAAGAAAACTTAATTTCATAATGCAAAATACAATTTATTTTTCCCCTCTTGATTTTGGACTGAAATATAACCGGGAGATTTCATTTGTGACATTCATCCATTCTATATATTCTATGCATTCACCCAGTACATATTTAGTATTTATATTAATTTTACCACACAGTGTCAAAGAATCCCATCAGATTGAGCGAGTCAAATATAACTTTCTAAGAAATAACATTAGTCCACAGCACTTATTTCAGCACTTAATGAAGGTTTGAAGAAGGTGTGACAGAATGAGGCTGCCTGATCACAAAGAAATACGCTCATTTCAGCTGCTAGAGTTCAGAATCGCTGCCAGGGAATGATTATAAAAAGCTGCATGAGTCTCCAGCCTCAGGGGAATTATACATTACAGTGTGATGTATCTTACCTGAAGCCCCAGATTTCAAGTAGGAGTCTGCCGCTTGTTTCAGAGTCTGGAACGTGATTTCATATTGCTCAAAGAACTTATGGCCTTCGATGAAAGCCTGTGTAAAAGAGGGCAGTAATGGGAAAGATGTTTCATGATATGAAACATATATCAAGCAGATTAAAAGAGTTTATTAAATACGCCGGAGGACGTACAATGTAATTTTGCAGAAACAGCTCCACTGAGTCCCGACGGCCGTATTTAATGATCCAGGATTTGAGCTTTGACTCGGCCAGCATGAGAAACGCCATGAGACGGTACTTCATCTCCCAGAACTCAAACTTAATCAGATGGACATGAGACGACGTGGACACAAAATTAAACCTGCGGAATCATGACGTATTAGTAAATATAGCAGTAGCTCACGGGATTTGGGATAATTACACTCTATAACGTCAACATCAAAGTTCATATAAAATAATAATCTATTAATAAATGTTGCTGGTCTTATTCTGCATGATTTATTATTAGCTTGTTCTCCTCAAAATTTAATAATCTCTGAAAATACTTTCTTTTCTATGAATGTAAACCACATTCATACGCATCAGAAAAATAATAAAACTCCCCAACATGACGCTAGACTGTTCTGGGTAGTTGCTAAGGTATTACTATTTGGTTGCTAGGGTGTTGCTATGTGGTTGCCTGGGTTGTTCTGGGTGGTTGCTAGGGTGTTGCTATGTGGTTGTCTGGGTGTGTTGGGTGGGTGCTAGGGTGTTGCTATGTGATTGTCTGGGGTGTTCTGGGTGGTTGCTAGGGTGTTGATTTGTGATTGTCTGGGTGTTCTGGGTGGTTGCTAGGGTGTTGCTATGTGATTGTCTGGGTGTTCTGGGTGGTTGTCAGGGTGTTGCAACGTGGTTGCCTAGGGTGTTCTGGGTGGTTGCTATGTAGTTGCCTGGAGTGTTCTGGGTGGTTGCTAGGGTGTTACTATGAGGTTGTCTGGAGTGTGGTGGGAGGTTGCTAGGTTGTTGCTATGTCGTTGTCTGGGACATTCTGGGCGGTTGCCAGGGAGCTGATATGTGATTGTCTGGAGCATTCTGGGTGGGGTTGCTAGGGTGTTGCTATGTGATTGTCTGGTGTTGCTATGTGGTTGTCTGTGGTGTTTTGGGTGGTTGCTAGGGTGTTGCTATGTGATTGTCTGGGGTGCTCTGGGTGGTTGCTATGTGGTTGCCTGGTGTGGTCTAGGTAGTTGCTAAGTTGTTCTAGAATGGTTGCTAGGTGTCTCAAGTCAGTCATTTGATGGCTCTAAATATGGCTAATTTTGTCATTCATTCAGTCTATAGCACAAACAGTACAGTTGTTTAATACTTTAAATTTTCATTGCTATGTATGTGATTGTACATCACATAACATACATTAAATGCATTGCAAATGGCATTTCATGTCATATTTAAACAGCTAAATGAATCTCATGGTCATCAGATTTAACCTTTCTGCCATGTCCTGAAGCTGCTCTGGTGGAACCGGGACGCCGTTTACTGATCGGTCTCTGTGAATCTGTTGAAATGTCTGTCGGTGTCCTTCCAAATTCTTCAAAACCTCCTGCACAGAAAGCACAGACGTTGTTTTTAGCAGCACAGTGATCAGAGCAATTCCCTTAAGAAAGAAAAAAAAGGTTCTTGCACCTACCTTGTGCTGTTCCAGTTTTCTGTGGATGATGTTGGCCGTCTCTTCGTGGGCCTGTTGAATGGGAATATCTTCTCTCAGGGAAAGTTCTGCCCGATGCAGCCAGGCTCCGATCACTCCCAGAGGGCCCGGCAGAGACTTATCCAGATGGATGTGCCAGTCTAAGAGCTGCGCAAGCCACACAAAAGCATCGCAAATATCAAAAGGAGAGATCTGTTTTGAAAGCCGTTCGCTGTCTGTGAGGACCGTTCAAGCTGTCAAGTGTCTGGCCAGATTGCAGGGTCCGCTCTGTGGACTTCTCTGTTCCATTAAACAAAACCGTCTCTGTGTGTCTGCCCTCTTTCCTCAGTAATGAACCCTGTATCCATGGTCTACGCTCCAATTCACACTTCATTACAGCTAATGACAGCTAGAGAAGCACAGCAGTAACAGTTCAGAGTTGAACTCTGAAGTAAAAACAATTTTCAAACATATTCAACATAATAGTAGACTGATGTACAAAAAAGACAAATATATTTACAATCTCCAGCTTAAGTTGCAGTATTAATTTGCCTAAAGGAATCCACTAGAACAGAGCTTCCCAAACTTCAGAGGGGTAAGGCCCCCCAAAAACATAGCAAAAGCTCCACGACCCCCCCCCCAACCTCTTTGTTAAAAAATATATAGATTAATGGTATAAAGATATATTTAATAAAGCAGATTGTCTCTGCACAAAATTATCAACATTTATTAACCAGTTTGTAAGAATTTAATGTGAATTATGAGAACTACCATACAATTTAATATTTGTATTTGCTGGTGAAAGTAAGATGATGTAAACATTCTTTACAAATATATTTAAATCCATAACATTACGCTTTCTGCATACTATTTACAATTTATATTGCGTCAAAGTGTGTAACAGAAGCTACTGTACATAGTTCACAAATCTATTGCAATGAAATACATAACTATGTTAAAAAAAAATCTAAAAACATCTATATTTAATTTGTGTAATAAGGAGTGGGGGGGGGGGTCACATTTTAGAACAATTCGAATATTTTAATTATTTAAATATGTTGATTTAGCCTATCTACGGCCCCGCCGCAATACCGCTCCGGCCCACCGGGGCCCACAGTTTGGGAAGCACTGCACTAGAAGTTGTATATGTTCTAAAGTGAGTTATATGGCACACACAACAACAACGAAGCCATTAAGTATCATGGACAAAACTTGAGATTATACAAGAGCTGCAGTGACGAGGAATATCAGTCTGTTCCTCACACAAAGCTATCATAAAACTTCACAAGTCTTATAGATATAGTATATAGAGCACAAGCCGTAAGGACTACTATACTTTTTCTGTCATTTTTGGTGCATAATGTTGTCTATTCATTTTCATTGCATAAAAATAGCATGAAACATCTCTATTTACATTTCATAGAAATTAGATAAGTTGAGTAAATGATGACCGTTTTCATTTTTGGGTGAACAAACATGTTAACTACATTTGGTGAAGCACGTACCCTGACAGACACATGATCCCAGGCCTGTTTGACCATGGCCTGGTCCACTGAGAGTTTGCCGTCCCTGTGTACCGGCTGCAGGAGAGACTCGATCTGCTTCTTTCTGATCTCATACTGCACTCGGAAACTCTTAAAAGCCTGCAGTCAAACAAGAAGAATGGAGATGACATAATTACATCTGACCTGATAGCAAACTCACAACTCATTTCAAATGCAAAGGGTGTAGCCAATCATAACAGAGGTCATTTGCATATCGAAATCTTAAAAGCAACAAAAACAGCCTAAAGATCATGTTCTTGTTCACCTGATATTTGTCGGTTAGACTCTCTTCAGATCCCTGTGCATGTAGTATATCTCTCTCGAGCTGATCCAGCCAGATCTTCACCTCCCTCAGCACCTTGCGTTCCTCTCGCTGTGCACATCAGACAGAAAGAAACAATGCTTTATCACTCGCTTAGCAGGTATTCAGCAAGAAACCCTTTTAACACGAACCCATAGCAGGTAACACAGCAGTGTGAAACAATGAAAAAGAGGATAGAGTCCAATCCCAAAGAAGATCGAAGGTCTCCACTATTTTGTAGTTTGCTACACATAATAAAGAGCTGTTATGACCCTATGTAGTAATATACACATACCTCAAGCATTAGCTCTATATCTTGTGGATCATACTGTCCAGGAGAGCAAAGGCACACCAAGAGATGCAAACACAACACATTCAAGACGTTAGCAAGATAAAAGCCAGAGAAAGAGAGGAAACAAGCAGAGAATCCACCGCCGACAGGCCATTCTCAGCAAACGGTGACATTGTCTGCTATGTGTCTCCAGCACTTACTACTCAGATAATTAACAAGATTTAGTGTAGTTAACTGTATACTGCAAAACAAAATTGTAAATAGTTTGTTTTTCATTTGAAATGTTTGATTTCATCTGTCAATGTACAGTATATTTGCTTATTTTTTATTTTAGTTTAATAAGAATTTGAAAAAGGATCAAATTATATAGAATTAATTAATTATATTATAATTTAAAATAAATATATAGAATAAAAAAATCGACCATAACTTTAACAAAACAAAAATATTATGCTTCCACTGCCTAGTTTTTAAAATGTTTATATTTTGTAAATATCAATATGTATTAACATAAATACATTTTAAAAAGTAAAAACATGAGTGTGCAATGATAGCTCAGGTCTTTAACCCCAAATTAAAATCCTTTCAAATGTAACATCTTTTGGACAAAACAGGCTTTGAATGATCAGTATCATGGTTTATTAATATTATTTTCAATTATACAGTGTGATTTATTGATAACTACTAAAAGTATTTGTATGATCAATGATACATTATATTTTATTATAAGCATATGTATGTTTCTGTAATTTACTAAGTTACAGTAACTACGTTGTAATAATGTTTCCTGAACTGTTCTAGCACATATGGCATCGTTTCTTGAGAATGTCCCGTACACTAAATGAACCTCATGCAGATGAGACATAACCGACTCTTACCTGTAGAGCTGGGATAGAGAGAGCGAATGTAGGAATGGAACGAACCAACTACGAACGCACATGGCGAGTGATACAGACAGAGAGACAGAGTGAGCACACAGACAGAGCAATGCACTATGGGCGTGATTCTAGAGCTAAATGATTCCTGAATGGATTTCACATTGTGATGGACAACAGTAATTGTTAGTGACTGATGAGGAAGCACTACAGCAGTGACTGCATTAAATAACAACAGCAAGCAGCTAGTGTATTTTTAGCTCTTGTACATGAGCATAAGCACTAAAGCGTACCTCCTCTTGCTGTCCATCTGTCTCGGACTGGTGGGGATCTGGGTAGTGCTTCAGGAACTGAGCTACATATGTCATTATGGATTTCTCATCAGGCTTGTCCACATCCACATCTGCAATAAAACAAAGTAATAGGTTTGAACCCCACAAGTGTCACATATTCGTCTGTCTGTCCTCCATCCCAGCTATTCGTCTGTCTGTCCTCTATCCCAACCAATCATCATCGTCATCACACGCCCGCACCTGCCTTCACCTGATCTTCAATCAAGCGCACCTGCACCTCATCTGATCCTCATCACCTCACGCTATTTAAGCACACACCTCTCCTCAGTAGATCGTCGGATCTCGTTAATAGAACCCTGGACTCTAGCTCCTAATCATCATCCATTTTCCTCCTTTATTATTATTAATAAAACTACTCACCATCTCTCCTTGTCTCCCAGAGTCGTTCCGTAACAACAAGTGGAAATCCTTAAGATCCTACCATTGTGTTGACGTGTTTATGTATCAATGCATGCATGTAGTTTTTGTTTGGGTGTTACAGTGCATCATCAGGTGACTGTCATATTAGATGATCCACTGACCTGAATATCCAAATGAGGCTTTTTATAGCCTCATCAAAGGTGCTTCTGCTAGATCACATCATGATCTGGCCTGATGTCATGCTTGAATCGCAGCATGACCTACAAACTATAACAGCATCTGTCTATAATGAGGCTTGATAATTGTGGATCTCCAGTATAATTAAACAGTGTCTATTCACATCTAACTCTAAACAAATGAGTGGCTCTTCAAAAGCTCAACAGATCATTGACTGAATCTACATTATTAGCCACACAACATTAGTGTCGGCAGTACATTCATGGTATCAGAAGCTTATACCATAAACTATACTATACTACACTATTACTATTATTATATTATTACAGTTTTTAAAAGTTTTTTAAATGTCATTTTATCATTTCTGCTTTCATGAATTTTTTTGTTTTAGTAATTTCATTAATTGTGTTGTTTTTGTCATTTTTATTAGTTTTTTTCTTTAAATATATCTGTATAGATTTTAATTTTTATTTCAGTTTGAGTTGTTTTAGTACATCAAGTTAAACTAGAGAGAATTTTTGCATTAGTTCATATTTTTACTTTTCAGTAAGCATTTTTTCAAGTAACATAAATTTTTTACTGTTTTAGTTTTAGTTATAGTACACTCAATGATCCCCATATTAATATACCATGGTATCTGCATGGTAATCCAAGGTCATTTAAAATAATGGCATTGTACATGTCTACAAAACATGGTATTCCCATGTCCAAAAACCATGGTAATACCATGGTGCTATTTTGTAAGTTGACATTCAGGGCAAATTGGAGAGATTTTGGAGAAATGTAGTCATATCAGTACCTTCAGGATCTAGTAAACGTGGTATTCCCAGTTCGTTCTCTGCCACGCTGAAAGCCTCTTCCAGGTTCTCACGGTTACTTCTTTTTCTCACGATGTCCATGTCCACAAGGTCTGGCCGAATGGCATGAATAACAGAATGGAAGGCCACACCGCTGCGCCAACTAGGACCAAAGTCTTTAACTTCAATCCCAAGACGCCTCGAGAGAAAACATTACATCTCATTAGAAGACTTACTGACCGTTTTTATACTCAATTCTCATTTTAAATGATAATTATATCATGAATCGTGATCGTGTTTACTTGGTTGCTGTGTCTTGGACCCATCTGAGCATGGCTTTTTTGGCATTGCCCTGAAACTTTGTCATCACTTTGCGTTTCATAGGTGGGCTTCCCGTCTCCGAGCTGGCCATGCTGTCCACCGAAGACGCACTGCTGGATAAAGCCTGAAGGGCTGTAAGATTACTGGTCAACTCCTCAATCTGCAAAAGTTCCGGGGACAGATCCTTACAACTCAAATACACACAGACCTATGACAGCTTTCCAGATCCTACCATCATAATTAACAAACATTACCTGGAAATAGAGGATAATGGTCCACATCAGCCCCAAGACAATGGACGGGCGTCCATCAGCAATGTCCGTGGCATTGATATTGACCAGTTTGATCTGGAAAATAAATTAAATGACTAAATCATCAATGAATAGACATATTATCCACAGATCTGATTCGGAGGTCAGTTCAAACAAGCCAGTCTAAACCAGCACTATCTGCTGATAAATCGTGCAGAATAACACCAAGAACGTGCATTAAGAAAGTAAACAGGGTCCATTTTGATTTCATGTCGACTTCAAGTAGTCAGACATCTTCACTTCTTAGGGAATATGCAAATATGAATGCACGAGTATATGAGAAACATGTGAGTGAATAGGTAAAAAGCAGTTTGCTCATGGCCAGCCAGTCACGGACATCACAAGAGATGGTGTAGAAAAAAAACAAGCTTTCTAAAAATAATTGCAGCTCTTTCAGCCAGCAGCAGAGATCAGTAAATAATGGGGTTGCTCGCTGCATTATCAAATGCAGATATGCGTAACAAGAGGAGGTGTTTGTGAGAACTGTGACTAGGAGAAGTACTGACCGGAGAACCTCGGTACACAGACTGAGACAAGACATGTTAAGAGAGAGCACACAGTTAGAAATGAAGTATGATGCCAGACTGGGACATATGAACATATTCAATGATCATGATAAGACTACAGATATGGCTGGATCATTCTTACTGTGCAGTTAATTTAGCAGCAGTAAAAAAATGGGGGGGGGGGGTTAATACTTTTATTGAGTAAGAATGCATTAAATTGATCAAAAGTGACAGTAAAGACATTAATAATGTTGCAAAAGATTTCTATTTCAAATAAAAGCTGTTCTTTTGAACTTTCTATTCATTAAAGAATCCTGAAAAAAATCATATATCATGGTTTCCACAAAAATATGAAACAATTTTCAACAATGATAATAATAAGAAATGTTTCTTGAGCAGTAAATCAGCATATTATAATTATTTCTGAAGGATCATATGACACTGAAGACTGGAGTAATGATGAGGAAAATTCAGCTTTGCATCAAAATAAATTTTACAATATATAAAAATAGAACACATAAGTAATATTTCACATATTTTGTTCTTTTAATATAACTGAAATCATATTAGTTTTTCTTTTATTTTATATAATATCTATTAAAATATATGATAATATATTATATAATTGACAATCAAATGTTTATGTTTTTCTTCCATTTCAATCATGACAACTCTCGGAAGAGTTTAGCATGGTGATGGATATGACAATGTTAATGTATTTGGTCTTGGTGGAATAGATCTGCTACACTGCTGCTGAATCGCTGCTGCTGTTGGTTATTGCTGTAGTTGTAGATTATTGCTGCTGCTGCTGCAAGCAAGTACAGGAACTTGCTACTGCCAATACATATGGCGATATGGTGCCGTGAGTATTAAAGACATACTGCTGCTGCACAAATAGCATATAAAATAACCCGTACCACATCTATACAGGTGGAGCTGGGGAAGGTGGAGGGCTTCAGAGGAATCTCAAGTGAATGCTAGCCAGCCATATAAATGCATGGCATTAAGCTCATTGGCTGCATGTCCAGTATGAACCAATCAGCTTGTGCCAAGTCATTTAACTCTTTGAATAGCCTCAGTTTAGAGGTCTGCTACCCGACCCGAATTCAAATAAATGATTCATTCATTCAAATAAATACGATCTTACCGCACTTCATCTCTGTGTCTGATTTAAAGTAGGCAGAATGCTAACGAGCCTTAACTGACGAAAATGACCATAATTTGCACAGTGGAAGAATTATCGTCTTGTCCTATATTCAACCATTCAAAAACTCGGCAGAATTTATGTGACCGCTGCACCTGATGTTCATAAACTTTCATAACTGGTAAGTGTTTTTTTATTTTGCCTTGTGAAATGGCCGAGCCTTAATGAATATGTTTCTTTATGTATTTGTTTACTGACCGTTGCATGCAATCATGAAATAACCTTCGGGTTCGGGCTCTAAATTTAACTGTGCCACTCGGGTCGGGTCGGGTCGGGTCAGAGGATCTCGGGTACGGGCCGGGTTCGGGCTTCAGTTTAAAGCCCGTGCAGACTTCTACATCAGTTACATTAACAACCCGTCAGTCTGCGCCATCTACAGTTTCATGACTGAACTATGTATATAATGTCTTGTATACAAATCTCTATTTCTTTAATGACATGGAAGTGACATCATGTTTGGTGGAAAAACAAAAGCATGTGTTATCGATGGATTTATTGAATTCTGTGATATTCACTCTAAAAAATATATGCTAAATATATGCTAATTGATCAATCAGTTTGATATTTAAAAAAATGGGAAAATATGAAAGCTACTTTTTCAAGATTGATGCCTCATGTAAGCTCTCTGTCAATTCCTCACTGAGCAATGACTAACTTTAACTTCCATCCTGTTCATTTCTTCTGATCTTGACCAGAGCATATTTCTGACAGTCTGCTGTATCCATTTCTAGAAAGACTTGCTTAAATGATGCAAGTATATAACTTGACTTTAAAAGGTACTGCAGAACAGGAATGACCCAGCTAGGAGTGTTATACAGAATATCACCATTAATTAAGACAGATGAGATAACGGAGTGATCATGGGGTCACCTACCTTCCTTCCCTCCAGGAACTTAAGAGCTGTGCCGATGTTGGACACCCAGTGGATCCTCTTGAATTGGCGGCCCTGTTCACATGGCTGCAGGGAAATACGAGGGGTTCATCAGGAGTGGAAATGAAAGGAAGGACTCTATCAAGCCCATCATCTTGGCATTAAACAGACTTCGTCATACCAGCTGCTGCTGCTGCAGAGGTTTCACATCACAGAATCACAGAAACACTTACCAATCTCTGTCCAGACAGCACCTCTAACAGAGCCAGCAGTTTCACCCCATCCTTGATGTCCTCAAAGAGGTCGTTGACTTCAAAAGGAGGTTTGTGCTGGAGAAGGACAAAAAGAAGAGGAATAAATAAACGGTGAACTTAATGAACCCCCTATAGTGCTTTGATTACAAATGTGTTGATGCTTCTGCTCTTGTGCTGCTCTGACTAGTTTCTTCTACTTTATTATTCTCATTCTACTTCATTCTTATTCTACCGTATAAGTTGTTTTAGATCATCTGCTGAATTAATACATATAAATGCTTTAAGGTCATCAGAAATTCTTCTCTTCGTTCCCAGAGGAATTTAAGTTTCTGGCTCAGAAAATGCTCTTTCATAGTTTGGGATACATGAAGACGCAGTATAACAAGTTCTCACTTATGTTTACCGCAGATGTTTGTCTAAAAATGTGTTAGGAAGAATAAAAAATGATGCAATTTAATGAATAATTGATAAGAGTACAGAGCTATACAGTTATTGTGAGTTGCAGCTCAATTGAAGAGATGTTAGGTTCATATTGAAATGTTTAAACAAGCATTAGTAAAGTGTCAGTTTATGAGAGGTCATTATCTCTTCGAAATTTCATGATTATCTCTCCTCGCCTAATTTCTCCATCTCACATCACACTTCAACCAGAAGTGCCACGCTGCATTCAAACTCGCGATCACAGAAAGACAGAAACTACAATCTGTGCAGGCAGATGAATCTCTAACGAAAATAAACTGGTCCTTTTCATGGTGAAGCAGGGACATATTCACAGGGAAATAGACAAAGCCAACATAAATGCTTTTTTATATAAATATGGTGATTGTTCAGTTTGATGCAGTAAGATTTTATTTAAATACATTATTACTTTCATTCAGCAAGGACACATTCAATTTAAAGTAAACACATTTATAATGTAACAAAAGTTTCTTTTTCAAATGAAATTCTGTTTGAAATTCTACAGTATTTATCAAACAATCCTCAAAAAAAATCACGTTTCCACAGAAACATAAAGCAGCACAACTGTTACATACGGAATTATAATAATAATAATAACATAATAACATGATAATATTTTTTTTCTTGAAAAGCATGTTACACTGAAGACTGGAGTAATGATGCTGATAATTCAGCTTTACATCACAGGAATAAATTGCATTTAAAAATATATTCACATAAAAAAATTTTTTACTTTAATTTGTAATAATATTTTCCAATACTACCATTTTTACTGTACATTTAATCAAATAGATGCAGTCCTGCTGAGCATAAGAATCATTAAAACTGACCTCAACTTTTGAATAGTACTGTATCAGTGTACTTGTAATACTACAATCTGACACTTGCATCATTGTAAAGCTACTGTACCACGTTTGTATCACGAGTCTCAGCTCAGCTGTTCCCGTACAAACACCAAAAAAGTGCAAATGCACGTTAAAATTTGAAAGGAAATGGACACAATAGGAAAAGATAACAGATGTGTCAGAGGTCAAACCAAAATAGACAGAACTTTCCATCATGTAAATGCTTCATATGTGAAGTGCAAACATTAGTTTTGGTCATGCTGACTATTGATAAAACAAAAAAAAGAAGCAGGACATGTAAATCTAGATTTATTTCTATAGAACAAATGCAAATATACTCAATAAAAGAACAGCTGGACAGACCAGCACACACGCAGGCAGCGAGGAAATCTGGAAGTATAGCAGGCATCTGCACTCATAAAGCATTACAAAGCATTCACTGCAGCTCAGTTAGTATGCACTGAGCGTGTGCTTTCGGTACGGACGCTGCTTCACTGCAGTGGACCCACCGGCTGCACTGCTCGGATTCTTCAAACGTTCACAGTCGTGTTGTGCAGCAGATTGTGTGGAACAAAAGACCCTCAGTGCAATCTGTGCTGACTGGAATACTTAAACCCACCATTTGTGTCAGATTATCCTCTCTTTGTGTGCTGCAAAGTGCCCCGTCACCAAAGCAACTAATCACGCATAATGAGGCGAGTGGGAGGAGCAACAACACTCACAACAGCTCCACTTCAGCATGTGGGTCATTATACAAACCCATGTGACTTTCACAATGAATAGCTGATGCCATCATATACTATGTGCTATCAATGCATTTTCTTCCCACATCAACAAAACTATAGTGACTTCCTTCTATTTTCAAATATTTTCTCTTTCTATTTCTTTAAGAGCATGTTTTTGGCCTGTCCCAAAAACTGTTTCTTTTTTCACTGCATTAAAAAATGCACACTTTTTGTTAAGAAAAATGGCTACTCTTATCTTTTTAGTTACCTATATGCATATTTTCAGATACAGCTTGACAAAGTAAGTTGTAGAAATATCCCATATTAATTTTTTTTTAAAGAATAATGTCAACTTAATTTTTTTTCTGTGTTGCTAGGTTTGTCAGTACAATGACAAAAATGGCGCAGAAACTATTTTCTCTCAGAATAGCTAGTACATTTCACAAACAAATGCAAAGAAATGGTAAGTAAATATGACATTTTTATTTTTATTAATAGTATTTTCTTGTCAAATGCATTCTAATAATCCAATAAAAATGTAATCTAAAAGTTTATTTTAGATGAAAAGGATATAGGTTTATTTACAAATTCAAAAATACTACATTTTTACAGTGTAGAGGATGATCATAAATTTATTCTGATCTTGTATAGTTAATAATTGATTACTTAAAAATGGTTATTTGTATTTATACAGTTTCACTCACCATCAAGTCATCAAGTCACATTATGGCAGTAAAAAAGGGTTGCAAATTCAGTTAATGGAAATTAATGACTTTTTCCAATTTAATCATTTTCCAAAATGTAAAGTGCACCCATATAATGCTGACCAGGTCCCGACGGACTATATCTTGAATATTCAGTATTCAGTATATTCTTAAATCCCAGTATCACACACACTTCAAAGACCTCGGGAGTGAACCATGTTTCTTCCCACTGAGAATTGTTCCAGCCCCTCTCGACGGCCATCTGCACATACCTACGGTGTCCAAAACTTCCCAGAATTACCCTTGTCTCCATGAACAGAGATTCAATCTGCATCTCCACATAACGCAAGCTGCGTACAGGGGAAATATCCTAAAAACATTCAACTTCAGTCAATCTGACAGTCTGTCCCCTGCTGCTACTCTAGCACAAGACACAACGTGTCAACACAGAGGACCTGACTCGCAAACAGAGGAAGTTCTGGTGTCACAGCGGATTCTGAAGAAACGCCATGACAGAGATTCAAAACAGGTCATACAGAAAGACCGGCATCTTTCCTAAAAGGTTATATCACACAGATTCAGTCATTTATGTATTTTCCCTGAGGTCAAAATAAATGACTATTTCATTACATGTCATAAATATAACGTACATACACACACACACAGACATATACATAATGTATATGAAAAATATATATGAAAGCCTCATAAAAAAACACTTTGGTAAATCATAATTACGAGATAAGTCAATTATGAGCTATTAAATCCTAATTGTGACAAAAAGTCAATATGAGATACAAAGTTAATATTAATGACATAAGTCAAATTTTTTCAACCTTTCTGAAGGCATAATTATAATATTTTGTATATTATATAAAAGTGTTTGTATATGATGACTTGTGTCATATTTAGGACATTGGTCATAAAGAGTCAAAAAAGTTACAATTATGAGATATAAAGTCAGTATTTGTGGAAATGTCAAATTAAACTGTAAAAAGTTGATCCTCAGCCTTTCTGAATGCATAAGTACATCCCAAAATATATAAAAAGTCAAAATTAAGAGATATAAAGTAATAATTGTGACATAAAACAGTCAAACTTATGAGATAACAAGTCAGTACTTGTGGAAATGTTTATAAACTGTAAAAATGTTCATCCTCAACCTTTCTGAAGTCATAAGTACATCCCAAAATATACAGAATAAAAGTATTTTTATATTATGACATGTCTTAATTATGACATTGGTCAAAATTATGAGATAAAGAGTCCGAATTATTAGATAAAAACAACGTAATTGCTTTTTTGACATAATCATCTCAAAATGTCATATGTTTTGCATCATAATTATGACTTTTTATATCAATTTCAACTTATGGCATAATTCTGCAATAAAAAAAATAATGCCATTGTTTTACATCATAATTATGACTTTTTATGTCAATTTCATTTTTTTTGCCATAATTATGATTTACCAAATCATGTTTGGCTTCCATATGTCTCACATATCACAACTTTATTTCATAAATTCAGAGCAGATTTTCAGAGCCTACTAACTAACACAAGATCACCCACTCATCTTGGCCATGGCACTCATTCTCATCCACGCCATCACAACACAGCGTTTATTCTCAAAGCACACAGCACAAATATTATTATTATATTATTATAGCATTCCGCCCCCTCTCTCACTGTTTACTGTCCTGCACAACGATCCGCCTTTAATCATCGGAGCTTAACTCGGTTACACAGACATTTGCCCTTTAGAGTCATTATGACATTAGGCTACAAAGCAAATCACATGTTCACTGTTCACGGGTGACGGGTCAGGAAGACAGGAGGACGGTAACACAGCATCACTGCGGTGTATTTCCTCAGAGTAACACCAACGAGCTAGCCTTACATACTCAGTGATCGTCTATCGTGATATATAGTAGCAAAAAAGCCCTTTAGTCACAGTTCAAAAGTGTCTAAACGTCATTGCATTAAAAACAAAAGTCATTTAGTTTCAAGAAAGCATAATTCTAAAGCAAAAACAAGTTTTGTTATGTTTTACATGATTACATTCAAAAGTTTGGAGATGGTAAGATTGTTTTTAATGTTTTTGAAAAAAAATACTAAAATCACCAATGCTGCATTTATTAGATAGAAAATACAGTAAAAACTGTAATATTATGAAATATTATTACAATTTAAAATAACTATTTTCTATTTGAATATATTTCAAAATGTAATTTATTCAAAGCTATTGAATGGCAAAGCTTTTATTCAGAATCAGTTTTAAGAACTTCAGCATCATTTTAATGCAAGAACTTCTTAATGAATAAAATATTAATTTATTTTAACATTTTAATGCCTTCTTACACCAAACTGAATAAAATATTAATTTATTTTAACTTGAATGTTAGTGTAGCAACAACAAACATATCTTACTGACACCAAACTTCAAAATAAAGATTGCGGTTGTCATGTTAGTGTAGCTACTGTTCAAAATAAAGATTGCGGATGTCAATCTGAGAAAAACTCCACAGATTTACTAAAAATCATTGCTACACCATTTGATTAAATCTCATAGAAAAACACTGCTCAGAAAAATGAAAGCAACATTTGTGCAGTATTTCAGCACAAAAGACACGTGATATTTTGTTATATAATGCCATAACAAACAAGCATTTTTAAAAGTGTCCAAAGTGTACTGGGTCACTGTTGTTATTGTACTGCGATCCAGTGAAATAGTACTACGAGCTAAATGTTGAGGCATTCAGATGAAAAACATCTTACCTTGGCCAAGTGTGAGTTTATCCACTTCGTGAAAGTTCTTTTCTGCACCGCCTCTTGTTCATCTGCAAAACACAATAACCACATCAGTGAGCAGATATGATTTACAGTGAGATATTACGTATTCTTCATTCTGCATCACGGTCATCATGACTCTCCCGGCTATTTTCTTATAACTGTGAGGATTACTACTGAATACTGTAACATTTTCATTACTGTAAGTCTACATTGAAAGCTAGAGAGGAGATATTCACCAGTACAGGATAGCTGAGAGTCCACACGTGGCATGAGCAAAAACATCAGAAATATGTGCCAATATTTCCATTATTACATGTATACTCAGCATAAACAACATAAATGCAGATTTTAAACAGAAACACACAGATATGCTCATCCTTTTCATGTATGTGCAAACCACAAGCTCTCAAGGACATTATTTAACTAAGAAAATTCAGGAAATGCTAAAGTCACAGAGTGGTTGTTAAAGCGTTGCTATGCAGTTGCATTCTGAGCGGTTGCCAGGCTGTCACTATGGATTTGCATTGCAAATAGTCTGCAAAAGTGTTCTGGTGGTTGTCAGGGTGTCACATGCTAACATAAAGATATTCTGAATGGTTGTCATGGCACTGCTATGCTCGAATCTATTATGTGGTTGCCAGGGTGTTGCCATGTGGTTACAAGTGTTTCTGGGTGGTTGCCAGGATGTTGCTAAACAGTTGCAATGGAATTCTGTGGGGTTGCCTGGCCTTTGCAATGCATCCATTAATATGTTATGAGTGGTTGTTATGGCATTGCTATGGAGTTGTTAGGATGTTCTATGTGGTTGCCAGGGTGTTGCTATGCGGCTTCTAGGAAAGGTATTTTGAGTGGATGCCAGGCCATTCCTATATGCAGCTGCAAAGGTACTCTACATGGTTGTCAGGAGGTAACTATGCAGCCATAAAGATGTTCTAAGTGGTTATTAGAATATTCTATGTGGTTGCAAGGACAGTGAAAAGTGGCTCCAAATGTGTTTGGAGTGGTTGCCAGGATTCTGCCATGCGGTTTCAAAAGTGTTCTAAACGGTTGCCAGGGTTTTTCCATGTGGTTGCCAGGCTGTAAGCCATAAAGATGTTCTGAGTGGGTATCATGGCATTGCTATGAAGATGCTAGATGTTCTGTGTGGTTTCCAGGGATTTGCTGTGTAGTTATTAGTGTGTTCTGGATGGCTGTCTGGGTGTTGCTATGTGATTGTAAAGTTGTTCTACGTGGTTGCCAGGCCATTGTTACACAGTTCTAAAGATGTTCTGAGTGGTTCCAATGGTGTTGTAGGTGGTGTCCGCCCCAAGTTTCTATAATATTCTTCTGATTTTTAATTGTTTGCAAGGTGAAAAAAAGTTTAAAACTGCAACTATTTAATACTGTTCAAATCATCAACCCTAAATATGAGCAATAGTACTAGAGATGCTTGACTTCACAAACAGCAGGAATGGACGTTTGTGACATCTGTTAACACAATATCAAGCAGAAAAATCTAGCAGAGCATTTTTGGACACAGATAAGGTCATTCAGGTGACCAATAAACACCCACCAGACATATTTATGCATGATGGGCTCAGACAAATCAGCGATTTTCACAAAAGACAACATCCAATGTTTGCATGCATGTACTAATGCATGTTTAGGAAGCATCCATGTACTGTAGCACACATGGCATGCCGATGCAGCCTTAAGCACACCACAGCCGTCATAATCCAACATGCGCAGCTGTAAATAGGCACTCGTATGCAGCCGTGACCCGTGCCAACATGGTGATTACCTCTCCCGAGGAGGAAGACGAGGAAGACCTCAGCTGGGCAATAATGTCTAGTGAGCCATATGACCCTGAGACGTGTCACTGCATATCTGGATCATGCATCTGTTTCACCTACATTCAGCGGAGCACAGACTACATGTAAATCTGAGCTATAGGCTCCCACACTCCAGTCGGATGAGAGGAGATATTGATGTCCCACTTACCGCGGAGATACTGAAAGAATCCCGTCACCAGATTCAGAGACGTGGTCTTTTTCAAGGCTACATCCTTAAAGTGAGCCATTGTGCGCCCTGCATTCGTTTCTTTGTGTCCTTCATGTGTGAAAGTGCGCAAGTGTCATCCAGGGAGGAAAACCAGATCAGCTATCCTTTATTTCCTCCGGGAAGCAGAACAGAGCAGGCGGAGGAGCTTTCCGTGTGAAAACACAGAGCGACTGAGCGCTGGAGGATGAAACCTCCCCCTCCTCTTGTGGTCTCTCTCTCTCTCCCTCTCTCTCCTCCGCTGTGGATAGGCTGCTAATCGAGGGCAGTTTTTATGATCCAGGCGACTTCCTGATGTTGGTGGAGCTGAGGAGTCGTGCTGGTGTGGATGCTCCGTTCAATGTTCTAGTTCTAGCAGCATCCCACAGCTGCAGCCATACTAACCGGCTATGGCACTGATCGGCCAATCAGCATGCGGGGGGCTGTGATGTCACCAGGCAGCTGGTGCTATCCTGATTTGTATGGGTGGGTGGGGGTCAGTACTTGTGCTACACAGCTTTAACTCCACCGGGCCTCCACTACAAGCACCGCAAACACCCTAATGCAGGAAAGGCTTAACAAATAATCAAATTCAATGCAGTCCAACCCAACAAAGGACTTATGACATGACACAGTTACTCTGGGTTTGAATGTGTTTGTGTGTCTAAGTAAGAAACAAAGCAAACAGAAAGTGGAATTTTTTTGTCTTTACAATGACACATACAATTTTTAATACATGTTTCTGGTCTTATTGTGTGCAATTTATTAATGAAACATTATTACAAGTGTTTAATGAGACAAAAAATCACTATATTGCTTCGCATTAGTGATCTGAACAAATGACTAACACTTGGGCTAGTATTAAACTTTGGAACGTAATTTATCTTACAGCATTTATTATGCAGCAGCACAACTGTTTTCAACATTGATAATAATAATAAATGTTTCTTGAACAGCAAATCAGCATATTAGAATATTTTTTTGAAGGATCATGTGACACTGAAGACTGGAGTAATGATGCCAAAAATTCAGCTTTGCATCCCAGGAATAAATTACATTTTACAACATATTCAAATACAAAATAGTTATTTTGAATTAGAATATTTTTTCATTGTTTTATCACCTTTACTATGTGATCTATCAAATGCAGCCTTGTTGCACTTTTGAATGGCAGTACATCCAAAGTAAACGAGTAAAATCAAGATCCAATATTTTCACATTTAATATTCTGTTTTATTCAGACACCTTTATGGAGTCATGTTGACTTTAAATCATGCATTATTTGCAAATGGCTATAAGGCAACTGGGAACCAACTGCACTCAAAGTATTGAATCATTTATGTCACAGCCAGTGCCAAGCATCTGCCACCTGCTACGGTGCAGTCAGTGACTATATCACTCTATTATTCCTGACCATCACCCACAGCATGAGCTCCACACAAACCCAATCCACCACACAACCTACTTATTTGCATCCTGATATATATTTAATTGTGCAATTATAAGACCATCTTAAGACCAGAAACGGACATCCTCAGTGTTAAGTCTTGATCTTCCAGGCATCCACTGCCTTGTGTTGTCTTGTTTAATAAAACACGCTTTATCAAATTACTTCGCACTCAATCAATCTCATGTTTTCGTGCACTGAAACATAAGTGCATATAAATATAACTGTTCTTTCACAAATCCACTTAGAGGAAAAATCCATTCTCTCACCGTGGCATAGCTCAGGTATTTATATCTCAAAAAGCCTTTTGTGTTAAAGATCGAGGAATGTACCTCAAACTGGTTTAGTCACAGAAGATAATGTAATCCGTGAAAAAAGTGCTACTCCCATCACATGAGTCACAATGTGTTTCTATTAGTTAACAGAGTTAAAGCTCAGGGATCTTTAAAAACTCCTGACATTGTGTGGATTAGAATAAGGTGAGAAAATGTATTGTATTTATTATATCTAGCATACATATACTGTATATATACACATTTATATAGACGGATGGACAGACAGACGGACAGACGGACACAGACAGACAGACAGACAGACAGACAGACAGACAGACAGACAGACAGACAGACAGACAGACGACAGACAGACAGACAGACAGACAGACAGACAGACAGACAGACAGACAGACAGACAGACAGACAGACAGACAGACAGACAGACAGACAGACAGACAGACAGACAGACAGACAGACAGACAGACAGACAGACAGAGACAGACAGACAGACAGACAGACAGACAGACAGACAGAGACAGACAGACAGACAGACAGACAGACAGACAGACAGACAGACAGACAGACAGACAGACAGACAGACAGACAGACAGACAGACAGACAGACAGACAGACAGACAGACAGACAGACAGACAGACAGACAGACAGACAGACAGACAGACAGACAGACAGACAGACAGACAGACAGACAGACAGACAGATAGATAGATAGATAGATAGATAGATAGATAGATAGATAGATAGATAGATAGATAGATAGATAGATAGATAGATAGATAGATAGATAGATAGATAGATAGATAGATAGATAGATAGATTATGGAGCTGTCCAGTGCTGAAATAGTATCGCATAATAATGTAAAGGCGTTCAGGATATAATACAGAGTTTAAGTCTAAAATTAGCAAAAGTCCCACAGTTCTCCATCAGTAATCAACGGATGATCATTAGTGTTTAGCATCTACAGTGCTGCAACACAACAAACTGGATTGTTCCCACTATAATCACAAACGCAGCTTTATTGATGGTCTTTTTGTAGCACTGCCTTCTTGCACTCACACCCAGCGTTAAGAGTTATAGTTAATTACGTATTAATGAAGTTACAGTCACTTTCAGTCTACAGAAACAAGTGAGTGGAGTGTGTCCAACACAAACTCGGGACAGATGATATCATGGGCAACCGGTTATGGGGTTTATTTGTGTCTTTTTTATTCAATCAAACGTACTGTGTTTGAGAGAAAAACTAATTATTTTGTCATTAAAAATAACAGTTTTCAAAAAAATTCACCCACTGAGACACAGCTTCACTCGCAAGCAAAACTTTTCAACTCGCAAACAAAAGTTTTAGACCCGCAAAAAAAGACGGCAGAAAAGAGAGCAACATTTGTGGTTTCATGATGAAAAGTTTTGAAGTGCACAAAGAAAAATATGATTTTTCAAAGATTTACATGCACTGCAAATTATTTTGTTTTCAATTTCTTTATTTTTGAGCTTTAAGAAGAATTTTTTTGCTAACTTTTATTTTTAATTACAAAATAATTAGTTTTGCTCTCAAACACAGTGTTGATTTAATTTGATTGAATAAAAAATACACAAAATAAACTCCATAACAGGTCAGATGTTGCTGTCATCTGTCTTCAATACTCTACACATCGCACACCTTGATTTTGTGCATTAGACCCAAAAAAGGATACATTTAAGATATTTAGAAAAAAATATTAAACACTGAAATTGTGCCATCTAGTGTCTTATTAAAAACATTCTGTGACCACATTAAATGGCCTGCATCTATATTCAACCATCTATTTTAATCAATGTAATAATGATGATAGTCAAAACAACTCATCTTTATTTATATAGCTTTTTTTACAATACAAATAGTTTCAAAGCAGCTTTACAGTGATAAACAAGACAACAGTGATTCAATGATGCAAACAGATCTCAATTGTGCTCATTATTCAGCTGAAATCAGTTCGTTGTTGATAGTGGTGTCTTTAATGATAGAAAGCATTGAATCAGAATCAGGTTGAGCATTTAGCTTCTGTAGAAATAACATGTGAACACCTTTCTCATTGTTTTAACAATATATTGAAACAGTTACTGATCCAACAACAACAGTTTTATCATTTAATCAAGACAACAATCTTCTTATACAAACTTTGTCTCAGTAAAGCAACAAGATCCGTTGTCGTTGGAGAGATTTCATCTGATATGTGTCTAAAGGAAATGGCTGCTGTATAAAAATCATTCGTGCCAATGAAAGGAAGATGGCAAACGGCTTTACCGCACGCTTGAAACAGGCATGCGCCAGTCACCACCACTGAGAGGGAAACCAAAAGGTGTTACTCTGAATACAGTAACCACAGACCTTCTGTCGCAGAAACCTCACATTGCCTTGTTTGCAGTAGACGTGCCATGTTAACTGGCACACACCTCTTCTGATGTGCAACATACATTTGACCACATGCATGAAGACATTTCAACTGAATTCACCTTATATGCAACCACTGTGTTGCCATCAAATGCCAGATCTACTACGCTACAAACTAAACCAAATTGCACAACTAAAAGTTAACATGCACTCTAAATCATTTTTACATTAAATGTGAGTAATGCATGCTGCTGGTGCAATATTTACCGCCAATTTACTAGAGTGTTGCTATTGAATAGCTAAGGTGTTCTAAGTGAGTTTTATATGTGGGAGGGTTAATTGGGTACGTGTTTCATCTAATTAAACAGACATCATTTAAGATCACCTACACTAAAGCTGAAAATGCATGACTGACTCTTAAACATTTTGGCGGTAAAAACAGAAGTGTGAGTTATCACGCATATGTAACTTCCTTCCTGAAGTGTTTGAATACTAAGTTCCTCTCTGCAGTTTCATTTATGTTTCTTGTTTTTCGTCTTGAAGACTATATGCCATGTGGGCATTGTCATGGTGATCAGAAATAAACATGAATTCTCCACAAAGACGTAGATCAATATCCTCTACAGCAGTGGTTCTCAAACTTTTTTGGCTTAAGTACCCCTTTAAAAAAAAAAATCAAGCCAAGTACCCCTTGACCTAACAACGCTTTGCTTTAAAATACAGTGAAATGATAGGGATATCTAATGATAATGATATAATGATATATCTCACGTACCCCCTGCAGTACCCCCAAGTACCCCTAGGGGTACGCGTACCCCCATTTGAGAACCACTGCTCTACAGGTTACAGGAAATGCATTAGAGGCTTTGAATAGTTGCATGCGCCACACTCTTCCACCCCTGATCATTTTTAACTATTCATCTAGAGTGTTTTTCATGAGTTTTTAAGGACATAATTGTGAGTTTTTGTATGTTACTGTGAAAACAAAACCTCCATTAGTCAAAAACAGATCAAACCTTAATGTCAACCTGACGTGTCTTAAAACGCCTTCCTGGTCTTATTATGCATCATTTATCAATGCATGTTATTAAAAAGACAAAATGTTGTTTTTAAATTCCTTCAATCAAGTCCTATACTACGTTTTCACTCTAAATATTATATTTTGAAAATAAAATGAGTTTCAGTCTGTTTCATATTTATTTTAAATGAATCAAACTTTTTATTGAATTAATCACATGTCAGAGTTAGTCATCTGCTTGCTTATGTATATTATTGTGTTACCCAGACATGACCTGGATATTAAGATGCTTTTATTACTGCTCTTTCCATAAACTCCTGCTTTGTTTGTCGTCGTAAGAGCAGTTGAAATCAATCTTAAATCAATTATTGAGCAGAAAATTGTACCAGCCTGATGCTGTTATTACTCTTCCACGAAAGCCCACAGAGAAACACCTGCCTTCACTTAGTCACGGGATAAACACTCTCAACGGGTTGCCATCAAACCATTTTTTAAATCTGTGCAGAAGGCCATGAGTGAGATGACAGGACTAAATACAGCTAATTTGTGACCTGTTTTTATAGACTTGCCCCATCCACTGCCAACACCGTGTAACAGCCATCAGTCAATATCAATGGACACGCAAAGCCAGGGAGTCCAAAATATCGATCTGTTCCATCATCCAAGGACAGGACATCTTCCAAAGAGGTGTCAGGTTCTACCTGTTCCACACACACCACCCTACTATAGAGTCCCTGTCCAACTCTGAACAATATGACCATTGAGCAGATCACTCAGTCTGGGTGTTTATTACAATGTGGATTTTTACACTTTAAAGTAAGAGCAACGGTGATACTATTATTTTATTTATTATTATTCATTTATTTAAATTCTGTCATCATTTACTTACTTTTATGGCATTCAAAACCTGATTTTTTTTATGTTAAAGACCAAAAAAAAGATATTTTGAAGAATACTGGAGCCCCATGACTATAATTGTATGGACCAAAGAATATTTATATAATATTTTATTTTGTATTCCAGAGAACAAACAGTGCTCTTCAGGTTTTATTTATACAGTAGTATAGTATTTAATAATATTTTGACTTAGCTTAGCTGAGATTTATTAGCATTAATTTTGTTTTTATTTCAGTTTTAGTAATTTTAATACATTAACCTTATTTGAGATATTTGCCAAATCAACATTTCTCATTTGTATTTAAGTTTTTTAAGTTAATTTTCATCTAATATTTATATGTTATGTAATTTCAGCTTTATTTCAATAATAGTTCAAGATTTAGTTACAGTAACACCACTACCACAGAAGAAATAAAGCCATACAGACATGAAGACGAAATGATAACAGCATATTCATTTTTGGGTGAACTGTCCTATTAAGCATATGAATTTGGGGATGGATAATATTGAAGCTTCCTAGCAAAATAGGTGGATTATGGAAAACATTTTTCTATCAGCATGACCCTGCATCACCACGTCATCACCGACTCCCAGAAGGGCAATCATCACTTCTATGTTTTTCTTTTGGGTGGTTTTATATTTTCCATCCTCCAAAAATGATTGTAAAGCATTTCAACTCTTCCTGCCACCTTAAAAGCATTACCCATAATGTTGGTAGGCACCATATCGGCAGTATTATTTCTTAACACATCCACAGAGTGCTCCAGTAAACTAAACCTTATCATAAAGAATATAAATATTATCCAAGTAAGAGAGGTCAAACGAAACTATTCTCTCCATGGCAACACAAGTGTTAGAAAAGGGCCTTTGTCAAGGACAACTTCCTGTAAGAAAACACAATGATGACCTTCACAGGCTAAACTATTTTAAACACAAATCTAATCCCCAAAGAGTCTTTTATTAAAAAAAATCGAAAAAAAAACATTGCAATGGTAATTTAACAATACAGCTCTTTGTAGTTAGATTCCATGGCTTCTGTGCTAGTTTAACTAAATTACCTATTTATTTCAGCACAGAGCGGACAAAATTAGGTCCAAAAATGTGCAGAAAGCATCACGACACAAATAGATCCTCTATTCCTGTTTAAAAGGGGAGACAAACAACCTGTCCTCAAGCACTGCAGCACACAACCTGTCAATTTGAGCCATCAGCTGCTAAACCAAGGCGTCCGTAAGCCATCATCATGAAAGTACACGACTCCCTCAGGACATTTCTGTGTTTGCAACACTACCATAAGAGTAACATGAGCTGCATATGATGTCAACATTAGGTTAAAGATAAATAGACGGACACGCACAGCCATTATGTAAAGCATCAATATTGATTTCTCAAGTGGGTAAGTTCCTGTGCTGTCAAATATGGTGCATTTGTGCAACAAGAGGCATCTGGCTAACTCTTGGTGTGAAGGCACTGAATCAGCAAATATACTCCTGACTCATAGAGCCAGAGGACGGTTGTGGGAGGTAAAGGACAGAAATACAGCATCACCTACCTTGCAGCCTCTGCATCACATTCATAATGTCCTTGCTGGACCGTCCGAAAGGGCTGAGGGAAGCCATGGTCCCTCTCTACAGTCCTGTGCTCCTCTGACACCGGATCACTCATGCAGTCGACAGCAGATACTGCACTACTTTCTTAAGGGGCATCCCCATCTGCCACTCCTACAACTCTCTCTTCCTCTCGCTGCCTCTCTCTCTCTCTCTCTCTCTCTCTCTCTCTCTCTCTCTCTCTCTCTCTCTCTCTCTCTCTCTCTCTCTCTCTCTCTCTCTCTCTCTCTCTCTCTCTCTCTCTCTCTCTCTCTCTCTCTCTCTTGATGTGGCCCAATAGAAAAGCAGCTTTCGTACAGGTGCTCGCCCAAGCAGTCGACCAATCAGAAGTCCTCTTCTATCTACAGTCAGGAAACAGAGAAGGAAAAGTAACAGCAAGGGTGTCAGAACAAAATCACATTGTAAAAAACACTTAGATGAGGTTTAACTTCAGCTAGATTTAGTCATTAATTATGACTAAATCAATACGGTTGCAAAAGCAATCAGTCTTAACAATTTTAGTACCTTAACTTCATTTACGTTTTTCATCTAATATTTTATTTTATTTCAGCTTTATTTCTATTACTAAATATATTTATATATTTTCAGAATCAGTTAACAATTACAACACTGACAAAGAATAAATAGTCATACATGCATGAGGGTGAATAAATGATGACAACATTTTCTTTTTTGTGTGAACTGTCCCTTAAAGCATGCACATTTGTGGATAAATGATACTGAAGCACAAAGTAAAAATATTTTTAAGAGTCAGCAGCTCAAACAGAAAACTGCACATTTTCATTTTTTACACTTCATTAAACTTCATTGTGTTTCTATGTACTGTACATACTGTATTCGTGCTGAACATGCATGTTGGCACATAGACCACGGCCCTTTACTTCACTGAAGTTGATTGATATATTAATTTAATTTTCAGTCTAATAATAATAATCTATGGACTTACTGTCTGATTACTGTTATATGAAAAATAAGTTTAGTTCCAGGAGCTAATCAATCATTTAAAAAGTGTTTGCCCCCAAGGATAACATTTCATCTTATATTGTGCATTGCACATCAAATGCATGATAGATTTGTATGTATATTAATCAGCCAAAGTTATGCATGTAACTTTGTGTGTCTTTAAGTGAAGACAACAGAAACTCAGCAGTGCGTACAGATTACACCGGAAATCTACTGCGCACATTTCCAAGAACCAGCCCTGATTTATCAGAATACATATTCTTTCGTTGTGTAAAGTTGTTCATGTGTAGAGCGTGTATTACCGTGAGCAGATGACGCGTCCTTTCCCGCAGGGCTCTTGTGTCTCATGTGATGATGATGATGATGATGGTGGTGGTGGTGAAGCTCTGTTAGACGGGTTGCTATGGAAACCTTTAAACAATGTTGCAAGGCCGTGTTACTTCATGTGACCTTTACCGCCACCTATCGGAGATACAGGGAACAACAAGGAGGCGTTTACATATGTTCAAAACATTACATAACAGAGCCAAAGCGATGAAAAAACAGAACGCAGTCCATAGATAGAACGATAGAACCAAAGATAGAACGATAGAACCAAAGATAGAACCAAAGATAGAACGATAGAACCAAAGATAGAATAGAACGATAGATAGACAAACGATCAGACAGAAGATAGACACAGACAGACAGACAGACAGATAGACAGACAGACAGACAGACAGACAGACAGACAGACAGACAGACAGACAGACAGATAGATAGACAGACAGACAGATAGAGACAGACAGACAGACAGACAGACAGACAGACAGACAGACAGACAGACAGACAGACAGACAGACAGACAGACAGACAGACAGACAGACAGACAGACAGACAGACAGACAGACAGACAGACAGACAGACAGACAGACAGACAGACAGACAGACAGACAGACAGACAGACAGACAGAGACAGACAGATAGACAGACAGACAGATAGACAGATAGATAGATAGATAGATAGATAGATAGATAGATAGATAGATAGATAGATAGATAGATAGATAGATAGATAGATAGATAGATAGATAGATAGATAGATAGATAGATAGATAGATAAGAAGGAAGGATATAAAGTTAAGTTCAGAATCACCCACTCTCTACATCACGGGCTGCATGGTTCAATAATGACATCTGCTGGTCATTCCTGTTTTTGTAATAAACTCAGAGCATGGATGTCCTCCTGTTGTTTATCCTTCACTCATTTTTTTTGCAAGACTCTGTTCACCTGGAGGTTTCACTGACTGGGAATTCTGTTGAATTCGGACAATGCATATCCTCTCGCAGTTTCTTCTGAGAATATGAGAATACATGCATTTTAGGCACATTCAGTTATATTATTTAGTGGGTATTTGTAAGAATACTAATATTTGGTTCTCTGTTCATGAAACATACAGTGATATGCCAGAAGGTACAGATACTAGGGCAGTGAGGAAATCCCCTCGGACAGCGAAGAACTTATCACAAGGGCGTTTTCATTTTCTTTTGGGAACTGTGTCAAATCAAAACTTCAGAAATGTATTGTTCAGTTTTATCTAACATAAGTATTTGTTTAATCTTCACTCAATCTCAAAACAAATCTACAGCAAAAGAAGAACATTCAAGTGCTGAAAGGTGTAAGTTGGTCTATTATAATATAATGGGGTGAAGAAGCCATTGTATTGTTTCCATTGAAACGAAGGAAATGATGCAAGAGGAAGCAGCCTTGTTCCTCTGGATTTCTGTCCTGAACAGATAAGCCTAACACTTGCTATTATACAAGCAAAGAGGCAGGAAGAATGACGACAAAGTTTCCCTTCATGCAAACAAAAAAGA
Source organism: Ptychobarbus kaznakovi (assembly GCA_027422405.1). Classification (NCBI taxonomy): domain Eukaryota; kingdom Metazoa; phylum Chordata; class Actinopteri; order Cypriniformes; family Cyprinidae; genus Ptychobarbus; species Ptychobarbus kaznakovi. Next base: position 24,828,574 of record CM049806.1, on the reverse strand, counting down.
GCATATTCCCTGAGAAATACAGTGGACGGTTCCTGTGGGCTCGGAGTGAGTTTGGCTGCATGTTGACATGCTTCTGCTAACTATTATGACTTCAAATGAAACAAATGCGATTTGGGAAATACTTAAACCTATTGATTTTGGTAAGAATTGCCGTGCATTTATTTTACTAGTTTGCCTCAGACAGCTTAATTTCACTTTTATACCTACAGTATATAAACTGTGTGCAAATAGAATTATTTGATGATTCAATTCAATTTCAGAATGGTATGTAGAAATGCAACTATTATAATATTCTATTTATTTATTATTATTTTACCAGCATTGTTAATTTGTTCTAAATATAGATTTTGACGGTAGGCATGCATGCATACAAAAAAGGTATAGAATACATTTTCATTTTAAAAAATTGCAAGTTTATTTCACAAATAATTATAAAGAAACAGCAAGTAACAAATTCAATTAAACATGAAATGTTTTTCTTGTAAAACTTACTTCAGTAATATGTTTTATTTACAACTTAAAAAAAAATTTTCTTGGTGTGTGTATAATTTTAAGTAAACATTGAACTCAATTATTCAATATGCATTTAAGATTGTATGTAACACATTGATATTGTATACTCAAAATTCAATAACCTTTCCATCCAGAGGAGCTCATCCTGGCATTCTGCTTGTCGATATTGATTGGTCTGCTCATCGGGATCTTGATTTTCCTCCTCCTTACATGGATGTCAAGACGGAGAGCTTCTGTCAGGATCACCAGACCTCAAACCCAGTCGTCAGAATCTAAAGGCTCACGTAACCAGCACTGCCACCTCAGACACTTCAAGAGTCATGGCTTTGACAAGAACAGTCAATATGCGGGAAGAGCGGGTTTGAACCTCCACAGACAGACCTCCGTAGACCCCAATGAGCTGCTGGGTAGAAGCCCCAGCTTTATGAACTCCACTTTCCGGCCGCCACCAAAAAAGACTAAGAAGACTGGTGATGAGACAGAGGATGATAACCAAGCTACATTACTTCACATCACAGATCCATTTAGTGCAGAACCAGCAGAGTCCTTCTGGCTGGGGAAGGGCAGTCTAAGAGGTTTCCTACCCAGACAGACTCCCCCACCTGCATATGACAGTGTCATTCACATCTTTCGAGAGTCCTGTACCTGACTGCACTGTGACAAGAGACAAAGGACTTGCGAAGGATTGTGCACGAATCCCAAAACAGATTAAACGTGACAAAAGGGGGGAAAAAAATTAACGAACGGCTTGTTCTGATTTATCCTGTACGGGCACCCATGCATTACTGTCATGGCTAACACTTCATAACAAGGTGCCATTAGTTAAGATTCATAATTCAAGATTTTATTCGTCACATACACAATTATACAGAATATAATCAGCAGTGAAATGCAAGTCAGGTCCGCTCCATGGACAGTGCAATTATATGGAATATAAACACAAGAGAATATACATAAATATAGGTATGGAAAAAAATGAAGTACAAAAAAATATATGAATGCACTAATGCATTAACTAACAATGAGCAATACCTTTATTAGTATTCTTTAATCTTTGTTAACGTTAGGTAATTAAAATATAACTGTTCATTGCTTATGTTCATGTCAGCACAGGTTCATTAAAAATAATCATAAATACAAGAGATATGTTTGATTTTAGTCATTTACAGATGCTTTTATCCAAAGTGACTTACAAAGAAGGAAGCAAGTAGTTTAGTATGTGTAAATAAATGTTGAAATTAACATATAACATTCATAAATGCACTGGAAATATTTGTATTGTTAGGTTATGTTGTCTTATGTAGTTAACAAATTAACTTTATTGTAAAGTGCAACCCCTTCATGCAGTGGTGTAAAAATGTTGAATTGAATTAGTTTTGTGTTTCTTAGGATTATCCTGGGCATTAAAAATAACAGATGCTTTAGTGCATCTAAATCTTTGTGTTCTCTAGTCAGTGTTGGTTTGGGGGGTTTGCTTATTGAATTGAAGCAGTGAAGTAAAGCAAAGCACAAATAAAAGAAGACTAACTGATGCCAATATGTGTGTGTGTGTGTGTGTGTGTGTGTGTGTGTGTGTGTGTGTGTGTGTGTGTGTGTGTGTGTGTGTGTGTGTGTGTGTGTGTGTGTGTGCGTGCGTGCGTGCGTGCGTGCGTGCGTGCGTGCGTGCGTGCGTGCGTGTGTGTGTGTGTGTGATTATTGCATCATTAGCAACGAGTTTCACAAAGTATTCAACAGTCTTGTTCAATGTGACACATGGCTGTCTAAAGCTATACTTTGAATCACACCATGGTACTAAATGATTGCTGTATTCATATACCACAGTACATACAGTACTCCACAATACTTTTTTTTTAATCATGGCAATTTCATGGTAAGTTAAAGAATATTGTATGCTTCATTTTTGTCTGTTAACTAAAGTAACCCATACACACTAGAAATGGCAGAAAGTAGCCTACAGTAGAAGACCTCATGGGAATCTTATCACTATGGTATTGTTTGTTCTCTTTGCCTTTCCAGGGATGAAAGTGAAGTATCTCTCCTGAGTCTTGCTGCAGTCTGTATGGAAAAGCACAAGTACTGGTGAAACTCCTTTTCACTGACAGAAAACAACTATCAGTACCATTTATCACTACAAAAATGGTAAATAACATAGAAAAAGCTACGAAAGACATACGATGAGTTTCAAAATAAAAAGTATCTTTCTATAAATTTGTATAAGTTCAGACTTACATCTGTGCTATACACTTTCAAATAAACTATTTTCTTATTAATTGAAGCTGGATATAAACACCAGCAAGGGATCAGCAATCCAGCTTAAATAATTAATTAAAATAGGCTAAATTAAATTATTTAGAGACAGAGGGCATTGTTAGGTTTCCTGATTCGTCAACAAAAAAATGCTGTCCGCTCTCATAATAATTTCGTGTTGTTTACTGTATAACAAAACCTAAACACCTCAGAACATCTATTTCATTGTTTGTGTTTTATGGACATTTTAAGCATGATATGACTAAAGATCATTTCACAGAACCTGTAGGACAGTTGTCTCGGAGATGGTCAAATCGTTCATTTGCACAGCATGCACACTGCATTTGCTCACTTCACTTGAAGTAGGCTACTGACTATAGTACAAGCCAATGGCCATCGAGCGCGAGCTGTGAAGGAGCATTTCATTGGTTGGGCTCACTGAACTGATACCTCATTTGACTGAACGAATCTGTGTTTTGAGCCTGACCTTGCTTGTAAATCAACTGAACATCAGTAAAGCAAACTGTTATTATACTTAGGCTATCGTTGTTGTACGTTTATACAACGCCTTAATAAAATTATTTTAGCATTTTAGGAAACTGATGGAAAATGTTATGTCATTTGTGGGAAAATCGTGTGTTTGTGTCGCGAACGACTCGTTTGTGTGAATGATTCAGCGACTCATTCGCATCGGCTGTGTCCGCAAAGACAGCGAAGGATAAATCTATGCTGCCTTCAAAATCGATCAGATGAAGGTATCTCATGACTCGAGACCGGAAGTGAAGCTAACTTTGGATCCGGAAGTGCCTTGGAATGCGTCCTCCGAAGGCAGCATTTTTCAGTTTTACACCTGACCGAACAAATCTGTGTGACGAGCAGCGTTCATATGAGCTATGTATTTAAGCAACCACGTATCAATGATTTTTAAAATGTTCTTTTAATGGAAAACACTGGCAAAGAGGCAAGTGCGGGAAAAAATGACCAAAACAACTTGAGAGATCACTGAGATTAAAGAGCATTTTGAATCATATATTATTTGTACAGTCTTTAAAATGTGTGCTTTCTTTTCTCAGTGAACCATTGCATTATTCAGGTTTCTGCATCTTAACTCGTATGGCAAAAGAAGTGTGAAGACTGGTGATTTATATCAGTCCAGTTTGCCTGTAAACGCATTTTGTTGTATACTATCTGGATGGGGTCGGCAGTCATGTGATCCACAACACCATTCCGTCAGAGCGCGGGTTGCCTTCGCACGCCGAAAAATCCCTCTTTCAGGGATTAGATTGCGCCAAGGCACAGCATCCCTCTGCATTGACTTTAATGTTCTGTGGGGTAAAATCTCCCAAGAGCATCTGGCTACCATTTAGACGCATTGAGAGCGAGTTGAAAGAGGTGAGTTTGCTGATAGAAATGAATGCAGAATTTTGATTTTATTACTCGAATTAATCGTTTTCCTTTTGGCTCAAATTGTTCTCATTTTATTTCTTTGGAATGTCATAGTAATAGTCAATGGTGTATACTGGATGGTTGTGTAATTATATCACGAGTGTAGGTGGCAACCATAGTTGATGGATTTATTTTAAACTATGCACTATGCAGCTTAATTACCTGCCACAATTATTATATAAGCAGATGTGTGAAACTGAGCTAGTTATGATTCGACAGCCCTATATGGATATTTTTATATTGATTGTATAGTAGTTTAACAGTAAGATTGTTTTAAACGAAATTGTATATATATTGTTAAGCCTAAGAGAAATGCATGAACAAATTATATTTCTATTGGAAATGAGAATAAATGCAGTTTCGAAGTCTTAGGTTAGGTGTCATTAAAATTCAGCCATCATCACATCCCTGTTGCCATGACGCCGCGAGCTGCCTCATCCTTAGTTGTGCAGATTTGCCTTTTTTCTTTTTTTTTGCACTTACTTTTTTTTATACAGATGCTTCGATGCATAATCTCTGTTGCGTTATTCTGAGGCTTAAACATCCTGTGACGTAATAGGGGACCAATGTCAGCTCAAGTGTGGGTGCAGACAGAGCTTGTCTCCTCTTAGGTGGCTTGTTCTTGCTTTTCAGTTTGCAAATTATATATGGCATTTTCCCATATGAATATATACATTTCTCTCTGTGTGTGTGTGTGTGTGTGTGTGTGTGTGTGTGTGTGTGTGTGTGTGTGTGTGTGTGTGTGTGTGTGTGTGTGTGTGTGTGTGTGTGTATTTCTCTTTGCATAGAAATCCTGGACTACCGAAGACTGAAAGCTGGTTTTGTATAATGAGGATAAACTGCAATAGGTCTTGACTTTTGATTTAGACGTAATTTACATTGTTTTGTTGAACAGAAATAGAACAGACTGCATTGCTCATGATAGTCTCGGACTATAATGGCCTGATATTAGTCACACTTTTTCTTAAGACACATCTGCAGTTAAGTATTCTCAGGTTGTACTGGACATTTTTTGAATAAGCAAACAAAATGGAGCACTCCTTCAAAGACGGAATTCGGACCAAAAATGTCCAGGGACTATGAAGAGGTGAGTATTTTCAGAAACTACATTTTGCATTCAGTTTTTTTTTTGGTGCATTAAAAGCATATGTTTTTTTTAATACAGTTGTAGTTCATTATGGAAACAGAAATTTGGCAGATAATGTCAAATGGTTAGTTTTTGCAAGTAGCATTCCATCTACATTCCATCTAAAACTATTATAAACTCATTTTCTAATTCTTTTATAAATTATTAGGCTTTTTTGCAGTTTTTATGGTATTAGATGATACACTACAATTTTGTCCCACTACAGGCTTATTTAAGGGTAAAGTGTGTGATTTCTGTGCCACTAGCAACTAGGGGTGTAACGTACACAAACATGAATGTTCGGTACGTACCTTGGTTTAAATACTAAATATATAGGCCTATAAATATTTTTTAATTAAACAATATTTTACTGAACACATTGCTCTTTCTTTAAATAAATTCAATTAGAATTAAAATTTTCTTTAAATCTACCTCGTAAAAAAAATCTATAAAAATCTTCTTCTGCTCTGAACTGTAGGAAGCCCTTTTACTTTAGGCCTAAGGTTACAAGACCAAACTTAAAATTTGTATTACTATTGAGTTTTAACTATAATAATCAACACTCAAATAAAAAAATTGTATGCAAACATGTAGATTGCACTCAATGCAGTTTTTAAATGAACTTCTAAATTATCAAATGTTTATTTGTTGTTGAAATCTAATCATTTACACAGTGGCTTTTTCATAAAAGATTTATTTAAATAGACATATCTAAAGACATAACTAACAGGTAAAGTAAAATATAATGAGTATATAGTGTAATATTTCGCGAAATACTCTTCTCTAGACTTCATTTCTCTGGTGAACTAACTGGCTGTGTACTGTACACTGATGACATGTCTAAAGCCCGAGACACACTGCATGATTTACGGCTGTCCCAGACGAAAGACTGGCATCGTGAAACAATCTCTGTGATTTCTGATTGGCCACGATTGTTTCACGATGCCAATCTTTCATCTGGGACAGCCGAAAATCGTGCAGTGTTTTTAGGGCTTAAGGTAAATGAAATGCTACGCGACAATTTGTTTACAAGCCATTTTAATCACATCTTTCCGCGAGTGAAATACTGATTGTGCGATTACATCAGGCACGAGATGTTAAATCATGTTTATTTCACATTAAACTAGTAGTAAAGAGGAAGGGATGATCACGTTCACTTGCGCTGTCATCAGACTGAGGGTGGCGTTTATACAGCGATCTGTCACATTTATTGTCTGAATTTTCTGAAAAATGTAATGATTTGTATGGTACACGTTCGTACCAAACCGAAAGACCCGTACCAAAAATGTTCGGTACGAATACGTGTACGGTTACACCCTACTAGCAACACAAAATTGAATTGCAAAAATAATTTTTTTTTAACTGGCTGTCAATTTTCAAATCCAACTATTAATGCATGTTAAATTTGTATAGAAGGCATTTTAACATTTTTAAATAATCTTTAAAGGGGTTATATGATGCGATTTCTTTAGTGTGTTATGTAGATGTTTGTGCATGTATACGATCTGCAGAGTTACAAAGCTCAAAGTCTCCCACAAAAGGATTTATTCTATGTAAAAGAGAAGGCTGATCCAGACCGGGTTAAAACGCCTCATTAAAACACGCCCCCACATGTCTACGTCACGATGTGTAAATATTTGCATAATGCCGCCCCAAGTGTGCATGCAAAGAAAGAAGGCGTGGTTTCAGTAACCGCAGTAGTGTTGAAGCAGCCGTGTCAGGGAGACGCTGTGTGTTTCTAGGCAAAGGCAAAAGCACTTCATTTGGCCTTCCGAAAGTAGATGCTTTTAGAAATCATTGATTAAGCTTTGTTTACAACAGAACAACACAACCCAAATGTTTGAATTTGTGCAACGCTGTCGTTTATGGACGACAGTTTTGTGAACCTAGGAGAGTACAAGGCTGGCTGTGCACAAAGGCTATATAAAAAAGGATAAATTCCGACTTTGTTATGACAATCTGGTGCTTCTGAATCAGCAACTGCAAGTATGTTTTGTTTTTAGTTTAAATATTTGCTATTGATTCTTCAAATACAGAGTTATACGCAGTGTAGAGTAACGCGTTGTGTGTGTGTGTGTGTGTGTGTGTGTGTGTGTGTGTGTGTGTGGTGTGTGTGTGTGTGTGTGTGTGTGTGTGTGTGTGTGTGTGTGAGTGTGTGTGTGTGTGTGTGTGTGTGTGTGTGTGTGTGTGTGTGTGTGTGTGTGTGTGTGTGTGTGTGTGTGTGTGTGTGTGTGTGTGTGTGTGTGTGTGTGTGTGTGTGTGTGTGTGTGTGAGAGAGAGAGAGAGAGAGACAGGGTCACATCACAGTGGAGTCAACTGTCTTAATCACGGCTTGTGTGCATATACATACGAGCTTCATCACTGTGTCCGTCACTCAGTTCCCCTTTCAGGCTTGAACTGATGCTAAAACTAAGGACATTATTAACTGTCTTTATATTTACTTTGAAAGCTGAAGCTCTCGATTATGGAAAGGGGCGTTACATTTCCTACGCGTGCTTGTGGTATTCGGCCAATTGTCAGTTGGCCAATCAGAGCAGACTGTGCTTGTTGGAAGGAGGGGCTTTGTAGAAAATGACGTGTTTGAGAGAGGTGGACCTACAATAATGTACAGTATTTGAAAAATAATGTTTTTTTTAACATTAAAGCATGCCAACATATTCTGTTACACCAAACACACAAAATAATGATCTTCTAAAAAAGCATAATATGACCCCTTTAAGTAGACTGCAAAAATATAAAAGCTGGTTTGCAGTGGTGAAAGAATTGGTGGCCAGTTACAGCATTTAAAATATACACTTTCGCTGAAATTTTAACATAAAATGTTGATTCTTAAGAAAAAATATGAGCTTCCTCTTGTGGTACGCAGAGGAATCTCTGAATTAAATATAAATTAGGCCGTGTGTCCACCAAAAGCGTTTTTTTCCCCCCTAGGCTAGGGAATTTGTTTAATTGTTTTAAATGGGAGCGTCTATTCCAATGCTGAGCACTCAGGCATTTTTTTTCTGGTGCCGAGAGTTGAAGAATGTTCAACTTTGGGTAAAACTTAGCGCTCATCACTGTCACTTTTTAGTCAGCTAACCAATCACAGTGGAGGAGGGGCGGGACTAATACCGTCACACCCTGCTTGTACTACGACTGAACAACAATGGAGAAGTTAGTATTGCTTGTCTCCGAATATTTATGTCTTTACCAGATGGAATTGCTGGATTACCATAATATTGTTATGAAAAATAATGCTTGGAGAAACATTTCATTCGCGATGTGTCTGCCATATTACTTCAGCGGATAATCCATAGCAACCACAGCGTCTCAACTAAAAAAACAAAAATACGCTGCCCTCTCAAGCTGGATTTATACTTTCGCCTGGCTCCATAATTGAATGTGATTCATCTGCGATTATGGACGCGATATCGCATAGCTTGTCAGTGAACTACGGCTCTGTGTATTAACTACCGCTCCATCTAAAAGCAGGTGATGGCGATTTACCGCCAATCACGGAGACGCCTTTACTGACGAGATGCGCATGAGAATCGCATGCAATTAATTGCACAGCCCTAACTCGGGGCCTCTCTTGAAGCGCGGACTCTCGGGGGTGCTCTGGAAGCGTGGATACTTGGGCGCTGGGAGCGGGCTCTGGTGGGCGCTCGTGGGGAGTGGGCTCTGGTGGGCGCTCGTGAGGAGTGGGCATTTGAGGGCGCTCTTGAGGAGTGGGCACTTGAGGGCGCTCTTGAGGAGTGGGCACTTGAGGGCGCTCTTGAGGAGCCAGCATTTGAGGGCGCTTGTGAGGAGCCAGCACTGGAGGTCGCTCTGGGAGCGCAGGCACGGCATTGCGCTTTCGAGGGTCCGGCACCTTAGTGCAGACATAAACTGTGTCACGGAGCACATGGGGAACACAAGACAGGAAGACAGGACTGACATACAGTAGTTTTTATTTCACTTTTAAGTACAATATATTTTAATTTAATAAATGTTTTATTTACCTGGAAGTAAGCGCAGTGTTTAATGTTCAAACTGTGTATTTAAGCCAAATATTTTAAGAGGCTGGTACAATATTAGATTAGGAATGTGCATAGTGCTACTGCATTTTAAAAAGGTGTGCATAGTGCCAAATACTGATATTAGTGCTACCTAAATGGTATATAGTACTATTAATACATTTTCAAAAGGTACTGCCTCAGTGACAATATTCTGATATTGTCTGATATTGCACATATTCTGATATAAATTTGTTGCATTAATTACCATTAAAATTGACAGATTTTAAATATCTCAACATTAACTCCCTTATCTCTCTCTACTCCTGTAGCCTGGTCAGTCTGTAGGGATGTTGGCTGCGGTGGAACATGGTCCGGTCCTCTGCAGTGACTCCAACATCCTCTGCCTTTCATGGAAAGGGAGAGTTCCCAAAAGTGAGAAGGAGAAGCCGGTGTGCAGGAGGCGCTACTATGAGGAGGGCTGGCTGGCCACTGGGAACGCCAGGGGTGTTGTGGGCGTGACGTTCACGTCTAGTCACTGTAGAAGGGACAGAAATACCCCACAACGAATCAACTTCAATTTACGGGGTCATAACAGTGAGGTGGGAGTTTGCTTTTTCTTTAGATTATTTTAATTTTTTTGCCAATTACTGCTGTCTTTTGGTTTTAATGTTTAAGTGTTTTAAATGTTTCCACTTTACACATAAGGAAATTAGGTGTAAACAATAAATAAATACATTTACAGTTAAAAAAATTGCAAATATGGTTGCCAACTTTGACATAAAATACGGTAGCAACATGACTTCCAAAAACAATATATTTTACTGTAAAATTACATGAAATGTCCTTTTAGAACTATTACAGTTTTTCACCGTATATTAGCGGAACTTACCGTAGTATTTTTAGTCTTTACCTTCAAAATTCTGAAAATTTTTACAGTGTATGTTTTGATAAATGTGTTTAAAAGGATTTATCCTTATATGAGGGTAAAAACTCCAGTCAAATCAGTAAACTAAAAAATATATTTTATTCTCTATTCTAAGTTGATCTGAAATGACCAGCCAAATACTACTTTACTTTAACCATACACTTTTATTCGGAAATAATTGCTTCATAAATCAAAAGAATATCAATTTGTCAATTTGCCATCCTATGCATGAGTAGCATGCACTCCTGCAAAATTCTGAACACAATTCTGGTCTTGTACAGGTTGTCCTTGTTAGGTGGAATGAACCGTTTCAGAAGCTTGCAACGTGTGACATGGAGGGAGGGATATTTGTGTGGATCCAGTATGAAGGAAGATGGTCTGTAGAGCTGGTGAATGACAGGGGTGCACAGGTATGTTAGTATTTAAGGCTTATTTTTCATCTGTGTTGAATGTCAATGTATTTTCATGACATGTCAAGATTGTTAAACTTACTAATATGTTTAATTAGGGGTGCTCCAATTGATTGGTTACCGATCACTATCACTCTTCCGCGGCTCGCTATGCTTTCAACTTGTTTTTTGTCTCGAGCAGGAGACTTTACGACATTCACGTTACATGATTTGACTGATTGTTACGTAGAAAGGACGACTGCGCCGCATTACAGTAGATTATCATTCATGTTTTCCTAGCCGCTCGCCAAATTAAATCATCTTTGAGAGCCAGGGGTCCCCCTGGTGTTTCAGGGGCCCTACGCAGCTTGTGTATTCTGCGAAATACGGAGGATCGGCTCTGGCTATGAGACAGGATAACTTGACAAGCAGCAGACTGATCTCGTTCCACAGCATCTAAAATGTTGTTATGGTTGTTCTGAAATGCCTGAGCAAATCTGTCATCAAAAAAGTATCTCTGTATAATTGTCTTACACGACTGTGTTCCCAAACAGCAGCATTCACCTTTGAAAGCAATGACAGCATTAATTATGTTTCTGCTCGCTCTGAGGCGCAAGTCATTTTTCATATATGAAAATTATTATATTCAGTAGCTTATCCTGTTTTTCTATAGGCTGTTTAGTGCCAGTTTACCAGGAAGTGACGATTTTGTTCTCTTGACTCGTTGGATGGAAACGGTGCTTGTTCGCAAAAGTTTTTATGCGATATTCCAATTTTCCAAGTTAAATTCGCAACTTTGGATGGAAACCCGGCTACTTGCACAATCGAGGCAGTGTCGCATGGTCACTAAAGTTTATAAATTGCATTTAATTTTAATTATTACCATTGTTTAAACCATTCAGCGCTCGCGCGCTCTCCCTTGAGACTGCGTTAATGCACACTCATAATGCCGATGCAGGTTCACACACACACACACACAGTTTGCATTGCGTATGTGGTGCGTATTTTTTCCGCGCCCATGTTAACGGAAGAGCGTTCATACTGCACACGGTTGCGGTCCGGCGGTGCGTTCCAGGAGCGATGTGTCTGTAGCAGTACAGCAGTCGTTTCCGCTGCACGCGCTGGATTAAAGTGATAGCTCATTGTTCTTTATGAACCGCAGGATTGCTTGTAAAATATTTACATGTCAAAGAAAATGCAGTAGAGCTGACTTTCTGCCAGTGGTAAGTTTTAAATTAGAATGTTTGTGATAATGTAGTTTAAATATTTTGTCACTAGCTTGAGCAACTTAATTTAGGAGTAACTGTTAAATGCAAAAGTATAAGTATAAAAGAATAATGTGTTTCTTATATTTGTTGCATTTAAACACATGAAAGATTGTATTACTGTACTGTGTAAAAAAGAATAACAATGCTGAAAAGGCATTTTAAGTAACAACGTTTGGATTTGAAATCGAAATAATGGCTAAATGTTGTTTTTGTAGTAAACAGCCATGGACTTCTCTAAAAATAAGGCAACTTATCACAATCAACTTAAGTTAACTCAACTAGCAACCAAGAATTGACAACTTAAAAACTTTAGTTAATCTAATGAATAAAATTCAGTCTACTGAGTGTTAAAATTTCTGTCAGAGCAACCAAAGATTTTTTTTAGGATTTATGTTTATTTTCAAAGCTTTCCACATGATATGGGTAGTATTTGCCTCTTAAATCTAAAGGCAAACATTTATGCTGATAGACAAATGTATTAAACAAGTTGCAATGAGATGCACACATACAGTACCTCAGCACACATTCTCAACATGGTGAGGATCATCAAATTTAAAATCAGTAAAAATATGAATATTGATCCACATGACAGCTAACAACAGCAGCAGCAGCAGCATAAATTAAGCCAGTAGAATTTAAAACAATGATAATATTTTAATAATAAATAACATTAAATGTTTTCAAGCTGCAATGCATGCTGGGAACTTGTGCAATATTGTTCAATGTAAAAATGTTTGTTCAGATGACTCAGTTTGAAAAGGTGGGAGAACATTTGAATATGTTGTTAACAAATACTTGAGTATCTAAGTAAGGTAAACAAAACAAAACAACTTTGTGTAGAGTATTTTTGTTCACACAAAATATTAAACTGACTTCCCCTACTAAAAATACTTTGTTCAGGCTCTGGTTAGTAGTACGCACCGCAGACCGAGTCTGTACGAACCAGGTGTAAAAGGCCGCCTCACATACAGCTCATGAAATCTGCAACAATTGCACGATTGTCAAAACAAAAATGCAGTCATGATCAAACGTTCAGGTGAGATAAATATATAGTTTTGAAAAATGTCAAAACAAATGCCCTCCTCCACCCCTCAAATTAAAAAGTCCTCTCTCACAAGAGTTACCTAAGAGGAGAATTCATTTTCAAAAATAAAATTCAGGCCCTGAATAAATGTCTAAAAATCCTGATTGGATCATGACTATTTCGTGTTATGACTAAACAGATCATGGTCAGAATGGGCAACAATACCTTATCTCCCCTGGTCCTCAACACTGGTGCTCCGCAGGGCTGCGTCCTCAGCCCACTCCTGTACTCCCTGTACACACACGACTGTACAGCAACACACAGCTCCAACGTCATCGTCAAATTTGCCGGTGATAGGCCTGATCACCGATAACGATGAGATGGCCTACAGAGAGGAGGTGAGTACCCTGACTAAATGGTGTCAGGAGAACCACCTCTCACTCAACATCGACAAGACCAAGGAGCTGGTGGTGGATTACAGGAGACAGAGCAGAGAACACACACCCATCACCATCGACAAGACACCTGTGGAGCGGGTGAGCAGCTTTAAGTTCCTCGGCGTTCACATCACTGAGGATCTCACATGGTCTGCTCACACAGATGCAGTGCTGAAGAAGGCACAGCTCTTCTTCCTGAGACGGCTGAGGAAGTTTGGAACGAGCCCCAGAATCCTCAGATCCTTCTACACCTGCACTGTGGAGAGCATCCTGACCGGCTGCATCACCGCCTGGTTTGGAAACAGCACCGCTGGCAACCGCAGGGCTCTGCAAAGGGTCGTGCGAACTGCCCGCCACATTGTTGGAGGTGAGCTTCCCTCCCTCCAGGACATCTACACCAGGCGGTGTACAAGGAAAGCCCGGAGGATTATCAAAGACTCCAGCCACCCGTCCCACAGTCTGCTCTCTCTGCTGCCCTCAGGGAGACGTCTCCGCAGCATCCGATCCCGCACTAGCCGACTGAGGGACAGCTTTTTCCCTCAGGCTATCAGGCTAATGAACAGCAAAAACTAATACACCCTACAGCACACTCCCACTTTACAATATGCCATGCACTGCACTTTAACTTGAACTCTAACACAGTTCAACTGGACTACACACACACACACACACTGCACTAATACAACAAACTATCTGCTACCACTGGATACCATCCAATGCACATCCATGACATTGCGTATCTGGCCTATGTATAATCTGTTGCACCTTTTTTCGCATACTATTGTGTGTACATAATGTAAAATGTGTACATACGGTGCATAACGTGTATTGATAACTGTAAGTATGTCTTAAATAGTACACTGTGTGTACTGAGTATATGTATGTGTATTCTGCACATTGTCTTTCTCGATAAGTCTGTAAGTACGTACTGTCTATATGTAAATAGTTTCTGCACTGTCTGGAGCACGCTCTCAAGAATTTCACTCACCAAGGCACACGTGCTGTGGTGATGTGACAATAAAAGTGATTTGATTTGATTTGACTATAAAAAAATTTACATGATAAAAAGAATACTTTAAAAAGATCGGTATCGGTGATCGGATCGGCAGATACTGCTTTCTGTGATCGGTGATCGGCCTCAAAAATCTTGATCGGAGCACCCCTAGTTTTGATTAAAAATGCATTATCTTACACACACACAAAAATGCCATTAACATTGTAAAGCCTAAAATATAAAATAATATTCAGAAAAATGTATTTAAAAAAGGACAATTTTATTGAACTTCTAATCAAAATATTGAAAAACAAAATAAAAAAGTAAAGTATGATATTTGATACATCAGGCTTTAATAGCTCATATATTATGATATGGCAATATATAGCTCATACTCGACAGACTATAAACTATCATTAAATGACAGAAGGCATGTTGTAGATTGTGTACAAAAGGTTTTCATCAATGTTGATTAATTAGAGGCCTTATACATTTGTATATTAAAAAATGATAGGATTTATAGTAAGACAATGTAAATAAAGTATGATAGAATGATTCAATTATTTCCTTTTTCCATGCCGTTTTCTCATGCTATTCATCATTGGGATTATTGTTCAAAATTACTTATAGTTATAAAACAGAAAACAAAATGTAGTTAATTAGTCAATTTATTCATATAAATTCAAAATCAGAATCAGAAAAGATAATTGCTGCGTCCCAATGTGCCTGCTTATACTACGCCCTTAAAGTATGTACTCTTCTGGTGAGGAAAAAGTACACACTTTTGAGTGTGTAGTAGAAGAGTAGACAAGCTTTGGGACATACTATTACGTCACATAACTGCGTCTTTAAGGGACCGCTCTGTCGCACCTGTTACACGCACCCTGTCACTGCAAACTGGCCTGTCAATCATCTTGTCACAGTCCTCCACATTTAACTTCATTTAACTTCCTACCGTATTAGAGAGAAAAGAAGTAGCTCGTTGATCTGCCTGCCGCGGATCTTTCATGCGGAGAACTCTGCTCATATTTTCTGCGTAATGATGCATTTAAAAGTTAACGACCAAATGGATGTTTATAAATGTTCACATTGCTGTTGCAGATTGAATATAACAAGGATAACAATAAATAAATATTTTTACCAGGTTAAAGGTTGATTATTAGTAACTCAAACCCCTTTTTACAAACCTCTCTACCTAATGGTCGATCGTGCGCATCCGCCACGTTTGTAATTTTTCTTTCAGTTTGTAGTTCTGGACCGAACCCATCGTCAAAGCGCAATGGATTGTGGGCAATTTTAGCCATTAGAGTGTGCACGGATCCACACTTCAAAAATCGACCTGAAATAGTAGACCATCCGGGGACTTTTGGCATACTCTTTTCAACATACTATGCTTTGGGACACACTTATTTTAATCTCACATACTAATTAGGATGGATAGTATGAACACGCATTTGGACGCAGGGAATGTCTTTGAATGAAACTTTCCAACTCTTGCCCTTTTCTAATACAAGAAAGACGTTTAAAAGCAGCTATTATTCTAACATGAATTGATTAATGAACTAGTGGTTTGTTATTTAGGTGAGTGACTTCACCTGGTCACATGATGGTACACAGGCCTTAATCGCCTACAGGGATGGTTTTGTCCTGGTGGGTTCAGTGAGCGGTCAGAGACACTGGTCGTCTGAGATCAATCTGGAGAGCCAGATCACCTGTGGAATCTGGACCCCTGATGACCAGCAGGTAACTCTCATCAAACTGAGGGAAAAGTGCATTTGTTGTTTGCAAATGATGATATGGCTTGGACCGATGCCCTTGGACCAGTGCCTGAGTTTCCCTAATTTGGAGTTTGCATTAATTTAACCTCCCTAGGTGCTTTTTGGAACAGCAGACGGACAAGTCATAGTGATGGACTGCCACGGCCGTATGCTTGCCCATGTTCTTCTGCATGAGTCAGATGGCATAGTCAGCATGTCCTGGAACTGCCCGAACTTCCTGGTGGAGGACAGCACTGAGAGCGATACAGACTCTGATGACCCTAATCGACCTCAAGGTACATTACTCTTAAATAAAGTCAAGTCAAGTTTATTTGTTTCACAATGCACATAGTTTCAAAGCATCTTTACTGAAAATCATGATGTTTAAAATATCTTAATATATTCATGCCTTATAGTTGCATTTTGCAAATTAGAGCTGGACTATTATATAATTTACAGTTTATGACAATGCACGCAATCAAGCAGTTGAGATATGCTATATACTGCAGTATATACACTATATTGCTCTAAGTGAGTATTCTGTATGTATGCTGATATATTTATATATCCAACTTTATATAAAATAATTCAATTTTGCCACTAAATAAAGTCAAGCAGTTGAGATTTGATATATAGCACATACTACTTAACGTGAATGTACTAAATAAAACTACAAAGCTTCTTCCATGGTTCTTTGTAGCCATTTTTCAATGTATTCTTCAGTTTCTTGAAGATAACAAACTTTTTAGATTACATTTGTAGGTCTTAGTAAGTCGTAATAGGTTTTTCCAAGTACCAGTACATAGTGTTTTCTTTTTTTTAAACGTATACAAAATGTAATATATTTATACAGATGATTTCAAGGCAGTGATATGTATTTGACTTTCTAAATGTTATTAATTATAAAACCATGTTTCCTTTTCAAGTGCAAAATCTCAAACCAGTGCTCACAGTCAGCTTCATATCAGGAGACATTAGTTTGATGAACAACTACGACGACCTTTCACCTAACATTATACACTCAGGACTGAAAGGTAAAACAGTGTTGTTTTTTCAATAAATAAATTACCAAGTACATGTTTTATTACTGCCATTGGCTTATTATTAACAGAATATTCAAGTTATTTTTTACATAATGTGCATCTGAGGCATGCTGTTGATTACATTTTACAGTAGGAAGTTTTGGCAGGCGGGACATATGTTATATGTAGGCCCGGTCTCACAGATGGGGCTTAGCATAAGCCAGGACTAGGCCTTAGTTAAATTAAGATATTTAAGCAGCTTTTTATAAAAATGGCTTAGAAGAAAACGTTACAGGTGTGCATCTTGAGAACGAACAATGACACTGACATATTTTCAGATATGTCAGAGCAAAATATTTTCCGTTGAGACCGCTCAAACAAGCATTTTAGTCTGGGACTAGCTTAAAGGGGACCTATAATGCAAAAATCACTTTCATAAGGTGTTTGAACACAGATGAGTGGCCTCAGTGTGTGAAAACAGCCAGCCTGTAATGGTAAAAACACATTTTTGTATAATCTAAAAAAAAATTCTAAACCGTCTCTCAGAAAGAGCTGTTTCAGATTCTCCCTCTGTTCACGTCACTGAGGGGAACACGTCCCGCCCATTTGTGACGCTGCCCTATAGACACAGCCCTGAGTGAGAAGCTGGGTCCGCCTCCATTACTGATTACTTGCTGTAGCTGCTGGAGATATTCATGGATAGTCAAAACAAAGTTTGAAATGTTAAAACGGCTTGCCATAATGTCAGCGCCAAAGAGGCTTTTCAAGTGTTGTGTTTTGGGATGCACTAACGAACATAGGAGTCTCTATAGACTCATTCCATCTGAGCAGAGGACACTGTGGTTAAGTTTCATTGCCTAAGGAAATGTCCTGGAAAAAATCGGTAAAGTCCCCAATACGTGTAGGAATCAATACCAACGTTTTGTGCGCGAACGTCAGCTAAAGACCAAGTTAGTATCATGCGTTTGCTTTACAAATTGCCCTTCTGAAAGAACTTCTTGGCACTCTTTAAGGCTAATGATGCTAAAGCTACCATTGTCTCGGTCTGTTTTCACTGATGCTGTCTTCATGAATAATCGTGAAGAGAACTGTGGTATTTGAAAGCAATGCGAGTCGACCGCTTGAGTTTGTTGAGCTCATAATCCCGAGTGGTACTTATAAAGTTTGTGATAGCATGCCATGCATCATGAGACCAGCTATGTTGTAATTTTTATCCTGTGCTCCTTGTCTAATATATAAATGCGAATTTATTATGCACAGTACAATCAGATGACGACTGACTTTGAAACAAAGTATGTTTTCTGTAAAGATAACTGGCTTGCACTAATCGTGGAACGTTTATTTGCAAAGGCTAGCACTGCTAATGCAAGAAGGGTATAACTGCAGCCTGGAGATATCCAAATGGGGGCGGGAACTCCAAAACGGGGTGGGAGCTCCAAAATAGAGCGTGGCTTCCTCCCTTTGACAGACAGGCACATGACACGCATGCACAATTTTTGCTGCGCTGCGCGATGTGGCTACTGCGGAAATTGGCGCTGAGAAAGTTGCAGTTCAGCAGTTACATTTGCAGACGCTGATTATTCAGTATACATTTGTATCCCTGGGAATCGAACCCACAACCTTTGCGCTGCTAACGCAATGCTCTAACCACTGAGCCACAGGAACACTAACAGTTAATAAGATTATGCGATATGAGATTGCGGAGCCGGGCCATTCCGTTCCGTAACTCCCCAACCGGATCTCACCGAACAATGGCACCTTTTTAGTTACACCCATCGTCACTACCCCATCCTACCCTGCGAAACAAAGCGATAGAGTAAAATCTTTCCCCTGCGCTGCGCTGGGACGGCTCGCGGGAGAGCTCATGGGTGATTCCCGTTTATATCCTTAAGCAGAGGTTCTAACTCCGGTCCGAATTCCACTGGCCACAAGCTTTGGGCTCTGCTCTCACCGAGAATATTGATTTATATAGCATATTTTATTTGAGATAAAATAGAAATAATGCTTAATTTATAAAGTGTTATTTTCAAATGTAAATCAATAAAAATTGGCTGAAGCCAGAGCCAATCATGAAAGTCTTTGCGCGAAGAGACCCCGTCCCATTTTGGAGGTTCTGCCCACTTTTGGAGTTCACGCCCCATTTTGGAGATCTCCGGTCTGCAGTTATATCTACTTGGCTAATGCGGGAGCTGAGCTCTTGAAGCTCCGCCCTCTTCTCCGGGAGCAACAGCTCATTTTCATTTAAAGCAACATACTCATTATCAGAGCGTTTGGGCTCATACCTTTAAAGTGGCAATTTTAACAAGCTATAAAAAATTATCTGTCGGGTATTTTGAGCTAAAACTTCACATACACACTCTGGGGACATCAGAGACTTATTTTGCATCTTGTAAAAAGGAGCATAATAGGTCCCCTTGTCAATAAAAGGTAAGTCAATAAAATGTCACTAAAAGCCTTGTCTGTGAAACCGGGGGATAAAGTTTTAATAATTGCAATTTAAAATAATAAAATAAAAAATTATAATAAAATGTGTTATACTTGCATAAATCATAATTTTAAAGTATGGCTAGTTTTACTGGTTAGAAGGTAATTCAGTAAAAACAACCCAAAATCAGTGTTGATCAGCTGTGACAGAGCCACACAACATACTGTAATCTGACTGGACAGACTTGTGTTTTTTCAGATGTGGAGGTACAGTGGTGCTCTCAGGGAGACCTGCTGGCAGTGGCCGGGATGGAGAGATACGGCCTGCCCGCTGACTCAGCCTATGCCTCTTTAATGAGGAATGCCCTTGTCAAGTTTTACAATGTCCAAGGAGAACATATATACACCTTAGAAACTCCAGCCCAAGTGAGCTGTAACCAGTCATCATTTAACAGTTTTAGCATACATACAACTGATCAAAACTTTGGTATAATTAAGGTTTTGTTGTGCTTTTGAAAGAGGTCTCTTATCAGAATCAAAATCAGAAAGAGCTTTATTGCCAAGTGTGTTTGCACACAAAAGGAATTTGTGTTGGTGTTAGGAGCTTCCAGTACTGAAAGTACAAACATAGCGCAGACAACATATAATTAACATTACACTAATAATGAAGAAAAAAATACAGTAAAAAAATGTAACTGTAATATTGTGAAATATTATTACAATTTAAAGGAACTGTTTTAATATATTTAAAAATATATAATTTATTACTGTTATTTCATTACTCCAGTCTTCAGTGTTATGTGATTCTTCAGTAATCATTCCAATATGCAGATTTGGTGCTTAATTATTAATAATGGTTCTTAATTTTATCAGCGTTGAAAACTGATATATTAAGCAGCAAAAACTGTTTTCAACATTGATTATAATAAAATAAAAAATTGAGCGCCAAATCAGCATATTATAATTATTTCTGAAGGATAATGTTACACTGAAGACTGGAGTAAAAGTATTTTTAATTACATGTTGATATATGCATTTAGCTTTGTTTTTCCCTTTCTGTCTCAGAACAGTACTGCAACCCATTTTAAGTTATGTCTCCCCACATGAGAACCACTGATATAAACAACATCCTACATTAAATAATAAATAAAATATATATAATCTAAATATCTATTTAATTTAGAGGCCCATCACCACTATTTGCTGGGGTCACAGGGACTCGCGTCTGTTTCTGGCCTGTGGACCAGCCTTGTACGTAGTGCGTGTGGAGCATCGTGTGGCCAGCCTGCAGCTTCTGTGTCAGCAGGGCATTGCTAGTGCTCTTAAAGAGGAAAGAGATGTGGGAAAACTGAACATGCCTTCACTCCTCTGTTCCTATGTTACCACTGCATTCATTCCAACTATCAAGGTACAAAAGAATCAAGTGAAATTTAGTTTTGGATGTATGCTAATATATGCATTGAACTTAATGCATAATCCTTTTCATCTAACCAGCCACCAATCCCTGATCCGAATAACATCCGAGACTTTGTGAGCTATCCGACAGCAGGGAATGAACGCCTGCACTGCACTATGAAACGTTCAGAGGAGAACCTAGAAGCAGGAGGCCCCTGTTATACCCTTTATCTGGAACACTTGGGAGGTTTGGTGCCAATTCTCAAGGGTCGTCGCATCAGCAAACTGCGACCGGAGTTTGTCATTATGGACCCAAAAATGGATAATAAAGCAGGTACTGCTATATGCACTATTGCTGATCATGTGTACTTTCAGCTCAAGCTTTATTTTTAAATGCATGATCTTCTTTGCCTTGGCAGCTGGTCTTTAATTTGATATAATCTTGTCTTTCAGATGAGGTCTGTGTAAATGGCATGATCTCCTATATGACAGACAGCTGTAACTGCTCAGACTCAAGCGATATTGAGTTGAGTGATGAGTGGGTTGGGCGAAAGTCACCCAAACTTTCTAGAGGAAACAGATCTCCTAAGCTTCCTAGGTACTCTAAACATATAAGGTACTGTTGAATATAAAATGCACACATTATTACAGGGTTCTTGAAACTTTAAAGAAATGTTTGTTCCATCACAACCATGACAAAATACAGTACAGAACATTTCTGTTAAACGTAAGTTACAAAATAACTTTTAACTTGATAGCAAGTTAAATTTCATTTTTGTTTTGTATAGAATTAATATGGAATCAAGAAAGTCTGCCAGACTTGCCCAAACATCTCAAGAAATGTCTAGGTCTCCGAGATTACCAAAAAAGCCTCCAGTTCGGTCTCCAAATCTTACTCGAAGGGAATTTCCTGTTGATGGCTTTAGTGAGGTACTTAAAATCTTATTTGCAAGCTAATTTTGGCTATAATTGTATATTAATCTACTTGCCTAGAATTGATACAAAGTGTTTTTATTTATTGCCTCTACCTACTCGATACTGCGAAAAGCTTTTGTCACATTTACTGCAGCATGACCTTAGCAGACACCTAATTTTCTGTAATTTCCTACTTTGCTTAAGAGAAATGACAGTAAACCGAATATGACCTTGAATATTTTCTATAGCTATCACTTAATTTGCTTTTCAGCATAATTACTTGGCCCAGGTCACCTCTAACATTTGGGGAACAAAGTTTAAGATTGTAGGCCTTGCCTCATTTTTGCCAGCTAACTTGGGAGCAGGTATGTTGTCAGGTTTTGTATTCAAATGAACAGTTTCGCACATAGTTATTTTAAATAATAGACTTATTGTTTTTAAAAATATGTTTTGACAAATGTTGGATGGTGTTCCAGTTATTTATAAAACTAGTTTGCTGCACCTGCAACCTCGTCAGATGACCATTTATTTGCCTGAGGTGCGTAAAATATCCCTGGACTTCATGAGTCTGCCAGTCTTCAATCCCAATGTGTTCAGTGAAGATGAAGATGATTTACCTGGTAAGAATCATTGGAACATTTTTGTACATTTTGATTCTGTATAGCTTAACTAAAACAAGAAGTACATTTTACATTTATTCATTTAGCAGACGCTTTTATCCAAAGTGACTTACAATTGAGGAATACAATAAGCAATACATTATAAAGAGGTAAACAGTCACAGGAAGTGCTTGTCATACAACATTTCAGAGCATTTCATTGTTCAGAGCAAAAACTAGCTAGACAGGGAGAGGTTAAGGAAAGAGAGCAAATGTGTTTATTATGAAGAAGAAGCAGAAGTCAAGTGAAAATGGAAGAGATGAGTTTTCAGGTGTCGCTTGAAAATTGTCAGGGATCCAGCATTCCGGATGGGGTGGGAAGTTCATTCCACCAGCCAGGAACAGTGAATGAAAATGTTCTGGAAAGTGATTTTGTGCCTCTCTGTGATGGCACCACGAGGCTTCGCTCACTCACAGATCTCAGACTTCTGGAGGGGATGTAGATTGTCATCAGTGAGTGGAAGTAGGTGGGTGCTGAGCCTGTGGCTGTTCTATATGCAAGCATCAGTGTCTTGAACTTGATGCGAGCTGCAACTGGGAGCCAGTGCAGGAAGACAAAGAGAGGTGTGACATGGGCCCTTTTGGGTTCGCTGAAGACCAGTTGTGCTGCTGCATTCTGAATCATCTGTAAAGGTCTGATTGTGCATGATGGAAGTCCAATCTAGAAATGACAAGGGCCTGGACAAGAAGTTGTGCAGCGTGCTGTGTAAGGAAGGGCCTGATATTGTGCAAAGCAAACCTGCAGGATCGAGCAGGTTTTGCAATGTGGTCTCTGAAAGTGAGCTGGTCATTGAAAATGACCCCAAGATTTCTGACTGAGCTTAATGGGGTAATTGTTGATGAATCTATCTGGATGGTAAAATCATGTTGTAGAGTTGGAGTGACCGGGAAGAAAAGAAGCTCAGTCTTTGTCAGGTTGAGCTGTAGGTGATGTTCTTTCATCTATGCCGAGATGTCCGCCAGGCAGCCTGAGATCCGTGCAGATACCGTTGGATCATCAGGTCGAAATGAGAGATAGAGCTGTGTGCCATCAGCATAGCAATGGTAAGAGATACCATGTGCTTGTATGATGGGGCCTAGTGATGTAGTGTATGTGGAGAAGAGGAGGGGTCCAAGAACTGATCCTTGAGGAACCCCAGTGACCAGTTGATGTGCTCTCAATGCTCTGGATTCCTCCCCTCCCCAGGCCACCTTGAAAGACCTGCCAGTGAGATAGGATTCAAACCAGCTAAATGGAATCCCTGTGATGCCCAGTGATGAGAGGGTAGACAGGAGGATCTGATGGTTAACTGTGTCAAAAGCAGCACTGATAGATCCAGCAGAACGAGAATCGATGATTTGGAATCTGATTTTTGCAATCCGCAAGGCTTCAGTAACTGAGAGTAGCGCCATCTCAGTTGAATGTCCATGTCTGAAACCTGATTGGTTAGTGTCCAGTAGGTGATTCTTTGACAGAAATGAGGATAACTGGTTGAAAACAACCCATTCAATTGTTTTCGCTTTGAATGGATGGAGAGAGACAGGTCTGTAGCTATCTGAGAGTGAAATGTTAAATGTCGGTTTTTTGAGCAGTGGGGTTACCCGAGCCTGCTTGAATGCAGTTGGGAAGGTGCCTGTAAGGAGAGATGTGTTGATGATGTGTGTGATTGCTGGTAAGAGTTGTAGGAGAGATTGCTTGGAGAAGGTGTGAGGGTATTGGATCTAGAGGACATGTTGTAGGATGGCTGGAGAGGAGAAGTTTGGATACTTCGGCCTCCGTGAGGGGACAGAAGGAGAAGCGGAGAGTTTTTTCTGTAGATGTGGTTGGTTTGAGATCCTGCGTGTGTGGAGCTGAGAACTGGCTACTGATTGACCTAGTTTTGTTTGTGAAGAAATTGGCAACGTGATTGGCTCTTAAAGAGGTGGTGGAGGGGGACAAAGGAGAGAGTTTAATGTTTTGAAGAGATTGCGTGTGTCAGATATGCTGTTGATCTTGTTGTGGAAGTGTGAAGCCTTGGCAGTGTGGACTTTAGCAGAGAAAGATGAAAGCAAAGACTGATTGATACTCAGGTCTGAGAAGTAAATATTGAAGATGTAAAGAAGATTACTTATAGAAGTAAAGAAATGTAAGAAATTAATCTAAAAATGTTCTTGCTTATTTCTAGTTATGGGACCCTCGGGAGTGTCAGCCGACAATCCTCCTTGCACAGTTAATATCCCCATCGCCCCAATTCACAGCCCTGCTCAAGCCATGTCACCTACACAGAGTATAGGCCTTGTCCAATCTCTCCTAGCCAACCAGAATATTCAGCTTGATGTCCTTACCAATCCCACTGCCACTGCAACAGCGGCAGCCGCAGCAGCGGCAGCGACTAATGCAAAAGTATCTGAGAATACTCAGGACACTGTGCCAACCAGATATTCCAACCCTGGCCAGGTCAAATTCAGTGGACTGGAAATGAGTAACATCCTTAGTGGAACTCTTCCTCCTCCTCCACACCATCTGCCACCACAACCCCACCAACAACGTCAGCAACAACAGCAGCAACAAGACCATCAACAATCAAAACATCAACAGCAATTACAACCACAGCAGCATCCTCTGAAATTGCAACATCAATCACAGCAGCTGCATCAACAGTCGCTGCAGCAGCAACACATGCAACATCAGCAGCAACTGCAAACGCAACAGCATCAACAACTGCAACAGCAGCATCAACAACTGCAACAGCAGCATCAACAACAACTGCAACAGCAGCATCAACAGCAACTGCAACAGCAGCATCAACAGCAACTGCAACAGCAGCATCAACAACAACTGCAACAGCAGCATCAGCAACAATTGCAACAGCAGCATCAACAACTACAACAGCAGCATCAACAGCAGTTGCAACAACATCAACAGCATCAGCATCAGCAGCAAATGCAACAGCAGCAACTGCAACAGCAGCAACAACATATTCAGCAGCAAGTGCAGCAGCATCAACAACAAATTCATCAACAGCATCAACAACAATTGCAACAGCATCAGTTACAGCTGCAGCATGAGCAAATACAGCAGCAACAACAACAGATGCACCAAGAGCAGCAACAAATTCGACAGCAGATACAGGAAATGAGGCAGCAGCAGCAACAGCTTCAACATCAGCATCAACAAATACAGCTGCAGCATCAACACATGCAAAGACAGCATCAGCAAATGCAGCATCAGCTTAAAATGCAAATGTCCCTTCAACATCCACCTTCAGGGTATGCTACTCTATCCTTGAATCAGTTACAGCTGATGCCTCAAATTCCTCATACAGACCAACCACCAGACAGAGCAGAACAAGTCCTCGCTCTGAAGATTCCCTCACGGCCACAGTCATTTATTGAAACTGGCACCCTTGAGGTACAGATGCGCAAAGTAAACCCTCCACCACCTTACCCAGGTACAGTGCAATCTGTTGCAGCTGCAGCACCCAGTACGGCCCCTCCTGGTCTTCTTGTTAGCAACGAGAATGGCACTACACTGTCAACAGATGCATGTTTAACTAAAGATGAATTCTCTCTTTACCCAATTGGCCTCCAGTACCCAACTTCACTAGGCTATGAAAGAATCACTACTTTTGACAGCAGCGGAAATGTCGAAGAGGTGTGTCGCCCAAGGAGACGCCTTTTAAGGAACCAAAATGCCTACGGAATGCAAGGAATGGGCAGCTCCGCCACATTGAAAGTAACTTCATCTGAGAACAAGAAGGTCCAGTTGCCATACAGCTCAGCAACTCTTAGTCGCCTCTCCGTGCCTAGATATTCCATACCAAGCGGAGACCCACCACCTTATCCTGACACATCTAACCAAATTAACACAATTAGAATTCCTACGCCAAGGATTGACAGCACTTTGATTCATGCCACTTTGCGCCGAGATCGCAGGGAACCAACCCTGAAGGTTTCTCAAATGGTGGATACAGTGAGGACTCTACCGACAAAATCCAAAATGAACGTTTCCCTCACACTCTCCTATCAGCCAAGGCTACCCACGGCTTTGTATACGTGCACTCAGTGCAGCAGTAATAGCAGCAGCACTAGTGTAAGTGTCACCGGTGGTGGAACCAACAGCAGCGGAATTGCTGGAGGAAGTGTGGTGAGGCAAGATTTCCCACCTGGCAAAGAGTCCCAACACAGCACGATAATTGTGCACTCCAAAAGTGCCTCGCCATTAGCCTCCCAGTCCTCCTATAACCTCCTGAGTCCCATTGACAACAGTAGAGACAGAACTGTATACGTCAACTCTGCCTTTACAGAAGATGAGACACTAAGTCAGCAGTGCCAACTTGAAAAGTCAGTGCGGCATTTAACACTTGGAGATGTCAATTTGACAGTCAAACGGCCTCCACCTTACCAATGGGACTCTCCTGCAGCAGAACAACTCTGGATTTCTCAAGAGCAAAATTTATTGCCGGGACCTCCAGGACCACCTCATAAGCCATCACCATTTTTACTTAGGCAACCACAGCACTTAGACGTGACCCGACTACCTTTTGTCCTTTCAACAAAGCTTCCCACCAGTCCCAGTTCTATGACCCTCCCTTCAGCCTATCAGTTATCCCTTTCATCCTTTCCATCAGTTGTAGGGCATGGTGGAACTCAACTACAGCCTTTGCAGAGTCCTGCACAATCATGTGGCCCAAATGACATGGTAACATCTAGCCCTTTTAGCCAACCAGACCCAACTTTAGTCCCACCGCCAGGCTATCCCGCAAATTTGACCAATCTAGGTTGTTGCACTCTGCCTCCCATGTACCCAGGGACTAGCTCATGCAGCAACCTTCAGCTACATCAAATGAGCTTGCATCCTTGGAGCTCATACAGCACTTGTCCTCCCATGCCAGACCATTCTGCCACACTGCCCAGTAAGACTCATCAGGCCCTGGAGAAGCCAGTTCTCTCTCCGCCTCCGCCTCCACCACCTCCACCACCACCTCCTCCTCCTCCACCTCCTCTCCCTCCTCCTCCTCCACCCGTCGAGCTCTTGAATCATCAGAGCACTTCCGAGGTGGTCACAGAATCTGGGGAGAGCTTTCAGGATCAGTCCTCTCTCAATGAGAGTCCACAAGGAGCAGAGAGGTTCAGCAAGAAGGGACGTAAGAGGCTTGACAGTAGGGCAGAAGAGGCCAATATGTCTGGAGTTTCTGAAAGTAAATCCAAAAAAGAGAGTCGCACACTCTCTGACTTCAATTCCCTGATCTCCAGCCCAAGACTTGGCAGCAGGGAAAAGAAGAAACCTAAAGGGCAGAAAGAGCCATTGAACAAGGCCAAGAAACTGAGTAGGACCTCAAATGAGTTCCAGGACAGCTCCGAGAGTGAGCCTGAACTCTTCATCAGTGGTGACGAATTGATGAACCAAAGCCAGAGCAGCAAGAAAGGATGGAAGAGCAAACGCAATCTGCGTACAGCAAACGAACTTGAGGAAATCAAGTGCCGTAAAGCTAACGAGAGAGAGGATCGTAGTCTTGGCAGCCAAGGCTTTGTCTATGTCATGGCGAACAAGCAGCCATTGTGGAATGAAGCCACACAGGTTTACCAGCTTGACTTTGGAGGACGAGTGACACAGGAGTCAGCCAAAAACTTTCAAATTGAGCTTGATGGACGCCAGGTAAGTTATTTTATTTATTTGAGAAACCAGTTTGAAAACAGTTTTTGCAATTCCGTTTTGTGACACTAGGGGCAAAGTAATTGCACCTTTAACAAACATGCTTCATACATAATCTACCCTGTAACCATTACTCTGAATCTAACCACAAAATTCTCTATTACAGGTAATGCAGTTTGGCAGAATCGATGGCAATGCATATATCCTGGATTTTCAGTATCCATTCTCGGCGGTACAGGCATTTGCTGTTGCCTTGGCCAATGTAACTCAGAGACTTAAATAGAAAAGCTCTCCAGCAATCTTATCCTTGAGAACAGATGGACTGAAAATGAGTTTATTGTTAATTGCAGATTGTGAGAAATATTACGTTCTCTGCTGCCATAACGCCTGTGGAATGCCGGTTAGTAGGCGAGAGATCTGGTCACTCTCAGGCAGAGCGTACACAAGACGTAGACAGGTGGTCCGACAAGAGATTTAGTGCTTTAAAGTACCTTTTTGTTAACAGAGGTACAAGCTAATTTAAGGTGCACATCTGAAGAAAAAAAAGTATTGATTAATATTTGTGTATTGATGGAATCATATGTGATTTATGAATTCACTTTCATTGATTTTTTTCCCATGTATTTCATTAGCATATAATGGTGTAATTTAAATATAAAGATAATTACTAAAGATGGATGTTAGACTGTGGGCTTTCTTTTTTTCCTCTGATTTCCCTACCTCCTTTTATGTTTGTACCTGAGACTTATGTGCCAAATTAGGATTTGCTATGTATAAACATTGTAAAGTGACAGATTTTGACTATTGTTTGTGGTCAGTAACCAATGAAAATGTTCTCATCCTGTGACTCACTTCCATGAAGTGAAACAGATAATATCATATAATCATATTTTCTCAATTTTGCCACTATAATGAATGCCTTTTTATGGTTTAAAAGTCCATTTAACTTTTTCTTCACACAATGTCTTATGTTATATTGCTTCATTTGCACACTGTGTTATTGCAGTATCTCAGTAATGTCCTTTTTGAATGAATATTTGCTTTTTAATGTTAACAGTAACTGAAAAGTTTGAACATTTTTAAATTACTTTCCGTTTCAAATATATTAAATGATATATTATTGTCTCTGTCATGTAAGTGACATGACCGAAACGTGCTGTAATCAGATGTACCTAAAAATGTACTCATATCATCTATGACACATTAGCACGAACTACATAGTATGCATTAATTTAGCCAAAATGTCTTATATCACTATATAAATCAAACTTAACACACTGTATATTATGCAATGAATGAAAATGAAATCGAAAGTTGATATGTAGGTGTTTTTCTCGTTCTAAGTTAAATAGTCAACCCAAATTGCTTATTTTGATTTATGTAAAGAAGGTACATCTTTTATTATATTTAATAATTGGTTTCAAATAGTTAATGTATTAATATGTAATATTCTACATCAATATTTTATTGTTCTTATGGCAAATCAGCTAATTGATTTGTTTGTTGTTGCTTAGTTTCTGATGTTTTCCAGTAATTTCATCAGATTTTATCACATTTTTGTTGTAAGCCAAACAGTTTTTCAGAGTGAGGTAGTGTTGATATGGTTGACGTTTTAAGCACTTCTTGATTATTCTTGATGTTGTATGCTTTGATGATTTGCGGTTGCAGTTATTTCTAGCCACTTTGTACTGTTATATTCAGGCCCAGAATAAATGATGTGGAATGTGAGTCTTTAACTGTGCTTTATGGCTTAATTATTCTAATGTACATTTACAAAATGTAATTCAAGGGCGTCTTGGAAAAGCATTAGAATGTCTGTGCAGAGTAGGTTTAAAGTCATGAAATAAAATCAAACTAGTTTGATGAATCTGTGTTGATTATTGACGTTAATTATGAAATAATCTCAATCAAGGGTTTTGGACATTAGTATTTAATTCACACCTGCCTCAGCTTTAGAAAAGCAGTGCAACTGGATAAACATGCTTTTTGACTGATATTTTGTTACTGCACTGACCTCTAGACGGCGCACGTTTGTTCGCATTGTGTGTTTGATTCATTCTAGTGAATCGGTTCGTGTCAATGAGCCTGTTTATCAAACCGACTCACTTTTATGGATTCAATTGGTTTATGTTGAAATTGCTGTTCTATATTAGGCTATTAAAATTAAAATACAGAACAGTTCTGTAATGTTGAGAGAAATACCTATAATTGTGATCCGCGCTTTGCGAATCGGTTCGACCAAACTATTGAAAAGATTCAGTTCGAAAGACTGATTCTTTGGAGAATCGGAGACGGAGATCATTCACACTTGAGTTTCCCAGCTGACGAGTTGAGCACGCGGCTTGTCAATGGATATCGATGAAGATTTAGGTATGTAGATCCATTTTAATGATTGATTGATTGATGTTGGCTGATCTGCATTTAGAAACGTTTTGAATCTTTAATGAGTTTTGAACTTTTAGCGCGTTTGCCAATGACAACGAATTTTTCTCGAGCATTTTACATTGTTTCTTTACTGATCAGTGAATGATGTGAACTTTATATATATGTTTCTTTACTGATCAGTGAATGATGTGAACTTTACTTTACTGATCAGTGAATGATGTGAACTTTATATATATGTTTCTTTACTGATCAGTGAATGCATGTGAACTTTATATAGATCAGTGAATGATGTGAACTTTATATATGTGTTTCTGATCAGTGAATGCATGTGAACTCTTTACTGATCAGTGAATGATGTGAACTTTATATAGGTGTTTCTTTACTGATCAGTGAATGATGTGAACTTTATATAGGTGTTTCTTTACTGATCAGTGAATGATGTGAACTTTATATAGGTGTTTCTTTACTGATCAGTGAATGCATGTGAACTTTACTTTACTGATCAGTGAATGATGTGAACTTTATATATGTTTCTTTACTGATCAGTGAATGCATGTGAACTTTACTGATCAGTGAATGCATGTTGACTGATCAGTGAATGATGTGAACTTTATATATGTGTTTCTTTACTGATCAGTGAATGCATGTGAACTTTATATATGTGACTGATCAGTGAATTAACTCTTTACTGATCAGTGAATGATGTTTTATATAGGTGTTCTTTACTGATCAGTGAATGATGTGAACTTTAGGTGATTATATACTGATCAGTGAATGATGTGAACTTTATATATGTGTTTCTTTACTGATCAGTGAATGCATGTGAACTTTATATATGTGTTTCTTTACTGATCAGTGAATGCATGTGAACTTTATATAGGTGTTTCTTTACTGATCAGTGAATGATGTGAACTTTATATATGTTTCTTTACTGATCAGTGAATGCATGTGAACTTTATATATGTGTTTCTTTACTGATCAGTGAATGCATGTGAACTTTATATAGGTGTTTCTTTACTGATCAGTGAATGCATGTGAACTTTATATAGGTGATTCTTTACTGATCAGTGAATGATGTGAACTTTATATATATCAGTGAATGATGTGAACTTTACTTTACTGATCAGTGAATGCATGTGAACTTTACTGATCAGTGAATGATGTGAACTTTATATAGGTGTTTTTACTGATCAGTGAATGCATGTGAACTCTTTAGATCAGTGAATGCATGTGAACTTTATATGATCAGTGATTCTTTACTTTACTGATCAGTGAATGCATGTGAACTTTATATAGGTGTTTCTTTACTGATCAGTGAATGCTTTACTGATCAGTGAATGCATGTGAACTTTACTGATCAGTGAATGATGTGAACTTTATATAGGTGTTCTTTACTGATCAGTGAATGCATGTGAACTTTATATAGGATCAGTGAATGATGTGAACTTTACTGATCAGTGAATGATGTGAACTTTACTTTACTGATCAGTGAATGCATGTGAACTTTATATAGTGATCAGTGAATGATGTGAACTTTACTGATCAGTGAATGATGTGAACTTTACTTTACTGATCAGTGAATGATGTGAACTTTATATATTCTTTACTGATCAGTGAATTGTGAACTTTACTTTACTGATCAGTGAATGATGTGAACTTTATATAGGTGTTCTTTACTGATCTGTGATCTTTACTGATCAGTGAATGATGTGAACTTTATATAGGTGATTCTTTACTGATCAGTGAATGATGTGAACTTTATATACTGATCAGTGAATGCTTTACTGATGATCAGTGAATGATGTGAACTTTACTGATCAGTGAATGCATGTGAACTTTATATATGTTTCTTTACTGATCAGTGAATGCATGTGAACTTATATATACTGATCAGTGAATGCATGTGAACTTTATATATGGATCAGTGAATGATGTGAACTTTATATAGTGTCTGATCAGACTGATGATCAGTGAAACTTTATATAGGATGTGAATTCTTTACTGATCAGTGAATGATGTGAACTTTATATATGTGTGATCAGTGAATGCATGTGAACTTTACTGATCAGTGAATGCTTTACTTTACTGATCAGTGAATGCATGTGAACTCTTTACTGATCAGTGAATGATGTGAACTTTACTGATCAGTGAATGCATGTGAACTTTATATATGATCAGTGAATTGTGAACTTTACTGATCAGTGAATGCATGTGAACTTTATATATGTGATTGACTTTACTGATCAGTGAATGATGTGAACTTTATATATGTTCTTTACTGATCAGTGAATGCATGTGAACTTTATATAGGTGATCAGTGAATGATGTGAACTTTACTGATCAGTGAATGATGTGAACTTTACTGATCAGTGAATGATGTGAACTTTATATATGTGTGATTGAATGATGTGAACTCTGATCAGTGAATGCATGTGAACTTTATATAGGTGTTTCTTTACTGATCAGTGAATGCATGTGAACTTTATATAGACTGATCAGTGAATGCATGTGAACTTTATATAGTCAGTGAATGCTTTACTGATCAGTGAATGCTTTATATAGGTGACTGATCAGTGAATGCATGTGAACTTTATATAGGTGTTTCTTTACTGATCAGTGAATGATGATCAGTGAACTTTATATAGGTGAATTCTTTACTTTACTGATCAGTGAATGATGTGAACTTTATATATGTTTCTTTACTGATCAGTGAATATGTGAACTCTTTACTGATCAGTGAATGATGTGAACTTTACTTTACTGATCAGTGAATGATGTGAACTTTATATAGGTGTTTCTTTACTGATCAGTGAATGATGTGAACTTTATATAGGTGTTTCTTTACTGATCAGTGAATGATGTGAACTTTATATAGGTGATTCTTTACTGATCAGTGAATGCATGTGAACTTTATACTGATCAGTGAATGATGTGAACTTTACTTTACTGATCAGTGAATGATGTGAACTTTATATAGGTGTTTCTTTACTGATCAGTGAATGCATGTGAACTTTATATAGGTGTTTCTTTACTGATCAGTGAATGCATGTGAACTTTATATAGGTGTTTCTTTACTGATCAGTGAATGATGTGAACTTTATATAGGTGTTTCTTTACTGATCAGTGAATGCATGTGAACTTTATATAGGTGTTTCTTTACTGATCAGTGAATGATGTGAACTTTATATACTGATCAGTGAATGATGTGAACTTTATATAGTGACTGATCAGTGAATTGTGAACTTTATATAGGTGTTTCTTTACTGATCAGTGAATGATGTGAACTTTATATAGATCAGTGAATGCATGTGAACTTTACTTTACTGATCAGTGAATGATGTGAACTTTATATAGGTGTTCTTTACTGATCAGTGAATGATGTGAACTTTACTTTACTGATCAGTGAATGATGTGAACTTTATATAGTGTTTCTTTACTGATCAGTGAATGATGTGAACTTTACTTTACTGATCAGTGAATGATGTGAACTTTATATACTGATCAGTGAATGATGTGAACTTTACTTTACTGATCAGTGAATGATGTGAACTTTATATAGGTGTTTCTTTACTGATCAGTGAATGATGTGAACTTTATATTGTTTCTTTACTGATCAGTGAATGATGTGAACTTTATATAGGTGTTTCTTTACTGATCAGTGAATGATGTGAACTTTATATAGTGTTTCTTTACTGATCAGTGAATGATGTGAACTTTACTTTACTGATCAGTGAATGATGTGAACTTTATATAGGTGTTTCTTTACTGATCAGTGAATGATGTGAACTTTATATAGGTGTTTCTTTACTGATCAGTGAATGATGTGAACTTTATATAGGTGTTTCTTTACTGATCAGTGAATGCATGTGAACTTTATATAGTGTTTCTTTACTGATCAGTGAATGCATGTGAACTTTATATAGGTGATTCTTTACTGATCAGTGAATGCATGTGAACTTTATATAGGTGTGATCAGTGAATGCATGTGAACTTTATATAGGTGTTTCTTTACTGATCAGTGAATGCTGAATCAGTGAATGATGTGAACTTTATGTGTTTCTTTACTGATCAGTGAATGCATGTGAACTTTATATACTGATCATGTGAACTTTACTGATCAGTGAATGCATGTGAACTTTATATAGTGTGATTCTTTACTGATCAGTGAATGATGTGAACTTTATGTGAACTTTATATAGGTGATTCTTTACTGATCAGTGAATGATGTGAACTTTATATAGGTGATCTTTACTGATCAGTGAATGCATGTGAACTTTATATAGGTGTGATTGAATGCATGTGAACTTTATATATGTGAATGATGTGAACTTTATATACTGATCAGTGAATGATGTGAACTTTATATAGGTGTTTCTTTACTGATCAGTGAATGCATGTGAACTTTATATAGGTGTTTCTTTACTGATCAGTGAATGATGTGAACTTTATATATGATCAGTGAATGCATGTGAACTTTACTGATCAGTGAATGCATGTGAACTTTATATAGGTGTTTCTTTACTGATCAGTGAATGCATGTGAACTTTATATAGGTGTGATCAGTGAATGATGTGAACTTTACTGATCAGTGAATGCATGTGAACTTTATATATGTTTCTTTACTGATCAGTGAATGCTTTACTGATCAGTGAATGCTTTATGTGTTTCTTTACTGATCAGTGAATGATGTGAACTTTATATAGGTGTTTCTTTACTGATCAGTGAATGATGTGAACTTTATATAGGTGAACTTCAGTGAATGATGTGAACTTTATATAGGTGTTTCTTTACTGATCAGTGAATGATGTGAACTTTATATACTGATCAGTGAATGATGTGAACTTTATATATGTTTCTTTACTGATCAGTGAATGCATGTGAACTTTATATAGATCAGTGAATGCATGTGAACTTTATATAGGTGTTTCTTTACTGATCAGTGAATGCATGTGAACTTTATATAGGTGTTCTTTACTGATCAGTGAATGATGTGAACTTTATATAGGTGAGATCAGTGAATGCATGTGAACTTTATAAATCAGTGAATGCATGTGAACTTTATATAGGTGATTCTTTACTGATCAGTGAATGCATGTGAACTTTATATAGGTGATTCTTTACTGATCAGTGAATGATGTGAACTTTATATAGGTGTTTCTTTACTGATCAGTGAATGCATGTGAACTTTATATAGGTGATTCTTTACTGATCAGTGAATGCATGTGAACTTTATATAGGTGATTCTTTACTGATCAGTGAATGATGTGAACTCTGATCAGTGAATGCATGTGAACTCTTTACTGATCAGTGAATGCATGTGAACTTTATATAGGTGTTTCTTTACTGATCAGTGAATGATGTGAACTTTATACTGATCAGTGAATGATGTGAACTTTACTTTACTGATCAGTGAATGCATGTGAACTTTATATAGGCTTTACTGATCAGTGAATGATGTGAACTTTATATAGTGTTTCTTTACTGATCAGTGAATGATGTGAACTTTATATAGTGTTTCTTTACTGATCAGTGAATGCATGTGAACTCTTTACTGATCAGTGAATGCATGTGAACTTTATATGTGTTTCTTTACTGATCAGTGAATGATGTGAACTTTATATATGTGTTTCTTTACTGATCAGTGAATGCATGTGAACTTTATATAGTGTTTCTTTACTGATCAGTGAATGCATGTGAACTTTATATAGGTGTTTCTTTACTGATCAGTGAATGATGTGAACTTTATATCTTTACTGATCAGTGAATGCATGTGAACTTTATATGTGTTTCTTTACTGATCAGTGAATGCATGTGAACTTCTTTACTGATCAGTGAATGATGTGAACTTTACTTTACTGATCAGTGAATGCATGTGAACTTTACTTTACTGATCAGTGAATGCATGTGAACTTTATATGATGGTGAATTCTTTACTGATCAGTGAATGCATGTGAACTTTATATATGTGGATCAGTGAATGCATGTGAACCTTTACTGATCAGTGAATGCATGTGAACTTTATATAAGTCTTTACACTGATCAGTGAATGATGTGAACTTTATATAGGTGTTTCTTTACTGATCAGTGAATGCATGTGAACTTTATATAGGTGATTCTTCACCACCAGAGGCTCCAGCCACTAAAATGTCCAGACAACAAATATTAACACTTATTGCAATGGCCTCCATAAACTTCAGTTCAATGATCTGTTACTCCATTCTCGGACCATTTTTCCCAAACGAGGTACATTGATTATATTTTATATAATATGATTTGTATGATCAACAATATGAACTAGAATTTGTTCTAAGTAGCTACTGTGCTTATGGCATTTAAAGGTTCTTAAACCATGCTACAGTAGGATAATAATGTATTATTTTCAATCTGATTCATTCTCTAGGCAAAGAAGAAAGGTGTCAGTCAAGCTATGATTGGTTTAATATTTGGAATCTATGCATTATGCACTTTGGTGGGCTCATTGATACTTGGTAAATATGTAAGTTAATCATTATTCCAGAAGATAAACAGTTTTCCATGATGGTTTGGATTGCACACTGTATCAGTGTATTTGACCTCTGTTTCAGATTGTCCAGATAGGAGCTAAGTTTATGATTGTGGCAGGGTTGTTCGTATCGAGCGGATGCACTGTTCTCTTCGGGTCAGTGAATGTGTATGTTTTGTTGTGTTAGAAATTCTAATAAGTATTTTGTGTCTTTTAGTCCATGTATATTAACATTCAGGTCATTTAATTATATGCTAGGTTATGCCTAAATATTGATCAAATTACCTTTTTTCTTCTGGAAAAATGGATGAAAAATACTGGTGACCTATGCAACACTCATGGGTGATCATTTTTAGTATTCCATCATTAATGATATAATTTATTCTGCAGGTTTCTTGACCAAGTGTTCTGATGGGACAGTTTTCATCGTGCTCTGTTTTATCACACGGTGCATAAATGCAATTGGCTTTTCCGCCGCTGTTACATCGTCTTTTGCAGTTTTAGCAAAAGTTTTCCCCAACAACATAGCGACTGTTTTGGTGAGTTGTGGTCAGTGCTTGTTTTTCAGTGCAGTAATGGTGTTTTGAGTAAAGTGACAAAGGAAGCACTATTGCACATCACAAAAGATGTGCTGTTTCTCAAGAGAATCATCTTTAGATTCAGTTATTCAGTCTGTCTGGTTGTTCGGTTTCTCACAGTCGAGGCATATACACAGAACCGTATTTAATATTTACACGAGTGTGTTAAAATGTTAAATGTGTCTCTACAGTGTCATCTCATTCTCTCAGGGCTTCATGGAGATTTTTACAGGTCTTGGCCTGATATTGGGGCCTCCATTGGGCGGCTGGCTCTATCAGTCATTTGGATATGAAATCCCATTCGTTTTCACTGGATGTCTTCTGTTTGCGGCAGTGCCTCTCAATTTGTGGATTTTACCAAGCTTTGGTTAGTGCGGACTTCATACTGGTTAAATATTACATTGGTTAAGTATTTCATTTAAGCCCATTCCATTTGGCATTCTCCTAGTTAAATTATGTCACAAGGGTTTGATTGCCCTGTGTCTGCGTTTGTTGTTGTTTGTCCTTCAGCCATGGAGATAGACATGTGCTTATTTCATTCAATATAGATGCTGCCCCTTCCCAGAATTCCTTCCTCCGATTGTGTACCAGAATAAAGATCCTTCTCATCTGCTTCGTGGTGTTCACGTTGAGTTCAGGACTTGGCTTCCTGGATGCAACACTGTCCATATTTGCCATAGAAAAGGTTATGAAGATTTAGAAACAACACTGAAACATATATATATATATATATATATATACTGTATATAAAAAAATATATATCAATATTTTGTGCATAAACATAGACTACATGTAAACTCACCATAGTTTCAAAGCAGAATTTTTTTTTCTAAACTCTTCATTCCAAATACTGTTGTAAATGTTAATGTTAAGTTTCTCATTCTGTATAATAATATAAAACATCTTTGTATGTATTTTTTTGTGAACAGCTTGATCTCAGTGCCGGTACAGTGGGGCTGCTCATGATTGGACTGTCACTGCCGTATGGGGCAGCATCGCCCATCTTTGGTGTGATCAGTGATAAATATCCTGTAAGTCAATATTTAAAGTTATCAACATTTTTACAGTGACAATATAAAATTCTGATTTTAAAAAAGTTTGATTTTTTTAATTCCTAATGACATTTGAGGCTTTATTGTTAACCAATTCATGTATTTATTTATATTAATTAAATTAATTTATATTTAAGATGTTTTGTTTTTAATTTTACATTTTTATCATTGTTTTGATATTATTTGATTTCTTTTAATGATTCTTAGTTTTTGGAAATGTTTTGAAACATACAGTAAGCATAAATCACATTTTATTTAAGAAGTAATTTCATCTGTGGCTGTAAAATGATTCTTGGTGCAGTCGATTAGGAAATGGATGATGGTGGTTGGAGGAATGGCCACAGGGGTGAGCTTCTGTTTCCTCGGCCCACTTCCTGTTTTCCATATTAGAAGGTGAAATATTCATTTCTAACTTTTTGAATGCCAATTCCTCAGCTTTTGCTGTTGCTGTTACATTAAAGCACAAATCTGTCACTAATGAATGAAATGTTTGTGTGTGTTCAGTCAGCTCTGGCTCACCGTCCTCATGCTGATCGTGGTGGGCTTTTCTCTCTGTATGACCTGTATCCCCACCTTCGCTGAGATGATCGCTTGTGCACAGTGAGGCAAATACATCGTCATACAAATCCACTCGCCACAGTCACATTTCATGTTAGACCCTTTAAGAGGTTACTGTGTCTGTAATTCACTCCGTTATGTCACACTAAATTCCTGAAATGGTTTGAGTAAATGCAGTTAACCCTGAAATGAGCAAAATACAACAATACAAACCTCTACAAAATACAAATGTTATTACGCACATGTTGCTCGTATTGCAGTGAAAATGGTTTTGAGGAAGGCTTGAGTACACTGGGATTGGTGTCAGGCTTGTTCTCTGCAGTCTGGTCTGCTGGGTGGGTATTAAAATAAAGTTTACATGCAATATTGAAGAATATACATTAGAATTTCCCCATCATGAAACATCTTTTTTCATGCTGAAGGATGTTCTTTGGGCCGACTATCGGAGGATACATGACACAAGCACTCAGCTTTGAATGGAGCGCAGGAGTTCAAGGCGCACTCGCCTTTCTCGCTGTAAGAAAACGACTTTTGCAAATAAAAGCATAAGTCCATTTTTATAATAGATATGCATTTTATAAACTCTTATGAACTGATGATAAATATTAATTTATTGACTTATGTTTACCCTAACATTCTTTAGGCCTTACTTCAAGTAATATATTTCACAATAGAGGACGTACAAAAGAAGTAAGCAGTTCTTATATTTTATTCAGCAATATGGTAAATATTCAAATTCAATATTAATATATTAGAAAATCATTAATTCTGTAAAGTATTTCTTAAGTTGGTAAAAGTGGTATAATCAGACAATAGTCAGGAAACCGTTGATCGTGCATGATCATTTTTTTGTGTTTCAGGTCACAAAAGACCAACAGGACTGACACGTCGTCATCTCAAGGAGAAAAATCCCCTCTTCTCCTGAAGACAGATCGTCTCAGGGTTGACATCGGATGAAATAAGCCCCTGCAAGCTTTTAAATGTACAAACCTAATCATATTGCTGCTAAATACAGGTGATGTGGGATATAATTAACAATTTAACAACACCGATGTCATGCATGTATTATTTCAAGATCGATTGAACCTTTACACAGGAGGTCAGTGAACTTTTACAATGTAAAAGTCCTGTAAGAAGATTGAATTAAGAGAGAAGTAATACATAAGAGTAACAAGATGACATGTACACTAAACAGATGTGAGATGTGGCTTTTGATAAACACTTAACTGTGTGTTTTTTTTACTTAGTTCTTTTTTTTTTGGCTTATTTATGGTTTAGTAACTTTGATTAACATATGTAATATGATCCAATTGTAAAAAAAAAAATGGCTGTACATTTTTGAAGTAAATTGCAATATGTAAGAGTTCCAGGTGTGTATATAATAATGAATTACCTCATATACAGTGTGTCTCTCAGTACAGTACACTGGATTATTTCTGAGGTCTTGTTGAGGTTTCAGAAATCTTTTGGACTAGTGCAAGAATGTGGGATTTGTATTTTAATATTACTTAACACAGATTACCCATCTAGCCCTAGTTTGTGACTGACCCCATTGTAACTGCTTTTACAGATTATTACCGTATTCCTGATGCATACAACTTCTACAAATGTACAGTTTTACAATGTGCATTACAGTATTTTCATAGCAATGAGATCCTCCGGCTCTTTGGAGCTGTTGCATAAATATTAACCCTTTCAATACTGCAGAAATAGTTTACTCTTTTACATGACAATATGTGCAATTACTTGTTTAAAATTGGAACATTTTACAATCTTGCATTCATTTGTGATACAGAAATGCATAAATATATTTAATCAACTGCATACATTAACTCTGGTACTAAATAAATACCATAGTTTATTCCCTTCTGTGATATGTGAATACATATTATATATATAGATATGTCATTATGATTACTGCTGGAGTTGTTACTGTTATATTGAAAATTTGTATTTAATTAACGAAAAGGTTTAAACAAAAATAAATTAACAGTACACAAAATACTGTACAGAAACAGTCAAAATATCCTACATAATACAAATATCAGTATCAAAATATATCGATTTTAAAATAAGGCCAACTACAAAAAATACATCAACATAAAACCCTTCTGGATGTCCTTAGTTCCTTCACAGCAGAGGTAAGTCTTAGCAGTCAGATTCAATCACGTTAGTTCAGTCCTTCAAACGCACCGTTGGCTTGGCCTAGTCTGGGGAGGGGTCGTCGTCTTCTGGAAGATGCTGAAGACACCTCACGATCTGAGGACGGGACCCGAGGCAGATCAGAGGGAACTTCACTCCGCTTCACCTTTTTCTTCTTTTTTGTTCTGTGAAGAAAATAATATCAATATGTGCTGAAGAATACAAGTACTCAGATGGTGGATGTGGTTAATTCATACATGGTGGAGGATGCCTCAGGGTCAGTGTCCAGCTCTGAGATGATCTTCAGCTCTCCAGAGGCACTGATGACTGCAGACAGCTGCAGGTACAGAGAACATACGGCTCAAATTATGAAGTTTCACTAACTATGGGAGGAATAAATGAAAATGTGTCGTTACCTGGACTGGTGTTGAACGCTCAACTCCTTCAGGTTGATCTAACGGTGACGGCTGTGCTTCTAAAGCGCTTGAGAGCTCTTCATCAAAACTCCCTGTGGCAGATATACATGGATTTAGACAATATAATACCATACATGTGCTTTTGGTTATCAAACCTCATTTACAAACCTTCATCAGCCACATAGGATGCTGGGAAATATCCTTCCTGTCCACTGACCAGTCGCCCAAACCACCAGCTGTCATTGTCTTTGTACAGCACATGGATCACATCACCGCGGCGTATCGACAGCTCATCCGACCGATTAGCTCTGTACTCGTATAAAGACACGACCTAGAGAACATTCAGTACAAGAGGTCATTAACTTTACTTGGAGTCACCAAGTAATTCCACATTTATTATAGTATTGTAATAAAACACATTCAAGTTTACCGTTTGATAGATTTGTCCAAAGTCTGTCTCTGCTTGTGGAGAGAATTCAAAATCCAGTAAACTCTGCGGACATGAACACAATCTTCAGTTATTAGAGTATCATTTTCCATAATCTTTTAAACAAACCAAAAATATAATTGAAAACAACTTTTCTTATGCTTATCAAGCCTGCATTTATTTGATGAACAATACATAAAAAACAGTAATATTGTGAAATATTTTCACAATTTGTTTTCTATTTTCATATATGTTAACATTTAATTAATTTCTGTGATGCAAAGCTGAATTTTCAGCATAATTACTACAGTCTTCAGTGTCACATGATCCTTCAGAAATCATTTTAATATGCTGATATTTCGCTCTTACTTTCTGGTGTTTGAGGGATAGAGCTCTTCTAATGTGTTGCCCAGCAGGACTGTATCCACCTGTGAGAGGAGAGGACGATTTAAAGACCTAATGACATGTGATTTTAAGTGCCTGAAACAAACTAAACTTTTCAATATACATACTAACATTTAGTGTGACGTGTTCTTCAAAACAATGCTTTTATTATAAAGGATAGTAGAGAACGTACTACTGTGTGAGGTGAGTGTGGCCTGTGGAAGGAGTTGAGCGCTGAGTGACGTGGACATCTGTAGTTTGGAGTGAGGAGACAGCAGAGATGGAGGAGGAAGATACGAGGCCTGGCCCTGAAACAAACCACAATAACAAGAGCTCAATGTAGGACTGAGCTTCAGTATGAATGCTGCATGATATGGAACAAAAATATGAGTGCTGCTCTTGTAGTAAATTTGAATGTCAATCTCACAGCAAATGGTTTTAATCATTGTATAATCAGTTCAAGAACTAAACTGAACCTGCCAACTCCAATAAACCAAGTTCAGACAGAATAATGTTACTATATCCAAAACTAGTACTGTTTGTGCCTATAAACATAATTTAATAAACTCTAAAAGCTATTTTACAGGTGTAACTTCTATAGCCAAGACACAAATATGCATGCAAAAGACACAAATATTCACCTCTTGGCTCCTTCCCAGATAAGATATGCCACCTTTAAAAAATTTAAAATATATATTTGTGTCAATTTACAACAGAATTCATTGCACATGCATTAGAAATGCATCTTATTTCTCTCATCATGTACATCACTTGCCTTGTTCATACATATCCACACCAGGGGAACTACGATGGGGCTCCTGGAAGAAAATAAAAGTATAGCTGACAGATTAATGCTGACAATTTAATTACATTTACAACAGCCTATATGTTTTTCTGATAGACGATATGATCCTTAAAACTTCAAACTGATTAAAAAAAAAATCTTCAAGTTTTTAAACTAATTAAAACTTTCTGGTCAGGCTTTCTCAAGCCAACATCAAAGTTTGTCCTGGGGCCTGTTTCATAAAACATTTTTTTTAAGTTAATCTGACTTATTGTCAATTGATTTGGTTCAAAATAGTCAGACTAACCGAAATAAGTTTGGCTTGTTTGGTAAACTTGGCCCCATGATGAACTTTTTTTGAATCTAGTTAAATATACTCATCAACATGTTTACCAGTACAGAGTCTAGTTTCTGTTTGACCCGCTGCATCTTTAGGGACACACGAGCTGTGCTGGCGAATCGGTCCATGCCGGTGGCTGAAGTGCTCTGGAAGGTTGAGACCTCTGATGAATTCCTGCCCGTCTTACTGTCCAGATTCTCTGACCGGCTCAAGCCTCTCAAACTCTCCACCTCCATCTGAGCCACTGCGTACAAGCACAAAACACTCATCTTTAAGATTAAATGATCATATGACTTGTGTTTCTCAGTGGATTTCTGAATCATTTAGAGGACTCACCCTTCCGGTCAAACAGATACAGATGGATGGGCTGGTTTTGGCCGAAGGAGCAGAAGGCCACCATGTTCTCATGAGGGTGGAAAGCTACAGCTCGAAGCGCAGATGTACAGCACAGCTCAGAGTACACAGCGACCTGGTCACCTGCACAACAGATATCCCAGTTCAATCTCCACTTGGATTTTTCTTTGTATTCATACTTAAGTGACTCTCTCCAGAATCTCCAAACCTGTCTCAGAGTTCCACACATACGCCAGTCCATCTTCACTGCCTGAAAAGATGAAGCTTCCGCAGGGAGTGAATGTGCTGTTGATTCGCTCCCTGTAGTTTGTGGCACCTATGTATTTCTTCACTGCAAGACTGAAAAACAAGTCTTTCTTTTTATTTGATATTTTGTTTATATGAGTACTTCCCTATAATTACTGGTACTATCAACAAATGCACGGATTCATGTGCTTTTTAAAAAGTCAACATGGAAGTAAAATTGGCTCAAATTACTCTTAATACACATGATTTATCTTATTCATTTTGAATAATGAATACATTTTTCGCCAAAATGTAAATATGATAAATATTCAAATATTAATAAAAAGGTAGATACTTACATTCTTAAATCCATGACCCTTAAAACACTGTCTTTGGCATGAATTAAAAGTCGTCTTCCGTTTGGATGCACCTCTAATGAGTTGATGGATATTCCGCTCAGATCTGCCTCTTTAATTTCCTGAAGAGAAATAATACATTTGCAAATGATTAAATTAGTTCAAATCGTGATTTCAAATTGTGATTTATGTATCTCTTCTTTGCAATATTTGAGAATGCATTTACCCTCTCGACGCTCCATTGACTGGTCAGTCCACGA
This sequence comes from Ptychobarbus kaznakovi, assembly GCA_027422405.1. Classification (NCBI taxonomy): domain Eukaryota; kingdom Metazoa; phylum Chordata; class Actinopteri; order Cypriniformes; family Cyprinidae; genus Ptychobarbus; species Ptychobarbus kaznakovi. The sequence goes on along the minus strand of CM049806.1, from coordinate 24,783,680 downwards.
CGAGACCCAGGCATCACCTTGGTTCCCCACACAATAATGAGGCCAGAATTGTCCGCAGAAAACATTTTGCTTCCTATGTGAAGACCAACTTATTACTACATTTATTATTTACATTTAAATGTATGAACTTAGCAGACACTTTTAAGCAAAGAGACTTACAAAGGTGTTGCTAATGTCTCAAATCACAGCTTTAACATCACATCCAGACAGTTAATGTGTTCATTTCCTCTGTACCTTCTGGATCAAAACACAGAGTGTTGATGAAAGTCTTGTGTCCGTCAAACTCTTGCAGAAGTTGCCCGTTCACGTCTTGTACATCTACGTTCCAGACCCGCAGCACCCCGTCGTAACCCCCCGTCACCACCAGACTCTGGGCTTGCGGGTGGAACTGGGCACAGTACACGAATGAAGGGTGAGGAAGAGTTTTATGAGCAAAACTCTGCAGTCGTTCAAGGTTCCACACTCTGCAAAAGGAAATCAAAAAATGAAGGCTCACACTTTCACTCATATATTATGGTGTAATTATCGGTTGCATGATGTTATGGGGTAAGCTCTGTATGGCATTTTTTTACCTTACTGTTCCATCAGAGGATGCTGTTAATAGTCCGTTATCATCTCTGGACCAGCAGAGATCATATACCACACTCAGATGGCCATTAAAGGATGCCAGAACTTTCCCAGATGGAATCTCATATACTAAAAATAGAGACATTTCATTAAATTACATACAGGAATACAGTATTTGCAGAAAATGATGCTTAGTTGATGCGTAACATTTGTTACTTTTTTATGTTACGTTAAAATGTATATGATATATATATATATATATATATTTCTGAATAAATCAAATAAACTAACTAATAGTAAAAGTTTAAGCCAAGCAAAATTCTGTTTAAAATAGTTTTAGATGAAGTGTAGTACGTCACAATTTCAACTTCGTAAAACTATTTTGTCAACAAGTTTTAGTGATAAAAATATGCAAAAATACATAAATAATATATACATTGTATGGGTCAAAATTATACATTTTTATTTTATGCCAAAAATCATTAGGATATTAAGTAAAGATCATGTTCCATGAAGATAATTAGTGAATTTCCTACCGTAAATATATCAAAACTTTATTTTTGATCAGTAATATGCATTGATAAGAACTTCATTTGGACAACTTTAAAGGTGATTTTCTCAATATTTAGATTTAGTTTCACCCTCAGATTCCAGATTTTCAAATAGTTGTATCTCAGCCAAATATTGTCCTATCATAACAAACATCAATGGAAAGCTTATTTATTCAGCTTTCAGATGATGTGGAAATCTCCATTTCGGAAAATTGACACTTATGACTGGTTTTGTGGTCCAGGGTCACATATATAAATACAGTACATGTACACATTACTTACTAATGATTGGAAACGCATCTCTATCTGCACATGCAGCTGCTAGTGCGCGTCCATCATGAGAGAAACGCAGAGTAAAACAGCCCATCTGACCTCCACGGAACGAGTGCATTGACTTATTCGGAATGCGGCACACCTGTTTAAACAAACCATAAGAAACATATTAGGTCAAACAAATGGATTACTGACTCTCCTAACTTTTAACACTATACAGCAAATAAATAGAACCTGTCCGGGTATGCGGCTCCACTTCATGATTTCTGATTTGCTCTCCAGTATCTGTGTGCTGGTTTTATTGGTCATCTCAGAATTGAGCTCACTGTAGGAGGTGCTGCCGCGCTCCTGTTGGAGAGCCATCATGGAGCGGATACTGGGATTCACCTGTGCAACAAATCCAGATCAGAAAAACTTCAATGAGCACCAAATGTTGTCTTTTCACTGTAGCTTTTAAATGAAAAAAGTTAACCTACATGTTCTGGCGGTTTGAGGCCTTTCACTGTGACGTAGAGGGTTGAGGCGTATTTGTTCCTTGGGAACTTTGACCACCACTGAAACACTTCAACTGTTTGTGGTACTTTCTTTGCCCGTGGAGGAGGGCAGTAAAGCTGCAGACGCAGTTTGGTGCCAACGTTAAAGACACCATTGGTTCCTACAAGCTAGAGGAAATATTTGAAGAGCTTGATTTCACTAGAAATTTTAATCCAATCCAGAACTTGAAATAATGAAGGATACAGTTACATAAAATAAACAAAACAGCTATGGAGCCAATTAAACTAAAGATCGAAGTAAAATCTAAGCTAGTACCTTCAAAAAAGCCCAGGCGATCTTCCGGAAACCCCTCTCATGTTGGTCAACAGAGACGTTTGTTCGTGCTTCCTCCATACTGATGAAATCCAGAATCTGTAACATCACACAAAGTGTTTTAGTCATTACCTTCTTTGCTTTGAGAATGCAAATAATAGTTTTAAACAAATCCAAGTGCACAAACCTCAAAAAACAGTATCACCTGTGGACCCTCATCATCGTCTTGAAGGAAATTTCTGAAACGCTCATTGAAGATGATCTGTTCCTCCCATTCTGGAACTGTAATTTTGTGTTTCTTGAAGTCAAAGGGTTGAGTTATGATGGGCAGGATGTGCTCGATGTTTTCTTGCTCATAGAAGGATGAAACATGACGATGGCTGAGAACCAAATAAAACACTGAGAATAAATCTGACCGTATTTGGTATGAAGTCTATTAACCAAATGGTTCTAGCAGGTTTTGGTTTTAGTGGTAAAAACAATACAAGTGAAATCCAAACCTGTCCTCTTTCTTGACATACTGTCCAGTGACCTCGTCAACCACGTGAACTTTGACCATGGGGTGAGACACCATCAGGTCGGTCTTCAGCTTGTCTGTCCTGTGGATATAAACTCCCAGCACCAGACTGTCGTCAAAGGACCGTTTCTCTTCTGCCTGTTCCTCCTCAACAATCACTGCAACCAGAAATGAACAAACACAATATCACATCTCTGTACATAATCATTTTAATGAAATACACAAAATATACATATTGAGAGAATATATGGTGGTGGCAACCAAAAGAATAATTAAAAACAGCACACTGCAGCTATATTAGACATGTTATATTAGACGTTGTGGAAATATTGCAAATCTGATATTTATATTGATGTTGATTCTAGAAATGAAGGAAAAATTCAAATTAAGAAAAATTGTCCACCATACCTTCTTTTCGTTTCTTTTTCTTCTTCGCTTTGGGTTTAACTGTGTCCTCCATGAACTCCTCCACAGCATCATCCTTTTCTGTCTGGTTATCCACTGACACTTCAGTCTGACTACAAACAAAAAGACTAAATAACATTAAGAGGAAAATCCATCATGCTTATTACCTTTGAAATGTTTCAAACAAGTCATGTTACTCTACTCCATCTCATACTATTCTTTACTGCTGGATAAGGCCACTTTTAACCTTGAACTAAATGTGAAGTGTGTCATTTCTGCAGCGCTAGCATCACCGAACAAATGTGACCTGGACCACAAAACCAGTCATAAGGGTCCATTTGTTTTAAATGAGGTTTATACGTCACCTGAAAGCTGAATAAATAAGCTTTCCATTGTTTGTTATAATAGGACAATACTTTACAACTATTTGAAAATCTGGAATCTGATGGTGCAAAAAAAAAAATCACAATACTGAGAAAATCGCCTTTAATTTGTTCAAATTAAGTTCTTAGCAATGAATATTACTAATCAAAAATTATGTTTTGATATATTTACGGTAGGAAATTTACAAAATATCTTCATGGAAAATTATCTTTACTTAATGTCCTAATAATTTTTGGCATAAAAGAAAAATCAATAATTTTGACCCATTCAATGTATTTTTGGCTATTGCTACAAATATACACGTGCTACTTGAGACTGGTTTTGTGGTCCAGGGTCACAAATATGAACATTTCAACAATGTTAAATAATCTTGGCGCTAATATGAATAGCATTAACTGTGATCACATGAATTTACCTTCTATCACCATCATGTTTGTTTGATTTCACCTTCTTCTTTTTCTTCTCCAGCTCATTGTTTAGCGGCTGGCTCTCTGCAAGCTTCTCCATGGCTTTCTTCCGTACCATCTCTTCCTCCTTTGAGATCTGATGTTGGTACGCCTGCAGATAATCATCTTCTGTCTCTGTGTCTTCTTTCTGTCTACTGACATCGTTTCCACTTTTACTCTTTGCTTTCCTAGTCTTCCTAGTATGTTTTCCATCCGTCTCTGTATCGGTCCTCCTATCACTGTCTTCTTCAACTTGAACAGGAGGTGGTGGTTGTGGGAGCTTCCTTTTGCTTTTCTTTTTCCCACTGGTCCGCGTGGACTCCTCCTCACTTCCAGCATTGTTTATGTTGGTCTTTTCGGACGCTTCCCTCTCTCTGCGCCTGTTTTTGGTGTATCTAGGGCTGCCCTGAGCTGGATCATATGTGTTATGGAGGATAGCTTCGTCATCTTCAGTGTCTTTACTCAAATCTAGGTTCTTCTTCAAGGTTTGAAGCTGCAAGAAAAAAAGGATACGAGTTCAGATAACAGATGTTGCCAACATAATGGGCTGCAGGGTGATATATCAGTTCTGTTTTTCTGGGTTAAAATTTTAGCCTCTTTGTCGCATCTATGTTTGAAAATCTGGAATTGCAGTTACTTGCAGAATTATCTTGCTTGCGTGAGGTTGTACTCTGGCACGGCTCCAGTGCGGATGAATCTAATATTTTGAGGTGAATGTGTGGCAGTCACTGCCTTGTGTGGATACTGTACTTCGCAAACACATGTTAGTCTACGTATTGGAATATATGACCCAAATAAGAATGTTCACCGTATATTGTTATCTGAACAAGTAAGAAGTCTGTCACGTTTGTTCTGACCAACTGAGGAAAAAAGCATTACCATAAATCACGCTACCAATGGTGATTAAATCTAAAGATCAGTTAGCTCATGTCACATCAAACCGTGCAAATTATTATTATATTTTATTCTCAAATTAATAACATCAGCATTGCATGACTATGAGTATAGTGTGCATTAGCATGTAGATTTCAATTTCTGTACAGTCTAATCTAATTGTCATACCATTCGGATTTCATATTAAGAAATTATTTTAACCCAAAAAGCAAACTATGCTCCCTTCGAACGGGTTTTCTTTCAAATACAAATATTGTGTAATCACAGGCTATCTGTAATCAGAAGCCCATTTAAAACTGGAATATAATTATTAAGTTCATCCACACGTGTTTCATAAAGCCATAATCATTTCTGGATTACAATCCGCCATCAAAATGATACATTTAATAATTCTAGCTGCTGTGAGAGAAAAGGCTATAACCGATCCGTCACCTGCAGGATCCTCACATGAGAGAGCCTAGTAGCCGGGAAAACTTCTTTATGTTTACAGACGTGACGTAATGACGAATTTCCCATACCAGTAACACTCAAATAAAAAAACATTATTATAAGCTAACCGTTGTGAATCGGGCTAAAGTAAGGCGATAGTTTTCAACAATGGCTGGATAAGTTCTTGTTCAAATATTGATTTCAGATCATTTTTAACCCCAAAAAAGTTACGGACTGCATCTTTAAATAAAGACTATGTTTACTATGATGACTAACCACAATAATTTCCTGGGACTGGTCAGTGATCTGTTTGGCTTTCTTCTTCTCAGATGGAGGGTTTGTGTATCTCTTCAACACCTCATCAAAGCGAGCTTTGGTCTTAGCTCTCACATCACTTTGACCTGTCAAACAAGAGATTTACAGACAAATCTGCATGTAACAGCATCCATGATCATCAGCTACAGAGCAAACAGATGTTATAGATCAAGTACGAGTGATCTTTACTCACCTGCTGGCATTCTGATGAACTATGGACAAATTCATTCTGGAAAAAACAATCCTGAAACTGACAGTCATACATTACAATGATATCAAAGAAGAACTCTTTCTTAGACCAATGCAACTTTTAGACAGTCTTTACTCGCCTATTATAATTACAATCACACAGAAATAGTTTAGCTATTCTTACTTATTGTAGTTCAGCAGATTATGTAATATCTCACTTTGCCACCAACACAGAAACACCTCTAAAACACACTATGCTACAAAATAACTCTGATTTCATCTGATTATTAATTCGATTCAGAAAATAACAAAAATACCGAAATGCGTATGTTTGGACTGTTGATGTTGTAGCTTTGCTAAATCTCACACGCTAACGTAACGTTAGCTTAAACAACACAAACAAATCACTGCAAGCGTAACGTTACAGTACTGCTTCTCGCTCGACAATGAAGCGAATCTATTTTCACTTTACATCTTCTACTGTTAAATGTACGGTTTCTGCGAAATAAACCTACATTACATGCAATAAAACGCAGCGAAGAAGTCGAATCATGTTTGCTGTAGAGATCCGTGAATGATTTCAGTGAGCAGCCATTGCTGGCGCGACCGTTTCCAACAGCAACAACAACAACAAGATTAGCCCCGCCTCTCTTGGTTACTGGGTTACTGGCTCGTCAATCAAGAAACTAAACACGCCTAGGTTGATTTATTACTAGTCTATTTTATACCAAACTTGGCATTTGATACTACGAATATTATTTGATCTGTGGCAAATTGCTAGTAATGTTCATCATTGGTAAGTCACTTTGGATAAAGGCGTCTGCTAAATATTGAAAATGTATTTCAAGGACAAATTAGCCTTGTGCAGTACATACTTCTCACCACCAGAGGTCTCTGTCATCTGCTTATTGACATTGTCCCAATATTGGCAGAATTTGTTTTGGCTTTCTGTGGTAATATTTTCGTGTACGAAGCAAAAATACACAAAGTATCTCTCGATACTGTGTCTTAAAGGTAAGTTCATCGATATTGTTTATTGAACTGTTATGTAAAAGTAATCCCACCCAACACCAGATGCCATTTGGATGTCGTTTCTTGGGCTAAATCAAGTCGGCCCGTCATGGCCTTATTCTAGACCAAAAATCGACGTTGAAAACTGGGCTTTGTTTGGTCCTAATTTAGTCCAAATTTAGCAGAAGCATGTTTATTTCGTACTACATAGCCCTAATATAGCCATGAACATGTAGCAAGTGAACACATTGATTATCTGACATATATCTGAAGCACTGTTAAATATATTGATATATATTTTGAAAATATATTTTAAAATACATAAAACAAAGCTTTAAAATTGTTCCTTTGTGATACATGTGTAAATGTGTACAAATTCATGAGTTTTTAATCAAAGTTTTTTTCAGTGTTATTTCTACACGAAGTTTACCATTTCTAAAGCTATTATATCATATTACATTTATGTAAATTCTGCGTGACTTCTACGTGCTTTAATGGGTTGAATTGCACTTCTCTCGACTCCGCGTCTCCTTGCTCCCAGAGATTTGTGATTTGTGACAGTCACTTTACTGCAGACCTTGTTGACATTTTCTTTAACCCTCTTTGGTCACTTTTGACCGATATTTTTTTTTTGAATTTTTACAAATCACAGCTTCATCGGACGAAACATGATGACTTTTATGGCATTTGGAATGTGAACACAAAAACAAATTTGAGGGTATGATTCGAGCAGGCTAAGTGGTCGTAAGAAAATAGTCACACTTGTCGTCTTCAAAAATGACACAATAGGAAATGAATGGGAAATCGACAAAAACACACAAATTCACAGAATTGCAGATAATTCAGATAATTTCTGTGTGTACAATCTACAAATCTACCACAATGCAGAAAAAAGTACACAACAATGATGGGGTGAAACTCTAAAACATCAAGAGTGCAAAACCAACACACTCACACACACACTCACACACACACACACACAGACACACACACACACAATTATAGGCACTCAGATGAATTGGTATATAACTATATATCCAAACTGAAATCAGATCATACCCAGAAGAATTAAGCTCTGATAAACATTTCTGTTCATTTTTGTTACATTTTTATAGAAAATGTTAATGTTATGTGTAACAAAATGCTTTCTGTGTTCAGGTTTGACTGAAGTAATAATAATTCAAAAACTAATGCTTCAAATCAACATAAAAAACTAAACCTTTACAAAATGTTGTCTTTCAGTATGTCTAAATATATATCTACACCCACAACTTAATAAAAATAAGTATTATGTGTAAAAACGATTAGAGACTTTTGGGGCCTTTTATACAGAGCTCCATATGAATATATGGGCTAAAAACATGGCATTGCAGATGTTTTGTATTTGTTTTACTCCAACCATTCAAAAATGTTTTTTTAAGGCATTGGCTCTATTTTAACATCAAATACTGCATTCATTGATTAATATATATTTAAATTATTATTTTTTTTCAGTGGGAAGAAATGTATCATAATTATTGCATAAATATGAATTAGCACCAGAAAATTGTCTCAATTTCAAAATAAAAAAATATTATAGAACAAAAATGTTACATTGATTTTACTTGGGGGGTTGATGTGGATTAGATGTGGGCGTTCAGAAGTGATGGAAAATGATTCACCAGTGCAGGTGTTTTGCACACGGACAACATTGTCCTCTGTAGGTAAAAATAGAAACCAGTTGAACCAGTTTGTCAAAATCGAAACTATTTCGACAGACTCTGAAAAATGAGAAAACAACAGGACAGAAAAAAGATTTGTGAATAATGTGAATGCGTTTGTGAACAGATCAGTTTAATGCTGCTATCTATAGAGACAGAATGATTTATGAACTGAATGAACTTTGTGTTTGAATTTCTTCATTGTTGAGACAGAGGTAGGGTTTCTGGATTTATTCTTATGCATTGGTAAATCAGTACGACTGTGTAAATACTTGCATTTCTATCCAACTGTAATGTAGAAGTATATTTTCAGATGCTTTAATCTCTAATTAAAGTTTTGCTTACTTTTAGCAGCAAGTATTTGCTGAAAAAATTCAATGTATTTTGCAGTCACAGAAAAACAGTATCATAAACAGAACTATCCAGTGATAATGTGTCTGCATCAATAGATTAGTGAAGCCACAAAGAATTCATAAGTCCTACAAAATTGGCGTAAATGTGAAGAGTGATTTCTCAGTGATGAAATGAGCACATCAGGGTGGCAGTCAGTTGTGTAATCAGTGTAATCAACAAATCAGTTGTATAATTTTATTGTTTGTGTATTTAGCACTGCATGTAAAATGAGTCTCTGTGAGAAGAGAGAGGAGGAGGATGTTCACACTCATAAAGCAGCATCTCCAGAACCCAGCTGTGTGTCTATGAAGAGTGACATGTCTATGCATATTCCCCCCGTTTTCAGTGATGAAGCAGTGACCTCTGATCCCTGAGTGAGTATAAAGTGGTTTCAACTGCTGTAGTGAGAATTATTCAATGTTGTAATCTCTAGATATACATATACATACACCGATGCATCTAAAAAAAATTGAATATCGTCAAAAAGTTTATTTTCTTTTGTAACATTTCAAAAATTGAAAATTTTATATATTTTAGATTCATTACATGTAAAGTAAAACATTTCAAAAGTGTTTTGTTTGAATTTTGATGATTAGAGCTTACTGCTGATGAAAGTAAAAAATCCAGTATTTCAGAATATTATAATATTTACATTTGAGTTTCATTAAATGACCATCCCTAAAGTATAAATGTGGGGTATCTCTTGTTCTTTGAAACCACAATAAAGGGGAACACTGCTGACTCAGCAATGGTCCAGAAGACGATCACTGACACCCTCCACAAAGAGGATAAGTCACAGAGGGTCATTACTGAAAGGGGGGGCTGTTCAAGGAGTGCTGTATCAAAGCATATTAAATACAAAGTTGACTGGAAGGAAGAAATTGGATAGGAAAAGGTGCACAAGCAACAGGGATGACCGCAAGCTTGAGAATACTGTCAAGCAAAGCCGATTCAAACACTTGGGAGAGCTTCACAAGGAGTGAACTGAAGCTGGAGTCAGTGCATCAAGAGTCACCACGCTCAGACATCTTCAGGAAAAGGCTACCAAGTCCACTTCTGAAACAGAAACATCGTCAGAAGCATCTTACCTGGGCTGTGGAGAAAAAGAACTGGACTGTTGCTCAGTCCTCTTTCCAGATAAAAGTACATTTTGTATTTCATTTGGAAATCAAGGTCTGGAGTCTGGAGGAAGACTGGAGAAGAATCCAAGCTGCTTGAAGTCCAGTGTGAAGTTTCCACAGTCAGTAATGATTTGGGGTGCAGTGACATCTGCTGGTGTTGGTCCACTGTGTTTTATCAAGTCCAAAGTCAACGCAGCCATCTACCAGGAGATTTTGGAGCACTTTATGCTTCCATCTGCTGACAAGCTTTATGGAGATGCTGATTTCATTTTCCAGCACCTGCCCACAGTTCCAAAACCACTTCCAAGTGGCTTGCTGACCATGATATTACTGTGCTTGATTGGTCAGCCAACACGGCTGACCTGAACAACATATGGAATCTATGGTATATTTTCAAGAGAACCAGTTGATCCAACAATACAATAAAAGGCTTAATAGTGCCTCAGCAGTGCCACAGGCTGATCGCTTTCATGCCACAGCTCTCTGATTCTTTAATTTGTGCTAAAAGAGCCCTGACCAAGTACTGAGTGCATAAATGAACATACTTTAAAGAACTTTAACTTTTTTGTTTTGCGAACCTATTTTTTTTTTTTATTGATCTCAGGAAATATTCTAATATTTTGAGAAACTGGATTTTTTACTTTTATGAGGTGTAAGCTCTAATCATCAAAATAAAAACTTTTTAAATCCTTATGAAATCCTTAAAATCCTTTTTAACTTGTTTTTAACAAACAAGGGATTGATTAACAATTATCACAAAATATAAAGAACAGTCACTGATCATCCAGGTAACAACACACAGTATAGTGTTTAAGGGGTATGAAAACTTATGAGCAGAACTGTATTGTGAAACCCTGCAAAAGAGGGAGAGAATGTGGATTTTTAATGTTTGCATTTTACACCATGTCCTAACCAGATGTGATATGATAAAGCTACAAGCTGTCATATTTGCGATCTAAAATTCCTCTTCTCATTAGCCACCATCACACATTAAACGTTAAATGCACCACATTTGCTGTTTAATTTTGACATTTACTGTGAAGTATTTTATATGACTTGTTTTATTTATTGTTTATTTATTTTATATCATTTATTTGTTTTTATAGTGTTGATCATGAAGGAGAGTTCAGAATTACAAGAGGACTACAAAAATGTAGACACACACACACACACACACACACACACACACACTTTTTGTTGTTTTGTTAAATGTTATAATCTCTCATCTTCTGTTCAGATTCATGTGATCTCACACTGGATCCAAACACAGCAAACACTCGTCTCTCTCTGTCTGAGAGGAACAGAAGGGTGACGTTTGTGAATAAGAAGCAGTCGTATCCTGATCATCCAGACAGATTTGATAAGTATCCTCAGGTTCTGTGTAGAGAGAGTCTGACTGGACATTGCTACTGGGAGACTGAATATAAAGGGAAGATTGATATATCAGTGACATATAAAGGAATCAGCAGGAAAGGATGGAGTAATGACTGTTGGTTTGGATGCAATGAAAAGTCTTGGAGTCTGACCTGTTTTTACGACAGTTTCACTGCCAAACATAATAATGGAAGCACAGACATAAAGCACAGAGCCCCTTCACGTCTCTCTAACAGAGTAGGAGTGTATGTGAACTGGTCGGCTGGCACTCTGTCCTTCTACAGCGTCTCTGACACACACACACTCACACACTTACACACATTCAACACCACATTCACTGAACCCCTCTACGCTGGATTTGAGGTTTATTCTGATAGTTCAGTGTCTCTGTGTAAAATTACACAGCTTCCTGTGAAGAAAACTAGTTGACACTCACATTATCTCTGTCTTTATCTCACACAGCTGTACATTTGTTTTCTCTCTTCTAATCTAATTTCTGTCATGGCAACTCTTAGAGAGTTTAGCATGGCAATGTTCATTTGTTTGGTCTGAGCGGTACATATTACGTGAAGTCTGGTACGCGCATCACAAAACAGGCTAGCATTTGTGTGTTTATAAAGCAAATACATTTATTTAATTTTTTTAAATGACCAATCGTTTCGCTTGATAAGACCCTTATTCATCGTCTGGTATCGTTTATAGCACTTTGAAGCTGCACTGAAACTGTCATTTTGACCTTCAACCTTTTGGAGTCCATTGAAGTACACTATATGGACCTAATTCGTGGAATGTTTTCATCAAAAACCTTTAAAAATACCCTCAAAAATTGTAATTTGAAAGTGAACTAATCCTTTAAGACTGGTTTTGTGGTCCAGGGTCACATTTGTCTTAGTTAATTGTGGATTGTCACTGTGTTGAATTACATTATTAATTGAAATATAGGCTTTTTGTGATGGCCATCTTAACATGCTGCTTTTCCTTCATGAGGTTTTAACATTTGTATCACTGTATATGAATAAAATTTTCATATTTGTTTTTACACATGATATTGGGTCTCATTTGTCAATCGTAGAAACGAGTGCAGATCGAGTGAACAAATCAATTTACTACAGGGTTTACATGTGATTCAAGAAAGATTAGTATGCCGGCAATCCCATTGTATGAATATTCATTGTATTTTAATTTCATAAAAAATCCCAGGATGTCCTTCGAAAAAGAGTAGAGGTGTCACCCCGGCATTTTCCCCATTGGCCTCTGACATCATGGCCTCCTAATCATCCCATACACTGATTGGCTTCATCACTCTGTCTCCTCTCCACCAGTAAGCTGGTGTGTGGGGTGTTCTGGTGCACTATGGCTGCCGTCACATCATCCAGGTGGATGCTGCACACTGGTGGTGGTTGAGGAGATTACCCCCTTCTATGTAAAGCACTTTGAGTACCCAGAAAAGCGCTATATAAATGTAACAAATTATTATTATTATTAATGATTGTATATTGATAAATGTGATGGCTGAAAACAATCATCATTAGAATATCGCGCCCTTAAAAACATTTAGGACGGATAGTTCCGGTCCTTGATTCTGATTGGTTGAGCCGCGTTCAAAGCTCTTGTAAATAACTCTACAAACACAAACTTTTTTGTTTCTGCGCATTGCTCGGCAACCACATTGTTGCAACCACAACCGTATTTGAGAAATTATTAATATCATTACATTGTATTTGCTTTGTTTAATTTTGTGAAACCTTGCTAAGTATACGGAATAATACTTTTATAAAATCAATAAGCCCCAAGAAACCGTGGTTTACAGTGAATAAATAAAGGTTAAGGGGGTTTTAGGCACTCCGCTCCACATCGTGCCAAACAACGGCCCTTAGCTGTTACAAATTCACTGCAAACCACAGTTTCTTGAGGCTTATTGCTTTATTATACAATAGTTATTTCTGGTCCTCGAATTTGATAATCTGATACAGCCATGCCAATATACAGCCATATCTCATTTCTGCTCGTCTTATATTGCTCATATAACAATTATGTTGTAGTGAATTAATGCTTTTTTACATGTGCTATTGTTTTTCATCTTGA